>OY992785.1:14826508-15451508 GCA_963921375.1 Tiliacea citrago
TTCTTAGGAATTCTCATCAACTCACAGTCCATATGTTTACAGCTACCCCAAGAAAAAATTCAAAGAATAAAGGAGCTAATCCATAAATACCGCCGCCGCATAGATACTGTAGTTATCAGAGATTTTGCAAAACTAATCGGTACGTTATCAGCAGCGTGTCTAGCCATTGCGTATGGCTGGGTATATACCAAACAGCTCGAACGGGAGAAATGTTTAGCACTTTGAAGTCAAATGACAACTATGATACAAAATAACTGTTTTTACTCTCTCACAGGAAGACTTGGTGGAGTCAAATGTCGCACAGAAACATGAACAAACTTCGTGATTGCTCCTTTCAATGGAAAATATTCACAAGACTCCTCACTCACAGGATGGGGGACAGCCTGTGAGTGAGGAGTCTTGTGAATATTTTCCATTGAAAGGAGCAATCACGAAGTTTGTTCATGTTTCTGTGCGACATTTGACTGAGGCAAGTGAAATTACTAGAGGTCTTTGGTCAATGAAAGAAAGAAAACACCACATTAACTTCCTCGAGTTACTGGCAGCATTGATGGGCCTAAAAGCCTTTTGCAAAAACAAGACAAATGCAGATGTTCTTCTTAGATAATACTATTGTCATTGCTTATGTCAACAAAATGGGTGGCACACAATTCCCTCATTTAAATGATATCAGTCGGCAAATGTGGCAGTGCAGTGGTGCAATAAAACAATAGAATATATTTACTTACGCATCGTATATTAAATCCAGAGAGAACACTGCCGCGGACCTAGATTCTAGGTACTAAGGTTGATACCGAATGGGAGTTAGATTCATAATTATTTAAATCTATTACGAAAAAATTCGGTAAACCTGTTATTGATTTGTTTGCATCGCGCCTTAACAGAAAAATGCACAAAATATTTATCCTGGAAACGTGACCCAGACGCCTATGTTATAGATGCATTTACAATGCCTTGGAACAATTACTTCTACTATGTCCTCCCACAATTTTCTCCTGTAATAAAATGCTTAAAGTAAATTCTTACTTTAAGCATTTTACGTTAGTAACAGATTTCAATGTGTCAAAGTTGGTGATTGGTTAAGTGACGACCTTCCTATTACATACGGAGTTCCTCAAGGTAGCGTCCTTGGACCTACTCTTTTTCTCATTTACATTATAATGACCTTTGTGACCTTGAACTCCAAAATGGGAAAATTGTTGCCTTTGCAGACGACACGGCCCTTGTTTTCAGAGGTAGCTCATGGGGCAGCACAATTCAACACGCTCAATGTGGGTTTGACGCCGTTACCCAGTGGCTGAGATGTAACCTCTTAACATTAAATGTAGACAAAACAAAAATTTTAAAGTTTTCTCTCCGAAATATCCCACACTCGATTGATAGTAATGCAGAATCCATTGTGGCACACTCCCATATTTCTAGTCGTCTAACTTCCTGTAGCTGTCGTTCGCTTGATCAAGTGAGCACCATTAAATATCTTGGCGTCCTAATAGATAGCAGACTTAATTGCTCCCCACATTGACCTGGTTTCTTCGAGGGTTCGAAAATTAATATTTTTTTTTTAAATCTCAGACGTTTTGCTAGTCCTAAGGTACTAAAAACTGTTTACTCCGCCTTGTGTCAGTCACTGTTGGTTTATTGTATAAATTCCTGGGGCGGTGCGTGTAAAACAATAATTTTGAAACTTGAGCGCGCCCAAAGAGCGCTGCTTAAAGTTAGTGCGTTCCTCCCAATATTTCATCCCACTACTGATCTTTACAAAACCTGCGAAGTACTATCAGTAAGACAACTTTTCATACTTCAAACTATTCTCAAAATGCATGGTTCACGTCGTATGACCCTACAGCTTTTCAACAGAAACGTAGAAAACGTACAGTCTGCGTATATAAAGCTTGCCACACTCATTTTGAACAAAGATTTTTCAACTTCTTACGTGGCCATTTGTACAACAAAATTAACCGTGTCCTAAAAATATATCCTTTAACTAAACGACAGTGTAAAATTGTGGTCACTAAATGGCTCCTAAGCCTTGATTATATAAATACGGAAAAAACACTGGATATTTTAAAATAGAATTGACATACCGAAAGCACACCTACACGTTCGCGTACACACTCACACCTCATACCTACACTACACTCACCACACACATTCACACCCTATACCTACACTACACACTCCACACACATTCCGACCCTACATCTACACTACACACACCACACACACTCACATCACTCACCCGTCAAGTTCTAGACTTAATTACCTCCTTTCATAGTCTAAGTTATTTAATTTTGGAATTGTCATGTATTAAATTTTTAAGTTTTTACACCTAATTTACCACGGAAGAGCACTGTTTTCCAAGATACAGGTTTTTACCTAGTTTGGAATTCAGGAGTTCATATAGTTTTAGCCGTCTACTCACTTCCATGATTTGTATTCTAGTTCTTAGGAACATGACTGTATTAGGCTATATTTTATTGAGTCTAAATAAACGTTATATTAATTCTGAACAACAAAGCAACTGACATAGTTATCGTCCCGTATTGGCCTAGCCAACCATGGTTCCCCTTGTTCAGTAACCTAATTGATTCTGAAATAATGTTTTTCAAACTTCATGAGAATAATTTATTACCCCCTTCCAGGGAACCCCATCCCGTGTAGAGAAAGCAATATTGTCAGAGAATCGTACAAAAGGCAAAAAATTCCAATTGAAGAAATTTAAATTATGGTTAAATCTTTATCTAATAATACCATGAGCCAGTATAATTTTGCTCTTAAACGCTGGTATTCCTTTTGTACAACTAATAATATTTACTATTTTGATAGCTCAATAATAAAAGCAAAGTTACAAGTTTTAAAAAAAATATCTAAGTAATACAACATTTAGGAAAGGTAGGCTTGATTTTTAAAAATATATAAACATAATTATTTTCTGTTTGACTTTTTGGTTAATTTTTTTTTTTTGATTTAACGTCCCATAACTCAGTTAAGAATTTTAAGGTATAGGTATATACCTATACCTTAAAATTCTTAACTGAGGAATTTAACCAATGTAAAAGTTATGGGACGTTAAATCAAAAAAAAGAATTTTAAGGTATAGGTATATACCTATACCTTAAAATTCTTAACTGAGGAATTTAACAAATGTAAAAGACGTTAAATCAAAAAAAAAATTAACCAAAAAGTCAAACAGAAAATAATTATGTTCATAGATTTTTAAAAATCAAGCCTACCTTTCCTAAATGTTGTATTACTTAGATATTTTTTTTAAACTTGTAACTTTGCTTGCATTGTCCACAGGACAACGGATGCAACCCTTATCTTTGATCAACGTTAATGGTATCCATGTAACTGAAACAGGAATAATAATCACCGTTAACAACATGACTAAAAATTTAAAACTTCAACACAAAAATCCCCGCTTGATACTACCTTTCTATACTAACAAGCAATCTTATGTCCAGCAAAAACCCTAACTTCCGATATAGAAAATTTTTGCCCACTTAGAAACACTTATAATTGCGATAATTTAATCCAAACTTATAATAAACACTTTACCCTCCTTTTCATCACGCAGTCGGGTAAAAAACCAATACACAATAATTGTACCTCCCAGTCCATCAGCCGCTGAATCAAAGAAACGCTTAGTGATAGCGGCGTGGATGTAAATATGTTCACTGCCTACATTACTAGCCATGCATCCACGTCAGCGGTTTTCAGATCGGACATCTCAATGGAAATAATAAAAAAGACCGCTGGCTGGACTAGTAACACAATTTATGCTTTGCAAAATTTTACAAACCTGTTATTGAATCTGTAAAAGACAGGGCGTTTGCTGATGGCATATTCTATATTATATTGATATGGCCCTGCTGGCTCCCTCGGTCAGTGCACTCAGAAAATTGGTTAAAATATGTGAGGACTACGCTGCCAGCCATGGGTTACTTTATAATTTAAATAAATCGGAACTCATGGTATTTAAGGCTGTTGCCAAGAAGTGTCCAGAAAATGTACCACCAGTTAAAATTAACGACGTCTCGATTCATCTGGTACACCAATTCAAATACCTTGGACATGTCGTTGCTGACGACTTTAGAGACGATGCCGATGTTGAGCGAGAACGCAGGGCATTGGCAGTGCGGGCGAATATGCTGGCCCGTAGGTTCGCGCGATGTACAGATGCGGTCAAAATCACGCTTTTTAAAGCATACTGCACATCCCTGTACTCAAGCGCTCTATGGATCAACTGTTCCAAACGTGCTGCCAATGCATTGCGTGTTCAATATAATAACGCGTTTAGGGCGCTGTTGCAGCTGCCACGTTATTGCAGTGCATCTGCAATGTTTGCTCGAGCCGGAGTAGATAGCTTCTCAGCTTTAGTGCGCAAAAAGAATGCATCTCTTCTCAGCAGATTACGGGACAGTAGCAACAGCCTCCTGAAAGTTATTGCTGATGGGCCTGATGAAAGCCCTATAATGAGGCATTTAATAAGCACGACGCTGTCGGTATTAGAATTTAAGTACTAACATAGAAAATAAGTTAATTTGTTTACTAACATCTAGAATGAAGTATTTTTGTATTTTGTATTTTTGGTTTTTTGTAATTGGATCTTGTTGTCTGAAAAATAAATAAATTTAATAATAATAATATTTAATTCATAAACCTGTAAAAATAATCTTCTGTTCATAATCTGATTCGTTATTTGATTGTTACCAAGTGTTAGCCTTTTGATGAATCTCTTCGGATGCAACATCTCGTATAATTTTAGTAGAGGTTCACTTAAGGTAAGTTCAATTAACCATAAATTAAAGCAACGTGTTGTCTTTGAAAATGACAGTGAATCACAGTATTTTAAACTGTTGCTACTAAAAGAAATAATTCAAATTTTTGCTTTTTTTAGCCCTCAGCTAACGTCATTATGCTGCGACTGCATAAAATATTCGAGTACAGGTCAGTATTTTTGAAGGTTTTAACATAAATCTTTCCGATGCAGACTGCAGATTACCTTGCTTGTATTATAATGATATTGTGACCCATCTTACAATAATAACAAATATGTGATGTGTGACGTGTATATGATGTTTAATCCAAAGCAAAAGTGTTATATTTACTACATTTTATGGATTATACCTACTACTTAAAGGTCTCACCCTTTCAATCTATAATTTATAGCTAGTCGCTTGAGTGATATACCTACTGACATACTAAGCAGCATCCGGTTCTACTGGAAACCGGCCCTAAATTATTTGCGAAAATGTAATGATGATTTTAACGATAATATGATAATTAAATTACAAAATTGTAAATATGCCTAAACTACCCTGTGTCAAAAATTTGACTAATTTCGATTTCATAATCGATATAGACAGGCACGTCAATCAACATCTATAATGTTTTAATCACAATTTTGTCAAATAAATAAAACAAACCCAATAAAAAGTAGCATCTTTATTAAACTTATTTAGGACAGGTACAGCGTAGTATATAGTTTAGGTACATACGTAAAGCTTAATTCCCCCAAAAATGAATGAGGAACCATTGGACTAGATTTACTTGGGAATGTGAGCGCCCACGGGGAGGAAACCATTCTCATCAGCGGTGTAGTCCACCCTGTAGGTAACACCGTCGGGGCCGACGTACTCGTAGAATCCCTTAGCCCTAATTCCGTCACCTTCGCTGTCAATCTGCTCCAGTTTACCGGCTTCCTCAGCGAGGATCTTGTTCTCGGTTTCATAGAGGTAGTGGTAACCGTCGGGATTGACTTCGGTATCCTGGCGGATGATACCGTATTTGTAGTCGTAACCTGAACCAGAAGCGGAGCCAGATCCTTTGCCGTATGCTCCAGAGCCGGCGCCAGAACCTGAGGAGCCAGAGCCGGAGGCAAGGCCGCTTGAGAGACTACCGGAACCATATTTGCCAGAACCGCTGCCGGATCCGCTGGCTAATCCACTGCCAAATCCGCTGCCAGATCCGCTAAATTTGCTTCCAGAACCGCTGGTCTTGTCACCGGTGTAGAAGCCTCCCGCTGAGCCGCGGTCTCCACGGTCACCGCTGTGGAATATTAATTTAAGTTAGGCCAACATCGTAAAAATAATCAAGTGTCATCATTAACTGTTAAATATTGAAACAAATCTAATTAACACCTGTTACTTTGTGACCTACCCAACATTTGATAATAATTAAAAAGATCACGGATAATATAATATACTGCTAACCTGTATGATGAATGATACAATTTTATTAATGATTTCAATTATGGATAATCGGGTTTCTGCTACACGGTAAATAAAGGAATAGGTTCATACCTGTGAAAAGCTTTATCACGTAAAGTATTAAAAATTCGAGCTACCTATTCAGTTTTTCCAGTAACTTGAACCAAATATTTTTAAATTCTAAAGTCTAAAACAGTACAACTTGCTGGTTTGTAGTTACAATCTGTAGCTAATAATAGTATGAAAATTTTATGTACTCACTTGAAAGCACCGCTGCCATCAGGCCTGTAACGGCCAGCATCGTCACCACCACTGTAGAATCCACCAGCACCGCCAGCGTTGCCAGATCCCTTGTAGGCACCACCGGGACCGCCAGCAGATCCAGATCCGGAATAAGCTCCACCGGGACCGCCCGCGGATCCGGATCCAGAGTAAGCACCACCGGGACCGCCTGCTGATCCAGATCCGGAGTATGCACCACCGGAACCACCGCGGTCACCACGGTCACCGCTAAACAATACAACATATCATGATTATAATATGTCCCAGATTGATAAGTAACTTTTGAACTCAGATTCAAGTAAGCGAATGCACGTTTGACAGACCTCTGTATTGAATTCAGCAAATTGTTGCCAATCCTAGATGAATTCTATTTTTGTTTTTTTATTGCTGTGTAAATAAATTCACGGATTCACAATTAACAGTTTAATGTCAAGGTTAAAAAGATAGAAGAAGTTAATTTTGTCCCATTTGAATTAGAAAAAATCGCGGTTTGGGGAACATGACAATGGCAAGCAGTATCCTCCAGCAACTGTTGCTTGAAGAAATCTAGAAGCAGCTTACGAACCGAAGTTTACGTGCCGATATAAATGGTATTTCACCTACACAGCCCAATTGCAACCAAATATGCAAAATGAATATCCACTTACTTGTAAGCCCCAGAGTTGTCGGGTATGTATCTGCCAGAGTTGTCGTAGCTTCCGGGGTCGTAGCGTCCTACGTTGTCACGACCCGAGGAGTACCGCGGTGCGGCGGTAGTATAGTACCTCGAAGGCGTTGGCTTGAACACTAGGGGTGTCGGGGTCGTGCCGTAGAATCCAGAGTACCGCCTGGTCGTCGTACCGAATGAGAAGGGACTATAGGCAGCCCTAAATAATAAAACAGATTCATGTTAAACACGTATTGCATAAAAATTGTTCGCGTTGCACATAGAGGTGGACATTCGTTTACAAATATCGTGGTTGCAGTTGCTCTTACAATGCATGTCTGCTAATAAACTGTTCCGAAGGTGGTGGACTCGCCAAAAAATTTAATGTGATGATTCCCATACTGGGTCAACTGTCAACAAGTCTGTCTCTTTCTCATAGTATTCTCTAATGAATAATATTGAATTGATACGCTTTTGTGAAAACTGCGAAAATATACTATATTTTTCAGTACTAGCAAGTTTGTTCTATATAATTTTTAGTTCACTCTAATATTATAGAATAGAATAAAATACTATTTATTATGTACACCATAAAAGTAACAAATACAAATATTGAAATTTGACTTAGGGTGACTCAATAGGCGGTCTTATCGCTAAAAGCGATCTTTTACAGACAACCTTTGGATGGATTAAAGGGAGAAGGAGAGACAATACTACAGGTAGTCAGTGGTGTACCATTTACATATACAATAAATACATCCATACATAAAGCATATACTTATCTATATAAATATATATATACAATAATATATATTAATAATATATATATTATGACACTTTATAATCCTTAAATATTTTCACAGTACAACTTTCTGTCAAAAATTCAAAAGGGAAGGTAGTATAAAAAATCCAGTAACTACCTTCCAGTTTCAGCCGCAAGGGCCACTGTCATAGACAGACAAATCACCTGAAACAATTATACAAAACATTAGACACAGCAGTTGCAACAAATTAAGTTATTTAATAAAATATTAATACTAAAAATCAAAGATCTGACACTAATAACTCATAAATTAAACTAATACGTTATTAATATCCGTAAATCTTTATTAACACTGAGTGTCCGTCATAAGCTGCATACTAATGGCGAATCAAAGCCATGCACCGATGGGATCACACATCACTCGACACTTACCAAAAAGCCGCGCATTTTCGTTGTTATCAAGCGAACTTAACTACTTGAATGTGCTCTTCCTATAGATCAATGCCTATTTATACCTTTTTTATCTAATTTTATATTGTCCTCTGGCCAGTTCGTCTCATTTATAATGTATTGTGTGACGTTAATTCATTAGCCAGCGTTTCTCAATATTTAATATCATCTTCGTTGATTAATTTAGTAGCTGCGACTATTTGTGACAAGAATCTTTGAAATATGGTCGTTTGTTGGTAAACTTTAGTTTATGGCAAGCTGTGTACTCTTCGACAAGCTTTGAATTTATAAAGATCCCCTGCTATCTTCAATTTCCATCGTCAGTTTGATATTTAAAATATTTCATTGGTACAAGCATTTGACATAACAGGGTGTCATCAGATTAACTAATAATAACTCTAAATACCCTGTTTTTTTTTTTTAATTTACATTGCATTAATTATATATTTGTTTCTCCACGTCATAAAAGTGAGCGTGTTATTAATTAAAAAATACAGTTTATCATTGTGAGTCATCCAATCATAATTATGCTACCTACATGCCATTCACTTCTACATATTATAGATCTTTAAGGGAAGGTAAATATGGATATATTTTACTGATGGCTTGCTGTATTATAAAAGGTCACTCCGAAAAGTTGATGTTCTTAAGCTCTGAATTCACTGCGCTGTCATCATTCTCCTACCCTCATCCCAATTTATTTGGGGTCGGCGCAACATTTTTTTTCCCTCCATACTTCTTTATTAGTCGTCATCTCGGTAGTCACCCCCTTTCTAACCATATCATGTTTCACAGTCCATCCATCGTTTCTTTCTTTGGTCTTTCCCTACTCTTATAGTCATCGAGATTCACATCCAAAACTTTTCTCGCGACATTTTACTCATTCCTCTGCACCACATGCTCATACCATGGCAACCGAATTCTGCACAACTTTTCAGTCACCGGTGCCACATTCAGACGTCCTCTTATGTACTCATTTCTTATTCTATCCATTCGTGTCACACCATACATCCCTCTCAGCATTCTCATCTCAACTGCATGCAATTGCCTTTTATTCATCTCTTTTGTGGCCCAACATTCTGATCCATATAAGACAGCCACCACTCTAACCATTGTTTTCTTCCCCTTAAGTTGAAAGGGAATGCGTGAGTCGCCGATTATCCCCGTGACCTGCTGCGATTGACCATCGCTTTGCACGAGTGAACGGAGATACTGGAAATCGGAGCAGACTGGGAGAAGCGCGCCATCAAGCGCTATGGCTCCAGAACTGGAGAGACCGCCGAAATTTTTAAATCGCGGAACATATATTCAGTTTTGGTTCTGTTGATTTTCAAGCCAACATTCTCCAGCTTCTGTTGCCATTTAACATACTCAAAATGTTACTCAACTTTTATTTACCTAATGGGTAGGCATGGTTTGTTAAAAATCAATGGCGAAGTGCTATTTCTTTTTTTTTTGAAATAGCAATTCACCATTGATTTTTAAGAATCATGTAATAATTGAAGGGACCAGCTCATTGCCAGTAACCGGGCCTATAAATTCAGACTCCGTGTTTCTACAAAAAAAAAATCAATTACACTTTGCTTGACCAGACGACCCAAAACATCACAATCAGCAGGCACGCGATCCATCCATCGCAAACTATGTATTTCGCGGCCATCTGCAAATTATTTTAAATACTTATATAATATACTCGTATAAGCTAACCGACTAAAAATAATAATAATAAACACACAATCGTACACTGCTGACCACAAACCAGATGCATCACCCACGATCATCGGTGATGAGACTATACATCCCGCGGAAGTGCGGGGATCAAGACTTTTGAAATGCGAAGACCCTCCACAACTGCGAGGTGTGCCACCTCAGGGAACATTTTTTTAAAGCCAAAGTGGGTTTGCTTGTGATTTGGTCGCAGTGGACAAGGGGCTCACCCCGCTCTCCATGGCTGAAGACAACTGGCGCAAACCTGTAGTACGTACTACCGATGACCCTAAGGAGGTATGGCAAACCAAGGAGCTTCACGGGTGTTTTGCAGGAGCCCGGTGTAGAGTTCTTAATAATATGTATCCTGGCTACGTTTTGGTAACCTTTTCGGGAAAACTGAAGGTTACGTCTGTGCAATTATGGACGAAGTTATCTTGATGAAGTTCTTTGCTGGAAACATATTATGAAGGACTGAACGGTGGACGTGCGTCGGGCATGTCGCCATCCGGGTGAGTCCATCAGACATATTTTATCTGATTGTTCTCGTCTAACGGCTGTCGGCTAACGGCGAGTACTTGCACAGGCATAACCAAGTGGCCAGGATTATTCATCAGCAACTTGCTTTGAAATATAAACTTGTGGACTCTGAGGTGAAGTATTACAAGTATGTACCCGACCCAGTTCTCGAAAATTACTATATCACGTTGTACCCCGATCGGTCTATCATTACTGATAGGACTATTGTTAGCAATAAGACTGATATAGTGGCGATAGATCGATTAGCGCTTCGCGCAATGATAGTTGATGTTACCATTCCACATGACGAGAACCTCGTGAAAGCTGAAGAAAGAGAAACAAATAAAATATCTCGACTTAGCACACGAGGTTGTTGACATGTGGAATATGAGCTCGTCTGTCATTGTGCAGATTGTCATAACGACCAATGGCCTGATGGCCAAAAGCCTCGATGAACATCTCTCGAGGCTCTCGTTAGGCGGTTGAAACAAAGGCCTGATTCAGAAGGCAGTACTCATCGACACGAATCGCATCGTGAAGAGGTTCCCGTCTCTGGAGCCCTAAACACCGGTTGCTTGGACCCTGCTCCCGTGATTGGCGGACCACTTTGTTTTTTCTTTGTTTTAAGAAATATAAAAATATATTATATATGGAAAAATAATAAAAATAAACGAAATAATAATTATATGTACATGTATATAAAAAAGAAGGAGAATATTCATAGGGCATCAAAACATTCGTCCGCGTCGCTGTTAAGAGGAAAATTGCCCAAAATGCTGGCAGCATTGCTACGTTGTATGGCGATGCTGATTTTGGCAAAAAATAGGCCAGCTCTCTGGTTAGTTGAAGACTCGACCAACCGCTTGGCAATACCTCGAAAAACCAAGTGGGACTCGGGCGCCATGACTCCAGTGTTTCAACCCCAAATGGCTCGAACATACCAGTATAACTCCCAATAAGATTGGAATATTTTCACCGTTTGAGGTTTCCCGCACCTGCAACAGTCGCCCCAAACAGCCTGCCGTGCTAGGAACATAGGATAGCGCAAGGGTGTCGAGACATGTTGCATCCCTCACCAAAGGTCACTCCGTCTGGTTTCTTCTAATCGCCGCGTCCCGAGCCATTGGGTTGCCGTGCCGGATAGCCGTGCTTCACGGCCTACGCTCTTACTGCAAGATAGGCCATGGTGTCCGAGGAATTGGACAGCTTCACCGCACTGGCAGTGATGCAGAGGCCCGCCAGGAGCGCCCAGGCGTAGACAAGTAGCAAGCCGGAAGGTGGTGTCACCCAGCATAGTGCCTATGTTGAGTGACGGCAGTGCTTGAAGCCAGAGGCCCGACTCTCGCTTACTTACAGCCAGCAGGCGGGCACGCTTAGCAGTATTGGTGGACATATTGATGAGATTATTCCGTACTAACCTGCAGAGCGGCTCATCCCACTGTGTCTGGGAATTTGGTCAATTTTGTCCAACAGATGTGGCTGCTTCCATAAAGGGGAACAACGTAGAAAATACATACATTGTGGGCTAAAACAACCGTATCTAATCAGGGTGTATGCCGAATATAAATTAAAGGACATGTGCCTTCCTTCGAATTCGAGAAAATGTGAGGGTTAAAGTTTTTACAATAAGATTTAAAAATAAATATCTATTTTATCTAGGTTAATTATTCCGAATAAAGTCGAGGTTAAAATGTCTGAAAAAACAGTATAAACAGTTTATGTTAATGTTTAATTTATTTTAATTTATTTTATTATTTTTTAGTCTTCCTTATGATTTAGTTATTATTCTAAGGCTTTTCTCATAAATTCACTTCCTGATTTTGACGTTCCATTGTATCCGTAATCATCCGGTAACCATAATAACCTACACATAGTATGGGAACAATAAATTAAGAACTAGTTAAACTACAAGAAATAAGTATGTTTTGTTTATAATTAATTTTATATATTGACACGCCTATAGGTTAGGTTAGGTTTTTATTGATACGTGTGTGTAACTCTAAGATTGAACACCATTGCTTATTTAAATAATCACTGCTTAAAAAGGAGTATTATTTCTTTGATAATGCATCTGACATTAGTGGCGGACACCTGTGTAGGGACCAAAGGGGCAGCAATATTTTTCATAAAACTGATAATTTCGAGTCATAACATTGAAAATAATATATATTTTTGGATTGATATTTTATTTAACCGGTTTTAACTGTGATTAATTAATATAAAACCTACACTTGTTATTAATTAAACACAGTTATAGTTATGTAAATGTGAAGATTTATTTTGAATTAAACAGTCGACATTTTGTCGTAAAAGTGAGGAATTTACGCACTTATACTGCCTAATGTCATTGTAAACTGAAGTAGAATAATTTAGTGAAAAATATGGTTCTACGGTTGAGTTGTTATCTAATAAAATCAACTGATTTCGATTTTAGTGTGTTAGGTTCGAGAAAAAAACAATTATCATATCGCCATTCACTTGCACATCTATCGCCGGTCTATTCTGTTAAAAATCTCACCGTAAAAACTTGGATGGAGTGATCTGTCAATCCACTTGATGCTAAGGACTGCCATTATTGACAACTCACTGCTAGATCACTTCATCCAAGTTTTCACGGTGAAATTTTTACAGAATAGACTCGCCGATCTTGGCGTTACGTCAGGTTTCATTGCAGTTCCCAACCCACGCATGTTGTGTTTACGCGTTCTGTTACGGGAGACCGCGTAACCATTGTTTTAAAAAACTATTTAATTAAATTGGAAGAAATAGTATATTTTGGATTAAAACTTTATTACACTTATTGGGTTAAAAACTGGCAGACACAACGAATAATAGAGATGGTAGAGGTTCGGCGATCGGGACGCGGGAGCGAGAGGCAGTGCTGCCTGTTTATGATGACATCGTGACAAAAAGCCTTCATAAAATAGGATTTTAGAAATAGGACTTCTCCCGCCATGCATAAATGTCGCGCACGAGCATTGGCCCTGCGCTGGCATCCGGACGCGGACCTAAAATATCCCGAAAAGTTTTTTTTTTTTAAACATTGGCCCACACTAGGAATTTCTCCTGTATCGTGGGTGCGTTTACAAACATTTAAACTCACATACACAACAGCCAGACCCGGAACAACTACTTGTAGGTCATACAAATGTTTGTTCCGTGCGGGAATCGAACCTGCGACATGCTGCGCAGCAGTCCATCGGTTAACCACTGCGCCAACCGTGCCGTGTAATAGATACAATCTTCCAGCCTCAGGTAAACTTAAAAGTTGAAAAAGCTTAGTTTGTACATCACAGGCCACTTGGGTTATGTCGTAAAGATAATCCTTCTACCACCAAGGTATGTAGAATCCTGGAACATCTACCAAACGGATGGAAAATGCTGTGGCCTACATGTAAATGCGAACCCAAGTAGATCACTGAAGATTCAGCTTGACGAAATGGAATATTACTCGACCCGAACCCAGAGTTGTAACCGTAATAAAAGAAATAAAAAACCGGCCAAGTGCGTGTCGGACCACGCACAATGAAGGGTTCCGTAGTTAGGATGAATTTATCCCTAAAACAAACTTAACATTGTAGTTGAAAAACATGTTCTCTACATCGATATACGCCACGGTCAATTTTCCAACTGACAATTTATTAAGTTTGTAATCGCAAAAAAGGTTTTTTTTTTATGTGATAAAACTCCAAATTAACAATTTGCGGACTTTTTTCTTCACTTGTGCTGTGAGACCTTGCTTCTTGCCAAATTTAATGATTCTAGGTCAACGGGAAGTACCCTATAGGTTTTGATTTATGTGCGAAATATTCGCAATTTTTTTTTATGTGATAAAACTCCAAATTAACAATTTGCGGACTTTTTTCTTTAATTGTGCTGTGAGACCTTGCTTCTTGCCAAATTTCATAATTCTAGGCCAACGGGAAGTACCCTATACGTTTTGATTTATTTGCGAGTATCGAAATATGTCGCAATAATGCCACTTATATCGCCGTATTTTTTTATTGCGTTGACTGGGAAGCTTGATTTTTTGACAGCTTTAAGGGACCATAGACTTACGTATTTGATATTAATTTCAACTTGATACCTCCACGCGTTCCTGAGAAAAATGGTCTTGACAGACTGACAGACAGACAGACGGACAACGAAGTGATCCTATAAGGGTTCCGGTTTTTTCCTTTTGAGGTACGGATCCCTAAAAATATGTGTTTTCTTTTAAAATATCCATAAATTTAATTGATAGGCATTAATGAAATTTGTTTTTTATAAGTCCACTCATTGTTTTTAGAATAATAGATGTTATATGCGCAAAATCAAGTATATGTAGCTTTTCTATCCGCAAGAAATTCAAATATCACTCTAGTAAATAGATACCTTTATGTTGTGGATGAGTGGATGTCACACCCAAGAGTGACACATTTAAACTTTATGGTCATTAAACCAACGTGTTGTCTTTGAAAACGACAGTGAATACTAGTATAAATTTAAAACTGTTGCTACTAAAAGAAACAACTATAATTTTTGGTTTTTTTAGCCCTCAGCTGGCGTCATAATGCTGCGACTGCTTAAAATATTCGAGGCCAGGTTAGCATTTTTGAAGATTTTGACATAAATCCTTCTGATGCAGATTACAGATTGCCTTACTTGTATTATAATAATATTGTGACCCATCTTACAATAATAATAAATATGTGCTGTGTTACGTCTATATGA
The DNA here is from genome assembly GCA_963921375.1 of Tiliacea citrago. Taxonomy (NCBI): domain Eukaryota; kingdom Metazoa; phylum Arthropoda; class Insecta; order Lepidoptera; family Noctuidae; genus Tiliacea; species Tiliacea citrago. The sequence goes on from OY992785.1 coordinate 14,841,801, forward strand.
TGTTTAATCCAATACAAAAATGTTATAATTAACACATTTAATGGATTATATCTACTAACAAAAGGTCTCAATCTATAACTTAGTCGCTTGAGTGATATACCTACTGACATACTAAGCAGCATCCGGTTCTACTGAAAACCGGCCCTAAAATATTTGCGAAAATGTAATGATGATTTTACTGAGATGATAATTAAATTACTAACTTGTAATTTTGCTTAAATTTTGACAGATTTGGATTTCATAATCGGTATAGACAGACACGTAATTCAACATCTATAATGTTTTAATCACAAACTTGTCAAATAAATAAAACAAACCCAATAAAAAGTAGCATCTTTATTAAACTTATTTAGGACAGGTACAGCGTAGTATATTGTTTAGGTGCATACGTAAAGCTTAATTTTCCCAATAATGATAAGGAACCATTGGACTAGATTTACTTGGGAATGTGAGCGCCCACGGGGAGGAAACCATTCTCATCAGCGGTGTAGTCCACCCTGTAGGTAACACCGTCGGGGCCGACGTACTCGTAGAATCCCTTAGCCCTAATTCCGTCACTTTCGCTGTCGATCTGCTCCAGTTTACCGGCTTCCTCTGCGAGGATCTTGTTCTCGGTTTCATAGAGGTAGTGGTAACCGTCGGGATTGACTTCGGTATCCTGGCGGATGATACCGTATTTGTAGTCATAACCTGAACCAGAAGCGGAGCCAGATCCTTTGCCGTATGCTCCAGAGCCGGCGCCAGAACCTGAGGAGCCAGAGCCGGAGGCAAGGCCGCTTGAGAGACTACCGGAACCATATTTGCCAGAACCGCTGCCGGATCCGCTGGCTAATCCACTGCCAAATCCGCTGCCAGATCCGCTAAATTTGCTTCCAGAACCGCTGGTCTTGTCACCGGTGTAGAAGCCTCCCGCTGAGCCGCGGTCTCCACGGTCACCGCTGTGAAATATTTATTTAAGTTAGGCCAACATCGTAAAAATAATCAAGTTTCATCATTAACTGTTAAATATTTAAACAAATCTAATTAACACCTGTGCTTTGTGACCTACCCAACATTTTATAATAATTAAAAAGATCACAGATAATATAATATACTGCTAACGTGTATGATGAATGATACAATTTTATTAATGATTTCAATTATGGATAATCGGGCTTCTGCTACACGGTAAATAAAGGAATAGGTTCATACCTGTGAAAAGTTTTATCACGTAAAGTATTAAAAATTCGAGCTACCTATTCAGTTTTTCCAGTAACTTGAACCAAATATTTTTAAATTCTAAAGTCTAAAACAGTACAACTTGCTGGCTTGTAGTTACAATCTGTAGTTAATAATGGTATGAAAATTTTATGTACTCACTTGAAAGCACCACTGCCATCAGGCCTGTAACGGCCAGCATCGTCACCACCACTGTAGAATCCACCAGCACCGCCAGCGTTGCCAGATCCCTTGTAGGCACCACCGGGACCGCCAGCAGATCCAGATCCGGAATAAGCTCCACCGGGACCGCCCGCGGATCCGGATCCAGAGTAAGCACCACCGGGACCGCCTGCTGATCCAGATCCGGAGTATGCACCACCGGAACCACCGCGGTCACCACGGTCACCGCTAAACAATACAACATGTCATGGTTATAAAATGTCCCAGATTGATAAGTAACTTTTTGAACTCAGATTCAAGTAAACGAATGCACGTTTGACAGACCTTTGTATCGAATTCAGCAAATTGTTGCCAATCCTAGATAAATTCTATTTTGGTTTTGTTATTGCTGTGTAAATAAATTCGCGGATTCACAATTAACAGTTTAATTTCAAGGTTAAAAAGATAAAAGATGTTAATTTAACCCCATTTGAATTAGAAAAAATCCCGTTTTGGGGAACATGACAATGCTAAGCAGTATCCTCCAGCAACTGTTGCTTGTAGAAATCTAGAAGCAGCTTACGAACCGAAGTTCGTGCCGATATAAATCGTATTTCACCTACACAGCCCAATTGCAACCAAATATGCAAAATTAATATCCACTTACTTGTAAGCCCCAGAGTTGTCGGGTACGTATCTGCCAGAGTTGTCGTAGCTTCCGGGGTCGTAGCGTCCTACGTTGTCGCGAACCGAGGCGTACCGCGGTGCGGCGGTAGTATAGTACCTCGAAGGCGTTGGCTTGAACACTAGGGGTGTCGGGGTCGTGCCGTAGAATCCAGAGTACCGTCTGGTCGTCGTACCGAATGAGAAGGGACTGTAGGCAGCCCTAGATAATAAAACAGATTCATGTTATACACGTATTTCATAAGAAATGTTCGCGTTGCACATAGAGGTGGACATTCGTTTACAAATGTCGTGGTTGCAGTTGCTCTTTCAATGCATGACTGCTAATAAACTGTTCCGAAGGTGGTGGTTTCGCCAAAAAATCTAATGTGAGGATTCCCATACTCGGTCACAATACAAAAATTGTCAACAAGGTACGTAAAAATTTTGTGTAGGACGTAATTCGCTCCTTCTCATAGTATTATATGTTCTCAGAGTATTATTATGAATGATAAATATTATTATCCAAAGAGTTAATATTGAATTGATAATTTTTTATAAAAATTGCGAAAATACACTATATTTTTTTGTTGCATATTATTTTTAGTTTACTATAATATTAAGACACTTTATAATTCTTAAATATTTTCACAGTTAATTTTCTGCCAAAAATTTAAAGGTGAGGTTTTCAAAATATACAGTATAAAAAATCCAGCACTACCTTCCAGTTTCAGCCGCAAGGGCCACTGTCATTGACAGACAAATCACCTGAAACAATTATACAAAACATTAGACACAGCAGTTGCAACAAATTAAGTTATTTAATAAAATATTAATACTAAAAATAAAAGATCTGACACTAATAACTCATAAATTAAACTAATACGTTATTAATATCCGTAAAATTTTATTAACACTGAGTGTCCGTCATAAGCTGCATACTAATGGCGAATCAAAGCCATGCACCGATGGGATCACACATCACTCGACACTTACCAAAAAGCCGCGCATTTTCGTTGTTATCAAGCGAACTTAACTACTTGAATGTGCTCTTCTATAGATCAATGCCTATTTATACCTTTTTTATCTAATTTTATAATGTTCCTCTATCCAGTTCGTCTCATTTATAATGTGTTGTTTGACGTTAATTCATTAGCCAGCGTTTCTCAATGTTTGGGTATCATCTTCGTTGATTAATTTAGTAGCTGCGACAATTTGTTATACGAATCTTTGAAATATGGTCGTTTGTTGGTAAACTTTATTTTATGGCTAGCTGTGTACTCTTCGACAAGCCTTGACTTTATGCAGATCCCGTGCTGTCTTTAATTTCTGTCGTCAATAATACGATATTTTAAATATTTAATTGGAACAAGCATTTCACATAACAGCAAAACCCGAAATAGCCTGATTGATTTTTTTTTAGGATATATTAATATTTTGTTTATTTAGTGGGAGTAAAAATATGCAGTTTCAGAAATGTAAAAAGGCAATTAATTAAACCCCCGTCATAAAATTAATAACTTCACAGGACTTGGACAAACCCAATTCACAAGTGTTAATTGTAGGTGTGGTACATAACGAAGAAGCTTCTTTTGGCATTTAGAGCTTACATAGTTCATTGTTCATAATGTTTTACTATTGAAAACAATTAACAGTTTCAATGGTAAATATTTCAATCAATATATTTTTTATTTTCTTTATTTTTGGAAGGCTTACAGACTAATAACATTATAATAATAAATATAATATGCCTTAAGTCAAATGCTTGGAATTTATTTCTATTAATTTAAAGGACTTAATGATCTTTCAAAGTTTACTTTTATACTTACTTATTTACAAGTTTGTTATTATTTGTATTTACGCTAGCTGGGTATAATCGCTTTGCCATCAAGAAAGTAGCATTTTTTTTGTAAGTTTTGTAATAATTGTCAACTAGAGTTCCTCAATACGTGATAGAAATCCAAGTAATCATGCGTACAAATCAATTTCTCAAATTACAATTATTATGTTTATCTAAACCTAAAGAACACAGAGCAGCTAAACTAGGTACACACGGCTACACATCAAGCTATACGTTTTTAACCGACTTCCAAAAAGGAGGAGGTTATATGTTCGGCTGTATGTTTGTTTTATGTATGTTCACCGATTACTCCGTCAATTGTGGACGGATTTTAAAAATTCTTTTTTTGTTTGGAAGGGTATGCTCCCAAGGTGGTCCCATTGCCACCAAATCAGAATCTGATGAGGGGATCTCATGGAAATCGAGGGAAATCCTAAAATTTTATAGGCAAACCTTGAGCGATTTGAGTATTTTTTATAGCAACTCGTGCATTTGCACTTGAAAAGCACCATTTGGTGCAGTGGAACTCATGATGAAGACCACAGATGGCTACCGGAACTACTTAATAATAAGTATTTCACCGTATTTCACCGCGATTCGATTAGGCACTCTAATATGGTTGCTAAGCAATTTATGCTCGTCAAAATGCATATGGTGAAGTCACCATTAAATCTCCTGGTTCTTACCAGGAAAACTCCTCAACAATTAACGCCCCTGCATCGGGAAAAGCAAAATTTTGTAAAAGGTGACGAGCATTTGACATTAGGCTATTGTAAATTGGATAAATTACAAACTGACCCACTAAAAAGTGAAAAATAAAAAACTTTTTACAAAAAAAAACCACCGACTTCCAAAAAAAACACTACAAAGTGAAAAATAACTTTAATTTCGGAAGTCGGTGGCAAAAAACTAAAATACAGATCAAAAGCCACCGACTTCTGAAATTAAAGTTATTTTTCACTTTGTAGTGCTTTTTTTTGAAGTCGGTGGTTTTTTTTTATAAAAAGTTTTCAGTATAAGCTAATCTCGCATTGTATAGGAATTCCGTAGAATGAGAAGTCAGCGTATACTGGACTTGTATAGCTTGATGTGTAGCCGTGTGAACCTAGATGCAAATACGTTCTTTTCAGGAAGACAATTTCAAGACAATGTTAGAACTTCAAGAAAATTCGGCTTTACTTATTAAAATGTGCTATGGTACGTTGTAGATTTGTGTTTTCATTAATTTTTATATCTTCGTATTTTTCTGAAAAATTCTTAACGAAAATCTCAAACTGAATACCTAATATATTTCAATTTATTTTTTTGTTGGCTATAGACAGCTTGGGAGCCTTGACTATGAGGTACTAATATAACAAATTCACTATAATCGGGTTTGAAAATGTAGTATTTATTTTTGAAAAACCTTGGCATTTTCTCAATTCTCAATTCTTTATTGCGTACCGTTCTTTTTTGCGTTAATTTTCTTACCTGAGGAATACTATATCTTCAAAGCAATTTACGGTGCCAGCTAACATTATAATATATCAAATTCAATGGCTTTTAATCAAACTGGAAGCTAACCCTAACATCGTCTAACATGAGGCCATGCCATTTACCAAGTATGTCATGCTACTCAGAAGCCAGTCTAACCAGATGCAGTTTTATGGGTTATGTGATACCTGAAATAAATGAATATTTAATTTAATTTAATTTTTAATTTTAATATCAATATTGTACAACAGGACAGCTGTAAGTAATTGTGATGATTTTAAAATGTATGACCTCTTGTTTTCTAGCATACGTGTTATAATTATATTAATGGTAAGCAATATTGCGGGTGATACATTGTCTTATTCTTGTGGGTTAAGGTGCAATCATGAAGATTGCTGATGATCGACGCTGATTCGATGTTTACGGCCGATTGACAAACAGCATCGTCTGATAAATTCCCACACCATTGATCAACGTCAAATAAAACTTGTGAATTCTATCGTTCTAAACCTGGTTGCACCACGCTGGATCATTCCATGTTGCCAAGCGTCTGCAATCTAGGTTTGCGCGTTTAGAGTTTCAGGCAGCGAGTTTGTCTGAAAGGGATATCGTGGCCCTGGCACACAGGCATCTCAAGGAACACGGGTGGGTTTTAGTCAGTAAAAGTCTCCCGCTCCGCCCAGAGCGGAAGAAGTTATTAGATAATATCCAACCAAAAAAAAAGGTGTGACGCTGTTGATAGTAACAATGGCATTAAATATCCGTTTTGTTCAGTTTTAGGATCATGCACGTCATCATACAGCACCCAACGGACACTCAGTGCCCTTCGTGTACAATATAATAACGCTTTTAGGATATTGTTGGAGTATGCCGAGATACTGTAGTGCGTCTGGCATGTTTATGGAGGCTCAGATTGATGGCTTTCATGCCATCATGAGAAAGAGAGCGGCCTCCATATTGCACCGTATCCGAGCAAGCTCCAGCAGCATTCTGAAAGCAATAGCGGCTCGGTTAGACAGTCCTTTTCTTAGACATTGGATCGCGCTCCATGTCTGTTTGATTTCGTTTGAATATTTTAATTTTTGTGGTTATCTAACGTAGTTGGTTGGTACTTGTTGACGGGCCTACACTGTCCTCCCATACCTATTAACACAGTAACTTGAAAACATTGTAAAAGCCCACTTTTTTTTAAAAGAGTAACCGTGGAGTTTCTTGCCGGCTCTTCTCCATAGGAAACGACCAATTGGAACCGTGCACCAAGCTTCTGACGTTTCATAAGTGCCCATGTAGGTTTATGTGAAATAAAATATTTTGATTTTGATTTCTTAATTACTTACTTACACAAATAGGGATTTTCTATAATGAATAATCTGAAATAAATTTATTATATACAGTGGTGGTCATATGATTACAAACACACGAGTCACTTGGTAGTGCCAATTATTTTTTTATGTTATTATTGCAACTAATTGGAGGTAAAATATTTATTTACCACATTAAAATGTAAAGTCGTAACTCTAGTTTAAAAAAGATCATTAATATTCTGTAAACTAATAAAAAAAATAAAAAATCTGTAACTTCTATTGTAGTTTCAAAATTCAATTTTAGATTATAAGTTACACTTTGTTTCTAATTAGTTGTCCGACTGTCAGTACTAAAGATATCAATATTTTTTTTTATTTCCCCATCTTATGCTGCTTTTCCACCGGAGAGGTGCTATGCTACGTTGCTATGGAGGCGTTTGATATCCACCAAGCATATTCATTGGTTCACATAGCATAGCACTTGTGGAAACGGGTTCAACTAAGCTGTGTTTTTATAAGGAAGGATGCGTGCTATGGATGAGTTTTATGGATGCGTGCTATGACTGCGTTTGATATCAAACGCCTCTCCTCTCACCGCGCCGCAGCCACTCCCCGTGCTTTCCCTACTGTCGATGCATCGCGTAGCTCGAGCTTCGCATCTTCCTCGCACAGTTAGCTTGCGGCGGCGTATCTTCATAGCACATCTTACTCGCTCCGCTACACAGCTTAGCATTAGTGGACACGCTCACACAGTTTTGTAGCTTAGCTTTCACATCCCCGCAGCATAGCTGCATAGCAATTCTGGTGGAAAAGCAGCCTTAATCAACTGTCGACTGTTTTCGTGGTTAAATGAAAAATGTAAAATCTGCACTTATAAAAGTGAGCCATACATTAAGGAATCAAAATCAAAATAAAAATAAAATATTTCACATAAACCTACATGGGCACTTATGAAACGTCAGAAGCTAGGTGCCCGGTTCCAATTGGTCGTTTCCTATGGAGAAGAGCAGGCAAGAAACTCCACGGTTACTCTTTAAAAAAAAAGTGGGCTTTAACAAAGTTTCCAAGTTACATTGTTAATAGGTATGTGGGAGGACAGTGTAGGCCCGTCATGAGGTATTCCACTCAGAGCACTGATTTCAACAGCACTTCTCCGAACCGCATCTGAGCTCTTCCACTAACCGCACTGAAACAAAATTTTGATAAGTGCGGTTCAGTGGAACAGTTTATTAATATTATTTTCAGTCTCCGAACGGCACCTATGTATTCACTGACTTTGTTTATTTTTGAATAAGATAACAAAAAAACAAATCGGTAACGGGACAGTTCCAGTTTGAGAATCGTTTTTTGTATACTAATTAATTATATGCTCTAATACGATCAAAATCACAATATTTTAACATAGATGAGTATATGTGGATATACTGCTGCATCATCTTTGTCGCCGAGGCCATAATAATTCAATGCCGGAAGTTAAAATTGATCCAATTAGGTTTTCTAATTTCCCGAAAATCATCTTTGATTAATTTATCGGTATTTGTAGTTACCATTTCCGTATTTTATAGAATAACAAATAGTAAACTTGCAAGAAATACTTCCTGGATTTTAAGCTTACAGCCAAAATAGATCATAGTGCTTATTTTTTCCCCGAAACAGCCATGTGGGCAGATTTAAAATGATAAACTTAATTGACAAAGTTACAAAACATACAGACATTTAAATATTAAACACTATATTACACTTAATTCTATGATTTGTAATTGAACATCTGTGTCCGAACTAGATATAGGTAAAATATCTGTATTTCAGACATCAGGGGGCTTAAAATCACCTCCTTCTGCGAAGCAGTAATGCTCGCGAAGGAGGAGGCGGAACGCGTGAGGGTGAGGCAAGGCTCGCGCCCTCGCGCCCTTAGTCGCCGCAGGAGACGCCGCGGGCGTCGGGAGCAGGTCCTCACCGGACACGGTTGTTTCGGGAGGTTCCTGTTTAGGATAAAGCGGGAGGAAACGCCCGGGTGTCACCACTGTGTGGATCGCCCGGAGGACACGGTGGAGCATACGGTGGAGGTCTGCTCAGCTTGGGCGGAGCACCGCGATGTCCTCACGGAGGCGATCGGCGGCGGCGATCTCTCGCGTCCGGCCCTGGTTCAGGCCATGATTCGGAGCGAGAGTGCATGGGAGGCCGTCACCTCCTTCTGCGAAGCAGTAATGCTAGCAAAGGAGGAGGAGGAACGCGTGAGGGTGAGACAAGGTTCGCGCCCTCGCACCCTTAGTCGCCGCAGGAGACGCCCCGGGCGTCGGGAGTCGCAAGCCGCTTTCCGGCCACCGTAGGCGCGGGCCTGCGGACGGTGAGCGATGGGTAGCTCGCCGTCCGATAAGGACCAGGCCCGGGTCCACGGCGCGTTGTGTTCCACGCGCGCCTCAAAGAGATGTCAGCACCAACTGACGGGGTCCGGTAGGACCAATGCCTGCCAGGGTTGCGAGTTTGTCTGAAAGGGATATCGTGGTCCTGGCACACAGGCAACGGAAGGAACACGGGTGGGTTTTAGTCAGTAAAAGTCTGACACGTCCTCCCGCTCCGCCCAGAGCGGGAGAAGTTATTTGATAATTTCCTACCCATAAAAAAAAAAGAAAAAAATGGGCCTTAAAATGGACGCATTGGCATCATAATATGATAATATTTTGAACATTTTAAAATTCGTAAAATGGTCACAAACTCACAATTCACGTATAAGTTTGTGGCATATGATCTGCGTACAATTTATCTGTTTGACAGTTTTGTACGGAGATTCATAAAATGGTCCACAAATTATGAATTGCTATAATGAAGTCTAATGTCAAATAGCAGCTGTCAAACAGATGATGAATTCCGACATATGAATCGTTCTAAAATTGCTTATTTATTCTAGTACAACCTCTGTCAAATATGAGGTATCCACCGGGACAAAGCTTCCTGACCGCTAAATGTTTATGGAGGATTTTGTGCACTTGACTCATACCGATGCCTAAGCTTGTCCGAATCTGCTGATCAGTCACTCTTTTGTCAGTCTCTATCATATGCCGCACAACACTGATGTTATCTTCAGTCGTCGCCGTAGAAGGCCGTCCCTCAAGCAGATCAACGGTGAGATTAGTGCGACCACGTTTAAACTCCAGCGGCCTAAGCTGCTATTTGACATTAGACTTCATTATAGCAATTCATAATTTGTGGACCATTTTACGAAACTCCAAACAAAACTGTCAAACAGATGAATTGCGGGATATGAATTGTACGCAGATCATATTATGATTCGGACAAACCATTTTAGGCCCCCAATTGTAAACAGTGGCACGAGATGGAGCTTCATCGTGAAAGGCCAATCGAAGTCTATCATTACTTTCTTGTTGACTTAAATGACATCGAAAGTCATAAAAAATTATTGTACGAAAATTTTCTCGCGTTAAATTCATGCTGACTTGACACAGACAATTTTCAATTTGCCGCGCATAATCAAGCAAATCGTAAAAAAATGACATTTGAATAAAATACTACAATAATATTGGCAAAGCGTTCCATTTTCAAAATATGAACTTATTTTTTTATTATATTGTTTACAAGTGGCCAGTTCTAAAAACGGTTAGTGTCGCCCTCGTATAGTGATGGCCTCCTGTGAGTAGAGTGTAAATGAGTGGTTGCGTGTAGGAGGGTGAGTAGTAGTGTAAGCTACTAACTATAGACAACAGGTCTTCGGTCTCATTGTAGTTTAGCTTGCGAATGTAGTCTACTACCATAAGTTTACACTTTTTCCTAATTAAGGGGTGTATATCTATAAGCTTTTGTGTACCTTATTAGCATAATTGTTTGGCCCTCACAAACTTAATAAAATTGTGAAGTGAAAACTTCTTTAGGCGCGTTGAGCGATAAGTATTCCCTTCTGTCGGCAGTCCTTATGACCGCCTATGTTTATTTTATTTTATTAAGTACTATTTCTTGAATGCATTTAAAGTAGGTACCTACCTTATTTTTAAATTTTGGCATTTCATTTTTATTACTAACTCATGATAAACATTATACACATTTGTGCAACCAGTGAATTAGTTTATTGCTTTAAATAAGAGTGGTTTTAACATTTAAGTACGTTTGTAAATGAGATCCGCTTGGGTATTATTTTAAGTTCACTGTCGTCGGCGAAGTTGCGTAACCCGTAGTTAAAATTCATGTTTTAGGTTAATTTAAATAATAGGCTGTTTTTGCTGTTGTTTAACGTTCTTGGATGTTAGTAATTAATTAAAAGACAGGCTCAATGTATGAAAGAATCCCTGGTGGTTAATTTGCTCCACTCTTACTAGAAGAACAGAACCTGAAAAGTATTTCATATACCGACTACTTTATAGTACCTATGTCAAACTGACTGAAACCATCGGTTGCAATCGCCTCTCTTAAACTCTAAAACCTAACCATAAGGACATACAAGATATAAAAATAAACAAGTCATTAATCGGAAGAATGGTTCCCAAATAATAAACTAACGGACAGACAGGGTGATTTTGCCTGCTATGCTTAATAGTAATAGGATTATGTCATAGGTCAAACTATTGCCTTTTTTTAATAGATCGGTCATCCTTGCAAAACCAATAACGTCTAAAATGTCACTTATTTTTGATAAATATTTATTTTTTCAACGTGGACCGGTCTGTGTTATTTTGTATAATTATGATTAGCTCGTATTATTCAAAAGTACGGTGTAACATTGCGAAGTACGAACACTGATGCGTAATTGAAAATCCTGTCATCTGCGTTATGACTAAATTATTAATTGAACATAAGTTATCAATTTAATTGACACAACCTCCATTTGTAACATGCAAATTTTCAGTTGATAACATATTAACATGTTGTTTTTATCGCTTATGGTATGGACATCCTCGGAGCATAGTCATAATCATATTCATATTCCTAGGTATTTATTTCATAAACAGCTTAGTATTGAATGCAGTATCTAGCTTCTAGGATTTACGTAGGTTTATTAGTGTTTGGATAACCTTACCTACAAGCCATTTTTTGCTTATATGTATGTTTTATTTCAAATAAAACTAACATAAAGTTAAGCAGCTAAATCTGGAATACTTAATGTGGATTTAAAACTATGAATCTATTATTAATAACTACCTACTACCCTAAAGGTAAATTTATCTAATTTTAAATAATTACGCTTGCAACAAAATTCTTAAATTGTCCCTTCATGACACTTCTTCCCTTCACCATTTAATTTGGGTAATAAATTACAAATCTTAACAAACCCTAAAAAGCTGTCATTTGTAGATCTTTGACAGTTGTTACGGGTCGTCAGAAGCCCAAAAGTCTGACAACCAGTCTTACCAAGGGATATCATGTTACCCAGTAACTGGGTTGTGGAGGTCAGATAGGCAGTCGCTCCATGTAAAATACTGGTATTCAGCTGCATCCGGTTAGACTGGAAGCCGACCCCAACACAGTTGGGAAAAGGCTAGGCAGATGATGATGAACAAACCCAACAAAAAAGTCTTTGAGCTGAGCACTGCGCGATCAACAGAATGATTGCTAAAAAGCAGTTATAGGTGGGTAACATCCCACATATAACTCCAACAGGCTTAGCATGACGCTTTATATTTCTACTCTACTGTAGAATCACTTGTCTACCGAAAATGTTCTACTGTCTACACGGAAACGTAATTTTTGTCTACTCTTCCGTCCACAAAACGCTTCTCTACGGTTCTCGAGCTACGCCTGCAGGTCAGTAATTTTCCATAGCGCCTAAAACGGTCCAGTTTATAAAACGCAGGAAATCAAGCCCTTTATAGATAAACAGTTACGAGTCATACTTAGTATTTTTTCAGCTTGTAATAATAGGCACAATGTCGTTGACGGGTATAAAAATAGGTAAAAGAGTTGGAATAAATAACAAACGCCTGCTACAGTATTATTAGCAATAATATTTTAGGTGCCACAAAGCTAGAAAAATGGCAGGCACTCAGAAAAAATAGTTACAAATACTGTAAAATGCGCCCAATAAGTAGCGGTTATTAATAATGTTGCACATTGTGATTAAACGATGCTAATTATAAAAGTAGGTTTAAGTACCTACAACAGTTCAAAAATTTCATTCAGCACTTTCAACTTCCTACAGAAAAGGCAGGACCTTAGGTAGCTACCAATTCTGCCATCTACATTTTCAGAATAAAAATCCTTAGAATGACAATTTTAAAAAATATAAGAGTTTTTATTCCGCTGTTGTCACTCTTTGTTCTTATTATAGTTTCAGCTAGGTGTTACATAAAAAAATATAAATATTATAACTAGGTAATTTGTAACCCATATTTTAACCTGTCTAAGTACTGGTAGTAGATATCGTGTTTCGTATGTTTACGTCATTCCATTACTATAAATACGAATTATAGCTTCCGAAATAAATCAGGTTATTTTAATAGAGCTTGCTGGGTTGATGTTCAAGAACTTTTTAAAATTTCAAATTACAAGAATGCCTCAGACATTAAGTCCGCCATTGTACAGTGTTTTTTTTTTTTTTGTTACTTTTGCATAAAGGTTTAGTTAATAAATAAATAAATATCATGATTAGCATGTAGGTACCTAACTAGGTCCCCAGTTACGTTAATTTTGTCAGTTCAACGTGAAACAAAACTTCCTGAGCTGGATAACTCCGTTCGAATCTTCCTTGAACTGTTTTTGATTTATTCGAAAATATTTAATATTTAACAATAAATTAATTTAATAGTGTGAAAAGGTTATTAATTAATCAAAAAGGTAATGAATAATACTCTACGCCAAAAAAAACCTTGATCATAAGATATTTTACTGGTTATTTTAATGAAAAATGCCTCAAAGACGGCAGCTGAGCTTATCATTAGTAGATAATTATTAATTAGTAGATATTATTAAATAGGTGAATGGTCTACTTAATTATGGATATAATTGACATAGATCGTTGACCTCTTGAACTTTCCACATTGTTTTGTTGCTTTTTTTTTTGTTTTATGAACTTGTTTATAATTTAGCTACTTAAGTCACAAAATCGCATCAAATCTAATTAATCAGTTCCGCGCCCTCTTTATTTTTGAAGTGCCTCAGCGTCCTACTAAAAGTCATGGTAAAAAAAAACAGTAGACACCCAGCTTTATGCTTTCCATTGTAATGAGTGTATTGACTACGTCGTGGAATATCTTAAACATAAAACATTTTTTTTTTTTTTCTATCGGTAAGAGGACGTTCGTTAGGCTGCCTGTCCATCGGAGCGGATCGAGGCTGTGGAGCGGAAAAACGCAAGAAATATTAACCAATAGGAATTCAAAACATCATGACGGCACGGTTGGCGCAGTGGTTAAGCGATTGACTGCTGCGCTGAGTGTCGCGGGTTCGATTCCCACACGGAACAAATATTTGTATGACCTACAAGTAGTTGTTCCGGGTCTGGCTGTTTGTGTATGTGAGTTTAAATGTTTGTAAACGCACCCACGATACAGGAGAAGTTCCTAGTGTGGGGCAACGTTTTTAAAAAAAAAAAAAAAAAAAAAAAACCCCTGTCCACTTGCAATCCTATTGGTTTATATTTCTCCGTTTCTCCGGTCCGGTGGACAGGCAGCCTTACAAGTCTTGGCCACGTCTATACTATCTAGCACGGAACCACCACGTCGCATTGCATCGCCCGCCCGCCGCCGCCTGGGGGAACAAGAAATTGTACGTGGAAGAAGTCGTGGGCAGAAGATAGTAATATAATAAAGCTGAAGAGTTTGATTTTTTGTTTGAAAGCGCTAATCTGTTGAACTACTAGTCAGATTTAACGCAATATTTTTACATTTGACCAAAAAAGTCGTCAATTATTGACGAAGGCTATAGTTTATTTAACATCACGCTACGACCCTTAGGAGCTGAACAAAAAATAAAGTTAGAACGCGCTAAGCGAAATAGAAGTTATAGCGCGGGCGGGAAATGTAGCTGTAATTTTAGTATATTGGTGTCTTACAACTTCCATGCGAACGAACGAAGAGAAGCTAGTTAATGATATACCTCCTCACACTCACGTTGATCAGAGGGCATAGACAAATGGCATTCGCTTCGGAGCGATTCTATTTCTACAATCGCTATCGTTATTGCACTTTTTGACAAGCGTTATCGCTAGTTTTCGATTCGAATTTCTTCATACGAATCGAAAAGTACCGATAACGCATGTCAAAAAGTGCCACTTGGCTACGCATCTCTATGGAAGTTATCGTTCGATGCTGTCGATTCGTTACATGGAATCGAATGATGATAATATTGTCTAGCTAATTAATATTCGTTGACTTATGATCACGTGACATTTCGATAGCGTATGTCAACCCCATACATATTGTGGCTTTTCTACTAGCGTTATCGCTAATCGAATGTTACTTTGTCTAGGCCCTCTGATTAGTCAGTTCCTCTGTATGTAGAAACTCTGCACAAAAAGAGCATACTAAGGATTTCAGTTAGTCCTACACGGGTCCCAAACAGAATTAAATAATTAACAATTAAGATTCACAAACTGCACTTGGATACGATATTATTGTTATATAGGTAGTTAGTCACAGTGAGTAGGCAGTTCTGTTTTACTAAAATACCCCTACGCTACTTATAGAATAACTGAATAATAAAGTTAATCTAACTTATCTATGGTCTAAGTTTTTATATACAGGGTGTAATTGAAATACCTGAAAACCTCTAAACCTCTCATTGTACTCATCATTATTAAGGACGCTATCACAAAATCTGACAAAAAATTTACTAAACCAAATGTAACTAATAATTGCCACAGATAGATTTCTCCTTCATCTCCATTGGTAGCATTTTTTTATTCGAAAATGTTGGTTTATAATATTGTAAAAAATAATTTACGTTGCCCCTTCACACAAAATTGACGATATCGTGTTGAGTTTAGGAACATTTTTATTCAATATAATAACATAAATGTATTTATGAAAATATATGTAAGCAGACATGTTCAACTCAAAAAGGTAGCAAAAAGAACTATCAAAATGATATAAATAGTCTCAGAAAATAATGTTGAAATAACCTATATTTTTTTTAAAAAACACTGTCGGTAATGTTTTTTTTCCTATAAAATATACAAACCATATCAAGAAATTTAAAAATCACACAATGGGCTTCAGCTACCCGTGTGATAAAATCATTTTTTAAAAATGATTATACAATATCTTCATTAAGTAAATGAACGGCGAAATATTTTTAGCTATATTTTCGAGAGCGCAAAAGTGATGAAACGAATGGTTTATCACCACGAAAACTGTACTTTTATAGTTACACAGACTTAATGTTTCAATTATTTCAAGCTTTCTTACAATTAAATAAGAAATTGACGAAAAACTTATTTTTTGTGATAGCGCCCTTAACAACTTACTACTTAGGTACCTATACTTATTGACCGAGCGAGCAAAGCGTCTCTGCTTCAAGTCAGGCAAAATTTGCTGTCCTTTGTCATTTTGTTGGTATTTCTATAAAGGTCGTATTTTACAACCGATCTGGACGAAACTTGGTATACAGGTTTAACAACTTTGTAGTTTTTTTTGTCGTCGGAGTTTTCTGATTGGAGGGGTAATTCCTTAAAAAAATACTGGATATCTCCGCCTTCGATAGAAAGATAGATATAAATAGATTTTTATATAGATCCCATTTCGATGGTCCTTTTTTATTTGAAAGGTAGTAAATTTAACTTGGTCTCATATAAATTTTATGAGGATCTTTGGCGTGATGAGCAGACTAGCTCCTCAAAATGCAGTAAATTGCTCACTTTTAGATTTTCTACTAGTGGAATCGGCTGGTGTGTTCGCTAAACTACTAGTTTTTGGTATCGAACCAACCCCGAAATCGCAAAAAAATATATATTAATGTTCGCGTAACTCGCTAAAATGATTTAATAATAATAATACCGTTTATTTCAGGCGACACAGGCCCATAGAAAAATACGTTAACCTAAACATACATATTGTAATATAAAACTTTTGTTAATAAAAGGCTTAAGACTATGTTAGTAGCTTTTCACTTTGCACTATATTAAATTGTGCTGTCCTGTGGCACTTGTCCGCGGAAGCGACGGAACACCACGTCCCGCGGCCAAAAGTCTTCCTCCATGACGACGGACAGAAAACAATTCGGTACTCGCACCACGAACGCCTTGAAGTTGACGTTGCGGAGCGACTCCAGTAACTGCACCCTCGGCGTGTACCTCGTCTTTTGGCGCACGTACTCCACGATGTCCTCGGCCTTAGTGGAGTAGTGCAGGCGGGAGATGTACACTGGTGTGTTCGGCTTTGCGGCACGCAGGCTCACTTCGGGCCCCGAAGGAGCTTTTCCGCAGCGGTTCTTGTTAGTTCGCGATCGGCGCTTTCTTCTTTGCACCGTCACGAAACCTTGATCATTAGCAGCCCTATTCAGCGCCTTTTCTGGCATGGGCTTGATACTAGGAGCGCCAGGGTGACGCTAGCGAAATCCCTTTGTAGGGGTTTCGCCTGGGCTGCAGACACTGGCAGCGGGATGGGGCTCAAGGCTCGGGCACCGACACGGGCTCGGGGGTCGGCGTGCTGGTGGTGTAGTGTTGATTTTCAACTTGCATCTATATTTTATGGAACGGGATTACACAAGAACCTTGCTCATCAGAAATTTGGTAAACTAAGGATGCCACCACTAACCTCTTTTACTTCCACTGCCCGTCCAGGCGTGCGCCAGAAGTTCTCGTTCTTGGTGATCACAAATTATTTTATAAAATATAGTTTTACGGTAATTCCACACGGCGAAATGAGCTTATGATGAACTATGCATAAGAAAACGTTATTGATGAGCACTACTTCCACTCCGGTAATACCCGGAATACGCACGAGTGATAGCATAGCTGATTTTCCTTTGCGCGATTGAAGTGTTGATCTCATTGGAAATTTTATGTTTGGCTCGTTGTTCAGTTACAATTCGAATTTTCCTAAGCCTATTTGCTATTCACTTGACTATGTACGAGTAGCTTTCTCGTTATGAATCTAACGAAAATAGCTCATGGAGCGGCGGCATACTGGTAGTCAACCGTGCTACCAATGAGTACACGGTTGACTACCCGAAAAGTGCAGGATCGTATCTCGAGGAAGCTTTTTTAATTCACTCAATTTCACAACCTCCATTTAGTATTTTTACAAAATATGTAACTTGCATCTCGTTGCTTGCTAAAACATAATAGTGTTTTACACAATCATTTTTATTATCACTATTTTAGTCAATTCTATCTGAGGATTCATATTCTCTAAATCAAAAATAGCCTTAAAAAGATTACAGCATAATTGGGATTGAAGAATCTGAATTTAATGAAAGCATAAAGTTATGGCACAGTTCCTTTATTAACACAAAAATGGCTGCAATTCAACATCTTCATTTTTATGTAGGTTCAACGATCTCTGTAGTTAGTCTAGTCAAGGTTTAGTACTTCTGGGCGGTATCCTTGTTGTGGGCAGCGTTGTAGGCGATGGAGCGGAGGATCGCCTCGGGAATCGTGGGACCTACGGGGAGGAGGTCGCCCTGTAACAAAATAGGTATAATTACTTATCTGTATGGCACACTTTCTTTCCCTCTCACATATAGGAAGCCTCAGTCCCAGCAAAATAACAAAGATAGTTTCAGCAGAGAAGCCATTTCCAGAAAGAGTTACACTTATTAGGCTTTCTTGACTAAATAGGAGGCTCGCCTCCTTGCTGATAAACGTAACTATAATTGAATCACCTGAAGGTATTTCATTTATGAATAAGCAAGTATGAATCAGTGTTAATTTCTTATATTTTTATCGGCATTTTATGTTGATGACCATTTGCACGCAGATAGGTTATTAAGGAAGTTCTTGGAATGAAGCCTTGTACTATAAACGTTGAAATACCGAAAGGGATATCAGTTTCATACCCATAAAAGTATGCTTAACTTCTCTTCCAATCTTGCTTGGTTTTCGGAATTAAATATTGTGGTGTTTTAATATTACCTGGGGCTGGTAGCCGTTCTCGTCAGCGATGTAGGTGAAAAACACGGGGGTACCGTCGGGAGCTGTATACCTGAAGGCACCCTGGGACACCTGTTATTCAAAACAAAATATTTTTAGCACTGTGATGCGCACTCAAAACTGTCAATTCATTTCCTGCATCTGCAGCATAGATCAACAATAACTTATCATATATATTATCAATTAAATCACGACCTTCTGGTCTGGTCTGGGCGTTGCCAGACCAGCTCTTCATAATACGCATGCCTGCATAGATATCACACAGTTTATGATAATGAATGGCCTATGTAAAATTAGTTCATAATAAGGAAATGTACTCACAACAGCGCCGGCTTCTCCGATCTGCTTGTAGGTACCGATGGACTCAGCGCTGATGCCGTTGGCGGTCTCGTAGCTGGAAAAAACAGGAAATTATTGTGATAGCCGTCCCATTAAGAAGTTGAAACATTTACAAACATGGACGGAGAGTAAAAACGTGAACATAAAAGTCAATTAATAAAAAAACTGCTTTTAAAAGATCTGGGTCTGGAGTTTATTTCTCTCTTTCTGGAATCATCCAAAAAAGAACGAGAGTCAGTAAATAGTTAACACTTACGCAAACTTGTAGCCGTCTGAGCTGACGTCAGATTCAGAGCGGACGATGGGGGCTTGACCTTCGTCGGAGCCGTAAGCCTTGTTGATGACCTGTTTGGCAGCCTGGTAGGTGGTGGCAGCGGCAGCGGTGACCGGGGTGACCACCACGGGGGCGGCGGCCGGGGCTACGGCCTTAGCGGCGAAGACGACGGGGGCGGCTACGGCCTTAGCGGCGAAGACAGCGGGGGCGGCTGCGGTGTTCTGGAAACCTTGGTAGGGCTTGTAACCACCGGCTCCGTAGGGAGATGAACCCAAGCTTGCCGCGCTGGCAGCGCACACGCACAGAGCAAGAACCTGTGGAATTAATTAAAATGATTAGTTAATTAACGTCGTAGATTACTTTTAATCTCATTGGAAACTATTCAAAGATAGTTTTCATTAGTAATTTATATTACTTAAATTACTTAGAATTATTTGAGTTATCGTTTATGATATTATACAAATAATCTCACCAAGAATTTCATTTTATTTGAGATCTGTACGAATGTCAGAAACAAACAGGTACCTTCCCATTGAAGTTTTATCCTTTTATATTAAAACAGAAATTCACAAAAAACAGCGCCTAGTATTCTAAGGGTATTGACACGAAAAAGTAACCTTGAACAAAACATGAATTTCTCGATGTCAAGCACAATATCATTAAGACTGGATTTATTATCAAATCGTTTAAATATAGGAACCATTATTTAATAACCAAACAATTCTATGTATTTATTATAATTTTAGGTTAAAGTGGATACCTATATTAAAGATTAATAGTACCTTCCTATTAGTGCATTTGAATGCGTCTCCATGCAACATTTATATAAAATAAAGTCCCATTTTTTTTACATTTACCTACATAGTATAAAAACGTTTTTAAAAACGTTTTTACACTGACTTCCGAAATTAAACTTTTATTGTACTTAAGTACAATATAGTAATGTATGTATGTAATGTAGTAATTTTTCACTTTGTAGTGTTTATTTTCATTTTTTTACTGTGGTGCCTACCCCACACAAATTCCTATCACTGCTTGCTATGAAAATAACAGTGACAGGCAGTTATAACATCATCAACATAGTTACACAAAGTGGATTAAACACGCAGTATTGAAGCTAACTCAAAAACTTCATAGGCAAAGTTAATAGGTAAATCTATATCTATGCATATAATATAACCCTAGCGAGGTCAAAACTGTACATTGAATATTCAAAAGGTAGTAGTAGTTAGAAAGTAAAACGATTTATGGGAATGATTCTGATACCGAAAACATAATTTTTAGAATTTTTGTCTGTTTGTCTGGATGTATATTCCGGATTGACGCAAAAACTACGGAATAGATTATGTCCATATTTCGCACAAATATTCCTTAAAAGCCTGGTCAACGTTAAGGCTATATATTATCATTGATCGTTCAGCTCTTGCACTTTCCATATTGTTTTGGCATCGCATCAAATCTAATTAATCAGGTCCGTGTCCTCTTTATTTTTAAAATGCCTCAGCGTCCTACTACCAAAGTCATGGTAAAAAAAAAACAGTAGACACCCAGCTTTATGCTTTCCATTGTAATGAGTGTATTGACTACGTCGTGGAATATCTTAAACATAAAACATTTTTTTTTCTATCGGTAAGAGGACATCCCTTAGGCTGCCTGTCCACTAGAGTGGATCGAGGCTGTGGAGCGAAGAAACGGAGAAATACTAACTAATAATAGGAATTCAAATCCCTGTCCACTTGCAATCCTATTGCAATCCTATTGGTTTATATTTCTCCGTTTCTCCGTTCCAGTAGACAGGCAGCCTTACAAGTCTTGGCCACATCTATACTATCTAAACTAATATAATAAAGCTGAAGAGTTTGTTTGTTTGAAAGCTCTAATCATAAAAAAGTCAGAGAGAACGATAAGCGGAAACGAAGTAATAGCGCCGGCGGGTGACGCAATGCGACACGGAACCACCTCGTCGCATCGCATCACCCGCCCGTCACCGGGGCAACAAGAAATTGTACGTGGACGAAGTCGTGGGCAGAAGCTAGCAATATAATAAAGCTAAAGAGTTTGATTTATTGTTTGAAAGCGCTAATCTGTTGAACTACTAGTCAGATTTGACGAAATATTTTTACATTTGACCAAAAAAGTCCAATTCGACCCTTAGGAGATGAACAAAAAATAAAGTTAGAACGCGCTAAGCGAAAAAACGCGGGCGGGAAATGAGGCTGTAATTTTAGTATATTGGTGTCTTACGAGTTCCACGCGAATGAAGAAAAGCTAGTTAATTATATACCTCCTCACACTCACGTTGATCAGAAGGCCTAGACAAATGGCATTAGCTTCGGAGCGATTCAATTTCTACAATCGCTAACGTTATTTCACTTTTTGACAAGCATTATCGGTACTTTTCGATTCGTATCTTCATACGAATCGAAAAGTACCGATAATGCTTGTCAAAAAGTGCCACTTGGCTACGCATCTCTATGGAAGTTATCGTTCGATGCTGTCGATTCGTTTCATGGAATCGAATGATGATAATATTGTCTAGCTAATTTCTATTCGTTGACTTATGATCACGTGACATTTCGATAGCTTATGTCAACCCCATACATATTGTGGCTTTTCTACTAGCGTTATCGCTAATCGAATGTTACTTTGTCTAGGCCCTCTGATTACTCAGTTCCTCTGTATGTAGAAACTCTGCACAAAAAGAGCATACTAAGGATTTCAGTTAGTCCTACACGGGTCCCAAACAGAATTAAATAATTAACAATTAAGATTCACAAACTGCACTTGGATACGATATTATTGTTATATAGGTAGTTAGTCACAGTGAGTAGGCAGTTCTGTTTTACTAAAATACCCCTACGCTACTTATAGAATAACTGAATAATAAAGTTAATCTAACTTATCTATGGCCTAAGGTTTTATATACAGGGTGTAATTGAAATACCTGAAAACCTCTAAACCTCTCATTGTACTCATCATTATTAAGGACGCTATCACAAAATTTGTTAAAAATTGAACTAAGCCAAATGTAACTAATAATTGCCCCACATACATTACTCCTTCATCTCCCCGTGGGATAAAATCTTTTTTTTTTATAATTATACAATATCTTCATTTAGTAAATGAACGGCGAAATAAGCTATATTTATTTATAAATAAGGATTTTACGAAGAGCGTAAAATCCTACTGAATGATTATTTCGAAATAATCATTCAGTAGGATTTTACGAAGAGAGTTAGTTTTTAGATTTTCTATTATTTTAACACATTATAGAAAATCTAAAAATTGATATTAGGGTATTTTCCCAGGCTGATTTAATTTGGTCTGAGAGGCGAAACCGTTTAACACTCGAGCATGTCAAAGCAGAAATACAAATTAAAACTAACTTTCGCAGTGAATTTCATAACTACAAAAAACAAGGCAATCCTAAAGGTAGCGAAATCGAATGAAAAATATAATTTTAATAAAAAATAAATTGACTAAACTCCTAAACATTGACATTAAATATACTTAAACTACAACTTTATCCAAATATTATGTAATTTCTAGTAGTCCTGCAAGACTGACTATTATTATAAGATTTGCTAGTAATATTAGTTGCGAAACGCAATAAATTAAACCTTAATTTTAAAAATCTGTTTTTTTTTGTTGTCCCGATCTACAATCCTAAATCCCGATTTGTTTTACCTTCTGCCTCGATTTAAAACAAATCGGACCTGGCAACACCAGCACCGGTTATAGTTTTATCACTTTAGCGCTCTCGAAAATATAGCTTATTTCGCCGTTCATTTACTAAATGAAGATATTGTATAATTAAAAAAAAAAAAAGATTTTATCACACGGGGAGATGAAGGAGTAATGTATGTGGGGCAATTATTAGTTACATTTGGCTTAGTTCAATTTTTGACAAATTTTGTGATAGCGTCCTTAATAATGATGAGTACAATGAGAGGTTTAGAGGTTTTCAGGTATTTCAATTACACCCTGTATATAAAACCTTAGGCCATAGATAAGTTAGATTAACTTTATTATTCAGTTATTCTATAAGTAGCGTAGGGGTATTTTAGTAAAACAGAACTGCCTACTCACTGTGACTAACTACCTATATAACAATAATATCGTATCCAAGTGCAGTTTGTGAATCTTAAGTGTTAATTATTTAATTCTGTTTGGGACCCGTGTAGGACTAACTGAAATCCTTAGTATGCTCTTTTTGTGCAGAGTTTCTACATACAGAGGAACTGAGTAATCAGAGGGCCTAGACAAAGTAACATTCGATTAGCGATAACGCTAGTAGAAAAGCCACAATATGTATGGGGTTGACATAAGCTATCGAAATGTCACGTGATCATAAGTCAACGAATAGAAATTAGCTAGACAATATTATCATCATTCGATTCCATGAAACGAATCGACAGCATCGAACGATAACTTCCATAGAGATGCGTAGCCAAGTGGCACTTTTTGACAAGCATTATCGGTACTTTTCGATTCGTATGAAGATATGAATCGAAAAGTACCGATAATGCTTGTCAAAAAG
Organism: Tiliacea citrago; assembly: GCA_963921375.1. Classification (NCBI taxonomy): domain Eukaryota; kingdom Metazoa; phylum Arthropoda; class Insecta; order Lepidoptera; family Noctuidae; genus Tiliacea; species Tiliacea citrago. The sequence continues at coordinate 14,865,627 of OY992785.1, forward strand.
TGAAATAACGTTAGCGATTGTAGAAATTGAATCGCTCCGAAGCGAATGCCATTTGTCTAGGCCTTCTGATCAACGTGAGTGTGAGGAGGTATATAATTAACTAGCTTCTCTTCATTCGCGTGGAACTCGTAAGACACCAATATACTAAAATTACAGCCTCATTTCCCGCCCGCGCTTTTTCGCTTAGCGCGTTCTAACTTTATTTTTTGTTCAGCTCCTAAGGGTCGAATTGAGCTTTTTTGGTCAAATGTAAAAATATTTCGTCAAATCTGACTAGAAGTTCAACAGATTAGCGCTTTCAAACAAAAAATCAAACTCTTTAGCTTTATTATATTGCTAGCTTCTGCCCACGACTTCGTCCACGTACAATTTCTTGTTGCCCCGGTGACGTGCGGGTGATGCGACGAGGTGGTTCCGTGTCGCATTGCGTCACCCGCCGGCGCTATTACTTCGTTTCCGCTTATCGTTCTCTCTGACTTTTTTATGATTAGAGCTTTCAAACAAACAAACTCTTCAGCTTTATTATATTAGTTTAGATAGTATAGATGTGGCCAAGACTTGTAAGGCTGCCTGTCTACTGGAACGGAGAAACGGAGAAATATAAACCAATAGGATTGCAAGTGGACAGGGGTTTGAATTCCTATTGGTATTTCTCCGTTTCTCCGCTCCACAGCCTCGATCCACTCTAGTGGACAGGCAGCCTAAGGGATGTCCTCTTACCGATAGAAAAAAAAATGTTTTATGTTTAAGATATTCCACGACGTAGTCAATACACTCATTACAATGGAAAGCATAAAGCTGGGTGTCTACTGTTTTTTTTTTACCATGACTTTGGTAGTAGGACGCTAAGGCATTTTAAAAATAAAGAGGACACGGACCTGATTAATTAGATTTGATGCGATGCCAAAACAATGTGGAAAGTGCAAGAGCTGAACGATCAATGATAATATATAGCCTTAACGTTGACCAGGCTTTTAAGGAATATTTGTGCGAAATATGGACATAATCTATTCCGTAGTTTTTGCGTCAATCCGGAATATACATCCAGACAAACAGACAAAAATTCTAAAAATTATGTTTTCGGTATCAGAATCATTCCCATAAATCGTTTTACTTTCTAACTACTACTACCTTTTGAATATTCAATGTACAGTTTTGACCTCGCTAGGGTTATATTATATGCATAGATATAGATTTACCTATTAACTTTGCCTATGAAGTTTTTGAGTTAGCTTCAATACTGCGTGTTTAATCCACTTTGTGTAACTATGTTGATGATGTTATAACTGCCTGTCACTGTTATTTTCATAGCAAGCAGTGATAGGAATTTGTGTGGGGTAGGCACCACAGTAAAAAAATGAAAATAAACACTACAAAGTGAAAAATTACTACATTACATACTACAATACATTACTACAATACATTATACATTAATTTCGGAAGTCGGTGGAAAAAACGAAAATACAAAGCCAAAGACACTGACTTCCGAAATTAAACTTTTATTGTACTTAAAAACGTTTTTATACTATGTAGGTAAATGTAAAAAAAATGGGACTTTATTTTATATAAATGTTGCATGGAGACGCATTCAAATGCACTAATAGGAAGGTACTATTAATCTTTAATATAGGTATCCACTTTAACCTAAAATTATAATAAATACATAGAATTGTTTGGTTATTAAATAATGGTTCCTATATTTAAACGATTTGATAATAAATCCAGTCTTAATGATATTGTGCTTGACATCGAGAAATTCATGTTTTGTTCAAGGTTACTTTTTCGTGTCAATACCCTTAGAATACTAGGCGCTGTTTTTTGTGAATTTCTGTTTTAATATAAAAGGATAAAACTTCAATGGGAAGGTACCTGTTTGTTTCTGACATTCGTACAGATCTCAACTAAAATGAAATTCTTGGTGAGATTATTTGTATAATATCATAAACGATAACTCAAATAATTCTAAGTAATTTAAGTAATATAAATTACTAATGAAAACTATCTTTGAATAGTTTCCAATGAGATTAAAAGTAATCTACGACGTTAATTAACTAATCATTTTAATTAATTCCACAGGTTCTTGCTCTGTGCGTGTGCGCTGCCAGCGCGGCAAGCTTGGGTTCATCTCCCTACGGAGCCGGTGGTTACAAGCCCTACCAAGGTTTCCAGAACACCGCAGCCGCCCCCGCTGTCTTCGCCGCTAAGGCCGTAGCCGCCCCCGTCGTCTTCGCCGCTAAGGCCGTAGCCCCGGCCGCCGCCCCCGTGGTGGTCACCCCGGTCACCGCTGCCGCTGCCACCACCTACCAGGCTGCCAAACAGGTCATCAACAAGGCTTACGGCTCCGACGAAGGTCAAGCCCCCATCGTCCGCTCTGAATCTGACGTCAGCTCAGACGGCTACAAGTTTGCGTAAGTGTTAACTATTTACTGACTCTCGTTCTTTTTTGGATGATTCCAGAAAGAGAGAAATAAACTCCAGACCCAGATCTTTTAAAAGCAGTTTTTTTATTAATTGACTTTTATGTTCACGTTTTTACTCTCCGTCCATGTTTGTAAATGTTTCAACTTCTTAATGGGACGGCTATCACAATAATTTCCTGTTTTTTCCAGCTACGAGACCGCCAACGGCATCAGCGCTGAGTCCATCGGTACCTACAAGCAGATCGGAGAAGCCGGCGCTGTTGTGAGTACATTTCCTTATTATGAACTAATTTTACATAGGCCATTCATTATCATAAACTGTGTGATATCTATGCAGGCATGCGTATTATGAAGAGCTGGTCTGGCAACGCCCAGACCAGACCAGAAGGTCGTGATTTAATTGATAATATATATGATAAGTTATTGTTGATCTATGCTGCAGATGCAGGAAATGAATTGACAGTTTTGAGTGCGCATCACAGTGCTAAAAATATTTTGTTTTGAATAACAGGTGTCCCAGGGTGCCTTCAGGTATACAGCTCCCGACGGTACCCCCGTGTTTTTCACCTACATCGCTGACGAGAACGGCTACCAGCCCCAGGTAATATTAAAACACCACAATATTTAATTCCGAAAACCAAGCAAGATTGGAAGAGAAGTTAAGCATACTTTTATGGGTATGAAACTGATATCCCTTTCGGTATTTCAACGTTTATAGTACAAGGCTTCATTCCAAGAACTTCCTTAATAACCTATCTGCGTGCAAATGGTCATCAACATAAAATGCCGATAAAAATATAAGAAATTAACACTGATTCATACTTGCTTATTCATAAATGAAATACCTTCAGGTGATTCAATTATAGTTACGTTTATCAGCAAGGAGGCGAGCCTCCTATTTAGTCAAGAAAGCCTAATAAGTGTAACTCTTTCTGGAAATGGCTTCTCTGCTGAAACTATCTTTGTTATTTTGCTGGGACTGAGGCTTCCTATATGTGAGAGGGAAAGAAAGTGTGCCATACAGATAAGTAATTATACCTATTTTGTTACAGGGCGACCTCCTCCCCGTAGGTCCCACGATTCCCGAGGCGATCCTCCGCTCCATCGCCTACAACGCTGCCCACAACAAGGATACCGCCCAGAAGTACTAAACCTTGACTAGACTAACTACAGAGATCGTTGAACCTACATAAAAATGAAGATGTTGAATTGCAGCCATTTTTGTGTTAATAAAGGAACTGTGCCATAACTTTATGCTTTCATTAAATTCAGATTCTTCAATCCCAATTATGCTGTAATCTTTTTAAGGCTATTTTTGATTTAGAGAATATGAATCCTCAGATAGAATTGACTAAAATAGTGATAATAAAAATGATTGTGTAAAACACTATTATGTTTTAGCAAGCAACGAGATGCAAGTTACATATTTTGTAAAAATACTAAATGGAGGTTGTGAAATTGAGTGAATTAAAAAAGCTTCCTCGAGATACGATCCTGCACTTTTCGGGTAGTCAACCGTGTACTCATTGGTAGCACGGTTGACTACCAGTATGCCGCCGCTCCATGAGCTATTTTCGTTAGATTCATAACGAGAAAGCTACTCGTACATAGTCAAGTGAATAGCAAATAGGCTTAGGAAAATTCGAATTGTAACTGAACAACGAGCCAAACATAAAATTTCCAATGAGATCAACACTGCAATCGCGCAAAGGAAAATCAGCTATGCTATCACTCGTGCGTATTCCGGGTATTACCGGAGTGGAAGTAGTGCTCATCAATAACGTTTTCTTATGCATAGTTCATCATAAGCTCATTTCGCCGTGTGGAATTACCGTAAAACTATATTTTATAAAATAATTTGTGATCACCAAGAACGAGAACTTCTGGCGCACGCCTGGACGGGCAGTGGAAGTAAAAGAGGTTAGTGGTGGCATCCTTAGTTTACCAAATTTCTGATGAGCAAGGTTCTTGTGTAATCCCGTTCCATAAAATATAGATGCAAGTTGAAAACCAACACTACACCACCAGCACGCCGACCCCCGAGCCCGTGTCGGTGCCCGAGCCCCGAGCCCCATTCTGCTGCCAGTGTCTGCAGCCCAGGCGAAACCCCTACAAAGGGATTTCGCTAGCGTCACCCTGGCGCTCCTAGTATCAAGCCCATGCCAGAAAAGGCGCTGAATAGGGCTGCTAATGATCAAGGTTTCGTGACGGTGCAAAGAAGAAAGCGCCGATCGCGAACTAACAAGAACCGCTGCGGAAAAGCTCCTTCGGGGCCCGAAGTGAGCCTGCGTGCCGCAAAGCCGAACACACCAGTGTACATCTCCCGCCTGCACTACTCCACTAAGGCCGAGGACATCGTGGAGTACGTGCGCCAAAAGACGAGGTACACGCCGAGGGTGCAGTTACTGGAGTCGCTCCGCAACGTCAACTTCAAGGCGTTCGTGGTGCGAGTACCGAATTGTTTTCTGTCCGTCGTCATGGAGGAAGACTTTTGGCCGCGGGACGTGGTGTTCCGTCGCTTCCGCGGACAAGTGCCACAGGACAGCACAATTTAATATAGTGCAAAGTGAAAAGCTACTAACATAGTCTTAAGCCTTTTATTAACAAAAGTTTTATATTACAATATGTATGTTTAGGTTAACGTATTTTTCTATGGGCCTGTGTCGCCTGAAATAAACGGTATTATTATTATTAAATCATTTTAGCGAGTTACGCGAACATTAATATATTTTTTTTTGCGATTTCGGGGTTGGTTCGATACCAAAAACTAGTAGTTTAGCGAACACACCAGCCGATTCCACTAGTAGAAAATCTAAAAGTGAGAAATTTATTGCATTTTGCAGCGTTTGATACCGATATTGAAGCCATAAAAGAAAATAACTTTTCAAGATTTGCATAGTCTTGATTGTCTATAAAAATATTATGCCATTTTTGGAGCGGGGTCAAGTCTTTATTTTGCACTGCTGCCTTAACTACTTCTTTGACTTTACACACTTCTTCATAAAGGTGATCCATGTCGAAGAACGTATCAATTTTTAGATTTTCTATAATGTGTGTGTGTATCTATAATGTAAAATCCTACTGAATGATTATATCTGAAATAATCATTCAGTAGGATTTTATAAACTTAGAGAGTTATACTGCCGATTCAAATGATTATAATCCTGTAAAGCCATACTTGTTACGGCCGCGAATATTAATTAGATCAACATACAACCTGTTGCTGACCTGCAAATTGCAATAACCGTAATAAAATTTGAATTTCGCGGGCTACCTTACCGCACCCCCTTAAGCGAGAGAACAAAACACGTAATTTATTTATTTTTGCTAACAATAACGGTTAATTGATTTATCGGGTCATTTAGTGTCCCGATCAGGTGCAGATCAGGACGCGTCCCCGGGTCCCTGAAAATCGGGACGTCCCGCGCAAATCGGCACACCTGGCAACGCTAGCTGAGACTGACACGAATGGTTTATCACCACGAAAACTGTACTTTTATAGTTACACAGACTTTTAATGTTTCAATTATTTCAAGCTTTCTCACAATTAGATAAGAAATTGACAAAAAACTTTTTTTTTGTGATAGCACCCTTAACAACTTAATACTTGGGTACCTACTTATTGACCGAGCGAGCAAAGCGTCTCTGCTTCAAGTCAGGCAAAATTTGCTTTCCTTTGTCATGTTGTTGGTATTTCTATAAAGGTCGTATTTTACAACCGATCTGGACGAAACTTGATATACAAGTTTAACAACTTTATAGTTTTTTTTTGTCGTCGGGGTTTTCTGATTGGAGGGCTAATTCCTCCAAAAAAGGGGCTACTGGATATCTCCGTCTTCGATATATAGATAGATATATGGATCCCATTCCGATGGTTCTTTTTCATTTGAAAGGTAGTAACTTCAACTTGGTCTCATAGAAATTTTATGAAATTTTAAGAGGATCTTTGGCGTGTTGAGCAGACTAGCTCCTCAAAATGCAGTAAATTGCTCACTTTTAGATTTTCTACTAGTGGAATCGGCTGGTGTCCTAAACTACTAGTTTTTACTATCGAACCAACCCCGAAATCGCAAAAAAAATATATTAATGTTCTCATAACTCGCTAAAATGATTTCATAGCTGATTTTCCTTTCAGTGTTCCGTTCAGTCAAGTGAAGAGCAAATAGGCTTAGGAAAATTCGAATTGTAACTGAACAACGAACCAAACATAAAATTTCCAATGAGATCAACACTGCAATCGCGAGTGTTGATCTCATTGGAAATTTTATGTTTGGTTCGTTGTTCAGTTACAATTCGAATTTTCCTAAGCCTATTTGCTCTTCACTTGACTATGTAGCTTTGTCGTTGTGAGTCTAACGAAAATAGCTCATGGAGCGGCGGCATGCTGGTAGTCAACCGTGCTACCAATGAGTACACGGTTGACTACCCGGAAAGTGCAGGATCGTATCTCGAGGAAGCTTTTTTAATTCACCCGATTTCACAACCTCCATTTAGTATTTTTACAAAATATGTAACTTCTGTCTGAGAGTCTGCCTCGTTGGTCTAGTGGTCGCAAGCACTACTGCCGAACACGAGGTCCTGGGTTCGATTCCCAGGTCGGGCAAAGTGTTATTGGGCTTTTCAACCAGGAATTTCTCAGTAGCAGCCTGATGGCAATAGGCTCGCCCCCTATTACATGGGACTTAAACATAACTGGCGAAACGTGGGTGTACTATTGGTACACCTCTGCCTAAACCCTTCGAGGGTAACAGGCGTGATGTTACGTATGTATGTAACTTGCATCTCGTTGCTTGCTAATACATAATAGTGTTTTACACAATCATTTTCATTATCACTATTTTAGTCAATTCTATCTGAGGATTCTTATTCTCTAAATCAAAAAGAGCTTTAAAAAGATTACAGCATAATTGGAATTGAAGAATCTGAATTTAATGAAAGCATAAAGTTATGGCACAGTTCCTTTATTAACACAATAATTGCTGCAATTCAACATCTTCATATTGATGTAGGTAATGTCCTTAGTCTCATCGCTGGCATGTTCAGCGATCTCTGTAGTTAGTCTAGTCAAGGTTTAGTACTTCTGGGCGGTATCCTTGTTGTGGGCAGCGTTGTAGGCGATGGAGCGGAGGATCGCCTCGGGAATCGTGGGACCTACGGGGAGGAGGTCGCCCTGTAACAAAATAGGTACAATTACTTATCTGTATGGCACACTTTCTTCCCCTCTCACATATAGGAAGCCTCAGTCCCAGCAAAATAACAAAGATAGTTTCAGCAGAGAAGCCATTTCCAGAAAGAGTTACACTTATTAGGCTTTCTTGACTAAATAGGAGGCTCGCCTCCTTGCTGATAAACGTAACTATAATTGAATCACCTGAAGGTATTTCATTTATGAATAAGCAAGTATGAATCAGTGTTAATTTCTTATATTTTTATCGGCATTTTATGTTGATGACCATTTGCACGCAGATAGGTTATTAAGGAAGTTCTTGGAATGAAGCCTTGTACTATAAATGTTGAAATACCGAAGAGGATATCAGTTTCATACCCATAAAAGTATGCTTAAATTCTCTTCCGATCTTGCTTGGTTTTCGGAATTAAATATTGTGGTGTATTACCTGGGGCTGGTAGCCGTTCTCGTCAGCGATGTAGGAGAAAAACACGGGGGTACCGTCGGGAGCTGTATACCTGAAGGCACCCTGGGACACCTGTTATTCAAAACAAAATATTTTTAGCACTGTGATGCGCACTCAAAACTGTCAATTCATTTCCTGCATCTGCAGCATAGATCAACAATAACTTATCATATATATTATCAATTAAATCATGACCTTCTGGTCTGGTCTGGGCGTTGCCAGACCAGCTCTGCATAATACGCATGCCTGCATAGATATCACACAGTATATGATAATGAATGGCCTATGTAAAATTAGTTCATAATAAGGAAATGTACTCACAACAGCGCCGGCTTCTCCGATCTGCTTGTAGGTACCGATGGACTCAGCGCTGATGCCGTTGGCGGTCTCGTAGCTGGAAAAAAAGGAAATTATTGTGATAGCCGTCCCATTAAGAAGTAGCTACCGAACTGAACATTTACAAACATGGACCGAGAGTAAAAACGTGAACATAAAAGTCAATTAATAAAAAAACTGCTTTTAAAAGATCTGGGTCTGGAGTTTATTTCTCTCTTTTTGGAATCATCCAAAAAAGGACGAGAGTCAGTAAATAGTTAACACTTACGCGAACTTGTACCCGTCTGAGCCGACGTCAGATTCAGAGCGGACGATGGAGGCTTGACCTTCGTCGGAGCCGTAAGCCTTGTTGACGACCTGCTTGGCAGCCTGGTAGGTGGTGGCAGCGGCAGCGGAGACCGGGGTGACCACCTCGGGGGCGGTGGCTGAGGCTACGGCCTTAGCGGCGAAGACGACGGGGGCGGCTACGGCCTTAGCGGTGAAGACGGCGGGGGCGGCTGCGGTGTTCTGGAAACGTTGGTAGGGCTTGTAACCACCGGCTCCGTAGGGAGATGAACCGAAGCTTGCCGCGCTGGCAGCGCACACGCACAGAGCAAGAACCTGTGGAATTAATTAAAATGATTAGTTAATTAACGTCGTAGATTACATTTAATCTCATTGGAAACTAATCAAAGATAGTTTTCATTGGTAATTTATATTACTTAAATTACTTAGAATTATTTGAGTTATCGTTTATGATATTATACAAGTAATCTCACCAAGAATTTCATTTTAGTTGAGATCTGTACGAATGTCAGAAACAAACAGGTACCTTCCCATTGAAGTTTTATCCTTTTATATTAAAACAGAAATTCACAAAAAACAGCGCCTAGCATTCTAAGGGTATTGACACGAAAAAGTAACCTTGAACAAAACATGAATTTCTCGATGTCAAGCATAATATCATTAAGACTGGATTTATTATCAAATCGTTTAAATATAGAAACCATTATTGAATAACCAAACAATTCTATGTATTTATTATGAAGTGGTTCCGTATCATTGTTTAATAATTTTAGATTAAAGTGGGTACCTATATTAAAGATTAATAGTACCTTCCTATTAGTGCATTTGAATGCGTCTCCATGCAACATTTATATAAAATAATGTCCCATTTTTTTTACAATTACCTACATAATATAAAAACGTTTTTAATTACAATAAAAGTTGAATTTCGGAAGTCAGTGTCTTTGGCTTTGTATTTTCGTTTTTTCCACCGACTTCCGAAATTAATGTATCTAATAAAAAGTAATTTTTCACTTTGTAGTGTTTATTTTCATTTTTTACTGTGGTGCCAACCCCACACAAATTCCTATCACTGCTTGCTATGAAAATAACAGTGACAGGCAGTTAAAACATCATCAACATAGTTACACAAAGTGGATTAAACACACAGTATTGAAGCTAACTCAAAAACGTCATAGGCAAAGTTAATAGGTAAATCTATATCTACGCATATAATATAACCGTAGCGAAGTCCAGTAATCACAAAGAAATCAGTCACTCATGAAAAAAAACTCACCGAATGCAAACCTCCCCCTTTTTTCAAGTCAATTAAAAAAACACAATATAAACGGAACCACACGATTAACTTATTAGTTATTTATTTAATTGCATTAGACTCAATGTCAAAAGTAATAATTATTTCCGGTTTACCGTAAAGCTCATCATTAAGGAAATTAATTTTTCCGAGTCTATTTATTATAATCGGAGTGGATATTATTATAATAAATCAAAAATTAATTAATCACCAGGAAAAAACATGGCAAATAAATCTATTACGTAATTTTAATTATTATAAAATTAGTATTTGTCTATTGAATGTTGTCTTTTCTATCGATTTTAGCGTATTTCTGGGAATGCCGTAGGTACATAATGAATTTAACTTTTAAAATTGGCTCATCCAGAACAAAAATTGTGTGTGCTATTAATATTATCTTGGAAGGACCATTTTAGGGTTCCGTAGTCAACAAGGAACCCTTATAGTTTCGCCATGTCCGTCTGTCTGTCTGTCCCCAGCTTAGCTCAGAGACTCTTAGTACTAGCTGTAATTTGGCTGTATATTAATCACGCCGACATAATGGTAAAATCAAATATTGAAAAAATAACATTTAGGGTTCCTTTGGACTATTTTGTGTAGAATGTAAACCTTCTTTAAAAGAAGTAGTTAGTACTTATAAGGGCTGCCATTTTCATTGTTTCATGACCGATTGGTTATAAATATAACGCATTCTAATAATATGGTCTAATGATCTCAGGATCTCTATTGTCGGATTTTTTTAGTGATAAGCATCAGATATCAAAGCCAATCTTAGTGGGGTAACATAAGATAAGATAAGGTAAAGATTTTATTTCTCACCACAATATATAGTATATTTTTAAATTATTAACACATAATAGATTTGAAGAAGTAATAGATTTATAATAGATTTGATTTGTGAGAAGAACATGAAACCATCTTGCATGATGTCACTATTCTTGCATTACGACCTAAGAAGATAAAATAATAAAAAAATAATGGGATTCTGTCTGTACGAGGTACTTAGGTATTAAAATTTTCAAATGTGCATAGCCAACGATTGATAAGTAATATTATATTTTCGCATGGCACAGGGTTAGCTTAGTAGTGAAATACTGGTATTCAGCTGCATCCTGTTAGACTGGCAGCCGATCTCAACATACTTGGGAAAAGGCTAGACAGATGATGATAGGGTTAGCTTGGTAGTGATCCCTGAGCGGAGTTTAAGGTTTATTTTCAGAAACGTAAAGGGTGAATGGAAACACTACTGAATATTTGGTGACATCAGGTACTCCGAACATAAAACTAAAGTATTGGCCGAAAGTTCGGCCGTTTCTTGACTACGGCTAACAATGGCGAACTAGGGCGAAAAAAAAAACGACAGTCAAAGAGATAAGCCAAAGTCAAAAATGTGACTTGAAGTCGGGTAAGGACTCAAAGTCAAAAAAGAAAACTTTGGAAGTTATAAAACGGCCGAACATTCGGCCGATACTTCGGATTATCGCTTCGGAGTAGACCCCCATAGTAGAATTCATATACGCACCACAGATTGACAATAAGTTTTTTTCTGGCAATCAAGAACGGTCTCTTATCTTTGAAATTAATAAAAGATTGTACGAACAGATACCTCATTTGCTACTGAATTTTGTTTTCCGACTTCCATACGGGCAGAGCCACGGATAGCGCTAGTATATAAATAAGCACAAAGGTCAAAACAAAATACCAATCTATAGATTTATTTTCCCAATTTGTTTTGTATCGAAAAGAAGAAAAATATTGAATGATTTATTTAAGTAGTCTGCTGACAACATTTTGTGTGTATTTGCATCAAAAATATAAGTACCATAACATTAATCTTAAATTCCAATGTACTTACGTAATGCGCCTAGACTAATATATAAAAATAGGTAAATAAAGCTTTGTGTTTATATGTCAACTATGGGATCATCCTACGGATTTGTCCATATTCAAACAAAGACTACGTAATTCAACTGCATTTCAAATTCAGTAACCTATTGCCTTAAATTATAAAATTGTGGTCATTCATTTGCTTCATTCTCTATGTAAGTTCAGAAGAAAATTCTGATTGGAAGATTTTCAAACCATTTAATTTACGTTTAGAAAAACTGAACAGATGTGAAGCAAATTTATTTCTTGCCTCAACGGAATACTATTTTAACGTGGCGTGGGATACAGCGCCCACTCATAGTCATCTTAGATAAACTATAAATTAAATACATCCTAGTTAACCTTGGTGATAACGCACCACACTGAAACGTGACTTCCACCGAACGCACCACCGTCGAACGAGGCCCCTCTACAAAACTAGTTTACATCTTCTAAATGTCAACGATTATTATTACCACCTTTGCAGGTCGTCATGGGCTGACCCATGCCATCCGCAGCTCACAAATCACGCAACACTTTTATGACAGACATAACATGTAAATATGTTTGCACGGTATAAATTCCAACAATTAACACCTTTGTAATTGATGTAATACGTTTTTTTGGTTTTGATATATATTATATAATTCAAAACGGTTATTGCGAACTAAGTGTACAATGTAGGTGTTATGTTATGTTAGTACTTATGACTTAGCAGCCTTTTACAAGCATTGCAATTATCATTCGCCTTCATCCTAAATTAGCATGCATTAAACTTTATTATCACTTAATTATTTTCTTTTATATTAGTACAATTAAATTGAGTAATTACAGTTATGTCAAAATTAAAATGTCAATAATGAATGTAATTCAATTATTCAGCAATATTAATGTTATCCTTTTCAGGTACTACCGTTTAAAATATAATTTTATATAAAGTTAAATAGGATAGATTAAATTGTATTGTTTGTCTATGACAGATCGCCAATTTTGTACATGAGAGAATATCGCTATTTTAAGCTAGACTCTAAATATTCTTTACTGAGTAGAAACGATTTTGGATTAGGTATAGTTTTAGCCTTGTTTTGAATATTGTTACAGATTTTTCAGTTTTAAACATGTTGGGCAACTTATTATATATTATTATTGCCATATAATATGGGATTCTGTTTCTGGCTTCGAGATTCAACTTGTAGCGGACTGAATATAAAGCTGAATGGGCACGTTCAACGTTTTTAATTTTGAATAAGAGGATATGTAATTTTATTTTATTTGCTGTTTTCCTTAAAATAAAATGAAAAATCAAAATCGAAAAATGTTTGATACGGAACAAGAATAAATGATTATTAAATATACAAAATCTTTCAGGGGTTAATATACTCATTAAACAAGACACGTTTATCCAAAATGTATGTTTAAAACATATAACGAATTTTTCTAGTTACCTAATCTGAATAAATTAAACCAGTTTACTAAAAATAATATTATTTCCATAAAAACTCAACTTGACGACGATTATAAGATTACCTTAGTCCTCATCAAAGTTTTTATAACTCCAAACAATATTTTCAGCTATTTCAGACCGTTCAACAAAATAAATAGAGACTGTGAAAAAATGTCCTAAATGCTTGTTTCAGGCGCAATTTTTCCAATATCAAGTCTTAAAAGTCGTTCTTCACTCAAGGAGAAGCGTCCTCCTTCGGCCTTTGGGCCCTTCCTCCACGGACCATTCAGGTCCTAACCTGCGCCCACTCAACCATCCCTCTGTAAGCAGAGAGAGGAGTAGGCCACCGTCCACCCAGGAGGAGCATTACGCTCTCCCCCTCGCAGAAATTCGCCATAAACAATACCCTCTCCGAAAAACACCACAACCTTTTTCGAAGAGAGTATTGTCCATGCCCAGGGTGCACCGGCCCGACGACTGCTCTTCCCCTCGAACGTATTCATAAGGGACCAGCAGGCATCAGGCATACGGGGAGGTTTTCTGCACGCACCCCTCTTCCCCTTAACTTATACTGAATATGAAAGGCGTTATTGAACGATTTCTTAACTTTATAGTTACTTAGCAGTTTAAGTTATATTTAAATTACTTATTAGCTAATAAGCAAGATTGTAATCTGAATAAAGTATTAACAATTTATTGTGTTACTATATTAAAAAAACCATTTCATTGTCCCTTACACAAATTTTACAAAAATAATTTTACCAATGGCGCCATATACATATTAGACCATAGTCACCGTCGAGAAAGTTCAACATACATCCTGGAAACACAACGGAAATGCAAGAATGCAGTACCTACTTAATCGGCACCTTGACCTGGAAGGTAGCAGACGTGGTAACACCCCCCCCTCCTCCTCCGCTGGTTATAAATAGACACTTACCTAACTTAACCTTTTTACCTTTCTAGGTGAACTACGAGCATCTGTACTTTGTAATAATGCTCCAAGCGACAGGTGGGAGAGTGATTGGTTAAAAATAAACTATAATTATTGTGGTAGCCTTACTGCTGCCAATTATTAGGTACTATCGCTAAAAGAAGAATCATTAAGCTATTATGTTGTTTGGAAGCCTTGTAGTTTTAGTTAAATTGTTTTGATTATGATGTGTTTTATTTGGCTATTTTTCGTTGCACGCTTCTAGCTGGCTGGTCAAAAGTTTGTAGGTAGGTACTCAAATATTGTCATGATGTTAAATAATAGGGACAACAGGAACGGGTACTAACATTCTAGCGCCTCTGTTACCTCTCACCTAGCTAAGACAGGGTATACAATTGGAAATTAGTTGGAGGTTACTTAGTCTCTGGATGCTTAAAATTGATGTGCTAATAATATTACAGTTATATAACATTATGTGCTCATAAGATATTTGTCATAGTCTTGTAACTGTGTACCTATACAACCATACCTATAAGAAGATTTTATATAACAGTATTGATAATAATGCCACGCGTAGTACAAAAGATAGGCATGTTACAAAATAATGGCATAATATCTACTAGAAATCGTTGATTGTCACTTGTCGATACATCAATCACTAAAATGATTGATGTCATTGAAATGAGTCATGAGAGTATAGAGTCATCCTTTTAAGCTAAAGAATGTGGTAAATACGAAACCATAACCAGATGATGTTACCAACGAACATTATTATTATAAGGTACTTTAGAAACACATCAATGCCACATTTAGCGTAAAGATAGGTTGTCAATATAAAGAACAACGCCATCTACATATATCCATTAGAAATAATGAGATGAAACAATAGCTTCATAACTAAAATGGCAAAGATGACATCAAATAATTGATGTTTGATATTCAAATTAATTCCGATGCTAAAAAGTTCACGCATGTGTCGCCAGATGGAGCCGAGAAATAATTATGAAAACCTGTTGCTACTGGCGTCACGATCGTTAATTAATGTTTCTTTTAGAAAAATCCTCATAATCTCATTTGTCTACTATAAAAGCTTGGAGCTAAAATAATTTACCACCATACGTAGTCTATACTATACGCGAATAGCTCGATTAGTAAGCACAGCTCCCATGATTTTTGCCTGGTTGATGGCAATAGGCTCACCCCCTATTACATGGGACTTTAAACATAGGTAACTGGCGAAATGTGGGTGTACTATAGGTACACTTCTGCCTAACCCTTCAGAAATTACCGGTGTGATGTTATGGTATTTCCTTATTGTTCATGCAGGTTCTACCGAGATTGGATGCTGAAGGCAACTTAAGAAAGGCTGACAGTTACTTTTTCAGCAGATCACAGGGTCGTGGACGGAGTCACTATGGAGCGCTTCTCAAATTACTGGAAAAAGTACCTCGAGAATATATACACATTGCTATTGGACTTATAGAAAGATAACCCTAACCCTTCGGGAAATACAAACGTGATGTTATGTTTTATTTGAACCATCAGTAACCAGGTTGTTTTCATTAGCTTGTGTCCTTGGCAAGGATATGTTTGGCAAGGAGTCAAAGAAATGGAATGAAATTATGAACATTGACAACAGAACTTAGTACCTAAATCATAAGTGGCCATGGTGTATAATGGAATCTTATTTATTGTTTCAGCCTACCCATTTAAGGTCATCCATAACTTTCTGTAATCATAAATGATAAAACCATGAATAAATAAAGGCCGCATCCTTGACCATTCCTCAACGCATATTTACATTTGTTATCAAGTATTTCCGATTATGAAAGCTTTGCATACCTACCGACCTTTTGAATTTTATCATCATCTCAATAAAAAAATATATATAGGTACCTAGTCTTCTTTCAATAGTGTAGGGCATGAACTATAATTACTATATGTATGAACTATTACTATATGTATGAACTGTATTACTTACTAACCATCGATTTTTATTGCACATCATATTTAAATGAGCATTTTTATCTTTTTTTTTTATTTAGATTTGTGAAAGGCGACTAACAAAACACACAGCAGAGGTGAGTGGAAACGCCGGGAAGGGACGCCCTAGAAGGACATAGTGACCTAATTTGTGATGTTCTTCAGAAAGGTCAGGTGCGGAGTACTCGCTACCGGCGCGGCGGCGTGCGTCTATGACCAGGGCCTCAAGTCTGCTATTACAAAATAGTGTCAGAATGGTCGATCATTGATTTCATAATTGTTGATTTTGACAAGTTTGGTAATCTACTATTATAATGGCGTCATTATGTCTGTCCAATGGTCGGCCACTGACACTACATTGAAAGAAATTGCATATATTGCTAATCTCGTACATAATGACAAATTAATGACATTTCTACTAATGGGTTTTATAATAATGGTAATACGTTAATGCCATTATAATAACACAATTATATTACGAGAACATTGACCGACCAATGATCGACCATTATGAATTTACCAGATTACGAACTTTTAGCAAAATGACAATGGCATGACAATGGGATGGAGTTGGGATGACTGAATTTATAAAAATAGCAGACTTGGGCCCCAGATAGATGTATGAACGTAGGCGAAGCAAAAGGAGTATGTAAGGACCGTAGCAGGTGGCGTTCTATAGTTTCTGCCTACCGGGGATGGGAAGAAGGCGTGAGTTTAAGTATGTGTATGTATATTTATATAACGGCCGGTGCATCTGTTGTCACTTATTTCGTAAAAACGAGAATTAAGTACGCATATCACTGACACATGTTTAATATTGTAATTAGTATGTATTATCTGCTGCAATATTGCCTAATAACGTTTCAAAACGCGTTAGTTGCTTTTATGTAAAACTTATCTAATTATAGGTTTATTGGTTGGTTAACATGATGTCAAAACTCTCAGGGTTATCTACCTACTGGCGCATGGTAGTTAGGGCGCTTTAACATGTTAACAAACATTATCTTATTATGTTTTATCTCCTTTACCTTTCTAGAGGTTAAAACGTTAACATTTGGATGATAAGTGGTAAAATATTCATTTTAATTATCATAACTGCCACCTCCAATGAATGTCAGCAATACCAACAACAATAATGTGGTAGAGGATAATCCCTGGAGCATTGTCCTGTCATTTTGTCCATTTTCTGGTAAATACTTTTCCATTCCAAGCTCAGTGGTTTGTAATTAGATAGGCCTATGTATTAGTTGAATGATAATTATGATTTTTTTTTTCAATGTTACGTTATTAATTAATTTATCTATATATATATTTATCCTCCTACTGAAACGCCATACAGCAATTACGCCAATGGAGCAAAAAAAATCTCCATGTCCATCCATCCTGTGCGCGGTGGATATCGAACGGGCGGCGATGGATCACGCACGCTCACACAGCGTCAAGACACTTCTCCATAGTTCCATATCTCCATATTATAATGCGCACATTCTTTGCGATTTTTGACACTCAATTATTTTTTAAATAAATACATTAAAATTGAAAAACGGAAAATTTTGATGTGTCATCCTGCCTGACAGATGACATAAAAACTTAATATCTGTATTAGTTATCAGTAACTGGGACTCGGATATAGTCGTTTGATTAGTGAAATTAACTACTAAACTCATCATTATCTGCCTAGCCTTTTCCCAACTATGTTGGGATCAGCTTCCATATAACCGGATGCAGCTGAATACCAGTATTTTACATGGAGCAACTGCCAATCTGACCTCCGCAATCCAGTTACTGAGTAACACGATACCCCTTGGTAAGACTGGCTGTCAGACTTTCGGGCTTCTGATGACGCGTAACAAGTGTCAAATACGAGTATGTAGAAATAACAGCCAGGACCAAGGCTTAAAGTGTTTTGCGAGTCACGAAGGGGTCTTGGTATGGAACAATGGTCACACATCCACGGGCCTACCGCGGCAAGCGTAGCTTAAGCTTAGCTGCTAATAGTACCTAGACTTAAGAAATTATAACTACGCAGTATACAGTTATGCTACTCCTTTGGTGCTTTATGTTACTGTGCATAATCAGACCATAGGTAGTGTCCCCACGGGATCAAGGCTTCCAGATTTTAGTCCATAAATCATAATATGTCCAAAAATTATGTTGTTTTTTTTACAGGACTCCTGATCGAAGGTAAGTGTTAAGGGAAAATGCAATCATTAACTTTTAGATTTTATATTTACATCATACAAAACAGTTTATGTACAAAATAAAAACGTATAAAATAGTGAATTTCTAATAGGCGTTTAAGTATTCCATAATAGAGCAATGGACCTTGTCTATTGAAATATTAAGGAATACTTTATAATTTAAATTATAATACATTGAATAGTTCTTAACCTATAGTTCAAACATGAATTTAGTTTTCAGGCTGGGGAGGTGCGGTGGCGAGGTATGCCAGGGCGCGTTGGATGGCCTCCGGGATCGGGGGAGGAGTGGGGAGGTGGGCACCCTGGGGCTGGAATCCATTTTCGTTAGCGATGTATGTCAACTGGATGTTGCCACCGTCCTCACTGGGGTATGAGAACTGTCCTTCAACCTGCATGGCAGGCTCTTCGGCACCGATATCCTTCAGGGCTCCCTTCTCCTCGGCGTTAATCCCGTTACCGGTTTCGTAGGCCCACGAGTAGGAGCCATCGGGATTCATCTCACTCACTTGCTTCAAGATCGGGATGGGCTCAGCTGGGCCTTGAGGTGCTGCCAGGGCGACAGCCAAGAAACCGAGGAAGACCTGGAACAAACGAAATTTTATGAATATTTTAAATGTCCACTTAACTTTTACCGTGAATGTTTTTGAAAAAGACTTGTAGTTTGTTTTCTGGAAATCCCAGTTAGGTATTCCACACAACACTGCGATCACAAGGCACTTTCTTTTAGGTATCCAATGAATGAATGCACTATCACAACACTTACAATGGTTTTCATGTTTGTGTTTGTTTGTCGGCGAAGGAACTAGACAATGTTGATCTAACAGTGTTATCGGTATATATACGGACGGGTCACTATGCCGCCTACCACCTCTGGATGGTATTGCACCATTTGGTACGTCATAATAAATTCGACAAAATATGTGCGTGCCTTCTGTAGTCAATGCTCTTGCGTGATATTTGCAGCATCATGTTTTAATCGGCCCTCAGTTAATTCTTTGCCTTTGGAAGCGATAGGACGTTCAACAGCTTACTTATTGAAAATCTTGAATTCCTCGTCTATAACTAAATTAATATAATATCCCGGGTAATATAATTAATATCGGTCCCCAAAAAAGTGAAAAACATTTTTCCGTAAATAATTTTAACGATGTATTACGCTTTCTTTGTACAATAAATAAACATTCTTTACGTAAAGGTATATTGAATACTTTCAAACAGTAAAATGTTTAATAAATACTAATACCATAAAGGAGATCACCCGAACTTGAGTCCAATACTAAGATATCACAAAAAATATGCGCGTATTTTATTTGAATAATATCTCTTTTCATGTAGTTTATCACCATTTTAAGGATTAAATAGTTTAAACTAAGTTATTTCAATTAAAACAGTTCTTTGTAAGTCACTCATAACCAAGTGGCACATTGATATATTTACCGTTTATGTAAAATTTCCTGTTTAATAACTTTCAATGTCTACTCGTAACATATTGCTTTCTTATAAACCCACAAAAAGGTTTCTGTTCCTACAGCGAATCTCGTTTATCTATTTTTGGGTGATTATGGTAAACTCTATAACATGTTTGAACAACGATAATTTATGCAATAATTCCAATAAAAAGGTGTCTTAAAACATTAAAACACAATAGTTTACCAGTTTTACGAAACCGGTAATACAAGGTCGTCTCATTATAAGACAGTAGGTACGCAAGTATAAATAACTAATCAACTATGTTTCTACAATATTTTGCGATCATTTTGGGAGATGACAAAATAGTTTATATAATATATTTCAAATTTTAATCGATAACCATACTAATATTGAACATAGAGGCAAAGATTCCTCAAATACTTTACCTACTTCAGATTATCCTGCTAGGAATTTTAATTACAATGTTACATTGCGCAATGTGGATAATCAGAAGGTCAATATCATCAGATTTTAGGTATGAATTGTATGTTTGAAGTAAATTACTATATTTGGAAGAATATCTACGCTCACTTGCGATAAAGGTAATCGATTCGCACGTCTATACGAAGGCCATGTAGGAATTAAGATGAACTTTATTTCGTAAGAGCAGGAACAGGTTATTACTTTAGGCCGAATTGCTTTGTTGATCACTGATACAAAAAATCTGACCCTTAACAAGCACAATTGTTATTATTAATGCGAACTTCGGGCAATCAATATAATTTGACAAACATATTACTTTAGATAAAAGAACAATTGTTGACCTAATATATTAATGCTGAAGCATTAACTCAAATGATGGAAGCGCCTGAAGTTACTCATTTCTTGTTTTTTCTTGTTATTCATGAAGCATGAAGTATCTTTGGAAGCCTCAAAACCTAAGGATTTAATATATATATATAAATAAAAATGAAGTGCTGTTCGTTGGTAAGCGCATCACTTGAGAACGACTGGACCGATTTGCCAATTTTTTAATATATTTAATAATCTGTATTAGGATTTATGGAAACAAAAATTGAAGAAGTTACCCGAAAAAATTTCAAATTTGGGTAAAACTGAAAGTTCTTTTTTCTATGGGATTTTTGGATGAACTATTGGAATTTGGACGGTAATTGACTGTCGGGTCAGTTAGCGAAGAATAAATAATTCACTAAACACGATATAAAATATTATTTAACATGAAAAAAAGTCATAATTTAATTGATACATAGGTAGTTAAAAGCTCATAAAACACTTATTTTGCATTGATTTGAAATTATAACGACAAGCGGTTTCCGTTCTAGATATATATTATGTTTTAAGTAGGTTGCTTTTTTTGCAGTCGTTAATTAATATTATTATATACCCATTTTTATTTAAACAGGATTAAGTCATCTTCATTTGGGGTAAAAAAACCGGCCAAGTGCTAGTCGGACTCGCGCACGAAGGGTTCCGTACCATTATCTATAAAAATGGCAAAAAAATCACGTTTGTTGTATGGGAGCCCCCCTTAAATATTATTTTAATTTTAATTTAATAATCTATTTTTAAAGTGAATATATAACTAAATAATCTGTGAATATTTCAAGCGTCTACCTGTTGCAGCAAAAAAATCACGTTTGTTGTATGCGAGCCCCCTTAAACATTTATTTTATTATGTTGTTTAGTATTTGTTTTTATAGCGGCAACAGAAATACATCATCTGTGAAAATTTCAGCCGTCTAACTATCACGGTTCATGAGATACAGCCTGGTGACAGACGGACAGACAGACAGACAGACGCCGGAGCCTTAGTAAAGGGTTCCCGTTTTTCCCTTTGGGTACGGAACCCTAAAAACACGTCTACTACTATTGATAGATACGTTTCCTAAGAGTTGCTATGCCAATATTTATTTAATATACTTTTGTATACATTGATAGTGCACGAGGCAAACTGAGAATACCACAAAGCAAATATTAGCCATGTAGTATTTTTTATCGAGTTTGAACTGTAGTCTATATTTTGTTTATTCTATACTCAAACACATAGTTTTCATTTTGTACTCATTTATACTTAAATACATAATTCACTCATTCATAAAAAAACGAATAAAAAAATTAAGACCTTGCACGGTTTTAAGGCTTAAAATTGAAATTACTGAAAATCTGCAAAAAGGTCAGTGAAACGATTCTGCATATTCGTGAGACATGCTGCGTTAATGTTGCTGCTAAAGTTTAAAACCTGATTTACATTGCATTAGGTATCTAAAATGCAATTCATCTTATTGTTTTTTTTTTATTTATACCTACAAATTTAAAATAATCACATCACACTAATATTATAAAGGCGAAAGTTTGTGAGAGTGTGTGTGTGTGTATGTTTGTTACTTCTTCACGCTCAAACGGCAGCACCAATTTTGATAAAATTTTGTATGGAAATAGCTGACACCCTGGATTAAGACATAGGCTACTTTTTTCCCGGTATTCCTACGGGATCGAGACTTACGCGGGTGAAACCGCGGGGTGCAGCTAGTAATATCATAATTATATAAAAGCTAGTAAAAACAGTAAAAACAATCAATACGTAATCTACTTGATAAAATGCTCCTTAGTCGGTCCCTTAATGTTGAGGGTCGGGACTCCTTCAATTTCTTTTTTTCTGAATAGATCTTCATTTGCTTCAGGCTATGGCCAGATGGGGAGCACCCCCACTGTGCCTGTGAAGTGGCAACTTGACAGCACACCGTCACCTGGTGGAAGATGTTATACGCGACTATGGCATAGTGACATATTTATTAACTGTATTGTTTCTAACTCTGCCTGTAGCTGGTCATTGAGACAAATTGATTAATACTACTACTTTTACACAGTTCGATACAGCATTTCGTATAATCAATAAAGTTATTATCCTTTAATTTTACATCTGTTCTGATTTTAAATGAATATTTAGCTCAATATTCAGCAGCAGGTTTCTTTGATCCCATATTCACACGATTAGAAAAAAATAGACCAACAGTGGTTCAACATTCTTTTTTGAACTATTCTAATATAAAAGTGATACCTACAGCATTAGCATTACCTACGAGTACTTACGACAATAAAACAACTTTTGAGCCCTATTATTTTTTTCAGTCGTCATTGTTTTCTTTAAGGCTCCCGCAGACATGCACGATGCGACAGCGTGACGCGATTCTAGTAGAACAATTTCTATGAAAACTTAATGAAAATTGTTCTACCAGAATCGCGTCGTCCCGTCACGTCGAGCCTGCCTGCGGGAGCCTTTATTTATTTACTTAATCATCCTGAATAGTAAGTAGTATGAGTTCTACAATAATGTCTGGTGCACACATAAAATGACTAGATATCCCTATTCAAATGGCTAGTGATTAGAAAACCTTTTCCCTAGTCGTTCTGCGCTTCTCCGTTTCTTTTCCGATTACCGGTAACGAAACTATAATAAAGCAATATCAATATTTACACATTTATTGCGACTGTAAATGATTGTTAGTTTTTATTTTAGTCTAACGTCCATTTTGAAAGTTATAACAACATTGTTTTGAACGACCATTCAATTCGTTTCACTGGTCCATAACCAGCTGTATGATTTTATGTTTCATTTTCGTACAATGTCGACTGAATCATGTGGAGGTAATCGTGATTATTATCTTCATCTTAGCGTGTCGATGGCAATATAAATTGACTCGGCCCATAATTCGGTTACTTGTTTAGCACCATCACTAGCGTGCATCAGTTCCTATAGAATGCAGCTGACGGGACACGCAGGACATGATACTAAATGTCCCATCGTTTATGGAACAGCTCCACATTTACACTCCAAGGCGGAGTCGTCTATGAATCATCATGCCTGATCAGGTTTTTCCTGCTTCGGCCAACCTGGGTCCGGAGTCTATTTAAAGACTTCCAGGGTAGCTAAGGCAACTCATGTCCAGGCGGAAGATCTTCAGCAGGTGGAACGAAGGGTTTAGGTAACGAAGCACTGCCTCGCTACAGCTTTAGTATTTCTTTTGATCGCTCGCCAGTGAGTGGGACACTTTAAAAAACTGTTTCGGCTTTTTAGCCTTCGTGGCACGAGGATGTTGCTGTGCAAAGAAAGAAAAATTATTTTATTTGTCACAGAAACACGTGCAAAACATATGAAAACATAAACTGGTAAAAACAAATAGTCGGCAGCTGCACGTCATGACTGTGACAAGATGGCTTGCGCTCAGCATGATGCTGTGCTATGGGGGACCCACAGCACAGCGCCAAAGGGTGTCGTGTGTCGGAGACCATTTTGGCTCTTTCGCTGGAGCTTGCCACATTAGTGTTTATGTAAAGATACAATAAAAATGGGAATGCTGATTCTTTATCAGACCATTGTATCTTCGTTGCCTTACCAAAAAAATAATTGTTGTCTTATTTTCTAATAATTCTGATGACATTACATTTTGACAGTTCTTTATGTTAGCTTTGGAATGATAGCGATTTACTACCTACTCTAAATGTATTTAATTTCTTTGTGGCCTAAAACTGTTTGTCTTACCTATTTACCTTATTCACCTTGCGACATGACCTTTCGAAGCTTCAGATGTGCGTCCGCGCCGATACTCATTAATGTTTTACCATTAATTATACATTCCTTAATGGTTGACAACAGAAGTTCGTTTGATAACTTCAAACTTTGAGTCTGTTGTATGTTTGATTTAGTTGAGATAAAAAATATTAACAAAAGTACTTATATAACTTAAATCGTTTAGTTGCCTAGTTTAATAAAAAACTGGGTTAAAAAACCAGCTGGGTGGAACTAACCTAAGCTTTCCTGAATGTACTTATCATTCATATTTAAGCTTAATCAAATCATTTAGATAACTACTCGTAACCTTATACCCAGCGTTGTCAAATCTGGGATACAATCTTGCACTTCTAATTAAATGCTTGTTGATTAGATTAACCAAGATAGATTGTTAACATCATTACCAAAATGTATGCATAAACACTGGGTGTGGTGATTATACCAATTAAATGTTATTGCAAAGATAATGTCAGGGGTAATCGGGCACACTGCAATATGCTATTAATATTTGAGACAAATTGATTACGTAGGTAGCGAATTTTAAGACTTTTGCTACCCAACGTCTTTTAATCTTGTAGGTACTCTGATGTTCAAGAAAATATGATAAAGGAATTCTTCTACTTTATATTCTCTCTAGTAAATATGTTGGCAAATGTGTGATATTATATTATATTCTGGTGATACCTACCTATTTAAAATTAATTAGATAGCAATCGCCGGTTTGGCCGGTTCCTCGAACTAATTGTTCTTATTCAAATTATCAGCTGACCTTCACATTTCTACTTGGTTAAAATAAGAAAAGAGCGTAAAATATATTTTAAATGAGAATCAACTATTTTGTGGCTAGACTAGTTCTATTAATTCAATAATCATTATTATGTCTCAAAGTATTATTAAAATTCAATTCAGTTGGGATTAAAAAATAAAGCTTTGGATTAAAGTGTTTCATTAGTTTTATTGATAGTAGAAAATTATAAAATACACATCACATTATGTGATTTTGAGTATTGTTGGATCAGCCAACTTGAAATCTATTGTGGGGCAGCAGCTCCCTGTGGGGGTGCCGCGGTGGCGATGTAGGCGAGGGCGCGCTGGATGGCTTCGGGCACCGGTGGTGCGGTGGGCAGGTGCGCGCCCGACGGGTGGAAGCCGTTCTCGTCAGCGGTGTAAGTGAGGTGGATGGCGTCGCCATTTTCGCTGGGGTAAGAGAACTGTCCCTGCACATCCAAAGCATCGATTTCTCCGACCTTCTTAAGCTCTCCCTTCTGATCAGCAGAAATACCATTGCCAGTTTCGTAGGCATACTGGTAAGATCCGTCGCCGTTGATCTGGCTGTCATCCTTCACAATGGGGATGGGCTCGGCCGGGGCTCCTTGCGGGGCTCCTTGTGGGGCAGCGAACGCCACCGCGAACAGCATGCAAGCCAACACCTGTCACAAAAACAATGGTTAGATTTTGCAAATAAAGAAACATAGGCAACATTACCAACAAAAAATATGTAATGTGCTGCGTTAATTGTTGACTTATTTACATAATTTATAGATCAAAACCCATTCGAATTTGTATATCGTTTAGTCCGCGACTAATGGTCATGTAATGGTTTATATTAAATTTTGTATGATGATGATGATGAAGCTCAACACTGAGCTTGGTTTTATGCCAACGTCACTCAATTTATTTTGGAAAACACTATGTTTTGTTGGAAACTTTAAGAAAACTATTAAAGCCCAGAATTTGTTACCACTTACAATAGATCTCATTTTGTATTGTTTGGTGATGGTGGAACAAGCAGTGATGATAACTGTGGTCAACTGATGCTTTCAGTCCTGAAAATTTGAGTTTTTATAGTTATCACATTTACCCACCTCCCTGCATTCTAGTTTCACAATTCATTGTGGTGTCGCAAAATCTATGAGATAAGTAAACACTGGATGCATTACCTCGCCTCGTGTATGTCAACTTAGCCTGGTACGTAATTGTAAACAACAAACATAACGGATCTTCCATTTGTGCGGCCTTAGTAGCGCAAGCTTCGTGCTGTTTGCACAAAAGATTTACATTCATGCAAATTGGCAATTACCCACGGCCGAATTTGCCACAGTTGCTCAAATTCCCAAAAAATAGTTACCACAACGATACCAACGCATCTATTAGATATTACTTTTCTTGGAATTTGTTTCAATAACTGACATTTCCAAAATGAATGAATAAGATTATCTATTTTTATAAGTAGACGTATCATTTTGAATAGCCAATAAACTAGTATAATTATCATACGTACACGCGATCCGCCTGTTTTCGAGGTGAAGTTCACGAGGCGGGTGCGTGATAGCAGAATTTCTTCAATGGCTCGTGGTGAGCTTCAAGGACCTAGCGTACTAACGCACAACGTGATTATGTAAAGCTCTCGAGGGGACCCATGATACGCCGATTCAATCAAGTCTATAGTTTCGCCATCGTTTGTGCGCAAATAATGAGCAAAGCTATTAACCTCTCTACCTATTCATTACGTACTTAGGAACTAGCTACAGATGTGTAACTTTAATACTTATGATTATTTTAAAGGGATCCGCCATCTGGTTCATTATTAAACTCAAGACGAATAAGAATAATGATACAAGCAAGCCTGTCTGGCAGATAGGGGTGCCACTGTACACTCCTGTTTAGTATGAAACATAACTCATGAGGTACAGCAGCAATGTGCTTACAACTCTGTCGAAATAACCTATAGATAGACGAACTGTTTATTAAATAAGGTTAGCATTAATTAGCGGCTACGTCAATCTGAGAGCAACTGAGTGATGTACAAAATGAATGTGTTTTTTTTTTCAGAATTAATTTAAAAGACTTGCTTGTCTAGTTCAAGTTCATCAATAAAATACAGTCATAAATTATAGCAGTACAAATAGAACGATAAAAATATAAGGTTACCAATCCATAAAACTAAAATTGTAAATTGATAAAATAAACTTAACGGTATCTTAAGTGCTGTCTTTGTTTTATTAATTTGCAGAACCTGAGATGTTACATTCTAATGTCACTAAGTACTTTCAATGTTTTCTATTTTGACACTGAGGAGTTGATTTGACCATCTGCCTTCTCCGACGACGGTTGTTTCGGTGAGTACCTACGATATTTTTGTCCAGGAATATTTTTCAATTCTTCATGTCTAAGGAAATATGTTCGTGTATCCATGCGGTTTACACAGCGGTAAGCAGTGGTGGCCCAGTAGGTAAAGGCCGCGACTTACGAATTGTAGGTCGTAGGTTCGAACACTGCCCGGCGCTTTACTTTGTGTAAATTATTTCATCACCACTGCTCTCAAAACGGTGAAGGAAAACATCGTGAGAAAACCGGCATGTCCTAGAGCTAAAAATTCGAAGACATGTGACATCTTCCAACCCGCACTGGGCCCGCGTGGTGGATTACGGCCCACTCCCTATCACCGAGAGGAGGCCTGTGTCCCAGCTGTGGCAATATTGTAGGCTGACTATTTATGCGGTTTACTCCAATGAAACAATGTATATATACAAGTTCATCCGTGTTTATTGCACTATCTGAAACTAGGTAAACACAGCCAGCATACGTGAGGTCATAATATGTATTGGTTGCATGCCAGATGTTACAATTAAGTACTTACATTTCAACAATAAGTGCTTAATCATGCTTATGACTTAAAAAAAGTTAATCATTTGAAACTGTCGGTATCGGTTCAATACAGCCTATCATATTATGCAAACGATACCATCCATGGTAGTCTTTATGAATAGGTATTCAGACAACAAAAGATTTCACTCCTATCTCTTATGTAAATCGTATTGTAGACACTTTAGTGAATAGAATGTCTTCAGGCAAATTCTGAGATTGCTGCATTAACATCTATTTGTTGGGAGCGGCCTACGGGTGACTTATGTATGGCTATGATAATTTGATGAAGTCATTTGACATTTAAAGCTCCAATACATATTTGTTCGACTAACGATTTTTTTCTTGAGAATGATTCAATAGATTTTTTGCAGGTTTACACGCCTCATCCCATTTCGTGGAAGCAGTAAGCTCTATAACTCGTGCAGCGGAGGCACGACTATTTCGGTCGATTGATTAGCATCTAATATAGATGTCCTCATTTGCCTAGCCTTTTCCAAGCTATGTTAGGGTCGTCTTCCAGTCTTACCGGATACAGCTGAATACCAGTATTTTAAATGAAGCGACTGCCTATCTGACAACCCAGGTACTGGGTAATACGATACCCCTTGGTAAGTCTGTATCTAATATAGATGTACAAAATAAAACGCTATAGTTGTAAAAAGTAAGTAGTATAAATAACACAGTATTCCTTTTCTTTTCTAATTTCTTCATGTTAAAGAAAGATGATAAACATAATCTAGGTTGGATTGCAACTACACACACCCAGCTACTTGTTTCATATCATCGATCAAAATAGGCTCAAGAATAATTAAGTTTAAATAGGGATTTGATACATAACTGAAAATAACTATAATTATCCAAAATATATATGTCATAAATTTCATAATATGATTTATCGCTTTTGAAGCAATTTCCCATGAGATTCATTAGAGTCTTGGAATAAAGTATAGAAAAGTTCTACCTAATAAATCTACTACCATGTGATGGTAATATTACCGACCTACTTACTCCGCGAGTACGCCTATTAAATACTTCAGTTCTACGCTAGGCAGGGTTCAGTTCTACGCATGTCACTTTTTCGTAGCTCGGGATTAGAATTTCGTCAATACCTATCAAATCCTATCTTGAAAATTATAAAAACCAAACGAAAAGTTATGTTATCATTATTTTTAAATGCTAATCGCGGGTCATCGATTGGATGGGAAGTTTTTATTTATTTTTATAAGTTATTGAAGACATAAAAAATAATAAAAATGTCCAACCCGGATACAAAATTAATGACCAAACAAGGTAATAACAAAACAATATGCATTCAAAACACTAGTTAGTTTTGTACGCAAACGTACAAAGTTTAATCTTCACAATTAGGCACGAAGCATAGATCGCAGGCATATTTTGGGTATTCTCCGATATTTTTCTACCTGCTTGTAGCATGGCGACGATGGGCGAGCGACCTTGACACGGAGGTGCAGGGAAAGTGAACAGACCGGTTGTTGAGCAAGGGGTCGCGCGAACGAACTTCAGCCGCTTAGGACTCCAACACATGTGATGCTTTCAATATGGCAGTTCAGTGGGTATTCGAATGATGATAGTTTCATAAAAGGTGATGGTGTTGTGTTTAATAGGTTTTGGTGACCTATGGCTTGGTTTTCATAATACTCGAAAATCACAATAGATTGAAAATTCTAGTGCTCTACGTACAAGATTTGTATCTTGTGTCTAATAACTAATACTTATCGGCCGTTATCGGATCAATCAAATCTTAATAGCTTAGTTAATGAAACCGCTTCATTTCTGAACTTTTACAGCTAAATTGCGGAGCCTCCAAGAGCCAGACAATTATCAGATACCACGATTTGTGATTTGTCAATGATCTGATGAACTATACTATGATCTGAATAAAATTGCAATAAGAAAAACTAAAAACACCTACTATTAAATAATTACAATTTAACCATCGTGGGAAATAAAGATATGTATGTAATATTTATGTGTGCAATTACTTTATCATTGAACTTTTAAGCTTAAACTAAAATAGCCTACGCTTAACTCCAACTCCTTCTACATTTAAAATACTTTGGCGCGATGGACACAAACATGTGTCCATCGCGGCGCAAACGCAGGGTGTAATTACCATTGACAGCCACTGAGCCGATAATCACCACAAACTGGTATTATAAACTCTAACCTTGTGAATGAACAAACAAATATTTAATCTTCGAGTTACGAAATGAAATTATTAGATCACAATAAACGGTTTTTAATTGAAGCTTTAACGTTCTACAGTTATTTGCGCAATCCATAAACAGTTCCCCTATTCTCCTTTGAACATGTTTTTTTTTTTTATCAACGGATAGTATTTTTATTAATGGATCCTGTATGAATGAATAATTATCGTCCAAATCATGATTTTGACAAAAATCTAGTTTTTATCACAAATCATAAAACTAAAAATTACTTTGATAGAAATTACAATAAAACAAGATACACTTAACATAAAACCATCATATATTATACAAAAGTTACAAAAAATATTACTATCTTAACTAGGTACTTATCAACTGATATTAAACATTACATAACATCTTTTTTTGTATTTTTCTTTTAAAACCTTGGTATCACAAAAGTGAATAAGTAAACCTATGACTGAGTTCCAATTGCCTAAATCCTAATCCCTTATTAACAAACCCGGAGTCAAACTAGACCAGGAAAATATTAAATAAACTGACATTTTCAGGTATAACTAAATTTCGTGTTTGATTATAAAGCTGTAGTTTTTAGTATGGTTTAGTTCCTGGCATATTCTCTATTATCTGGGTTCTGTGGGGGGAGCGTCGCGAGGTAGTCCAGGGAGCTTTGAATTTCTTTGGGAATTGGGGGTGAAGTCGGGAGGTGAGAGCCCTGGGGCTGGAACCCATTCTCGTCAGCCAAGTACTGCAACTGGATCACCTGAAAAAACAAATACAATTTGGTAAATGGGGAAATAAAACAGTGCTAAAAACATCTTCAGTTTCAATTATCCGAAAATGAGACGAGGCTGCAGTAATAAACCTGGGAAATGGCTCAGATACTGAAATGGCTTTTTTCCAGAGTGAATTTCTTGATAAGTCGGGTGTTTGTAAATGCAACTAAGCAATAAGCGTAAGAAAACTGAAAGTTATGAAACATCCCGAATTCAGTAAATTGGTTGTGAAATCACACGATAGCCATTCTACTTGAATGAATAGATAAAAATGACTAGGTAATCATAATCTTATTCAAAATTAGACTAAGATAAGAAAGTACAGTTTCTTCTGTTCCAGGTCTCTCCTGGAAATTAATCTAACACCATAAGCTAACAGAGACGGTAGTTCCCAATTTTATAATTAAATAAATAATTATTTCACTCCTCTTGCTCAAAAAGTCCGTCATTGTAACGTGCCAGAGCGGGGATATAAAATAGCATATTTTCTTCTAGGGGATAAAGTTTTTTTTAATATATTTATCTGTTACCAACGAGCCTACAAAAACGAAATAGAAGATTGTTATATGATGATCTTCGGCAGAATGCGTGCATCGCGTTGCGACCTCACCGTAGGTGAGTATATGTTCCTTGGTTGCGACTACAGAAGAAATAAAAAAGGCATTGGCGCGAAATCTTTAGAAGTTTTCTCTAATTCAAAATTTTATTGGTGGGGGAGAATGGAGACCCTAATTTGCTGATGGAAGAGAAAGAAAAATAAATAATCTGTTGCCGTCGAGGTGTATTGGATTTTATTTCCACAGGTTTTTATTTTATAACTCGGTTTCTATTTACTCCCTCGCTAAAGCTCGGGAGTAAAACTACCTCGTGTATAATGGGTCATTTTAGCCCCTTGTTTAACAATCTACCATTGTGTTAGTAGTCATGACTTTGACGAAAACGTATTCCGTCATTACCGTCCCACGGCCAATATTTTATGCAAGGTATCTATTTTTTTTGCATTTCGATTGCCTTGATAAAAAACAATATTATGTATGAAGGTAATTATGTGTCATCACTACGCCGTCCTAGTAAGACAAAGTAGGGACTTATTACCTACTGCAAACGTTATAGGTGCCTCCATATTATTTTGTTTTTTTTTATGTTCTTAAGTATTCTGTCATCAGTATAAAATCGAATTACTTATTGTAAATATACGACAGTTTCTCAAAGACTTTATTAACTATTTAAACAAACAATGAATAGGTATCTTTGAAACCTTAACATTATTTGTTTAGTCAAATTGTATCCGGTCGTGTAGTTTCTTTGATTTGACAAGGTTATTAAAATTATTATATTTTTAAGTATTCAGAAAAGTCAAGAATTTGGAAGTCAGGAATTTCAAGATGTATAGAATACAAAATAAGGATATAAGGGATAAGGATAATAGCTGAGCTGGAGTCTTTAATTCAATTCGCTTGAGTCACCTCAAATATGAAGATATTTGAGGTGACTCAAGCTCAATGTTGTCAAACCAACAAAAAAATAGATGAATTATGAAAGAAAATTATGTTTAGCAAGCAGTCAAATAAATAGATAGTTATCATTTGATTAATAGTGAAACAGATTGAATACAGATACATGACATCTTACTACAATTAAAGATTAGTATGATTCGGTATTTGAACATTATTTTTAGACGTTTGTTAATGGCTTTAAAGTAACGTAAACATATTAATTTAAATAATATAAACAAAGTTTTGATATCGTTAAACAAGTCCAGTTTAACGATATCAAAACTTTGTTTAAACTCATCCTAGAGGTTCTATAGACGTGGATTAGAGCCGACACGGAGTTTAACTAAGCCTGTGAAAGTTTTTGATTCAGCTGCATAGCTTATCAAAATAAACGCTGCTATATTTGTTTGTGTAGGCGCAACTTTACCTAAGCCCTAGTACAATATTATTCTAATATTACAAAATCTAAGTAATGACAAATAAATATTTTGATTAATGGACGATTAAATCAAAGAAACATTAAGAAAATGATGACAAATTGCCGAACAAATGCACATAATTTGGTTATTTTATTAAAGAGAAGATTCATGAATGCATGTTTGGGTATTTTGCATGATGCATTCTTTATTTGAAGTTACTACTTGTGAATTTTTTTATTGTTTATTATTTTTATTATTAGCCATTATTGTCCCATGGGCAAAGGCTCTAAATAATCGGCACTGCCTTGGTTTAGAAAAAAGACAACTTCCCATCAGCTTTTTATGATTTTTCTGCTAGAACAGGAAAATTTAATTTCTCATACTTACATTTAAACAATAGCATTATGTTTTTTTTTCTGTTTTCCTATAAGGAGCAGAACTACTATTCTAGTGCATTACCTGTCCATCGGGTGCAGTGTACTGGTACTGTCCCTGGGCGACCTGAGCTTCTTGCTCCGGGATGCCTTGGTTCTTCACGTATCCCTGCTCCTCAGCTGAAATGCCGTTTCCAGTCTCGTAGCTGAAATCATGAACATTTTATCAAGTAAACGCTATGGGTAAAAATAGGATGGAAAATAATTTAAACTTCAAAAGTTCAGAATGTCGTAGGTGTTTAGTATATTAACATTTTTATAGTTTAAAAAAAAAAACAGATGTAGGTTAATAATGAAATTCACATCTTGGACACGATTCAAATAAGATAAAAACACCCAAGACATTTAAGATTAATTAACGGGGAAATACACTAATGAGGAGACGTAGAGATTTTGATTTTTTTTTTGTAATTTTCTACCTGTGAGTATAGTATGTAAAACAAGAGATTGATTAGGTTGGGTAGTATTGCATCCACTTTAATTATAACAAAATTGTACCGCATTCAACAATCCCTGAGCCAAATATTGTGAAAATCGCCAACTATGACCAAGAACTCCAAGAATTCTATACAAGTTCTTTTGAAAACTACCACTGTCATTCATACCTAATAAAATCAACAAATTCAAAATAGGAGAACTCACAAATAGTAAACATTAGCACATTTAAGAATGGCGTAAATAATAAATAGTGGTGTAGTTTGAAATTAACGTACTCATAAGCATCATTTAATTGTATAAAGATCAGCTTATCAATTAAATCAGTGTATGACACTAATTTATTTGACCCATCCACTTAAAGTTGAACTGTTCTAAATCTACTTATACTCCATTGGTTTAGGTAGTTAAATAAAGGTAAACAAATCATTAAAAGGTTTTTTATAGAAGACACTTTCTTGTTTAGAAATACGTTGTAAGTTAAGTAACCAAATTAAATTTATTTTTGATTTTTACCATAGTTTCCTCTTTTATTACTGTATTATCATATGTTTTAAACTACTCTTAATAGATGTAACTGCTTGAGAACATTTTTTTGTTAGATTTATAACAATACTATAATATTTTGTAATCTGTCCATTGTAAAGAGCCCAAAATGACAGGTTCTCTAAACGCCAATGAATTATAACGTTGCTAAATTGAAGAGTACAACTGTGACGTAGCATGACAACTGAAGTGACAGGTATTACGTTTATTCGGTTACTTGACAGCTCTCACGTCAAGTGGTATTTTTATTTACCTTTATTTAACTACCTAAACCAACGGAGTATAGACTGATATTACAAACAGGTTAAATTGTGTGTAATTTTGTTTGTTTGTAAAAGGTAATCTCTGAAATTACTTAGCTGATTACCAAAATTCTTGAATTGAACCAAAAATATAGGATACATTTAAACTTAAAAAAAAAAAGTCGCAGCGAGTGAAAGCACGGGGTGCAGTTGGTAGAGTGTAAACTATATGAACTAACCTCCATTTGTATGAACCATCTGGGTTTTGCACTTGTTCTTGTCTTATGATGGGGATGGGTTCCGTGGTGTATTGTGGTTGCTGTTGTTGCTGCTGTTGGTATAAGGGCTGCTGTTGGAACTGCTGGAAGCTGCTGACGTCAGCGTAAGCTGCGCCAACCAGAAACGCGAGTAATATCTGAAAATAAAATGAGTATTATTGGATCCACAGAAGTCCTGAAATAGTTTTATTACTTAGCAGGTTCTCTCAAAGTTGCAGGTGCTGCAGGTGCATCAAAGATGACTTCTTGTGTAAACTAATAATAATAATATTATAAAAATGTAATTTAGAATGAGAAATTATGATAAAACTATCCCGAGCTTTTTGAAGTGAATGTGTAAGAGGCCGTGATCACTTGATTATAAGTGGGTAAATAACTTTATTTCTCATCTTATAATCCTAACAAAAAAGTGTAAAATAAAAAATCTAAAAACCCGACAGTAAATAGTGAACTTTTTAAAAAATTGATAAAAGATTTATATAATAAATAGACTATAAAAAATCTCATGCAGTCGAGGTCGAGGGAACATAGGGACGGACATACCTACACATACACATACAGGTCAAACGCATAACCCTCTTTTTTTAGCTTCACCGCAGTCGGGCTAAAATAATTATTTCACCAGTAGAATGCTATAATATTACTGAGTAACATAGGCTAGAACTAACTAACGAAACGGTGCTTAGGGGAGGCCTATGTCCAGCAGTGGACATCTTTCTGCTGAAATCATGGTGATGATGATGAATATTATATTTATATACAACTATCACGCGGGGGACGCCGCTGGCGGAAACTAGTCTGTAATATTATAATAGATAATATTTGTCATACTGCTTCGTTGTACTTTACAATTTGTTTGAACGCCTATACACTTTTAGGATGCCGTTTAGCACAATTAGCCCGATGTAATTAATCATTACTAAGTAGACAAAAGCTGATAGGTACAAACGAAAACTGAGAACTTCCAGAACTTTCAATTGAAATGTCATGTCAATCAGCATCATTCATCATTTCAGCCGAAAGACGTCCACTGCTAGACATAGGCCTCCCCGAATGGCAGGCGGGTTAGTGATCGCAGTATGGGGTTAAAATGCATAGAACGCTGCTGCCCATTCTCTAGTAAGTACCTTAGTCGCCTTTTACGACACCCACGGGAAGAAATAGGATGTTGCTATTCTTTACGTCCGGCAACACACGGACGAA
The DNA here is from genome assembly GCA_963921375.1 of Tiliacea citrago. Classification (NCBI taxonomy): domain Eukaryota; kingdom Metazoa; phylum Arthropoda; class Insecta; order Lepidoptera; family Noctuidae; genus Tiliacea; species Tiliacea citrago. The sequence continues at coordinate 14,901,687 of OY992785.1, forward strand.
CACCAATTGAAATGTACCTAATTCGAATTAGAATCACTGAACTGAACATTGCATGAATAGGAAAAGAAGATAAGCATTACTAAACGAACACAAAACTAAGTACGAGTCGTGAAATGAGAAATGTATAAAAGAAAGACAAACCAAACAACTTTGAAAAACTTACAACACATTTCATGTTGGGCGAAGTACAAAACAGTTGCAAGATGGATGCGTGTGATACAAAGGCAATGTAATGATGCATTTTGGATCCACCCCAAGTATTTATACCAAAAACTTTTGTCGCAATTACACATCGCAGCGGATTCTGTATATACTTTATGATTATCTGTACAACGAAGGACAGTTGGGACGTCCCTTATGGTACCGAAACGTCGCAAGAAACGATTGAATAAGAACTTAATTCTCTGGCTGATAAGACTTAAATGATACACCGTGAGCTGCAGTCGAAATTGGAAATTATAGCTTTTGCGTGAAATTTTAATGCATTAATTTTAATTTTATCGCTATAGTTTTTGCAAGTCGAACGGTAATGAACGTGCTAATTAATACAAGACGGGAATTTTTGGTCCTCATTATTGGTGCTACACCTTACTTATCAGAAAAGAATAACTAGGTATCAATAGTGTTCATTGATTGTTAGTTGATTCCTCATAATTAAAATAAACACCTACATTTTGCTAACAGATCAAACGTATTGTAATGAATAAATAAAGTGAAGCCATGGAGAGCCAATTTCAATCTACCAAATAGCAATCGGGTGGGGGACCTTTAAATCGAATTTGTACTAAATGACTTGCAGCAATCCATTCTAAAAGCCTAAAAGCTTTTCTGAATATTCCCTAATAAAATCCTTAGACAATGAATTTCCCGATTTCTTGCGGAACGCAAAATATACAAAACAATTTAAATACTTTAACATCGTGATGTAACTTGTCTCAGTAAAGTTAACTTTAAATCTTAGGCACATCAGCGGAGGCGGATCTCAGAAACCAGTCGCATCTCACGCTTGTGACACACTTCAACAAGGTTCAAAGAAAAAAAACCGGCCAAGTGGGGCAAAACCTTGGGGAATCACTGTACAATACTAGGTAAAAATCATACATGAGGATAATATGCTTGAAAATAACCACTCTTGAAAGGCAGATGTCGCATCGAATCTCCAAAGATCCAAGTTTTACCATGATATTATAATCATAGGGGTTCCATTCCGTTCTAAATTCTACTGTTTCATACAACCTAAATATATTGTAAGGATTAACGAATAATACACCGAATTCCTTATCACAGCTCAGAATGTAATCTTGAAAGAAGCTTATATCATAACGTGTGTAAAAACCTACTTCGCTAATTTGCTATATTTATATAATTTGGTCTAAGAAGAGCTTTACATAGTCATATAAGCATGCTTAGTGACATGATTTATGTTTATAATTTATTCTTTTTTAGGGTTCCGTACCTCAAACGGAAAAATGAACCCTTATAGGATCACTTAGTTGTTGTTAGTAGTTACTCGCAAATAAATCAAAACCTATAGGGTACTTCCCTTTGACTTAGAATCATGTTTGGCAAGAAGCAAGGTCTCATAACACAAGTAAAGGAAAAGTCTGAAAATCGTTAATTTGTAGTTTAATCACATTTTTTTTGCGATTTTAAACTTATATTTGAAATCGGAAAACTGACCGTAGCGTATATCGATGTATGGGAGAACATGTTTTTCAACTACAATGTTAAGTTTGTTCTTAGGATAAATTAATTCTAACTACGGAATCCTTCATTGTGCGTGAACACACGCACTTGACCGGTTTTTTTTAGCTTGAGTTGTGCCTCTGCATGGAGATTCTGTCATCTCATTCTTCGTTCTTCCATATTCGCCTTGGTTGCAGCAATGCCGATATTTACATGTATGAAGATTAACTCTGAAGCGCATACAGTGATAATAATACTAAATTCAGACGCCCGCGTCGCGTCGTATCGTATCTTGTGAAGTTACATTCAAGATGCGACAATAGGACATTATCATAATGGCTGTGATAAAGAGACCAGTTTAACATTTTGGGAAGCTGCGGGTGAATTTTATAGACTTGAGTAAATTTCGTTCAAAAGCTAAGTTATTGATCTTTTCTGGACAATTTATGTTTGTTTAATTGCATAAATGTAGGTTATTTAAAAAAAAAATACCCAGGTAACGACGCAGGCACAGCTTTTTAATAATTTCATGTAGTTTTAATCTTTTACACGAAGTTACCACAAAGTGAATGATTTAAGTAACCAGTACATAAACCACGAAATTGATCACTACCCCACGCCTTGCTACATTCATACTTCTGTTAAAGTTATGACTGGTAACTTGAGTATAAAAATTCTTATGCATGAACGTGTACATGAAAAAATGCGTGTAGGTATTCTGGTGAAATCTTGATGTCTCTTGTACCGACTAATTTAATCAGCTGCGGTAGGTAGATATATAGTGGTTCTGTACATTCATTAAATTATGTACCTATTCTCTGGTAGCATACCCTGTTATGGAATAAGCTTGTGGAGTTTATCGTAAGTCATCACTCAAGTAATTTTGTGTGTGCTCATTGTTGCCTAAATAAATAAGTCATTCTAGGAATCTAGGCGGAGCAACGTAAGCGAGTAGGCCTGTGTCCCAGCAGTGGGATCCTTATAGGCTGATTATGGATTATGAAGGTGGAGGAACGAGCTGGTATGGTTTATTTGGACACAAATAGACCATACCAGCTCGTTCCTCCGCCTTCATGTTATACTTTCTATCGAGTATAAGATCCGTTCAATATTCCGCCAAAGCCGTGTCCTGCCCCCGCCCAGAGTCATAAAGCACGCATGTAACATCAAAACAGACAGCGTTGTCTATACAACATTATTTTTAGTATATGCGAAACCTGAATATAGTTTGTTCAGATTACGGAACTGAATCGATTTCAATAATTTTTGCACCATGTTATATTTTGTCCCAAAAATGTTTAAGTGTGATGGAAAATGTTATCACCATTTAATTACGTACAACACAATCGCTGTACGGTTAGGTACCTACTGCCAAATTATTATCAATGAGCGCAAGACGACCCTGGAGGCGCGGAGGCACCGTTAGCATGTTTTTGTATGGAAAACCCGTTAACATAACAACCTTATAACTTTGTGATTTTTCATGATACAGTAATGAAATTTTGTACAAAGTGTTTTTACATAAAAATACTAGACATGTGTTTTGGGTTTCACATATACTAATACTAATATTGCGCATAGATTCACGATTCACAGAAGTGCAATCATCATACCTGCCATAATACGTATTTGACAAAAAAAACACAGAATAGAATCAGCTGTCGGCTGGCCGAATGGGCGGGGAGTCTACATTAGTATATCATACCCAGCGTATTAATTGCAGGTTACTGCCTAAACTTCAACTAAGATGCTGGGATATCAAAGAAGTTTTCCGGTTCCAGTTTCCGCCAAAGCTTTTTTTCTGTAAGTTACTTATTTTGCTAACCGTCAAAACTACGGGAATATATTCGTAAGAAGTTAGCAGAATCATCCCAGTGCTGATTCGTTTTCTCCTCCACCAATCGTTATTTCTCCTGATACTTTTTATTTATTTATAAGTATGTATGTATTGGTATATATTTTTGATTTTCAAGGTATCTATCCCCTTTGTTGCACCTACCATGTTTTGTCTCTGCATCACCCTAAGGTTGACTAGTAGAAAATGCCTCAGGCATTAAGTCCGCCTTTGTACAGTATTTTTTACTTGTGCATAAGTAAGTTTTAATATAATAATAAATAAAAACCGTACTTTTTTTAGGCCATACAATCTGAAACTAGAAAGCAAATGTTATGTTGACATACCTATATGTTTTATGTTCTCTGCCATAACATTTAAGAACGTGCTTATGTTATTTTAACGATGCAGTACATATAGTATGCATGTCGTATTGTATTAAACGTTTCGGCTATTTATCTCCAGCGCCATATTGATTAACATAAAGTGCGGGGCATTGAATTGACTGTTGGGCAACCCACGACATGCAACATCTTTAAAAGCCGCTTAATGTAGGTACTCGCCGGAGTAAACACTTGCATAGGATACGAAGAACATTTAAGAAAGACTGATGTAATAATGAGCTTCGATAACAAGGATACTATGAGGTAGGTATTGATAAACGCTGTCCAGTCTAATCTGATACAACTGACGCACACTCTGAGGTCTAACCAATTTTCATTGCAATTATAACATTTCAAGATCATTTTAATTCGTTTAAAACATACATAACATAATATAATCAAATTGAATTGATTGCATACTGCAGTTTAGTAAAAAAACAAAAGATTTCGGTCTCTAGAAAAACCCAACACTTTATAATTATCACAGGTTTTATTCATATACCATGAAAAATATACATTTCCATATCATAAAACAATAATTTTTGATTTTCGTAATGGTTTTATTCAAGATTGTCAATAAAACTAAGCGTAATTCTTTTTAGCCCCTTGGTTAGAATTTCTTATTTGGCCCCCGATTTGATAGGGGTTATAATTGTTATTTTTATAGTAGGGGTTGACCTTTATAGGGTCGTAGTTATATCTTGGGTCATAAGGTCGGTTATTGTACGGGCCGAAGGTATTATATCTATTTCGGTTTGAGTAAGGATCGTAACGGTTGGATGTCGGGTCGAAGGGTTGCTGGTTGACTCTGTTCACTGCGGGCACGATGGGAGCAACAATTTTTCCGTCAGCAGGAATATGCACCCCTGATGGTCTGAAACCTGTAATATTGAATTGAATTATGAATGAAGAAAGATACATACAAGGAGTACACAATCGAGTAGAGATACTCCTAGGAATTGGCCATCGATATTTTTGTATATCTATACAAAAATTGTGAACTACAGGGCTTTTAACTGTAGGTACCTTAATTCTACATAGTCTGTATAATGTTTGGTACTAGGTGTAGGTATACCAAGCGTGATTTATAGAATAACTTAGTTACCATTTTCATCGGCGACGTAACTAACTTGAATAGGTGTCCCGTCAGGCGATATGTAAGCGTAACTTCCCTGTACAACCTAAAAAAAAAACAAATTATGAATGAATCTACTTAATATAACAAAATCAGTCTCGTATCACACCCAAATAATAAACAGACTGCTGACTATTGCAAACGTAAAGCGGACATGTAGAAAATATGATTGTTAATATTATGACTTATTCAAATAAAAAAAATCTTAAAAGTCTTAATAAAAGCAATAGGTATCCTGTACCTGAGTCCCTTGTGGATTTCCAGTGTTGTCGATGTAGGCATCTTTCAAGTATCCACTTTCTTGAGCTTGCTTGCCGTCAGCAGTTGAAAAACTGAAAATATTCATTAGCATTAAAAAGTCACTTGACTATGAAAATCTTTACCACGTGGGGAAACAGTGGCAGAACATTAATATAACACCATTCTTGCGATTGAATTCACACAAATTAAATTAATATCACTCCACAAGTCACTAACCTAAAAGCATAAGACCCATCTAAGCCGTGCTCGCTAGAGTACGACACGATGGGAATAGCTGGAGCTCCTGGGTAATTGTAGTAAGGGTTATTGACACCTGGGACAATCGGCGTGGCCCCAGGAGCGAAGGGTAGCGCAGTCGGCACTATCGGCCTGACCCTTGGGGCGTATGGAATCGCAGTCGGTACAAGCGGACTGACCCCCGGAGCGTAAGGAATTGCAGTCGGGACTATTGGCGTGGACCCCTGGCCATATGGGAACGGTGTCGGTATTACAGATGTTGGTGCGGCTACCGGCGCTGCGGGGTATGGAAACGGATATCCCGCGATTAGAGTGCTGTACAGCAACACACAACTGATGAGGCGAAACATTCTGAAACATACACAAATTAAAGCTGTAGAGTCACTTAGTAAAACGCCTACAATTTCATGAATTCGGAAATCTTCAAAATGATTATGCAATTCAATTTTATACAGATTTTGTTAGTTAACTATTCTAAATAACTCATATTATTAAAACTGAAGTTTTCCATAAAAGGAAAGCAACCCATTGCAATGAAAAACCGTCGACATTTGATTACTCATTATCATCTTTTCAGCCGAAAGACGTCCACTGCTGGACATAGGCCTCCCCCAATGAGGGGGGTTTGCCATAATCGCCAAGCTTGGCAGGCGGGTTGGCGATCGCAGTATTGTGTTAAGGTGTTATCATAGAGAATGCTACTGCCCATTCTCTAGTAAGTCCCTTAGTCGTCTTTTACGTCACCCATGGGAAGAAATAGGATGGTGTTATTCTTTACGTCCGGCACCACACAGACAATTGATTTCTACAATTGACATTTGATTACTGTTGACCACGAATCAATCGGTAGTTTCGGAAGTTGCCGTACGCGTTCTTTACTCGTCAAGCATCCAGGATGTAACCAAAAACTGCACTTTTTACGTGATTATGAAAAATTACCTACACCTTTTTAATCTCTAGTAACTACTATTATGATGTAACCCATCTCTAATCTACAATACTGGTTTCTAAGAATGAAGTCTGACTTTAGCGGAATTAAATTTACAACTTGTTCATTTACCTCAACAATGCTCAAATGGACTGCGCTCGTTGTACTCAAAGTGTTACTGTTACCGTGGGATCCGAATATTCCATTTATAGGCGGCAGGGTTGCTCTGAGTGATATTTTTTGTTGTGCCATCGCTCAAACGTGAGTGTTACACACGTCTCTTTAGCCCATCAGCTGTTATTAGCCGTGTTATAGTTGCCAGTACCCACCAAAGCTCAACACGAACACGATGGTGGTAATCATTTAGCAATTTTAAGTCAAAATTATGGTAAATGTTACGGGGCGCAATTACTTCTAGACATAAACTCAATTAGGATGTTGCAGAATAACGGTTGGGTGGTCTATTAGATACAGCAGCAGTCGTGTACAAAGGTACTCTTACACACGGTGTCTATATCTCTTTATCTATCTTTATCTAGCGATAGGTCGCAGGTATGATGGAAGAGATTTCTTTAGAAATAAGCATCACCTTTCACCAGTCCCGTATGGTGCCGGACGTAAAGAATAGCACCAACCCATTTCTTCCCGTGGGTGTCGTGAAAGGCGTCTAAGGGACTTACTAGAAAATGGGCAGCAGCGTTCTCTATGAATTTTAACGCCATACTGCGATCGCCAACCCGCCTGCCAAGCGTGGCGATTATGGTACCCCCCTCCCCTTTGGAGGAGGCCTGTGTCCAGCAGTGGACGTCTTTCGGCTGTAATGATGATGATGATGGTGATGAAGCATCACCTTTGAACGTATTTTTCTGTTCTTTTCTTCCGGTCTGTTTATATAATAGATGCGATTTTTTTTTTTTTTATTAATGGTTAAATAAATAAATAAGGTAAAAGATCCTGGACAAGCCAACTACACTGTTAGTTTTAAATAGTTATTTTGATTTCCATTTTAAACATGTTACGGTAAGTAATAAAGGCATTGAGAGCAGTGGTGGCCCAGTGGTAACGGCCCCGACTTACGAGTTGTACGTCGTGGGTTCGAACCCAGGCAGGCGCTTTACTTTGTGTAAATAATTTCATCACCACTGCTCTCAAAACGGTGAAGGAAAACATCGTGAAGAAACCGGCATGCCCTAGAACTGAAAATTCATCATCTACCAACCCGCACTGGGCCCGCGTGGTAGATTACAGCCCACTCCCTCTCACCGAGAGGCCTGATTTTCAGCAGTGGGAACATTATAGGCTGAATATGTAAGTATTTAAGGATGATCCATTCATTGTAAGCAACGTATCTAAGATCTCCATCTTTTCCAGAAATATACGCCTTTATAAGTGATAAAAACTTTGAGACAAGATTTTGAAAATTAAATTTAATAGTCAAATTCGCTACCCTTTATTGAGTTATATTGTCTTTGTATCTACTGCGTACCTAGACTGCGTAGTTTTCAGTTAAAAAAAAATCGTTTGAAGAATCTGAAAACCTAAAAACAACCCTCCTCAGTGAATCGAGTTGCGGTTTTATCGAACAGTCCTTTCAGTGGTAACCGCGAACCTTCGAACTTAGTCTATATTTATGCTAAATCTTATAAATAGGCTGAGTAGAACTCGGCCTTTCGGGTTGTGAGACGTTTCTTGAACAGTGAAGAATAACAGGCGCAAAAAATAAATAAATTGATTTATAAGCTTAGAACAAATTGATCGATTGCCAAGCAAGCGCTATTCTATGTAAAATTATCTTAAATGTATTTTCCTATAATGTTTTCGCTTGTCTAATATTACTGTTTAATTTAAGGTCAAATATTTCTTAAAAACATACAAATCTATGATTATCGAAGCATAAAGTTTCTAAGCCGAGCTGAAAGCTATAATTTTTAAAATCTGATTATTTTACCAACTGTCTCATTAATATAATTTCCTACTAACAAACATTCATCATCACCATCATCATTTCAGCTGAAAGACGTCCACTGCTGGACATAGGCCACCCCCAAAGGGGGGGTTTGCCATAATCGCCAAGCTTTGCAGGCGGGTTGGCGATCGCAGTAAGGTGTGAAAATGCATAGAGAACGCTGCTGCCCATTCTCTAGTAAGTCCCTTAGTCGCCTTTTACGACACCCACGGGAAGAGATAGGATGGTGCTATTCTTTACGTCCGGCACCACACGGACAAACAACACACACTATCAAATATTAGATAATTATAACTATTAACAAACCGAAACAGAACTACGTTATATAATTAATTTAATTATTTTTCTAGTTTTCCCATAGCCTGCATTATTTTTTTACGCGTACAGACGGAGCAAATGTAGCTATGGATGTCTTATTAGCACTCATTACTCATTAGGAAGGCCAAAAGTCTGGTTTTCATTATGCTTTACAATAAGATACAGATCTTGGTGTCAATTAATTTACATGATTACATCAACGTTAACCAACTAATTACACACAGTAGTTTTTTGGTACATTATTACGGATCTCTAAATTAACTTTTTGAATAAGATACCTATTGTGTATGGTGCCTGTTAAAGTTGTGTATCATCATAATACCTACCTACAATATCGTTGTTAAAGTGAAAACTTCTTTTGCCACGTTGAGCGATTTTTGGTGGGGGCAAAACTTATGAGTCACCTACATGTCACCGACATGCTAACCGCGTCACGTGACGTGTTGTGCCAGACTGACGACCCGCAGCGGCCTGTGTACATGTATACGCATGTATATATATCTTCTTTATCTTTCTTTCTTTTCAGCCAAAAGACGTCCACTGCTGGACATAGGCTTCCTCCTAAGGGGGGTGTTTGCCATAATCGCCACGCTTGGCAGGCGGGGTGGCGATCGCAGTATGGTGTGAAAATGTATAGAGAACGCTGCTGCCCATTCTCTAGTACCTAAGTCCCTTAGTCGCCTTTTACAACACCCACGGGAAGAAATAGGGTGGTGCTATTCTTTACGTCTGGCACCACATGGACAATATATATATAAATACATATGTAATTCCAAAGTTTTAAGTTTTCACCTGTGTCAGCAGTCCCGAAGACTGTCTTTTTTTTTTTTGCCTAGTTTTTATGTATGGCTACCTTGTTTACATGATTACTAACCCGTGTATACGCAAGAGCTTGGATAATAGAGTATAAATGTATGTTTATATCTATAGTTTAAGTGCTTTGCTATTGTTTACTAACTGCGCCCCGCGGTTTCACCCGCGTAAGTCTCGATCCCGTGGGAATATCGGGATAAAAAGTAGCCCATGTCTTAATCGAGGGCGTCAGCTAACTCCATACAAAATTTTATCAAAATTGGTCCAGCCGTTTGAGCGTGAAGAAGTAACAAACATACACACGCACAGACACACTGACAAACTTTTGACTCTATAATATTAGTGTGATGTGATGATGATAGTGTGATTAGAGTATAAGTAGTATATAATTTAGGTTTTATACTCAATTTACTAAATATGACATTACGTCCATTTAACTCCTTTCATTCCATTTCGCGTTCATTCAATGGTTCGTTCATCGAGTTTGGTTTTACTTCACTATATCGTTACTTTCAGTGATTGTAATAGTTTACACCAATTTATATTCGACATGGAAAATGTCAGAATTTAAAACCTTAATCATTGTTTGTTTCTTCGTAATCACTTTCTTCAAAATGTTTACGACATAACCTCAAACTCTGTTTAATTACCGAAGTAAAATTTTTTCTCCACGAATATTTTGTATCCACAATCCTCTAATTTTAAAGTCTTTCAGAAAATGGTGGGCTCCAATTTCGGAGCATTTAGGAACACAATAATGAATAATTATCGCAAAAATAAAATAAAACTATCTCTCACCGGTCGTAGTAAGTTCCCAAAACAAGCTAATAATTACTTATTAGCTTGTTTTGGGAACTTACTACGACAGCGCCATTTTGACAGTTGCCTTCCCCATTAACTCCAATTTCTAATCAACTTTGTTACTACTATATCCGATGAACATATTTCTTTGTTTTTGTCTTTGTACAAGTGTCAATCAGCGATAATGTGCTTACCAAAATAAGAATTGGTTAAAAAAATATTAACTATTTAGATATGTTTAAAATCATAAAAGGAAATAACCTATGATTTGGATCCGTGACATTATTGAAAACGCATCAATCAGTCAAAAGAAAGAAAGAGTTATAAAGCCGATGTTTCCATTTAAAGTAGCAGATTTTTTAAAATAATTACGTAGGTACGAACGTTTCTTTTAATTCCACAAACGTATTATTTATAGCACAGAAAGCGGAAGGCATTAAAATGGGAGGATCTTAAATCGCCTAACGTGTAATAATTCAATTTAAAAGCGTGGAACTTGGTAACAAATCATGTCCGAATGAAATGATATTTTTGTGTCTTGCCAGAACCAAGGCATCTTTCCTTTTCATATTAGCGTAAACGTTCGGAAGAATGTGTAGGTTCTCTGAACTCAGGCTACGTATCACGTGTACATGTCAACGACGTTTGTTTCAATAGTGACCGATCGAGACCCAAGGCACCTCTTAGCAGATCTGTTATAGCACTACCCCTGCAATAATGACGAACAGATAGCTGATGTTGGGTATCGGCCTGTATTGAAATACCGTAGATAAGCAGAGCAGAGACAGATACCAGTACCAATCTGAGAAATATGGGGACATAGCTTTAAACTTTATTTAGTGCACGTTCTTATCTCTACCAAGGCGGGCTGTGCAGGGCATGCATGGAGGCTGAATAAACCGTCGCGCATGTGCTCCTTGAATGCACAGGCGTCACCCAGATCAGAACAGAAACCCTCGGGTCACCCAGATCCTTCACAGATATCCTAAACGATCAAGAGACATAAGCAGCTTCTCGAGGGAGGTGAGCTGGTTGGAATAACCACTGACGGCCGCCATGGCCCACGCACAATGGTCCACATGAAGAACTAAAGCTCAACAGACACAGGCAGCGGGTGCGGGTCGGGCGCGTGTCGGGACGGCAGTACGGCGCGCGGCGGGCTGAATTCTATGTATTTATATGAATGATACCACACGAAACGCGTGCGCGGCTCCCGCTGCCGACCCGATGCGCGCCCGACCCGCGCACGCGTTTCGTGTGGTTCATTCATATAAATACATAGAATTCAGCCCGCCGCGCGCAGTACTGCCGTCCCGACCCGCGCCCGATCCGCACCCGCTGCTGTGTATGTTGAGCTTACGTGTGGAAACCAAACCCTTTAACATAGAACATAATATCTCAAACAAGCTTAATTTAAGTCAATGGTACAGATGCATTCTATTTAGACAATCTCTCAACTATATTTTAATTAAATCCGTGTTCATTTCTCACGATCAGGGTGCTCTTAATTAATTGGTATTACTCAAGTCGGTGGTTCCGTGCTATTGTAAGTTCAGAATTACACAGCTTTGTTTACCTACTTACGGTCATGGTCTCGTTTTAAAAAACGATTGGGGTAATTGAGACACTAAAACAATTAGGACTTGGTAATGTGGACTCACTTTTGTTCTATTTCGTACTTCCTTATTTGTATATTTTAATCATCTGATGAATGTGAAGACTTAAGGCACAGATATATGATTTAAGATACTTTTATTTAAATCTGTTATTACGCCTTCCAATAATGCAAGTAAGTTTGCAAAAAATGTATGTTAAGAACGCATCAATTCTATATGTGAATATGTAAGTATTGTACTAAAATACTTTATAAAATAAATTCAGGAAGTAATGTCTACCCAAAGCATAAAAAACGATATTACATTCAAACTACATAAGATATTTTCTTGATTTGTTTTTGTATGAACAGACTATTTTATAACCTATCTCTCTGTGATTGTGTGATTCTATCTGTGATTTTTTTTAAATATTCATATTTGCGTTCCTAAAAATAAATATTCCCTATGAAGCCGAACGGCGTGGGCGCGGCGGCGCGGCGCGACTCTTGTACAATTTCTATGAAAACTTCATGAAAATAGTTCTACCAGAATCGCGTCGCACCGTCGAGTTGCGCCTACTTGCGGTAGACTTTAGTATTGGAACTTGCCACTGTTAATTGTATTGTTTAATATCTCATGGTCACACAATTAATGCTATAGCTATTCATCTCAATTATCGCTAATGAGTACCTACATAAACATCATTGTTTCCGGAAAAACTTAGTTACATCATTTGTAAATTGTAGAGTAGTGCCCCCCCCCCCCCCCCAGAGGCTCATAAATTAAATAATTTAAAAATGAGTAGGTTAATAATTACCCATTCATGAAATTCGGTTAAGCCATGTGTTTCTATCTAGCTGGCCCACCTGAGCCACAGCAACGAAGCCGATGTAGACTGTTAGCTTATTGAATGTACTTGTCTAATCGAACAAAAATATTCAATGTACCTCCGCCATTACGACAGAAATAGCATTTAAATTCGGTTTCTATTCAGCGGGGCCCTCCGCTATTCTATTGCTTCTAGACTTGAAAATTGTATTAGTGATAAGACCAACACAATACATACTTTTCAAATTAATAATTTATTTTCAATAATGTTGGATAGTACATCAGAAATTATATTCGGAAGTTTTTTTCTATCCAGCGGAGCCCTTTTTACCCGACTGCGGCGAAGCCAACAAAGGAGGGTTATGTGTTTGACTTGTATGTATGTATCTTTGTATGTATGTCCGTCCCTATGTTCCTTTGTAACTACTAAACCGCTAAACCGATTTTGATGAGTGATTAGATAGATTCGTCTTTATTGCGCGAGTGTCATAGAGTATATTAAAAATTATTAAAATCAAAATAGCGGATTTGTGGCGTCAAAAAGTGTGTTTTCAACAACAAAAAAAGGGTTTTAAAAGGTGATTACTAAAATATACACAAGTTATATGTTTAAATGTAAATAAAATGATAAATTATAAAAAACTATCTCAATCTTTTGGAGTGAGTGAGTAAAAGGCCGTTATCTCCTGATTATAAGTGAGTAAATAACCTAATTTACCGTCTTATAATCCTAACTAAAAAGTGTAAAATAAAAAATGTAATTAAAAATCAACGTCCGACTGCGTAGGAACAAACTTGTCTATTAAAATAAAAACTTGCATCCAAAAACAAAATTACTTAACCATCAACAAAATAAATAAATAAAAGAGTACAAATTCTGCAATATGTCCTGGATATTACCAACACTAATTTCATTATTGAGTAGCCGTAATTGTGCCGTATTTGTATGTAATGTTCACTTATCTTGGGCCAGTTTCTATCATGTTTCTCTAAATGACTGTACACAGCCAAGAGGGAAAAATCGGAAGAAAAATAATATATGAATTCCGATTATCCACCCCATCTGGGGTGGATACATGAACTCGCGTTTCCGAATATACACCCTAGGGTGGCTGTTTTAGGGTGGATAAACGGAATAAGCTGCCGACAGTATGTGGCAACTAGCTCTGGACTGTATAATAAAATAAACAAACTTATACCCATATACTCCCTGAGTCCGAGAATTTTATTACAATTATCTCATAATATAACTAATATTGTATTTAAATTAAGCCACTGTTTGTTTAATTTATGTTGTTGTTTCTATAAGTACTTACATGACACTCAAAACCAGGTGTTTGCCATTATAATATCTGGAGGAACATTGGGTCCCAAAACACAGGCTTTTGGCCTAGTTTACGAGTAGCAGCCATCAATTCACTCTTTAATGTGCCTCTATTGTACAAAATTGATTTAATCCTTGTATACATAAGTATGTTGTTCTAAGTGTACAAATAAACACTTAACTATTTTTTATTTTTTTACTAAATCCTTCTGGAAGGATTAAATAAGCTCAAGATAATTCGATTATGACGAAGTTGTAGACCGTCTAGTGTCAACTAGTCGTCAGGAAACTTTCAACTGAACAAATAATATTTGTGCAGGTGCCGAAATAACTACATATTCCATTAAATATTTACTTAATTAAATACAACCAGCGACGAAAGGTATTAGGCAAGTATTTGAAATTAAAATCGCAAATAACTTCCACTAAATTTTATTTACAATGTGGATATTGTTAAAACAAAACAAATTGTACAAAAACGTACGTACGTATGACTATATAACTAAATATATACTCTACTGAATACGTCTATGCATAAACCGTTTTAGGTGTAAGGTGCTATTCCAAAAAAACATTCTATACGAGATCAGCTTATGAACAACCGATTAATTCACATCGTAATGGATCAATCAATTGTTAATGAGCGTGTGGTCGTTGGTAGCTTATCTCCTGAGGGGATGCTCCTTCTCCTCCTCTTCTCCTTGGGGATGGAATCTCCTTCCGCGTGGTAGCCGGTCTCATCAGCGAAGTAGGTGACGGACACGGGCCCGTTCTCACTGGGGTAATTGTAGGAGCCGCGGACGACGACGACGGTGTGGGGATTGTATTCCAACAGTTGCCGGCCGGTCTATTTATAGGACTCGGTAAATCATTTATACGATTTTTTTTCTGCAAATTGACCCGACAGATGTTATCTTGACAAAATTTTAATAATTATGGTCTTGAGTTCATACAAAAATCTCATAGATAAAAGGACCTTCAGTTTTCTAATTTTACGAATTTTTCGGGAAACTTTTCTTTCCCTATTGCTATTAACTATTACTATTGCTAACTATTGCTTTCCCTTAAAACCTTATTCGAACTATATGGAACATTTGAAAACAAAAAATAGCCAAATCGATCCAGCCGTTCTCAAGTGAGTGCTGATTTTTTAAAGATAAAGATATATTTATTTAGATTGATTTATTGGTCTCAAATCTATCAAGTAGAATATTAAATTATGAAAAAAACGTCCGGAGTAATATCTGAAATGCTTTTTTTTTTAAAGAGAAACATATAGAGTGGAACTGTGCTGGCAGTCGGGGTCGGCACGAGCCATGAGTTCAAGACAGTACGCGTAGCATGACCATCGCAGAAACGGATTTTGTCAACGGAAGAATCGACAAAATGAAGATTATAGAAAGATTTCTATCGTCCTAAGCATGGCGATGTTAAAACTGAAGAGAAGATTTCTCTGTTTCTATTCTTCAGTCGACAAAAGTCTTCATTGGTCATGACGACCAATTTTTCTCTACTTTTGACACTTGGGGTAGAAACATTTCTTCTCGACAAGTGTTAAATAGTCTACATCACATTTTACCTAGACCAGAATCTATATTGATTTTGAACACTCAATACAATATTTTCACCGTCCAAATTTCTTCTCACTGAACAATCTGGTCAGTGGGTCGTCTTAACTCCGCCCGAGTTGGAGAGAAAACAAAAAAAAATTTGGGACAATGGTGGGAAAGAAATTGTTGTTCTAATTGAAAACCATGATGTAAAAAAAGCAGCGAAAAGTAAAAAATAAAATTGTATTTCTTTCTTAAATACATGTTGTTTTTTTATTTTAAACTTAAATTCATGTTAGCATGCTGCTTGCACGGTGGTAACACAAGGGGGTTTAATTTCTGTAATTGTTTGCCTAGGACGCACCGTTTTCGAGATATTTGAATTTCATTTTTTATATTAATTAAATCTACATATAACGATTTTTCGCTGGTTTTTATTAATGAAATACTTGACGTTTGACACATGTTTTTCGATAACGAAACGTAATAATTATCGTAGAATTCATAGTTTATCTACATCACTAGCTACGTCCCCGTTGCTAAGGAAAGAATAAATACGTCTTTGTCTTCATAGAAACGCGAGTCTATGGGTCGCCCGTGCTCGGGCAGAAGAGATATCGAGTTGGATAGAACGAACTTTGTCTATTCTTGGTAGAATAGAGATAGAATTAGTAAAACTGAAATTGAAATTTTTGTCGTAGCAGTCCAATCTGTAAAAATGTATTTCTACTAAACGTAAATATTCCTTTGACATCAGTTTAACCTCGGTCTGAGAGTTAGACTATGTAAATTTTATCTTATCACGAGATTTGGTAATGATAGTTTCTACCTATGATTTCTTATTATTTCCACAACTGCTCAGTAAAATCGTTATATCATTCGTAAATACGATGTTAAAAAGAAGCGAATCCAAAAGGATGCACGTTACCTTTCGATCAAGTCGGTTTTCCTTCCTCCTAAAGAGGCGCCGCGTTTCTTCAACTCTTCCTTTACTGACTCTCCATGTGTGATACATAATTAAAGGCACTATTTTCATATATTTTAATTAATAAAACGTGCAAATAAAAACACTGATGCAAGCTTAGGTAACGTGAAAATCTATGACAAGGGACTTACCCATTGCAGCGAACTGGTTCCACACCTACGACAAATAAAATAGGGTATTACATCAGGGAAAAGGATAAAATTTCCGTTGGGTGAGCCACTAAGTGGAAGAACATACCAAATTCGAAGAAAGACACACATAATTTGTACCTTCGTTTGCAAAATTCAACAATAAACAGAAATATGAACTTATACATGGTTCTGCAGATAACACGACACCGGAACTTGTTTAGGGACACAGTTTTACTTGGTACAATTTAGAATTAACTGGCCAAAAAAATAAACACGACTTGATTCAATTTATTTACTTCTTTCTTTCTATATTTTTCAACGAATGGATTTTTTTTTATAGAAAATTGACAGAGCTTTGTTTCGAATCATACAAAGAAGATTACCAGACCTGGTATCGCTATTTCTTCTGTGGTGACTTAAGTTTATAATGTTGATAATTCTTGTTTTTAAATATAATAATTTTATCTAGTAATTCGAATCGTTAAATTCTCGCAAAAATAACATTATAAATGTATTAGTTTTTATTTCGATTTCCTATTTTACCCATACATGGTTTTTTTTTTTCACGCAAGAAATGTCACATATCATTTTTTTTTTTTTTATACAATAGTTTAATGGCCTGGTTGCTGGGACCTTTTAGCCAAGTCTTTATTTAGTTACTTTGTTTTAAATAGGTCATGATGAAATGAATTTTAAACAATGCATGATAGATGATATCCCCGCCCGTACGCTCCCCTTGAGTTTCAGTAAAGACGTGGCACTTTACTGAGACCTCACGCGAACTTCTTGAGAGAACTTGAAGTGATATGTTGCACTGTTTTGTTTCATTTGCCTACACTAATGCACGTTCACGAACACTTAATGGTTAATAATCCACTATTATTACACATTAATATTCGGCTAAACACAAGTTTTACAAAATAAAACAAAACTGCTAATCGTGACGCTTCACTTTCCCGCCAAGAACCCCTGTCACATATCATTGGCATGGCATTCAAAGATTATTGAAGCAATAAAACCTTCTTGACTTACGCAAAATAATTAAATTACGCATCCAATCATTGAAATTATAATTAAATACTTAATAACAACAGATATTAATACTAACAAATTATTATTATTACATTGTAATATCAATCTGTTAAGGTGTTAAAAGTACCGAAGCTAAACTTTTAGTTATACGAAAGGCAGAATGATTTCGAGATCTTTGCCTGTTTGATTCATCATATTATAAACTTTTTGAAAGCAGAACAAACGCGCGGCCTGTGTTCCTGTGCGCGCCCATCCCGAGCATAATATTACTCTATAATATGCTGGTGACCGAACGGCAGGCGTTCTCTTTCTAGCACGTCCCATTCATTTCGTTTTAAGTACAGTCGAACGGTGTTTACTTTTATTATTCGTCTATTATTATTGTATAGTTAATTGAATCAATCAATCGAATGATTTTATATAAATGTTTTGTTTTAATGTCAACTAAGTACTAGGCCATTAATATTTTGTTTAGTCCCATGTAATAGGGGGCGAGCCTATTGCCATCAACCGGGCACAAATCCAAACTCCGGGCTAATACTGAAAAAAAAAAATCCAATTGTAATAGCCCAATAGCACTGTCTGGCCTGGGAATTGAACCCAAGGCCGCTCAGCAGCCTTGCTTGCAACCACTATACCAACGAGATCGACGAAAGAGTAATGTTAAATGTTATTAGTGTTATTAAGTAAATTTATCTTCTTCCGATATATTATTTATATATGTTTATATTAACAAAGTCATCGGTGTTTCCTCGTTGAAATCCGTATTATCAATGCAATCATGAATAATACGGATTTCGGCGAGGAACCTTCATGGTTAGATAGTTACACACTTCAATGAGGGTGGAACTATATACCTAGATGGTATGTACAGCGTTCAGGAATGTCTGAAAACTCATATTATGCGATATGTACTATTAGACGCAGAACCTGTTCGTAAGGTATCTACCAGAACCTAATTAAATTTTTTGGTTAAATAGATTTCAGGTGATGACATAGTTTGCACTGATTGCTTTGCTTGCCTAAATGATGCTCTCCAACCTGGGCCTGCATCAGCTCCTTCATTTGTCCAACGAAGTGTATGTATGCTTTACGTGTGGAAAATCTATACTACGCGTACGTGCAATAAGAGTGCCTCCAAAGGGTGAAGAACGGAATATGATTCTTAGTTGGATATCTCC
This sequence comes from Tiliacea citrago, assembly GCA_963921375.1. Classification (NCBI taxonomy): domain Eukaryota; kingdom Metazoa; phylum Arthropoda; class Insecta; order Lepidoptera; family Noctuidae; genus Tiliacea; species Tiliacea citrago. The sequence continues at coordinate 14,920,675 of OY992785.1, forward strand.
TCACTTAGTATGCATCTTATTTCACTAGTGTTGAAGTTAAGTTGAAAACAATGTCGAACAAATGTTCCGTCCAATATGTACAAATTGCTAAATGTTTGATGTTCTGTTACATGTGAATTCTCGAGTTTGTACTTACCTCTAAAGCCTCTACATTAACCTTTACCTGTCGAAATTGACGAGTAATATTAAAAATGCTCAAACGTCATTTTGACTAATTCGTATTTTGAATTTACCAGCATACATTGTGTCAAGAAGTTACTAAGAGATTCGATTCTAAATCTAGATTTTGAAACCTAATTACCGTGTAATACTCGTACTGAGAATTACGATTAAATGATAAAGGGCATTTAATAGCTCTAAAATCAGCCTTTATATTAAAGTATAAATCTTTGAGTTACCGCATGTTTCATACCGTCCTTTGAATTAAAAAAAGTTACGAATGTTTTATTTATTTATTTAAAGAAATTATAATACACAGAGGTAACTTAATTCTAAACTTGACAAACTTTTACGTTTGATAGCGAGAAGCGCTCTTTTTCATAACTATGAACCCTTACCATTATTTAAATACTATACTGTTATGGTTAATATGGTTAATAGTACCTATATTTTGATACAAGTGGAGAATGTTTGTTATTGCTTTCGAAGCGGAATTAACACCCGAGCCGTAGACGAGGTTGTTTTTGAGCCGAGAACTGCAATAACAAATGTCCACGTGTATCTAACGACGTTTTTCAATACACTTTTGAAGAAATAAAATAAAATAACAAAAAATCTGAGGGCACAGCAGTGCCCCCACCAAGTCGAGCAACAACAAGCGGCACGGCCGTACCATCCTTTTCTCAAAGTAGTTCAGGCTATTTTCGACAATATATTTATTTAAAACATATAAGATTTTTAGTATTGTTATTGATGGTCACTATAAGATTTTGGTAGGTTAGCTAATTACGTAACAACTTAAAACAGATGGATCCTTAAGTAGGGACTGAATAAATTGACCGACTTGGTAGGTACCTATTATATGGATCACACAACTTTTTACGATAGAAGAACTGAGTTGCGAGACTTGTTTTTTTTTTCCAATTTATGTTTTTGATGGCATATTTTTGTTTAGAATTTTTTTTATTTTTTTTTTCTTTTTGGCTTCGCACAGTTTGTGCATTTAGCCAGTGTCATGTAAAATTAGGTAACAAGTACAAAGTTATAATAATTATGAAATGAACTCCACTCCATTGAGTGGAGTTCATTTCGGTCTCGTGTACATGCGCTCATACACTGCCATGCTTTACTGCGCACCGGGCGTAGACGCGGCGAGCACCGTGCCCGGTTGCGCGGTGAGCCGGCGTCGTGTGCACGGCTTCATAGTGTCCCATACACGACTGACGACCGGACGTAGACCCGGTTTGAAAATCGTCTCGTGGGCATGAGCGCTAAGTGTGTGCAGGTACGGTCAACGACAAAAATCATTTAACACTTGATTATCTAAAATGAAACAAAGATATTCGATACATTATATTTCAGCATTTTATATAATACCAAGCTAAGAGTTAACATTCTTTTAATTTAATTCTTATTTTAAAATTTAAAAACTTAAGTGTTAATCGAATTTTGTCGCTGATTGAACCGAACCCAATTTTAATCACAGAAATGGACTATAGAAGAATCATCATCATGAATCGGCTAAAACCAAATCCGTAAGTTTATTAGGCTATCCTTTACTAGTCTCTAGAAAAAATAATTTAAATCGATGGCCAGTGGGAATTGGATCAAAAGTTGTTCCATTGTCCACCAGCGGAGGCCATAGGGAATGCTTAAAAATCGTCCAGGGTGGTGAATGGAAGCTGAAAGAACATAAATGTTTTATGACATTAAGGATTTTTTAACAATAAACTATTTTCTGGACCTTTGTGTTTGCGGATAATGCTCAGATAAAACTATTATATTCTTGTATTGACAATAAATATCTGTGACATAGAAACAACAATTAACTAATAATGATTATTTTGCATGCAATTGATACATAATAAACCAAAGCCTATATGGTACTTTCCGTTGACCTAACAGCGTGAAGTTAGGCCAGAAGCAAGGTTTAGCAGCACAAGTAAAGAAAAAATCCGATAATTTTATTAGTTAAATTACCAATAAAATTATCGAATGTTTTCTTTACTTTTTTTAGTTATATTATATCAACTGCAAAAAGTTTAACCTTTAATCTATCTTGAAATTACATTTAGTCTGTATTTCATTCAATTCGGTCCATTCCACTATATCAAAAGTTCTTTTTTCAACTGACGCCTGAAGCCGAGCGAGCACAGCTTTGAGACGGAACCCTTCTGGCGCGAGCCCTACTCACACATGTCCGGTTCAAATAAAAAAAAAACACAGGTTTGTATTGTTCTAAATGTCTTACTTAAAATAATAATTATTAATTTTAATATCATCACGAATTATTTGTAATACCTACTCTAGTGCCGCCGTTGACTACGTAATACCGCGGTCCAACCCCCCCCCCCCCCCCCAAACCTGAGGTGACCCGCAGAGGCTGGCTGGCACTAGCCGGGGACCACGGAAGTAATACTAGCTCCCAAGATCACCGGTGCAAGTGTGGGAAGGAAATACTGGGGTGATTTTTAGTCAGTAAGAGTCTGACAGACCCCTCCACCCACCCCAGGGTGGAGGAAAAAAAAAGGACTGTTGCAGGATAAGGATACATAAATAATTATTGTACTATGGGTTTGGGTGGCTAAAATGGACTCGGACTGGTAACCTAGAACTATGGAAGGACTATGGCCCCTGGCTGACCAATGTTTTATATACAGAGTGGATTTTTGAGACGGAGCAGTAAGGGCAGGTACCTTAACTGTCACTTCCGGTGGCTGGCGCCAAGTTGTTGGGCGCGGCTGGGGCGTTGTCAACGCTGCTTCCCAATCTGGGGGGCCCGAGCGCCGCCTGTAGGCGGCTCTACGTGGGGATCGTGCGATCGATGGCCCTTTATGGGGCCCCGATCTGGGCGGCTGACCTGACGGCCGCAAGCATCGCAGTCCTGCGGAAGCCGCAGAGAGCGATGGCCGTCAGAGTCATAAGGGGATATCGCACGATCTCCTATGAGTCGGCTTGCGTACTGGCCGGATCCCCGCCCTGGGACCTCGAGGCGAAAGTACTTGCGTCACTGTATCGGTGGCGCGAGGAAGCGAGGGCGCGGGCCGAGTGGCTGATGCAGCGACATGTGGAGTTGCGTCGGTCACAGCTTCGCGCAGCCCTGGTGGCGGAATGGCGGGACAGGCTTTCACGCCCTACCGCGGCCTCGCCACCATCGAGGCGGTCCGGCCGGTACTCGAACCCTGGCTCGGGAGGAGGTACGGCTCCCTGTCGTTTCGGGTGACGCAGGTGCTCTCGGGGCATGGTTGCTTCGGGAAGTACCTGTGTCGCATAAACAGGGAGCCGGACGCCCGGTTTCACCACTGCGTCGACTGCCTCCCAGGACACGGCGCGGCATACGCTGGCAGAGTGTGCCGCTTGGGAGGAGCCTCGCCGTGCCCTCATCTCAGGAGTAGGCAGTGACCTGTCGCTGCCGGCCGTGGTCGAGTCGATGGCCGGCAGCGAGGAGTCCTGGGACGCGGTGGTATCCTTCTGCAAAACAGTCGTGTCGCAGAAGGAGGCTGCGGAAAGGGAGCGGGAGATCTCGTCCGCTCACCCGGCCCGCAGCAGGTGCACCGGGCGTCGGCAGAGGGCAGATAATGCCCTCTTCCGGCCCCCCTAAATGGGTCCAGGGACGGCGGACTCGGGGACGTCCGCCGCCCCCTATCACACTGGACCCGAGGTGGCGGCGCGTAGTGTTCCACGCGCGCCCCTTTGAGACGTCGCGGGGGGGTCTAACACCTCACCCCCCCGCAGACTTGAGGTGGCCCGCAGAGGCGGGCCGGCACTAGCCGGGGATCACGGAAGTAATACTAGCTCCCAAGATCCCCGGTGCAAGTGTGGGAAGGGAACACCGGGGTGGTTTTTAGTCAGTAAGAGTCTGACAGACCCCTCCGGGACACTTCTGGACATCCATGAGGATTTTCCACCCCGGCAAAAAAAAAAAAAAAAACCTTAACCGTTGTACCTTAACCGGCGGTACCTTAACCGGCGAGAGATGTCGTGCGGTGTCTCACAGGGATCGGTCCTGGGGCCGCATCTGTGGGACATCGGGTACGACTGGGTGCTGCGCGCCGACCTCCCTAGTGGCGTCAGCGTAGTCTGCTACGCTGACGACACGCTAGTCCTGGCACAAGGGAGTTTGCATCAGGCGGTGGCCGAACTGGCGGCACGTGGGGTTGCGACAATCGTCGATAGGATCCGGCAATTGGGACTCGAGGTGGCACAAGTCCGCGGCCATGTGTTTTTATGGTCCTCGGAACGCGCCACTGTCGGGTTCCCAGATAACGGCGGGAGGGGTTCACATCGGCGTCGAGTCGACGATGAAGTACCTGGGACTCGTCCTCGACAGCCTGTGGAACTTCGTGGAGCATTTTCGACGTTTGGCTCCCAGACTGGAGCGGGCCGGGGCTGCTTTGAAGCGGCTCCTGCCCAATCTAGGGGGTCCAAACGCCTCGTGCCGGAGGCTCTACGTGGGGATCGTGCGGTCCATGGCCCTTTACGGGGTACCGGTGTGGGCGCGTTCTTTAAGGCTGCGACCAGCCCAGCGGTTGAACGCGTCCCAAAGGGTCATGGCCATCAGGCTGGTACGGGGTACCGCACGGTCTCCCGTGAGGCGGCGAGCCTCCTTGCCGGACTGCCGCCATGGGATCTGGAGGCAAAAGTCCTCGCGCACATCTGGGAGTGGCGCGAGGAGGCGAAACGCCGCGCGCCGGGGTGAAACTCCGCTGCCGCGAGAAATCACGGCACAGCGGACAGAGCTCCGGCGGGATCTCATGGCGACATGGAGAGTGCGATTGTCGCAACCCAGCGCTGGGCACGCCACAATTGTGGCGATAAGTCCCCTCTTTGAGGAGTGGCTAGAGAGGCGCCACGGCGTCCTCACCTTCCGCCTGATGCAGGTCCTCACCTGACACGGTTGTTTCGGGAGGTTCCTATTCAGAATAAAGCGGGAGGAAACGCCCGGGTGTCACCACTGTGTGGATCGCCCGGAGGACACGGTGGAGCATACGGTGGAGGTCTGCCCAGCTTGGGCGGAGCACCGCCGTGTCCTCACGGAGGCGATCGGCGGCGGCGATCTCTCGCGTCCGGCCATGGTTCAGGCCATGGTTCGGAGCGAGAGTGCATGGGAGGCCGTCACCTCCTTCTGCGAAGCAGTTATGCTAGCGAAGAAGGAGACGGAACGCGTGAGGGTGAGACAAGGTTCGCGCCCTCGCGCCCTCAGTCGCCGCAGGAAACGCCCCGGGCGTCGGGAGTCACAAGCCGATTTCCGGCCACCGTAGGCGCGGGCCTGCGGATGGTGAGCGATGGGTAGCTCGCCGTCCGATAAGGACCAGGCCCGGGTCGACGGCGCGTTGTGTTCCACGCGCGCCTCAAAGAGATGTCAGCACAAACTGACGGGGTCCGTTAGGACCAATGCCTGCCAGGGTTGCGAGTTTGTCCGAAAGGGATATCGTGGCCCTGGCACACAGGCAACGGAAGGAACACGGGTGGGTTTTATTCCGTAAAAGTCTGACACTCCCTCCCGCTCCACCCAGAGCGGGAGAAGTTATTTGATAATTTCCCACCCAAAAAAAAAAAAAGGATACTGTCCTAACCTGTGTATGGAAAAAGTTGATCCAAGAGCAAAAAACTATCTACATTTTGTTCTCCAAGCAAATAAGATTCGAAAGTTCAATTTTATTTGTTTATTAGTCCAGTCTATCCATCGTAAAAATGTAGGTGCGAATCTCATTTCCTACGAAAAGTATGGCAAAAGTATTTTGCGTTTTCTGATTTTACTAGTACTCAAACCTCAGTCGGTCTAATAGTTCCTCCTAGATTCCAAATAGAGATCCTTATAAGAAACAGGATCGATTGACATCAAAAAAAGTTTTTGTGAAAAATGGCTATTTTCTTGCTGGGTGAACACCTTTTCCAAAATCCGTGAATGCAGATCAAAATGTCTCAAAAGTTAAGGACAGTCTCCTAAGACCGTTTTCTTGTAGCGACAATGGTTAAGGTAGCTGTCCTTACTGCTAAATCTCAACCTAAGCCACCTTGTATTAATACACGGATAAAATGGCAGGGGGTGACTTGCACACTCAATAATGGGCCCCAGGAAACGGTTGCTAGCACATAGTGACGTAGCGACAAGGGGGTAACATATCCCGAGAGATATTCCACGGCTGTCAGGACAATCCTAGAAGTACGGTCAAGATCCCTACCAGTATCTTACTGGAATACTTCCTTCCTCCGGATCGTGTTTGCTCTTGCAAGTGTCCATTTAAGCCGGTCTATGAAGGCAAGAAAGAGGTGGGACCTCTGTTCCTCGTCAGTGTTCACTCCAGCCGCAAATAAAGGTCAAATAGGTCAAGCCAAAGATGAAGAACAAGACTTCTGCCGGGATATAAACCGTCCGTGGGCTCGCTACTGCCCAATTGTGTGTGTGTCTCTCTTGGTCTGGCTTGTCGCCCTAGACTTGTTTCGTCAAAATAAACTCTACCGGCACAGACCCAGAGTTCGGAGCGCGCAAGCACGACGACGTCAACGTAGAAATACGTCGATGGGGTTATTATTAATATATTATTATAGTTACGATGGCAGAAGCCACAGTCAGGCCACGTGACTTATGGTGGGCACGGGCGTGGCGTTGATTATGTCTTCCTACACGTGTTAAGATCCAGTGACTGTAGCTTATGCCCAGTGTCAGGAACAAAATTATCGACACGACGAAATTAAACGCAAGTCAAGTGATGCGATTGGCTGTTACTAATTCAGTCAACCAATCACTGCATTACACGCGCTTGACTATTTGTAAGCTAACATTTTTGTTGATTTCCGTTCTTGAAACCAGGTGTTAGTATTTTTTTCTTCCGCTTGTTTGCTTAGTGTTCAGGAGAGTCTTCATAGCACTCTTTTTATGGTTTCACACTAGCAAAGAAGTTATAGGTTAGTCCAAAAAAAAAAAAGGTGACTGACCGCCCCTATCATACAAGACCTGAGGTGGTGGCGCGTAATGCTCCACGCGCGCCCCTCTTTGACGTCGCGGGGGGAAAACTCAAACACCTCACTCCCGCGACGGGGCCCGCAGACCAGTCGGGGGTTGCGTTGAAGATGGCATAAGTGCCCACATAGCCTCCGGTGCAAGTTTGCGAGGGAATACGGGGTGGTTTTAGTCAGTAGAAGTGTGACAGACCCCTCCGTTTACCCCAGGGCGGAGGACATCCGTGAGGTATTCCACCCAGTTACCAAAAAACCAAAAGGTGACTGACCGATGTCCGGTAAAATTACAAAAGTCGCCTCGTTTATTAAACTAAAAAAAAAATATGTTCTAGCTTTTTCTATATGTTGTATAGGAATGCCTAGATACAAATTATTATTATTTTTATTTAAGACTTTTAGTTTGTACTAGCTTTTGGCCGCGGCATCGCCCACGAGGAGGTTGGAAATTATATCCCATAGGAACCTACTACCGAGATAAATGATAACCTATGTCCTAACCCAGGTCTACCCATCAAATCTGTTCAGCCGTTTTTGCGTAAAACCGTAACACACAAACAAACTCACTTCCGCATTTACAATATTTAAGTTAAGATTATGTAAAAAAAAAAACAATTCGATAACTTAGCATTTTATTTTATTTCTGTAATAACCCACAGAAATAAAATGAAATGTTATGTTCTGTATTAATGATTAACATGAAATTAATATAATAGAGATGGCAATAGCAACAAGGTCGCATTATGTCGCAAAAACCATCTTTAGTTGACCTTTATCAAATATGAAAGCGCATACCTCTCTGTCTTGGTATTTTGGTATGATGCGCTAACTCATACTAATTTGTTTATTTCTACTCCTGCTAAATAAAATATGACCTGTCGTCACTTCACTGTTTAAGTAATCCGACTACTTCGAAAGAGGCACGGGTTTTGTAAAGGTCGATGTCGCCATTTTTTTTCGAAGTAGGTTTCTCACATAACGAAGGTCTTCACTATGCTGCCTGGCTTTAAGTTCTTGGGCAATCTTTCAGGGGGTGAAAGTACGCATAATTATAAAATACTTTTTCGGAGCTGGCCCTAGTCTTATGGGGTATTTTCACGAGTACATACTTTTCGAACTCAGTTTTCACCAAATACGAAAAAAAGAAAATTATAAAAAATAAGGCCATCGTTTTTTGCATAAAATAGGACTTTTCACTACTATTCACTTGATCAATAAAATTATCATTGTGAGTAACTTTTACAACTGATATTTCACAGTATTTTGTAAGGTTAATAATTATTTTTTTAACCAGATGAATACTTCATAGGTGATTTAGGGAAATGTATAGACACTATACTGTATAATTGTATGACACAAGATTGAGATGATCAATCTAGAGATGCAAAACATGACTAAAATATAAGTATATCCCACAAATAAAATAAAACTTATACGTTGATTGTTAGAACAAACTTTATTTACAGTACGAATTACGCTACTATAACACAACAGCTAATATAAAATAATATGGCAGTGAGCATCAAGTAACGAGGAGCTAGTCGCGCGGCTGATGCTCCTCCGCACGCTCCTGTGTCATGGTAACCGTCCTGTTATTTGCTAAACGTCGTCAGAGTTGCAGAGCACATTCGCTGATGAAAAATTGATTAATGACAATACTTTAAATTAATCAACAATTCATCTGCTCGTCGTCGTTGTTAGCTTATCTCCTGGCGGGCTTGGGGATGGAATCTCCTTCCGCGTGGTAGCCGGTCTCGTCAGCGTAGTAGTTGACGGACACGGGTTTACCGTTCTCATCGGGGTAAGAGTAGACGCCGCGGATGACGATGACGCTGACGGGCTTGTTGTCCTCACCGGTAACTTGCTTCAGGGTACCTTCCTCTTGGCGGCTGATGCCATCATCAGACTGGAATCTGTTGAAATTAAAGCGATTAATATCATTTTCTGTTAAAGAGAAGGTATGTGAACTCACTTGTAAAGGCACATCACATATTTGGAAACATATAACAATGTATTACCCTGAGTTGTATGGACCGTCCGGCTGTTGATCGAAGTGGGAGTCGACGATCTTGGCGGTATTCTCAGCGGGGGCAGCGGCGGCGACGGCCACGAGGGCGAGGGCGACAATGATCATCTGCATCACACAATACACAAATGTTATAAACAGAGCATAAACATTATTGACAAGGACTCCTAACAAAGCAATACTAAAATTAAAAGATCTTTTCACGGAATTTCAACTAACTTTTAAAATTTTTTGTTAGCTACAACAAACGATTGACAAATTATGTAAAACTTTAAATTTAATTTTAATCATTGATAAAGATAAAGATAGATAAAGATAAAGAATTTATTGCATAAAACAAAATCACATTGCACTGCATACATTCAGTTGACGCTATTCAATACAACTTTAGCATAGGAGTACAGTAAATTTCACCTCTATCCACGAAAATAAAAAAAAATAAAAAAAATACGAATACACGTACGGATTTCATTTTTGATAGGTTTTGTTCGGTGGCTGCTGTGCGACTGATGCTAGATCGATCGCAAAATGAGCTTTTATACATTTATCCGGCTTCTAACGTAACGTCTAATGTACGATGTCGCTAATCCGGATTCGTTCTTTGATAGCGTGACATTTATTTTTAAGTTGACACTCACCTTTACCCGCGCCTATGTTAATAATGATGAGTAGAAAATGGAAATTAAAATACGATAAGTTCTTTAAAAAAACAAGTAATGGGTTTATTATCTCGGTTATAGTCTAGCTCTGTGGGTTTTATGATAATAAAAAAATGGATTATCATAGAGAGTATGTAGGTAAAAAAGCAGCTGCAGTAGGTATTCGAAATGCCAAAACGAGCGAAATGATGTCGTAACTTAATGTTTGTCTTGTCTTTAGATAAACAAACGTAAGTGCCTAACTACTTACAAGACAAATAGACAACTACATTAAAATATACAAGCTAACTCTAAAATATGTATAATATGTTCAAGTAGGTATATAATAAAATAATTAAAAAGTGGAAGTGCTCATTGGGCATCAAAAAATTCGTCCGCATCGCTGTCAATGGGAAAAGTGCCCAAAAGGCTGGCAGTATTGCCACGTTGGATGGCAAAACTGATTATTTGGGCTAAAAATAGGCCAGCCCTCTGGTCCAGTGAAGAGTCGACCAACCGCTTGGCGATGTCCCGAAATACTTGATGAGCACTCGGACCCCAAGGCCCTAGTGTTTCAACCCCAAACGGCTCAAACATATAGCTCCCAATAAGGTTGTTATATTTGCGCCGTTTGAGGTTGACAACTACATTGATTGTAATTTTATTTTACTAGGAACATAGTATTTTGGTACTGAAACTATTATGAAATAGATCTTTGCTCAAAGTTGCAATCGTTATTCCACGAAAAAATCGGTCTTGTATTTTGCTAAGTGTTGACATATTAGTACTCATGACTGTACACCTATAGTACATCAGCCACATTATTTTCACCAGTTACGTTTAATTCCCATTAAATAATCGGCGAGCCTATTGCCATCAACCGGGCACAAAAGACTCCGGGCTGCTACTGAGAAATTCCTGTACCTATTCCTGTATGTGTTCTGTTTTCCTTTGTGTTCCTGTTTCCTTTCTTTCCTCAAAAGGAGAAAACCGAACCCATTTTTCAAACTGTATCATGTTACATATCAAATGAAAGAGCTTGATTTTTACATAATGTTAAAATAAATACTTTTAAAGTTATTAAACAAAATAATTATATGAAAATTGAAGTTTTTTTTTCGTTTTTTTAAAAAACGTTTTCCCACACTAGGAATTTCTCCTGTATCGTGGGTGCATTTACAAACATTTAAACTCACATACACAAACAGCCAGACCCGGAACAACTACTTATAGGTCATACAAATATTTGTTCCGTGCGGGAATCGAACCGGAGACACGCAGCGCAGCAGACAATCGCTTAACCACTGCGCCAACCATTTTTATAATGTTTAATGAAAAAAGGTTTTGAGGTGATTTATTTTGTCTTTCTTGTTCATCCTATATCATAGGTTTTTGTAGATTCCTATCGCTATCAGTGACAACATTGACACCCTTAAAATAAATATACCCAATACCTTAAACAGGGGCATGAAGAGAAGTCCAAGAAAAATGTCTGATACTCTCCAAGGGCTTCCCGAAACCCTCCAACAAGTGCATAAAAATTAGATTACTCCAACCGTATAAACGATTATGTAGTACTAGCAAGTATGAAAATATTACGTTTTTTTCCTTACGTACCACCATATTCGAAATCCGCTGGCACCAAATAATGTCTCGAAAAGTATCCGTCATTTGTATTGCTTTGGAAAGCTAGGGGTCCTTGGAAGTTTTTAAAGTATTTTGGGTCCTTTGCGACGTTCTTTTTTTGTGAAAACAAACTTAAAAATGCGACAAGGAATGAGAAAAATAAAGTCAGAGTTTTCTAAATATTAAAAAAAGACGTCTAACTCCTAAACTATAAGTAATCGCCGAACATACACTAACTTTCACCCTCACCCTCCACAGAAAGCAGTGTTAATTGAATTTAGTTTATTAATAACAATTTTTCTTGTAATTTTACACACACATAACATCACGCCTGTAATCCCCGAAGGGTTAGGCAGAGGCGCACTTATAGTACACCCACATTTCGCCAGTTATGTTTAAGTCTTGTAATTTTAACACCTGTTAATGCATATCTGTAACTGTAATATTTCATTTTTGTGTATCGCACTTCTTTACCATATTCCCTGTAAATTGAGAGATCTGGCTCTTGTGGTACAGGAACTCCTAGTACAAAAGCCAGGGCTACATAGATTTTTGTCTCTTGAAGTGTAAATAAATAAAAGATTATTATTTCGTTTATTCATTTTCTAACATACCTACTTATTAAATGAATTTATTAAAATTTAAAAAAGCATTTAAAAATAAAAATAATTGTAGCCCACCGGTAGGTATCGGAAACAAGGTGGACAGCTACAAGTCAGGTCTCCAGAGAGACGAACCTTCTAACTGTACGAGCCATGTGCAGAAGTACTGCATAATATTATTTTTAACATACATGGGGATGTTTCGGGAAGCCCTTGAAGAGAGGTTTCTTATCTAAATATTTTTTTTTGACGTCTATTCATGGGCTACCCTGTATGTTACTATCCACTGTTGAAAATAAGGGATTCATCAAAATTAAACATAAATGTAATTAAACTTTAAAATAAATTAAAACAGTTCATCTGCAGTTTGTTTGTTTGCTCCATGCCTTATTCTTGCTGCGATGCGCATTAGTTCGTCACCCTGAGAAGAAAACCTTGTAATAGCTGTCCCTGTGGCCTTAGGTATATTCTTGAGAGTTTCCAGTCATTTCACTAATCCCTAGATCACTTTCGCTAATCAGCATCACAAATCGTATCTTTGGCGAGACTCTTGTTTCAATCGATCAGTCTTGTACATACTTACTTAAAAATACATGGCAATAATCACTTTACTATCAGCATGTCGATTCTGTAAAATTCTCACCGTGAATTCTTACGTGAAGTGAGCTGTCAGTGTCATTCCACTGATGCTAGGGATTGACCAAGGATTACATTTACAATCATAATCGAGATTTTAATAATATTTTAATGCTAATTCTATTGATCATTTTATATTATTTCAAAGATTACTATTTAGGGGGATTTTAAATAAAATAGCAAAACAGAAATATTGTCAAACTCAATTTAATGTAAAAAAAACAAAATTCAGTTTCTGTTCAAAATCTCGATTAAAAATCAAAATCAAAAGTCATTTATTCAAACTAGGCTGAGAATCAGCACTTTTCGAACGTCAAAAATTACATAAGACAGTCCCCCAAAAACGCCCACCCTTCACCACTTCCTAGTGCTTTAGCTGGGAAGAAGAAGTGGCGCAACAAACTCCCCAGCAGCACAGCTGTCTGTTCAGATATAAAACTTGAATCTATACAATAAAATGTAAAAGAATTTGCACTACGCAACACAACATTAAATTAAATTATTTGCCTTATGTTAGCTAGCACACGCCACTATACCAAAAAAAAAAAACATAAAAATCGTCGAAAACTATACTCAAGCAGAAATAACGTAAACAGAACGTACCTAAATAAAAGCCTCCAGGCATAATGGGCGATAATTATGATTGTTGATGTAATATTTGGTCCATCCCTAGCATCAGGTGGGATGACACTGTCAGTTCACTACACGCTCACTTCATCTATGTTTTCACGGTGAGATAATTACAGAATGGCACCGCAGAGGCTTGCCATGCGACTAATTTGCAATGTAGGTACTCTTTAATAACGTCCTAATATTTTCATGAGCAATATCTAGAGGTGAATTAGTTATCGCAAGGATCACGCTCATCATTGTAATTTCATTACGATACCAATTATATTCTTCTAACTAAATGTAAAATTCTTTTCCCTCATAAAAGACATAGCAGGAAGACTTTGAGTGCAGAAAAAATACAACTGAACATAAATGGTGTCAAGTGGCTAGCTCAGTGTATAAGGTCATTGTAACTCAAATATAATATCAACGCCGCATAAAATTCACGCCAAGGTCACACGATGGCGCGAAAGCCGCTTTTGTTTGACCCCTGATTAATATTACTATCCATCAGAACGAAAGACCAAGCTTTGATTTTATGTTTAATTTGTACACTTCTTCAAATCATTCTTTCATCATAAAACGAATGAACCGAGTGTGATTTACTTGTGCAAGTGCTATTGCGATATCCTCTATCACGTAGAATCTAGTCATCTAATGCCATTACAATGATCTATTCAGAATATTATCCCTTCGAGTGCTTACCTACATCCATGAGGAAATGACCTATTTAATTATTTATGGCAATTATTATTTAAGTAGATACCTACTTACATAATAATTGTCATAAAATAATTAAAAATATATTTTAATTTTTTTTTTCTTATTTAGTAAGAAAAAAAACTATGAACGTAATAATTTCAATAATTGCATTTAATCTATTTATTTTGGAATCTTAACTAAATACTTAAAATTTTAAAATTTAATGTAATGAATAATAATTAATAGTACTAAAATAATTTACTGCTTATGTATGACATGTAGTCACTATGGGTGAAATGTATATATTGTGTGTACTATGCCTGAATTAAAATGTTTTTTTTTTTTAAGCATATGCAAAAACTCATCATACCTACTTAACATACAATATTGTACGTAAGTTTTGTTTTGATGTGAAACATCTATAGGCGCACGTAAAACCGATTGCTGGCGGGGCGACACATGCCGCGTGGCGATCGGCCACTATACACTTATACAGTCTACTTATATGTAGTAATGTAAATGTGTGTGTAGTGCGATGTTTCACATCTGCCAGTCGTCCCGTGACGGCTCAATTTTTTTATTCAAAACCTTTTTTTTTTTTTGTGTGGGAAATTATCAAATAACTTCTCCCGCTCTGGGCGGAGCGGGAGGGCGTGTCAGACTTTTACTGACTAAAACCCACCCGTGTTCCTTCATTTGCCTGTGTGCCAGGGCCACGATATCCCTTTCGAACAAACTCGCAACCCTGGCAGGCATTGGCCCTAATGGACCCCGTCAATTTTTTTTTTTATTAAAAACCTGCTATTTCTATATTTACTTGGGTAATAATATTATTTTCAAGCTATTCTGAAACCTGGACAGTATAAACGTCGCGGAACGTGTTCCAGAAATAATTATGCCTACTCGTTTTCGTTTTTAAATAGATATGTAAATTAGATTATTAGCTATTAGTAAAAAAGGTCATGTTGCAGAATATAAATCCTTTTTAAATGTTAACTCTCTAATAATAGCTATGCGAGGCTGTATTTCTTCTGAAAGACGTGACTGCGTTGATCTGAGGTTCCAAAGCTTCTCCATGACAATCTAGTTTACCTTTACACGATACTACTCTCGTATTTTATTAATCATTAAACGATTACTGAACCCAGTTATTATTTTATTGATAATCACAGTTATGGCCAACGTTGTATGTTTTGAAATAAAAACAAAAATAATCAATTTATTCTCAGTAATAGTATTTATGACTATGTACGTCCACAAATGAATATTTTATTAAGATGATAATTATTTAAAAAATACTAACTATATATAATATTTTAAAATTATAAAAATTTATATGTCTCAAATTGTTACCCTTTCAGTTGATATGTCACACAGTACAATTTGAAAAACTTTTTTTTTTAATTTTCATATTAACCCCCAAAAACCCTTATATTCAAAATACATTTATTTACATTACATGTCCGTGTTTGGGTCACAGAAATTCAAATGTGTACCAACTTTCAACTTAGTCGGCCCAGTAGAATCAGCTGTGACAGACGGACAACCGGGCAGACAGCCACACGAGTGATCCTATAAGGGTTCCGTTTTTTCCTTTTGAGGTAAGGCATCACATAAAATACAAAATTATACTTATACCACAATTCTTGGCTTTCTCTAGGAATAAAATTATCGTATCCATCTTATGTGTTAAAGACCTCGTCCTTTTTTTTCATGTCAGTAGAATCCCTCCTAGACTTCAACCCGCCATTAGTAGCGCGGACAGTTATGTCGTATTTCTACCTAAATTCAATTATAAATAACTATTAACTCTACTAACCCAAGCTGAACGGTGAAAGTGAGCAAGATGTGCCATGAGTAAATTCCTTACCATTTGTTTTGTCTTCGTGTTTCTTTATTCAAATCAGCTATTACGAAGGACCTAGGAGGAATACCCTATTTGGTATGGTAAGGAACGCAAATTTAAGACACTACGTTATATTCTAGCTCCGATCCACTTCTTGCATAAAAAATACCCGTGCTTACCAAAGCTGCGCTGTGTGAGGAAACGATCTTGCTAGCAGATTTTGGCCAGCTTCCTTTCACAGTTTCCTCTTCTATCACTAACAGAAAGCCCTCAAATGCCTGCGATGCAGAACTAAAACTAAAAAAACTGGCCATTGTTTAATTTAGCGGTGATGCTGACTTTCCATCAACCTAAATCCACCGAACGGCTTTTCCTAATCCTAATCCCAATTATAACATTTGTTTGTATTATAAGAGCAGTGGTGGCCCAGTGGTAACGGCCTTGCCTTACGGTCGTAGGTTCGATCTCTGACGAACGCTTTACCTTGTGTAAATTATTTCATCACCACTACTTTCAAAACGGTGAAAGAAAACATCGTGAGGAAACCGGCATGTCCTAGAACCAATAATTCGCGGAGACAGTGACATCCACCTACCTGCACTGGGCCCACGTGATGGATTACGGCCCACTCTCTCTCACAGAGTGGAGGCCTGTGTCCCAGAAGTGGGAACATTAGAGGCTGATTATGCTGTGGGACAGCGTTGCCAGGAGTCCCGATTTTGGCAGGACGTCCCGATTTTTTACCCAAAATTAAATGTCCCGCGCGGGATAGTCTCAGTCCCGCTTTTCGGGGATAGCAAAATAAATAAGGAATGCGTAAGTAATGTATTACTTATTTATATTCCTCTAAAGACCAAGCAAACCAGTTATTAGTATAGTAAAGTAACGTATTTTTATTGTTTATTTAATTTGAAACTAAATAAAAGGACAAGTAGTTTACTACTTATCCTTGTATTTGAGTTTAAATCGATATATAACATCACGCCTGTAATCCCCGAAGGGTTAGGCAGAGGCGAACTTATAGTACACCCACATTTCGCCAGTTATGTTTAAGTCCCATGTAATAGGGGGCGAACCTATAGCCATAATTCGGGCACAAATCCAGACTCCGGGCTGCTACTTAGAAATTCCTGGTGGAAAAACCCAATAAACACTGCCCGACCTGGGAATCGAACCCCGGACCTCATGCTCGCCAGTAGCGCTTGCGACCACTAGACTAACGAGGCAGTCACAAATAACAGTCAGTCAGTTTTAAATAACTAATTATTTACGTTTTATTATTATGACCCGCTTTTGACGACAGAATACCGCTTTTTTGCTTAAAAGGTTTCAAAATCCCGGTTTACCCGAAAAAAAAAAATCTGGCAACGCTGCTTTTGACGACAGAATACCGCTTTTTTGCTTAAAAGGTTTCAAAATCCCGGTTTACCCGAAAAAAAAAAATCTGGCAACGCTGCTGAGGGACCTAAATTCATTGCTCCTGAGTGAATATCAAAATAAGAATATTTATTCGTTTGTGGTCCCTATTCTTTGTATTCTGACTCATGCATTTACGGATTCTTAGGGCGCATTTCACCAATGAAACTGAACGCGATCAGCACATCTGAACCGAGTTCAAGAGCTGTCAGTGTCAATATTACAAAGAAAATAATGACACTGACAGCTCTTAAACGTGGTTTATGTGCTGATCGCGTTCAGTTTCATTGGTGAAATTGGCACTAAGTGGTCTGTCTGATTCACAAGACACCTTTGTCTTCTGACCCAATTGTACCTATACATTGTGGGGAAAAGTAGGCGGAGCTGACATTTTCACTCGAAAAGAAAAATATTATTCGTTAAGAAGCTTGTAAATAAGATGTAAATAATAGCCAAGGTTTTAAAATAACTAACTATATTTAGTTACAGCATAAATCAATTAATTCATTAATTAATCTCAGTAATATTAAACAAAAAGAACTAAGTGCGGCTAATTTCCACAACATAATCCTTAAAGAAATTGTTATCAACGTTATTAGCACCGAAGCTTTGAACAATTGTTGTTTTCAGTCCTTGGCAATTAATAGGCGAATGGTTGTTGGTAGTTTATCTCCTTGAGACGACCTTGGGGATAGAATTTCCTTCAGCGTGGTAGCCGGTCTCGTCAGCGAAGTAATTGATGGTGTCGGGCTTGCCTTCACTATCCAGGTAAGTGTAGGATCCGCTGACAACGACGACCTTTTTGGGCTTGTTCTCTTCGTCAAGAGCTTCCTTCACAACGCCTGTCTCTTGCCTTGAGCTGCCGTCGGTAACCTCGAAACTGTTGAAAATGTTTAAGTTAGTTCGACATGACAAACATTTGATGCAATGTGTAAATTATCCAATTATTGAATGCATGAGAGCTATTGCTAAAACTTTTAAACTACCATCTAACTGCTGAACTGAGATACATGGGTAAACCCCGGGACACAGAGAAGAAAATAATAAATGGGACGTTGGGCATTACAATGTAATAAATGAAAACTTTATATTTACGCGAAATTGTAGGAGCCGTCTGGTTTCTGATCTGAGCTGTAGCTGATGATTTCGCTGCTGGCTTCTCAGCGGGAGCAGCGGTGGCGATGGCCACGAGGGCGAGGGCGACAAGGATGATCTGAAACAAGAAAAAGTCAACAAGTTATAGCAGAAAAGATAAAGAGTTACTCGATACCTACAATAATTAGTTTATAAGATACCTAAGAGGGATATATCGCACCATGTTTTTACATTTTATCCCATAGACAGAAAGCACGTAAGCAGAAGAAACTACAAAAGCATATTGTTGATGCTTTGTACTTCGCAATATCGAAAACCGTTTGTAATTTTTTGCTCCCAGGTATTTGGAATAATATTGGATGCAGCTTGCAACTCGTACTCATACGTAGCACAGGCACATGTGCGCAAGTATGTAAATGATGTTTAGCTTACCGATTTCATTTTGGATTAATTGTTTGGCAACTTGATGAGCAACTGATGCTTGACCTGGGATCGGTCAAGCATCATGTCATGATCGGTCATGTATCCTTTTATACATTTCTATGGCAATATAAAAAATAATAATCTTTATTTAAACTCGATCACAATCTAAGCCTGTGAATTAAATCATGTGTATCACTAACGTGCGTGATATATCAAAAACTGGACATATCAAGAAAAGTACCTACATATAATGGAATTTTAATTATAAACTTGAAATGGAAACTAATTTTAATTTACAGCACTCATAAACAAATATGAGTATTATAATCGGTTGGATTGATACGATTCCTTTTGCCTCAATATTTTTTTTTAATGCCTTTTAGTTGTAGGTAAAAGTTCCGTTTATTTAATTGTATGAAATATGTTGAATTAAAGAAATAAAACATTTGAAATTATAAAAAAATAGTTACCCAAAGACAACAGGGTCCAAAGTGCCGGTGGCCAGGGATTAAGAGCAACGTTGTCACAATGCTTGTTTTATCCCGGAGTACCTACCGTTTTCTGTATCAAATCATAGATCCAGCAGCTCATTGTGATCCAGCTTTCGATATAAATCATAAACGAAATTAACTTTATAATTATAATTCAAATATACGATAATTGAACGATTACAAAATCACCCATTTCTTTGGCGCAATTATTACAAATTATTAAAAATAACTCTCAACAATTGTAAGTTTTAATTTTGCGTATGAAGTAGATAGGAAGAAAACCGGCCTTGTGCGTGTCGGACCACGCACAATGAAGGGTTCCGTAGTTGGGATGAATTTATCCCAAAAACAAACTTAATATTGTAATTGAAAAACATGTTCTACCATACATCGATATACGTCACGGTCAATTCTCCAACTGCAAATGTAAGTTGGTCAACTGTTACTCGTTAACTTGTAAAGCCTACTTAGCTGTGATGGTTTTCCTTTTAATTTCGTTATTTATGTACTACTGCCATGAATTTTTTCACATATCCAAAAACAACCATTTAGCTGGCAGGACACTTGACTCTCAACAAATATTATCACTTTAAAGCTTAATATTACGCAAATGGCTCCCTGAATTGAAAAATAGCTTTCACAGACTCGCAGTATTTTTGAACGGCCTATCCATGGATACCTCCCACCATGGGATAGACGAGAAAAAAAATATCATCCCCAATTTACGTGCATGGTTTTTTTTCAAGATTTTATTACTCTTACCACTTTTTCGGCGTGATTATTATATAAACCCATGCCAAATAACAGCTTTCTAGTACTAAGAGTCTCTGAGCTAAGCCGGGGACAGACAGACAGACAGACGGACATGGCGAAACTACAAGGGACTGTTGACTACGGAACTCTAAAAAGGTCCGTACAATAAAATATTAATAATAGCACACACAATTTTCGTTCTGGAAGAGCCAATTTTAAAAGTTAAATTCATTATATTATAAGGCATTCCCAGAAATACGCTAAAATCGATAGAAAAGACAACATTCAATAGACAAATACTAATTTTATAATAATTAAAATTATGTAATAGATTTTCCAGGCTTTTGCCTGGTGATTAATTAATCCTTTGATTTATTATAATAATGTCCACACCGATTAAAATAAATAGACTTGGAACTACGGAACCCTAAAAAGTATCCTTGTGAGAGCAAGTTGTGAAAATAGCAACTATAAACTTTTAATTCGCTATGGCTAGCATTTTATAGATTTGTTAAAGTACTCTTTAGTTGCTAGGCTATGAATGAATGTGACATAAGAGGCCCCATGAACGCATGGCTTAGCGAGTACCTAGAGAACAGATCACTCGGAGTCTGTTTCAGTGGAACAGAAAGTGTACGGGAAGACATTACATTTGGAATTCCGACCGTTTCAGTATATAATAATTAATGCACGTCAATAGCAAATATATTTAAAAAATGTAAGATATTTCTGTACGCTTATGATACTTACCTGGTCTAAAGGGATAATAATAACGATCTCATACAGCAAGCTATGCAAAACGATTTTGACAATGTGGTTCAGTGGGCACATGATAATGGCTTTATAATAAATATATCCGTATATCTTATATACTTATTTTATTGGCTGACTCAATTATTGGTTATGGCTTAGAGTAGACATGATCTTACATTCCCTGCACACTTAAATAAAATGCCGTTTAGCAGATAAGGTTACTAAAACTACACAAAGATTAAAAAACTAAGAAAACATTAAATAAAATTATGAAGATCTGCTCAAAATTTGTAAAGTACTCCCGATTCATCTTAAAAGTAAGTTAAATATGTTGACCGAACAACTTAAAAATCAATACCTCATTTATCTAAGAAGAAGACATAACATGCTGTTCCAAAAGTAACAAACTACTTTAGTAAGTGCACAAGAAGGTACTTAGTACCAACGTTAGTAAATGATCTACCGCCACAACTGATATTATCGCATGTTAAGTGTAAGGACCAACTTTAAAGAGTTCTACAAAAACATTATCTCGCATTGTTTTTTTTTTTTTTTTTAATAAATTCTGGCAATAACCATAGATTAATGACAAGCAATAAAAGTGATATTTTTTTCGTTGCACTAATTGTACTAGCGTAAACTTACTCAGACTACGCGAAAACCTTGCCAAGTTACGTGCCGGCGACTATATGCAGTTTCATTTTTTTAAATTGTTTCGGTATTTTTAGAACTACAGGAGGAGGTACCGTCTATATTCGTGCCCTATGCCGGAGCCTTGAGCCTCGGTACCTAAGATTCAGCTGATTATTTGGGAAACGTAGGTACCTAACGGAGCAGGATGGCCTATACCAGAAGTGATCATCGTATAAGTGATTCAGCAGCTTCAATATCATCATGATTGTGCTGGAATATAGCAGTTCGTCGTGAACGTAGTACGACAGCGGCTTCCCTGACATCTTCTCTGTCATCAGAACACAGCCGCCACGCAACCGGCGATGCTCTGCTAGAGTGACTGTCACCAACCAGTGTCTCTCTTATCCCTGAGTCATAGCCGTCATACCTAAGTGAGTATAATTGTTTAAATTAGTTAAAAACTAAAATGCGTTATATCAAGAGGATAACATTTTAAGAACAAAGACACATTCCGCCATAATGTATCTTAGTCTGTATGCATTAATGATTTAAAAACACACGTTCGAATTTAAAAGTTACCAGTAAACATAATAATAAAGACATTAATCTTTTTATTGTAACGGCTCGCACACTCTCACTAAGATTGTTCATATCTGCTACATAGAGCGATATGCTTGCTCTTTATGCAATTTGTAACAAAAACCCTATCCGATTCCTAAGGGCCACCTAACGGTGGTCAAATAGTACGCACAAAAAAAATACTTTGGTTTTGAGTATGTAGGTACTTTGGAAATTATGAGGATCACACCTGGTCAGTGAATTCCAGCCACTGATGACTGGAGAAATCCAGACAAATTATCGAAACGTTGCCAATGTTAGAGAGGTTCACGTACATTTCACCGGGCTATGTAATAGAGCTTTACTAATTACTGGGTACAGTAAGTAATAATGCATCAATGAGTAAATAAAATCAATTTGGTTAAAATTAGATGACGGAGATCTTAATTATTATTATTTATTTAAACAGTTAGGTACTTGCTGTACTTATAGTTTATACCAGAGGTTACCGCAAGCCAACAACATATTATAAACATAACATTTAATAATTAATAGATCCGGTTCCTGAGCAATCAGGGCAATGTCTACCCCAAGTCCTCAAAAGGTGAAATAATGTACCTACTCGACATGCATTTTGGGACTATTTCTAAGGAATCTAGTTCATGCTATGCGTCAGATTATTTTTGACGGATCCCTCACGATTGCCATACATATTTTACACAAAGAGACAAATTGGATTTTGTAGTTCTAAGTGGCAACCGTGGCTCCTCTTTATCATATAAGCTTTTAAGTAACATACATCCTGTTAATACGTACTTGTATGTAGTGTTAGTAGTCGTCGGTAAGTTTATGAATAAGGACGTTTATCATCATCATCTGCCTACCTTTTTCCCAACTTTGTTGGGGTCGGCTTCCAGTCTAACCGGATGCAGCTGAATACCAGTATTTTACATGGAGCGACTGCCTATCTGACCTCCACCACCCAGTTACTGGGTAACACGATATCCCTTGGAAAGACTGGTTGTCAGACTTTTGGGCTTCTGACGACCCGTAACAACTGTCAAAGATCTACAAATGACAGCCGGGACCAACGGCTTAAAGTGCTTTCCGAGGCACGGAGGAATCTTGGTATGAACAGATGGTCACCCATCCACGGATCAACCGCGGCAAGCGTAGCTTAACCTGATCGATCGACCCGTGCGGCAGTTATTATTTAGCCACAAGCTCCTCGATTAAGGACTAGTTTCTTCCCTGACGTATTAAGGTTGTTTAACAATACCCAGTTTAACTTTTAGGGTTCCGAACGTCCGAATGAAAAAACGGAACCCTTATCGGATCTGTCGTGTATCTGTCTTTCTGTCCGTCTGTCACCGCCAATTAGCTCCGAATCTACTGGACCAATTAAGTTGAAATTTGGTACACATATGACTTTCTGTGACCCAAATATGGATGTGTAACGTAAATAAATGAATTTTGAATACAGGATCACTATTGGGAGACAAAATAAATTAAAACATTTAAAAAAAAATTGCAAAGTGTACCGTGTGATTTATGAAATGAAGGCTTTTTGTGAGGGTCTCAAATATTTTTTTTTTTAATAAATACTTTTAATGTTATTTAAGATAATAAATGAAAATGACCACCCTTCGAAACTGGATACTGAGCCTATTTTTTTTTAATAGATACATAGAAGGGTTCATTATACAGGGTGGAATTTTGTAATGCCACCTGGAGGGAAAGTACTCTTAATACTGCAGATAGAAAATTTTACTCAAAGGAAACATTCCTTTATTTTTGAATAGAAAGCAAACTGCATTCAAAGATTTTCGAAAATTCTCTTCTCCCACACCCGGGAATCGAACCGGCTAAAATCTGAAAAAATTATACCCTGTACTTTTATTGCATCGATCGTTAGGGTCAATTATAAGGATGAAATCTATCTAAGAAACATGATAAATTAAATGAAAGGAAAACCAGGAAATCTGAAGTTACAAATTCAATGAGTCAAGTTAAAGCTCTTTAACTAACATCCATCTTTTGTAATGCAGACTCCTTTGCGACATACTCGTAGCTGCGTGTATGAGGTAATTTAAATATGGAATGTTAGATTAAAATTTGAAAATTAGATTGTCATAGTTGTTATTCACATTTGATTGTTTTTACAACTCATTTCACATTTTGTCTCACGGTGAAAATGGCTTATCAAGAACAGTTTGATTTAATTGAAGCTTATTTTTTAAATAACAAAAACGTGAATCTAGCTCCGCGGTGGTATGGAGAGAGATATCAAGACCGACAGGCACCAACTGGGTTCGTATTGAAAAGAATGGTAGAAAATTTAAAGAATACGGGTGGTTTCAAGAAGAGACGGCAAACTATTCAGCAAAACTATTTCGATTTTGAACTAGATGTTTTAACATACTTTGAATCATTTCCAAAGGCTTCAAGTAGAGATGCTGCCGATGAATTAGGAACAACCCACACTCGCGTACTTAAAGTGCTGAAAAAGTATAAGTATAAATATGCTATCGTGAAGGTCGGTTGGTGCAAAAATTGCATATTGGGGATCGTGATAGACGATTACAATTTTGTGAAAACATGCGCCGCATTTCGCCGAATAACGCTACATAGAATGAATGGTTGGCCGATACCAAGATTTGCCGATGTCATGGTTCGCCGGAACACGCTTGAACTAAATAATCCTTTATCGATAGCAGTTTGCTAGCCAACAATAGAGGGGACCTGGCGCTCGGCGGCCGCTGCCGCGGCACGCTCGCTTCGCTCGCTCGCCTTCGCGCGTTAATGGTCACTGTTCTAACCTAACCTAACCCAAATGATTCAATCTGGCAAAGAATGTATATACGCTCTGGGGCCCAAGTCTGCTATTTTTATAAATGCAGTCATTCCAACACGATCCCATTGTCATGCAACTGCTATCGATAAAGGATTATTTAGTTCAAGCGTGTTCCGGCGAACCATGACATCGGCAAATCTTGGTATCGGCCAACCATTCATTCTATGTAGCGTTATTCGACGAAACGTGTTGTCACTAAATAATGGTATCGACTAATAGTTTTCTCGTATTACCGTTCGTCGGTGAACCATGCTTTCTGTAGACAGTTATATCGTTCAAGGGTAATTCGATATACCGTACGGGACTGCTGGCACACAGGCATCTGAAGGAACACGGGTGGGTTTTAGTCAGTAAAAGTCTGACACGCCCTCCCGCTCCGCCCGAAGCGGGAGAAGTTATTAAACGATTTCCCGCCGGAAAAAAAAAGGTGCGAATAGTGTAAAAAACATGTAGCACACTGCCCATGGCCATTACTTGACAACATCTACTTTTTCATAATGAGACAGAGAAAATAACTTACCAACGGGAGGTACAGATTATTATTAATATTGCTTCGTATTCATTTTGTTTCTGACACGCACATGTACTTAAGCCAACTTAGATACTCGCAATCGAAAGTCTCCAAACAAAAGTCGTAAAACGGCGCATATTATAATGAAAATAGTTTTACGGCAATAAGGTAAATATTACGGTGTCGAACCTTTATCGAAATATAAAGATTAAATGACAAACTGGTTCGTTTTCGGGGTCCCAGGCTGCCGATATTAAGATACTTATAAAGTAGTAGTTAGACAGATAGACAATACTTTCACCCAGTAAATACCTTCTCTTTCTTTTCTAAAGTTTCACGACATCGGCTTCGAGACGCAAACCTTGCTAGTGTAAAAGGTATCTGGAAATGGAATACCAAACACCTTTACAATATTACGAGATCAATCTGTCCATTTTTCATTCCGGGTATTTTCTTTTAAAGTATCTATCGAATTGCGAATGACAGATTAGTCAATTAATATTATGAACCTGTGGATTAATTAATCAATCGCGAGGTTCATATTGTTATTTGATGTAATAGAACATGAAAATTATAAAGGTTGCATGGTGTCCGCGAGATTCCCCATTTATACATAAAGTCCGTTGAATATTCATTAATTCTTCTTTATATTCCCTCATCTATGACAGGTTACTAAGATAATAATTATTATCAACTTTAAAATAAAAATATCACGCATATGCCATCAATTAACAAATCCGGATTAGCGACATCGTACATTAGACGTTACGTTAGAAGTCGGAGAAATGTATAAAAGCTCGTTTTGCGATCGATCTAGCATCAGTCGCACAGCAGCCACCGAACAAAAATTATCAAAAATGAAATCCGTACGTGTATTCATATTTTATCAATGACTAAAATTAAATTTAAAGTTTTACATATTTTCTCAATCGTTTGTTGTAGCTAACAACAAAAGTTAGCTGAGATTCAGTGAAAAGATCTTTTAATTTTAGTATTGTTTTGTTAGTACGAGTAGTTCGTGTCAATAATGTTTATGCTCTGTTTGTAACATTTGTGTATTGTGTGATGCAGATGATCATTGTCGCCCTCGCCCTCGTGGCCGTCGCCGTCGCTGCACCCGCTGAGAATACCGCCAAGATCGTCGACTCCCACTTCGATCAACAGCCGGACGGTCCATACAACGCAGGGTAATACATTGTTATATGTTTCCAAATATGTGATGTGCCTTTACAAGTGAGTTCACATACCTTCTCTTTAACAGAAAATGATATTAATCGCTTTAATTTCAACAGATTTCAGTCTGATGATGGCATCAGCCGCCAAGAGGAAGGTACACTGAAGCAAGTTACCGGTGAGGACAATAAGTCCGTCAACGTCATCGTCGTCCGCGGCCTCTACAATTACCCCGGTGAGGACGGTAAGCCCGTGTCCATTACCTACTTCGCTGACGAGACTGGCTACCACGCGGAAGGAGATTCCATCCCCAAGACCGCCAGGAGATAAGCTACCAACGACTACTCGCCGATAAAGAATTGATTGATCAACATAATGACAATTAATCAGTTGTCCATCAGCTGCTGTATTTAGTGACTCTGATAGCGTTTATGCCAACAAAGGAGCTCGTGGTGGTTCGTCAGCCTCACCCTCTTCTTATTGCTCTTTGTTATTTGATGCTAACTGCCATGTTTTTGTTACTTGTTGAGTATTAATAATGTGATTCCTACCGTAAATAAAATAAATTTGAAAATCTTATATTTCCTTTTTTTGTGAGCACAGTTACAGTTTATTTTACGTGTAATATCCCATCATTTTAATAATATTTAACGATACACTTACCACGAAACAAGAGTAATTTGCTTTACGAAATACCTTTTTAGCGCTATTTGAACTATTGCGTCCGTAAACACTATAGTTCATGGTCAGTTTCTAAATCGTTTTATGCGTAAGTAGGATACTATGATGTCTAGACATATTTCAACGAGAAAATTCCGGACATAGAATAGAATACTCTTTATTTTGTACACTATAAAAGTTACAGATATAAATGTTGTAGTTTTACATAGGGTGACACAATGGGCGGTCTTATCGCTAAAAGCGATCTTTTACAGACAACCTTTGGATGGATTAAAGGGAGAAGGAGAGACAATACTACAGGTAGTCAGTGGTGTACCATTTACATAAACAATAAATATATACAAACATAAAGCATACGCTTATCTATATAAATATATACAATAATAAACATGAAACAAGAGCAAGGAACTGTATTCTGTAATGATGATGTTTAAGGAGAGAGGAAGTGTTTTTTTACCAGAAGTCCGGACATATGACTATAAGTAGATATTTTAAGATGAATTTAAGGGCCTATGCACACCACGTTTTTTAAACGCCCTTTGACGCGCGTTTTAGAAACTTGCGTCGACGACGGCGCCCTTTCATCCTACAGAGGTCTACAGGCTGCATCTGACTCGCGTGCGTATCGCGTCTGTATCGCTACTAACGCGCGTCAACGGCGCGTTTAAAAAACGTGGTGTGCACAGGCCCTAAGAATCTGAGCTGAGAGCTGGATAACGAAGAACCGAATTTTAATAAAAAGAATTAAAAATAAATTATATTTTGTAATATTTTCATAAGATTTGAAAAGTTTGCCAGCAAATTGAATAAAGGGGTAAAATGGAATACAATATAAATCTGTGTCGAACAGATTTTGGCAACACT
Organism: Tiliacea citrago; assembly: GCA_963921375.1. Taxonomy (NCBI): domain Eukaryota; kingdom Metazoa; phylum Arthropoda; class Insecta; order Lepidoptera; family Noctuidae; genus Tiliacea; species Tiliacea citrago. The sequence continues at coordinate 14,948,687 of OY992785.1, forward strand.
TCGACAAGACGGCACTAATGGCCTTTTTCGGTCCAATACCTAAATACTGCAATTTATAAAACGCAATGTAACCTTAACTCAGCCTATGACTATAGTGCCTATGAAATTGACCAGTTCTGGATTCTTTCCTGATTGAAAACAACGTATTATCTGATTAGCTATGCTGTAACCGGCTTTGCCTGTTTCTATGACATTATTATTGGAGCTAGTCCTACTTAGCGTGAGCTATTAATATGAGGAATATAAGTAGGTAGCTACATACTATTTTAAATTGATGAATGTAAGCGGATGGGTAACCGTAACTTTCTTATATGTATCAGAAAAGTAAAAGGCCGACAAGTGTGAGTTGAACGCGCATGGTTAGGGTTCCGTACGATGAATATGTTATCCACTATGTTTTTTATCCCCAGATAATTTATTCCAAGAACAAACTTAACATTGTGGTTGAAGAACATGTTCTTCCATACATTCCAACTGCAAATATAAGTTTGTACGCACAATATTGAGAGATTTATCATGTTATTTTAAGACCATAAATATACTTTTTATAGGTATTCCTGTAATCTATATATAATGAACCATTCTATGTATTAAAAAAAAATGGGCTCAGTATCTAGTTTCGAAGGGTGGTCAATTTTCATGTATTATCTTAAATAACATTAAAAGTATTTATTAAAAAAAAAACATATTTGAGACCCTCACAAAAAGCCCTTTCATTTCATATATCACACGGTATAGTTTGTAAAACATTTTTTTAATGTTTTAATTTATTTTGTCTCCCAATAGTGATCCCGTATTTAAAATTCATTTTTTTTACGTTATAGATCCATGTTTGAGTCACAGAAAGTCATATGTGTACCAAATTTCAACTTAATTTGTCCTGTAGATTCGGAGCAAATTGGCGGTTACAGACGGACAGACAGACAGACACACGACAACTCCGATAAGGATTCCGTTTTTTTATTCGGACGTTCGGAACCCTAGAAGTTGAACTGGGTATTGTTAAAAAACCTTAATACGTCAGGGAAGAAACTAGAAACTAGTCGAGTTGATATTTAATAAAACTGTCCATAAACTTATTCATAAACTCACCGACGATTACACTACATACAAGTACGTATTAACAGGATGTATGTTACTTAAAAGCTTATATGATAATGAGAAGCCACGGTTGCCGCTTAGAACTACAAAATCCAATTTGTCTCTTTGTGTAAAATATGTATGGCAATCGTGAGGGATCCGTCAAAAATAATCTGACGCATAGCATGAACTAGATTCCTTAGAAATAGTCCCAAAATGCATGTCGAGTAGGTACATTATTTCACCTTTTGAGGACTTGGGGTAGACATTGCCCTGATTGCTCAGGAACCGGATCTATTAATTATTAAATGTTATGTTTATAATATGTTGTTGGCTTGCGGTAACCTCTGGTATAAACTATAAGTACAGCAAGTACCTAACTGTTTAAATAAATAATAATAATTAAGATCTCCGTCATCTAATTTTAACCAAATTGATTTTATTTACTCATTGATGCATTATTACTTACTGTACCCAGTAATTAGTAAAGCTCTATTACAAAGGATTGCTGAGTTCCAGATGAAGAGGTATGGGTCCCGGTGAAATGGACGTGAACCTCTCTAACATTGGCAACGTTTCGATAATTTGTCTGGATTCCTCCAGTCATCAAGTGGCTGGAATTCACTGATCAGGTGTGATCCTCACAATTTCCAAAGTACCTACACACTCACATCCAAAGTATTTTTTTTGGTACAGACACCAGCACATCAAGTTACCACAATCTGACAAATTCTCTTATTCGATTTTAAACTTTACATTCTAGATTTTAAGGTTTAAAATCATTTGGACAAATTTGACAATTTGGTATAATCTGTTATAGTTATATTTGTCATAAAACTATTGTCATTATAATATGCGCCGTTTTACGACTTTTGTTTGGGGACTTGCGATTGCGAGTATCGTTGGCTTAAGTACTTGTGCGTGTCAGAAACAAAATTAATACTACGCAATATCAGTAATAATCTGTACCTCCGTTGGTAAGTTATTTTCTCTCTCTATACTCTGATTATAAAAAAGTAGATGTTTCCATTAATTTTTAATTTTGGACAAGTAATGGGCATGGACAGTGTGGTACATATTTTTACACTATTCACACCCCAAGTCACATAATTTTCTAAAGATTCGAGTTAAATTTTAAGTTTTTTCTCTAGTACCCTTTTTTTTTTTTGGGTGGGAAATTATCAAATAACTTCTCCCGCACTGGGCGGAGCAGGAGGGCGGAGGGCGTGTCAGACTTTTACTGACTAAAACCCACCCGTGTTCCTTCATTTGCCTGTGTGCCAGGGCCACGATATCCCTTTCGGACAGGCTCGTAACCCTGGCAGGCATTGGCCCTAATGGACCCCGTCAATTCGTGCTGACGTCTCTTTGAGGCGCGCGTGGAACACAATGCGCCGTCGACCCGGGCCTGGTCCTTATCGGACGGCGAGCTAACCATCGCTCACCGTCCGCAGGCCGTGGCCGGAAATCGGCTTGCGACTCCCGGCGCCCAGGGCGTCTCCTGCGGCGACTAGGGCATGAGGGCGCGAACCCTGCCTCTCCCTCACGCATTCCGCCTCCTCCTTCACGAGCATTACTGCTTCGCAGAAGGAGGTAATGGCCTCCCATGCACTCTCGCTCCGAACCATGGGCTGAACCAGGGCCGGACGCGAGAGATCGCTGCCACCGATCGCCTCCGTGAGGACACGGTGGTGCTCCGCCCAAGCCGGGCATACCACCACCTTATGCTCCACCGTGTCCTCCGGGCGATCCACACAGTGGTGACACCCGGGCGTTTCCTCCCGCTTTATCCTGAACAGGAACCTCCCTAAACATCCGTGTCCGGTGAGGACCTGCGTCAGGTGGAAGGTGAGGACGCCATGGCGCCCCTCCAGCCACTCCTCAAAGAGGGGACTTATCGCCGCAATAGTGGCGTGTCCAGCGCTGGTTTGCGACAATCGCACTCTCCATGTCGCCATACGATCTCGCCGGAGCTCTGTCACCTGTGCCATGATTTCTCGCGGCAGCGGAGTTTCTCCCCGGCGTTTCGCCTCCTCGTGACACTCCCAGCTGTGCGCGAGGACTTTTGCCTCCAGATCCCATGGCGGTAGTCCGGCAAGGAGGCTCGCTGCCTCGCGGGAGACCGTGCGGTAACCCCGTACCATCCAATGGTTGTCTGTAAAAGATCGCTTTTAGCGATAAGACCGCCCATTGTGTCACCCTATGTAAAACTACAACATTTATATCTGTAACTTTTATGGTGTACATAATAAAGAGTATTCTATTCTATGTCCGGAATTTTCTCGTTGAAACATGTCTAGACATCATAGTATCCTACTTACGCATAAGACGATTTAGAAACTGACCATGAACTATAGTGTTCACGGACGCAATAGTTCAAATAGCACTGAAAAGGTATTTCGTAAAGCAAATTACTCTTATTTCGTGGTAAGTGTATATCGTAAATATCATTAAAATGATGGGATAATACATGTAAAATAAACTGTAACTGTGCTCTCAAAAAAGGAAATATAATATTTTCAATTTTACTTTATTTACAGTAGGAATCACATTATTAATACTCAACAAGTAACAAAAACATGGCAGTTAGCATCAAATGACAAAGAGCGATAAGAAGAGGGTGAGGCTGACGTACCACCACGCGCTCCTCTGTTGGCATAAACGCTATCAGAGTCACTAAATACAGCAGCTGATGGACAACTGATTAATTGTCATTATGTTGATCAATCAATTCTTTATCGGCGAGTAGTCGTTGGTAGCTTATCTCCTGGCGGGCTTGGGGATGGAATCTCCTTCCGCGTGGTAGCCGGTCTCGTCGGCGTAGTAGTTGACGGACACGGGTTTACCGTCCTCACCGGGGTAATTGTAGAGGCCGCGGACGACGATGACGTTGACGGACTTGTTGTCCTCACCGGTAACTTGCTTCAGTGTACCTTCCTCTTGGCGGCTGATGCCATCATCAGACTGGAATCTGTTGAAATTAAAGCGATTAATATCATTTTCTGTTAAAGAGAAGGTATGTGAACTCACTTGTAAAGGCACATCACATATTTGGAAACATATAACAATGTATTACCCTGCGTTGTATGGACCGTCCGGCTGTTGATCGAAGTGGGAGTCGACGATCTTGGCGGTATTCTCAGCGGGTGCAGCGACGGCGACGGCCACGAGGGCGAGGGCGACAATGATCATCTGCATCACACAATACACAAATGTTACAAACAGAGCATAAACATTATTGACACGAACTACTCGTACTAACAAAACAATACTAAAATTAAAAGATCTTTTCACTGAATCTCAGCTAACTTTTAACTTTTGTTGTTAGCTACAACAAACGTTTGAGAAAATATGTAAAACTTTAAATTTAATTTTAGTCATTGATAAAATATGAATACACGTACGGATTTCATTTTTGATAATTTTTGTTCGGTGGCTGCTGTGCGAGTGATGCTAGATCGAGCGCAAAATGAGCTTTTATACATTTCTCCGACTTCTAACGTAACGTCTAATGTACGATGTCGCTAATCCGGATTTGTTAATTGATGGAATGCGTGATATTTTTATTTTAAAGTTGATAATAATTATTATCTTAGTAACCTGTCATAGATGAGGGAATATAAAGAAGAATTAATGAATATTCAACGGACTTTATGTATAAATGGGGAATCTCGCGGACACCATGCAACCTTTATAATTTTCATGTTCTATTACATCAAATAACAATATGAACCTCGCGATTGATTAATTAATCCACAGGTTCATAATATTAATTGACTAATCTGTCATTCGCAATTCGATAGATACTTTAAAACAAAATACCCGGAATGAAAAATGGACAGATTGATCTCGTAATATTGTAAAGGTGTTTGGTATTCCATTTCCAGATACCATTTACACTAGCAAGGTTTGCGTCTCGAAGCTGATGTCGCGAAACTTTAGAAAAGAAAGAGAAGGTATTTACTGGGTGAAAGTATTGTCTATCTGTCTAACTACTACTTTATAAGTATCTTAATATCGGCAGCCTGGGACCCCGAAAACGAACCAGTTTGTCATTTAATCTTTATATTTCGATAAAGGTTCGACACCGTAATATTTACCTTATTGTCGTAAAACTATTTTCATTATAATATGCGCCGTTTTACGACTTTTGTTTGGATACTTTCGATTGCGAGTATCTAAGTTGGCTTAAGTACATGTGCGTGTCAGAAACAAAATGAATACGAAGCAATATTAATAATAATCTGTACCTCCCGTTGGTAAGTTATTTTCTCTGTCTCATTATGAAAAAGTAGATGTTGCAATAAAAATTTAATGTTGGACAAGTTTCACAAATAATGGCCATGGGCAGTTTGGTACATGTTTTTTACACTATTCGCACCTTTTTTTTTTCGGCGGGAAATCATTTAATATCTTCTCCCGCTTTGGGCGGAGCGGGAGTGCGTGTCAGACTTTTACTCACTAAAACCCACCCGTGTTCCTTCAGATGCCTGTGTGCCAGGGCCACGATATCCCTTTCGGACAGACTTGTAACCCTGGCAGGCATTGGCCCTTTCAGACCCGTCAATTGGTGCTGACATCTCTTTGAGGCACTATTCGCACCCTAAGTCACATTATTTTCGAGAGATTCGAGTTCAATTTTGAATTAAAGATATTTTCCTTTAGTACCCTTAAAATGACATTTACAAAGTTATTTGTACGTGATAGCACATGTATTACACATAAGCGTTATAAACAACAATTTATAGAAATTACAGCTAATTTAATAAAGCAAGACAAAATATTTTTATATAATATTTTGAAAAATTGATTATTTTTCAAAATGTTTTATGTAAAAAATATTTTATTCTGAGACCTAAGATAAGAAACGGTTCAAATTGTGGTATGTGATAGCTAAACATAATTATGGTGTTTCGACCCATTAAGAGGAGGCTCCCTTTTTTATGTTAATTTGCATCATTATTCTGAAACAGTCACAAATACAAGCGAAACTTTAGTATAATTATGATTTATAGGATCTTCTTTTTTCCATCTTGAAGACAGTTACGTAATTGTAATATTTTTGTCTCAATAAATTTTTTATTCGAAAATCATGTCTTTTTTAAGGATAATTAACATAAAAAAAACAAACAAGATTGTTTAGCTTTTATGTCTAAAATAAATATTCACAGCAAGAAAACATAGTTTATTATCCCGACACAAGATATTTTTTCTCTAGATCAATATTATTACTTTAGTTAAACACTAAATAAGCATTGAGACTTACGCTATTTAGTTTCGTGCTCGAACACGATCAAAGAGCTCACGCGATATTCAACTTTATTACTGATGTATTAGCGTTTTGCACATAACGGAGTGGCGGAGAGCGAGGGACGGAGCTTGCGCTCGAAATTTTATTTAGACTGCCTGCTCTTAACATTGGATCACTATATACGCCAAGGGGGTGCCGAGGTAGGCAGTAAGTAATACAAATAGTTTTGCCAAAAATCACATTTTTGGGTATAAGCATACTTTCTTACGTTAGGTACATAACTTTGCCTAACGAAAATCGATTATAGAATGAGGGTTATTATCGAATTTAGATTAAATTATTTATTTATATTTGAAACGAAACAAACTTGAAAAAACAGTGGCTGAAGCCGACAGTAGACAGCTGTCAACTTCATATTATATTGTAGTCTTGGTCAACTTGACAGTTTTTTTTAATAAGTAAGCTAGTGCTTGTGCAGATGATAGAGTGCCAAAATGGCGTGCTTTTTTAAGTTAAAAGTTATTTTATTCTCGTCCCCAGATAACCAGAAGAAAAATATATAAATTCAATATTATTCAGTATAATCTAGTGTATTTATTTTAGTGTTGCCCAAATTCAGTCTTGGTCTTGCAGTCTTGGTCTTGTTCTTGCGTTTTTGCAAGACCAAGACCAAGAACAAGACCGCGTATTTTTAGCAAGACCAAGACCAAGACTGACCGTGCAAGACTTGAGCAAGAACAAGACATAGCCTGCAAGACTCTTGCGTCTTGCAGCTAGGACTTAGCGCTATTTCACTGAGTAGTTAGGTGTAACAGTTCGGTGTATAGGTAGGTACGCTTAGGAATTCTATGAGACGCAAAAAACTGTATCAAAGAATATGAAAAACTGGACCTATGCGCATTACGACTAATACCATAAACATAGCGATTAAAAAAATATCTATTAAAATCAAACTGAGTGCATGCATAGTTATGTTTTAACCATCGGCACTTTGATAATGCGGCATCAAAGGTTTTGTACTTACTTCTCAAAGAAATTTGCCGCTTTTCGGAAGTACATGGTTATAATACACGCGCCGGCGGCTTCTTTTGAAATCTAAAACAATCGTTGCCGCCACGCCGAAATCATAACATTTGTGACACTATTTGATTGCCGCCATAGGGCGTAGGTATACTCATACAAAATAATTTCGAATTTTTTTAAGAGTACCTACAGGTGTTCCAAAGAATAAATAAGTTTCAGAGTGCTTAGAATGAAAATGAATACATTATACTGATCACGCAAGTAGTATTATGATTAGGTTATAAATCAAAGCTTATAAATCATAAATGTTTATTAAGAAACAGTTACTTCCATGGAAAACGACATATAGGTCAGTTGATTTTTCGAATTTCTTATCAAATCTTCAGTTATTTATTAATCTGCTTGATCTTTACTATGGCTATGTTAATTCAAGCTCACAATGTTCCAATTCTAATACGTTTTTCTAAGATTTAAAGTAAACTTTAATAAATAGTAATAGACTAATAGGTAATTGCAAGACTTGCAAGACTCTTGCTGCAAGACCAAGACCAAGACCAAGACTGGGAGCGCAAGACCAAGACCAAGACCAAGACCAGGTGTATTGGCGCAAGACCAAGACCAAGACTGGCTAAGTCTCGTCTTGTTCTTGCATTTGGGCAACACTAATTTATTTACTCGTTTTTTTTCCTGGTTTTGTTTTTAATCTACTGTTTCTACTTTTTTCTTTTTTTCGGTACTTCGTTTGGGCAGATGTTGGTGACATCCTTTGTACATGTCATTATACAAGTATTAAAGAAAACATGTGTTTATTTCAAATTTCAACTCGAATCTCTTGAAAATTATGTAACTTAGGGTGAGAATGGTGTACAAAAATGTACTACACTGTCAGTGCGCACTACTGTGTTGTTACACACTTTACAGGAGACGCAAAAAACTGATTTTATTTGGAACTTTCAATATATGAATGTCACATAGCTACATTCCGTAACACTTTAAATATTGCATTTATCACATAGCTGTTTTTACAGTATGTGTGCATTGAAATAACGATTATAACTGCATAAAACAAGTGCATGTCGGACCACGCACAATGAAGGGTTCCGTAGTTAGGATGAATTAATCCCTAAAACAAACTTAACATTGTAGTTGAAAAACATGTTCTCCCATACATTGATATACGCCACGGTCAATTTTCCAACTGAAAATTTAAGTTTGTAATCGCAAAAATGTTTTTTTATGTGATAAAACTACAAATTAACAATTTTCGGAATTTTTCCTTTACTTGTGCTGTGAGACCTTGCTTCTGCCCAAATTTCATGATTCTAGGTCAACGGGAAGTATCCTATAGGTTTTGATTTATTTGAGAGATATTCGCAATTTTTTTTTATGTGATAAAACTACAACTTTACAATTTTCGGACTTTTTCTTTACTTGTGCTGTAAGATCTTGCTTGTTGCCAAATTTCATGATTCTAGGTCAACGGGAAGTACCCTATAGGTTTTGATTTATGTGCAAGATATTCGCATTTTTTTTTTTATGTGATAGAACTACAAATTTACAATTTTAGGAGTTTTACCTATATTTGTGCTGTAAGAGCTTGCTTCTTCCCAAATTTCATGATTCTAGGTCAACGGGAAGTACCCTATAGGTTTTGATTTATTTGCGAGTATAGAAATAATGTCGCTTATATCGCCGTATTTTTTTATTGCGTTAACTTGGAAGTTTGATTTTTTTAGAGCTTCAAGGGATCATAGATATACGTAATTGATATTAATTTCAACTTGATACCTCTACGTGCTCTTGAGAAAAATGGTCTTGACAGACTGACAGACAGACAGACGGACAACGAAGTGATCCTATAAGGGTTCCGTTTTTTCCTTTTGAGGTACGGAACCCTAAAAACGAAAATAACTAAATAGCACATAGCGACTTTTAACGACGATATAATAAAGAATTCTCGATATTTTGTCGCTAGTCAGAAATTACTACGTGGGGGCCTATGTCCAGCAGTGGACGTCTTTCGGCTGAAAAGCCGAAAGACGTCCACTGCTGGACATAGGCCAATATTACTTAAAAACATACAAATCTATGATTATCGAAGCATAAAGTTTCTAAGCCGAGAAGCTATAATTTTTAAAGTCTGATTATTTTACCAACTGTCTCATTAATATAATTTCCTACTAACAAACATTCATCATCACCACCATGCCTGCCGCGGTTGGTTCATGGATGGGTGACCATCATTCCACTAAATATCGAGACCCCTTCGTGCCTCGAAAGCCATTGGTCCCGGCTGTCATTCGTAGATCTTTGGCAGTCGTTACGGGTAGTCAGAAGCCCAAAGTCTGACAACCAGTCTTACAAAAGAGTGTCGTGTTATCCAGTGACTGGGTTGTGGAGTCGGTCCAAATAAAATACTAGACTTAATCTGCATCCGGTAATACTGGAAGCCGACCCCAACATAGTTGGGAAAAGTACTTTAAAAAGTTGCCCAATTATTGCAAAATCTAAAATAGTACAATAATAGCATATTCCATAATTTAAAAATAGGAAGGCAAGAAGCTGAATTAAAAAAAATACACTTTTTATTTAATTTAGACAAAGGTATTGTAAAATGTTTCGGACCAAATAATAACTATTTTTGTTACTTTTAAGTTATTAGACGAAAGAAAAAAAACAGAATAAAATAAAATGTTAATAAATCAACTTTTTTATAAATACTTCTCATCAAAGTTTACGTAAAGGTTGCATGCTCTACACCGTCAGCTAATTGACCGTTTTATTCGTCTCGTAAATTCGCTTGCACTAATTTCCTCAGCTGCTGACTGAATTCTATGTCTTAGTTGGACAAAAGAAGTGATTTCTTCTTGTGAACTTTTACTTCTAGACATCCCCAGTAAAAAAATATAAAGGATTTAAAACCGATGGCCAACTAAGAAGTATAAATTATTTGAACTTTCAAGTAATTTGATGAGAAGAAAATATTCTCGATAAATTAATTTGAGAATTATTTAATATATAAATAATTCTCGTCACAAACTTTGGATTAAGTATTTAAATAGGGCCACGTAAACCCTATTCGCCGTACCCACAAATATGAATAGGGATATTGAATATTAATATTTGTGGGTACGGAGAATAGGGTTGGGTTTAACGTAAATAATAAAACGGCTATTTATCCGATGGTGCAGAGCATGCATACTTGCATAGCAGCCTGGAGCCTGGATTTGTGCCCAGTTGATGGCAATAGGCTCGCCCCCTATTACATGGGACTTAAACATAACTGGCGAAATATAGTTGTACTATAGGTACACCTCTGCCTAAGTCTTCCGGGATTACAGGCGTGATGTTATGTATGTATGTTTTGTTTTAGATGAGAATTATTGAATAATAAAAAAATATTGAGAATATTGTTGTTGATTTTTTCATGAAAGGGCTTGAAATATATATTTTTAAATAAATACTTTTAAATTTATTTAGGAAAATTCCCACCATATCTTCGAAACTACTGAGCCTAAAATTTGAAATAATACAGATAATGGTTCTTTACATACAAAAAAGTGTATGGTCTTAAAATAACATAATAGGTACATCATTCTCTCATATTGTGCGTACAAACTTATATTTGCTGTTGGAATGTAGGGAAGAACATGTTCTTCAATCACAATGTTAAGTTTGTTCTTTGAATAAATTATCTTGCGATAAAAAACTTATAGTTACCCAGCTCATATTAATCAATTCAAAATAGTATGTACCTACCTTTATCTCTATTAATAAGCTAAGTAGGACTAGCTCCAATAATAATGTCATCGAAACATACAAAGCCGGTTGCAGCATAGCTAATCTATACTGCATTGTTTTCAATCAGGAAGGAATCCAGAACTGATCAATTTCATAGGCACTATAGTCATAGGCTGTGTATACAAGGTTGCATTGAGTTTTATTTCGATGTGTTGACAAAATCTGTACGACACAGATTTCTATTCTATTCCATTTTGCCCCTTTCAAATCTTATGAAAATATTGTATATTTTTTTTTTTTATTAAAATTCGGTTCGTTATTCTCCAGCTCTCCGCTCAGAACTATAGTGCTTTACGGACGCAATAGTTCAAATAGCGTTAAAAAGGTATTTCGTAAAGCAAATTACTCTTGTTTCGTGGTAATTAATCTGTGTTTACACCATTAAAATGATAGAAACAAAAAAAGTAAATATAAGATTTTCAATTTTACTTTATTTACAGTATGAATCACATTATTAAAACTCAACAGGTAACAAAAACATGACAGTTAGCATTAAATAACAAAGAGCGATAAGAAGAGGGTGAGGCTGACGTACCACCACGCGCTCCTCCGTTGGCATAAACGCTATCAGAGTCACTAAATACAGCGGCTGATGGACAACTGATTAATTGTAATTATGTTGATCAATCAATTCTTTATCGGCGAGTAGTCGTTGGTAGCTTATCTCCTGGCGGGCTTGGGGATGGAATCTCCTTCCGCGTGGTAGCCGGTCTCGTCAGCGTAGTAGTTGACGGACACGGGTTTACCGTCCTCACCGGGGTAATTGTAGAGGCCGCGGACGACGATGACGTTGACGGACTTGTTGTCCTCACCGGTAACTTGCTTCAGTGTACCTTCCTCTTGGCGGCTGATGCCATCATCAGACTGAAATCTGTTGAAATTAAAGCGATTAATATCATTTTCTGTTAAAGAGAAGGTATGTGAACTCACTTGTAAAGGCACATTACATATTTGGAAACATATAGCAATGTATTACCCTGAGTTGTATGGACCGTCCGGCTGTTGATCGAAGTGGGACTCGATGATCTTGGCGGTATTCTCAGCGGGGGCAGCGGCGGCGACGGCCACGAGGGCGAGGGCGACAATGATCATCTGCACCACACAATACACAAATGTTACAAACAGAGCATAAACATTATTGACACGGACTACTAACAAAACAATACTAAAATTAAAAGATCTTTTCACTGAATCTCAGCTAACTTTTAACTTTTGTTGTTAGCTACAACAAACGATTGAGAAAATATGTAAAACTTTAAATTTAATTTTAGTCATTGATAAAATATGAATACACGTACCGATTTCATTTTTGATAGGTTTTGTTCGGTGGCTGCTGTGCGACTGATGCTAGATCGAGCGCAAAATGAGCTTTTATACATTTCTCCGACTTCTAACGTAACGTCTAATGTACGATGTCGCTAATCCGGATTTGTTAATTGATGGAATGCGTGATAAGTATTTTTATTTTAAAGTTGACAATAATTATTATCTTAGTAACCTGTCAGTGATGAGGGAATATAAAGAAGAATTAATGAATATTCAAAGGACTCTATGTACAAAATGGGAGTGCGCCCGCAACCTTTATAATTTTCATGTTCTATTAAATCAAATAACAATATGAACCTGGATTGATTAATCTGTCATTCGAAATTTGATAGATGCTTTAAAACAAAATACCCGGAATGAAAAATGAACAGATCAATCTCGTCATAGTCTTAAAGTGTTTGGTACTCCATTTCCAGATACCTTTTACACCAGCAAGGTGTGCGTCTCGAAGCAGATGTCGCGAAACTTTAGAAAAGAAAGAGAAGGTATTTACTGGGTGAAAGTATTGTCAATCTGTCTTTAGCTTCTGCTCTTTTTGTATCTTTATATCGGCAGCCTGAGACCCCGAAAACGAATCAGTTAGTAAGGTAATATTTATATTTCGATAAAAGATCGACACCGTAATATTTACCTTATTGTCATAAAACTATTGTCATTATAATATGCGTCGTTTTACGACTTTTGTTTGGGGACTTGCGATTGCGAGTATCGTTGGCTTTAGTACTTGTGCGTGTCAGAAACAGAATTAATACTAAGCAATATCAGTAACAATCTGTACCTCCCTTGGTAAGTTATTTTCTCTCTCTCATTATGAAAATGTTGATGTTTCCATAAAAAAATAATGTTGGACAACTTTTTAAAGTAATGGGCACTGACAGTGTGGTACAAGGTTTTTACACTATTCGTACCCCAAGTCGCATAATTTTCTAGAGATTCGAGTTGAATTTTGAAATCAACACATTTTTTTTTTAGTACTTGGTTAATGACATGTACAAATTTATTTGCATGTAATAACACGTATATTCAGCAGCATTTCCAAAATACAAAATAATGTAATTGAAGTCCATAGCTGATTCCATAATTTAAAAATAATAGTTAAAAAAACACACACATTTTCATTTACGTCAAAGATATTGCAAAATGATTTGGACCAAGAAAAATTTTTTTTTTTACTTTTAAGTTATTAGAGGAAAGAAAAATAACACAATAAAAAAATCTCAATAAACCATTTTATTATAAATACTTCAAAAATCTTACGTAAAAGTTCAAAATTCATCCACCATTGGCGGCTATGCGTATGCATGGTCGGATAAATTTCCATTTTATTCGTTTCGTAAATTCGCTTGCACTAATTTCCCCAGGACTGCCTCGTTGGTCTAGTGGTCGCAAGCGCTACTGGCGAGCACGAGGTCCGGGGTTCGATTCCCAGGTCGGGCAAAGTGTTTATTGGGTTTTTCCACCAGGAATTTCTAAGTAGCAGCCCGGAGTCTGGATTTGTACCCGAATTATGGCAATAGGCTCGCCCCCTATTACATGGGACTTAAACATAACTGGCGAAATGTGGGTGTACTATAAGTGCGCCTCTGCCTAACCCTTTGGGGATTACAGGCGTTATGTTATGTGTAATTTCCTTAGCTACTGATTTACTAAATAAATAATTATCTTTAAAACTTTACACTAAATGTTTTAAATAGCCACGTAAACCCTATTCGCCGTACCCACAAATATGAATAGGGATATTAAATATTCATACCTATTTGTGGGAACGGCGAATAGGGCTAGGCTAGATTTTACGTGAAGAATAAAACGGCTATTTATCCGATGGTGCAGAGCATGCATAGCCGCCAATAATGGCCATTTAGAATATTTAGTGTTAAGTTTTTGATGAGAATTATAAAAAAAGAAAATATTTTTCTTGAATTTATCATGAAACAGCTTGTTGTGAGGGTCTCATTTTTATTTATATTTTTAAAATAAATAGTTATAAAGTTATTTAAGATAATGGGACCCTTATCTTTGAAACTCTGAGCCTAAAATTTTGAAAAATACAGATAATGGTTCTTTACACACGGATTTCAGGTAAAACTTATAAAAAGTCTATGGTCTAACTCTCTATATTGTGCGTACAAACTTAAATTTGCAGTTGCAAATTATAGAAGAATATGTTCTTCAACTACAATGTTAAGTTGGGTCTTGGTATAAATTATCTAGGGATAAAAAACATGGTAGATAACATTTTCATCGTACGGAACCCTAACCACGCGAGTTCAACTCGCACTTGTCGGTCTTTTACTTTTTCTGATACATTTAAGAATTTTACGGTTACATTACATTACATCTGCTTACATTCATCAATTTAAAATGGTAGATATCTTATTTCCCTCACATTAATAGCTCACGCTAAGAAGGACTAGCTCCAATAATAATGTCATAGAAACAGGCAAAGCCGGTTACAGCATAGCTACGAGTAATCAGATAATACATTGTTTTCAATCAGGAAAGAATCCAGAACTGGTCAATTTCATAGGCACTATAGTCATAGGCTGAGTTAAGGTTACATTGCGTTTTATAAATTGCAGTATTTAGGTATTGGACCGAAAAATGCCATTAGTGCCGTCTTGTCGAAGTGTTGCCAAAATCTGTTCGACACAGATTTATATTGTATTCCATTTTAACCCTTTATTCAATTTGCTGGCAAACTTTTCAAATCTTATGAAAATATTATTTATTTTAAGTTCTTTTTATTTTTGGTTCTTCCTTCTCCAGCTCTCAGCTTAGGTTCTTAAAATCATCTTAAAATATCTACTTATAGTCATATTATGTCAGAAATTTTCTTGTTGAAACATGTGTAGACATCATGGTATCCTACTTACGCATCAAACGATTTGGAAACTGACCATGAACTATAGTGTTTAAGGACGCAATAGTTCAAATAGCGCTAAAAAGGTATTTCGTAAAGCAAATTACTCTTACATAACATACATACATAATCAGCCTATAATGTTATACAGCTGGGACACAGGCCTCCTCTCGGTGAAAGGGAGCGGGCCGTAATCCACCACGCGGGACCAGTGCAGGTTGGTAGATGTCACTGTATGTCTTCGATTTTTAGGTTTTAGGAAATGCCGGGTTTCTTCACGATGTTTTCCTTCACCGTTTTAAGAGCAGTCGTGATGAAATAATTTACACAAAGTAAAGCGCCTGTCTGGGTTCGAACCTACGACCTACAACTCGTAAGTCGCGCCCGTTACCACTGGCCACCACTGCTCTTGTTTCGTGATAATTAATCTGTGTTTATCGTGAATATCATTGAAATGATGGAAACAAAAAAGTAAATATAAGATTTTCAATTTTACTTTATTTACAGTATGAATCACATTATTAAAACTCAACAAGTAACAAAAACATGATAAGAAGAGGGTGAGGCTGACGTACCACCACGCGCTCCTCTGTTGGCATAAACGCTATCAGAGTCACTAAATACAGCAGCTGATGGACAACTGATTAATTGTCATTATGTTGATCAATCAATTCTTTATCGGCGAGTAGTCGTTGGTAGCTTATCTCCTGGCGGGCTTGGGGATGGAATCTCCTTCCGCGTGGTAGCCGGTCTCGTCAGCGAAGTAGGTGATGGACACGGGCTTACCGTCCTCACCGGGGTAATTGTAGAGGCCGCGGACGACGATGACGTTGACGGACTTGTTGTCCTCACCGGTAACTTGCTTCAGTGTACCTTCCTCTTGGCGGCTGATGCCATCATCAGACTGGAATCTGTTGAAATTAAAGCGATTAATATCATTTTCTGTTAAAGAGAAGGTATGTGAACTCACTTGTAAAGGCACATTACATATTTGGAAACATATAGCAATGTATTACCCTGAGTTGTATGGACCGTCCGGCTGTTGATCGAAGTGGGACTCGATGATCTTGGCGGTATTCTCAGCGGGGGCAGCGGCGGCGACGGCCACGAGGGCGAGGGCGACAATGATCATCTGCATCACACAATACACAAATGTTACAAACAGAGCATAAACATTATTGACACGGACTACTAACAAAACAATACTAAAATTAAAAGATCTTTTCACTGAATCTCAGCTAACTTTTGTTGTTAGCTACAACAAACGATTGAGAAAATATGTAAAACTTTAAATTTAATTTTAGTCATTGATAAAATATGAATACACGTACGGATTTCATTTTTGATAATTTTTGTTCGGTGGCTGCTGTGCGACTGATGCTAGATCGATCGCAAAATGAGCTTTTATACATTTCTCCGACTTCTAACGTAACGTCTAATGTACGATGTCGCTAATCCGGTATGTTAATTGATGGAATGCGTGATATTTGGCTGTTTGTGTATGTGAGTTTAAATGTTTGTAAACGCACCCACGATACAGGAGAAATTCCTAGTGTGGAGCAACGTTTTTTTTTTTAAATAACAAAAAATATTGAATGTACTTTATGAATTAATGGGGAATCTGGCTCACACCTGCCCGCAGCCTTTATAATTGTCATGTTCTCTTACATCAAATAACAATATATGAACCTGTATTGATTAATCTGTCATTCGCAATTCGATAGATACTTTAAAACAAAATACCCGGAATGAAAAATGAACAGATCGATCTCGTCATATTGTTAAGGTGTTTGGTACTCCATTTCCAGATACCTTTTACACTTGTAAGGTGTGCGTTTCGAAGCAGATGCCGCGAAACTTTAGAAAAGAAAGATAAGTTAATTACTGGATGAAAGTATTGTCTATCTGACTTTAGCTTCTGCTCTATAAGTATAGACCGCCCATTGTGTCACCCTGTGTAAAATTTCAACATTTATATCTGTAACTTTTATGGTGTACATAATAAAGAGTATTCTATTCTATTCTATTCTATCTTAAATTCTGCAGCCTGGGAGCCCGAAAACGGATCAGTTAGTCAGGTAATCTTTATATTTGGATAAAGGTTCGACACCGTAATATTTACCATTATTGTCATAAAACTGTTGTCATTATAATATGCGCCGTTTAACGACTTTTGTTTGGAGACTTCCGAGTATAGTTTTTTAATTTGTGAATGTGAGAACGTTGTAGGCTTAATAGACTGTAGCTTTGTAAACCATTTTCTATTTTGTTCAGTACTGTCTTGTTGACGGGCCTACACTGTCCTCCTATACCTATTAACCTCTATTAACACTGTAAGTTAAAACATTGTTAAAGTTTTTTTTTTAAAGAGTAACCGTGTAGTTTCTTGCCGGCTCTTCTCCATATGAAACAACCAATTAGAACCGTGCACCTAGCTTCTGACGTTTAATAAGTGCCCATGTAGGTTTATGTGAAATAAAATATTTTAATTTTATCTAAGTTGGCTTCACTACTTGTGCGCGTGTCAGAAACAAATTGAATACTAAGCAATATCAGTAATATTCTGTACCTCCGTTGGTAAGTTATTTTTCACTTCAGTAGCTCAAACGTAGTAGGTTCTGCTGCCTGAAATCA
Organism: Tiliacea citrago; assembly: GCA_963921375.1. Taxonomy (NCBI): domain Eukaryota; kingdom Metazoa; phylum Arthropoda; class Insecta; order Lepidoptera; family Noctuidae; genus Tiliacea; species Tiliacea citrago. The sequence goes on from OY992785.1 coordinate 14,966,662, forward strand.
GTGAGCAAAATGCGATTTTGCTCACTGAGTGAGACCAAGTAACTTTTTAATATATTTTTTTCAGAAAGCTGCGAATATCTTATTCAGCCTTGGGTTAATCATACAATTCGAAGCATTCACACTCTATCTCTTTCCCGCCATTATAAAGAGAGAGAGACAAAGACCAGCCCTTTCAAAGTTCCGATTTAGAATTCTACCTCAAAGACAAACACGCTCGGAATTTCGTACTAACTAAATAAATTTTGCAAAAAGATAATTAGGTATGTCTTTTAATGTAATTTATTGAATTTTTAATTTATTGTTGTATTTAATCGAAAATAAGTATTTACTGCAAATAAAACTGATATTTTTACCTGTAAATATTTATTTCTAGTTTCATTGGGTGCTATTTCCGAACACACCTTAATTTAAATAAAAGATCGGGAATAAAATTTCGTGGCTGGCGTAAAGAGTTGAATAAGTTAAAAAAAATATTAAAATAATCGTAAAATAGAGTGAAACTAGCGACGAGAACAGTATTTTAACACCGGAAGAGTTAAAACAACAAGTTATTAATGCAGAATTAAGTTTCCTACCTGAGAAGTCTCACGAGAAATATCTGAAAGCATACCATGTCTTCAATGAATAGAGACTTACAAAGGGCGCAAGCAGTTTTCGGAGACGGTGTTGCTATCTTATTTTTTAGATTTATCACAGACGAGGCGATCATCTACAATGTGGAGTATGTACTCAATGTTGAAAGCTACTTTAAAAACAAAACATAACGCAAAACTCGTATCTTTTCTAAAAAGAATGTCAGTTGGGCATAAGGCTAAAAAGTCCAAAATTTTCAGGGCCCTTAACATAGAAATTTTTTTTAATGAAGCTCCGGACTGCAATTTTCTTGCCGCTAAAGTAAGTGGTACATATGAATCTATATTGTTAGTTATTAACATTTGTGTATAGACTGTTATGTATAAAGGTACTTACTGCCTACTACAAATTTTTGGAGGCGCAATGAATCCTAGTCTGGCTTAGCAATACTGTTAAAATATTTATTACGATATGTAAAAGATGCTGTAAATGTTAAATTATGCATATTAATTATTTAATATTTTCATTACAGGATGTACTGGTCATAGGAATTAGTGGAGCGTGTCGCAATAACGAGCTATTACAGCTAACAGTTAATAATATCGAAAAGCATTCAGATAAATTACTGTTAGTAAAATTGAAAAATACGAAGACGAACCTTGACAGGTCTTTTGTCGTACGCGAAGTATATGTAACTATTGTAGAACAATACCAAAATTTACGTCCAGCCAATATAAAAACCGACCGATTTTTCATACAGTACCATAATAATAAATGCTCAAGACAGCCTATGGGAGTAAATAAAATAGGTGCTATACCGCGAGAAATTGCCACTTTCTTAAAACTAGAAGAGCCTCAGCTATACACGGGTCACTGCTTTCGGAGAACTTCGGCAACGCTCTTGGCTGGTTCCGGAGCCGATCTCACCATTTTAAAACGTCACAGTGGGTGGAAGTACGATACGGTTGCAGAAGGCTATATTGAAGACTCAATAGAAAATAAGTCGAAAATATGTAAGCGTATAGTGGAAACAATAAGTCTGAATTCGACCGACGCATAGTGTACTTATACAGAAAGCCGATCAGATTCACCAACGTTCACCGTTGTTCCTTCTCAATCCGCCACCGAAACAGAAACCTTAACCCCAGATAATCAAACTCAACTCAATGCAACTATAACGTTGCCAAATAAATCTGTTACTTTTAATTTGCAGAATTGCAGTAATTTTACTTTTAACTTTTAAAATGTTCCATTTTATTGAATTGGTACATCTACAATGTTAATTATTTTGATTCACAATAAATAGTTATTTCAATCTATTCCTGTTTATTGTTTTATCTCCTAAAGTGTTCTCGCTGCTGAAGTGAAAAGTCATGTGTGTTACACGAGAGCAAAGTTTTTTGCATCTCGTGCCTTTGAATCCCTCGCCACACTCAGGATTCAAAATCAGCACTCGCAGCAAAAAAAGACTTTGCTCTCTTGTTGCATAAATAACTATTCTCTGTCCCATTATGAAAAAGTAGATGTTTCAATAAAAATTTAATGTTGGACAAGTTTCACAAGTAATGGGCATGGACAGTGTGGTACATGTTTTTTACACTATTCGCACTCCGAGTCACATCATTTTCGAGAGATTCGAATTGAATTTTGAATTAAACATTTATTTTCCTTAGGACCCTTAAAAAACATTTACAAAGTTATTTGTATGTTATAGCACAAGTATTACACATAAGCGTTATAATAAGATACAAAATAATGTCATTTATATAAATTCGTAAAATATACTCTCTCTCTCTCTCTCACTATGAAAAAGTTGATGTATCCATAAAAATTAAATGCTTATTTTATTTTACTTATTTTAAAGCATACAAGATGGAAACTGGTAATACATCTATTTTCGGCTGCCTAATGACATGAATCGTAATGGGTATCCGCTTAATTTGTCTAAATAAAATAAGAGCCTTCCAGACGACCAATTATCGTTTTCGCATTTTTTTTTAAACTTAACTTAATTTATTTATTTATAGTTAATGAACACGGTACAATACCAATTACATTAATCAACATTGAAAACAAAACTACACAATGCAGACAATGATGTCATAAACAATTAAACAATTATCAGCTACTTACTAACATGGTGGACACCCTGGCGTACTGTTTCTCACAGAACATCAGACATACGCTCTTAATTTTACTCCATTCGTCTGCAAACACATCACATTCAGGTTTGGTCATCAGGAGGGCATTGAGCACCCTTAAAGTACGATACACAGGTGATTCAGCTCTGGCAACCGTTCTTCAAGGCAGTTGCGCGAACAGATTGTGTCGGCGACTTTGGCGGTGACCGATGTATTTGTCGGGCACAAATAGTCGACAGAAAAGGTCATGGAGCTCAGGGCATTCGATGCGACCGTTAAGGATCTTACAGGCTACCGTGAGCTGATCAAGGCCTCTTCTTACCTCCAACGAGTTGAAACCCAAAGTCCCTAGGATATAGTTGGTGGGGTACATGTAAGTATAGAAATTATAGGTTCTTTTAAAAAGATATCTGAGAAATGTTTTCTGCACTTTCTCGAGCATTAGTGTTTGAGCCGCGGTATAGGGATGCTAGACACAACTACTAGTCTCCAGCTTACTGCTAACTAGATGGTGTACAGTAATAAAATAACATGTGGGTTGTGAAAATCACGAGCATTTCGCATACTTATATTGTCAGATTAGGTAAATCTAATGGTATATTAAATGACAGGCACACAAAATATTCAATTTTAACTCCTTTTCGTTTAGCCACTGACCAACGAACCCTCATGATGTGACAGCCTTTAAACCTACGCAAGTTATTAATCAATATACTACACGTCTGCCATCTACATAAACATAACATACGTCAAAAGCCAATTATGGCACCAGGATCACAAACGGCATGATAGCCGCGGGTCACGGGGACGACAGGACAGACGCTACGCTTGCCGGCTACGAAGCTACGGCGTAGCGATGTATCGTAGCAAAATAAAGGCACAGACGAGCGGGGTAATTGCGCCCTGCCAGGGTTGTGAGTTTGTCCGAAAGGGATATCGTGGCTCTGGCACACAGGCAACGCAAGGAACACGGATGGGTTGTAGTCAGTTCCCAACCCAAAAAAAAAACAAGGGAGCCATACACTCTTATAGCTGGTCAATATAGGAAGAAACGTGAACTATCATGTGATTTTGGCACCAACACTAAACTATCACCATGTCTGGCAAATGATTATCGTAGGGCCACAGCCTCAACCTAAGGAGATTTAATTGAAAAGGAAGTGATAAATTACCACAATGTTTCGTTTAAAATGTCAAAATCCTATTGTAGTATTATTGCTTTAATACACAGTGACTAATTGATTCAGCCATTTAATTCTCCCTAAACGGAGAAAAAAAAAAACGGGGTAGCTAATTGCGTAACACACATAAAATGGCAATTGATCGCAATGGGTTTCATTTTGACAGTTCACCCACGTCCATTGTGTTATTTACGTTTTTTCAAACCTATGAAGCAATGGATTAGCAATATCCTTCAAAATTCGCGGATTGTGAAGCAATTAAGGTGCAGTATGTAAATAACCTACATCGTGATCTTTAAAAAGTTGATCGGTCGATAGAAACGGTAGCGATGTGTGAAGTCTCTAATTCGGCTAGTTATTCGTTAACATGCACACACGTACGAGATCGGTCGCTTGCCATGCAGACAGTGGTGTGACCTTGACCGCCAACCGTCTCTCGCGCATTCTGAAACATTATGTACGCTTCTATAGTTTTTATGGCTAATAATCTTCGGATTATATAAACATCGGACATCTTTTGGGACTTTTGGCCTATTTGAACTATTTAGGTGCCTACATTCTTTTGAAAGATTTAGAACACACTCATTCCTCCTAAACTGAATAAACTTGTGCTGGTTTGATTGCAACGGGTGAGGATAAAGCTCACTACCTCACGTTCGCCGGTTCACAGTTTAAACGTTGAACTATTGCCACTTTAAATTTTAATCGTCATCTTTCGTTTACTTGAGAAAGGCTGGATCAAATTGGTGAATTTTTGCTTTAAAATGTTCGTAATAGTCAAAGTAAGGTTTTTAGGGAAAGAAAAATTGGATAAGAAAAGTTGCCCGGGAAATAGGAAAACTGAGAGTCCTTTTTTATGGATTGTAGTTTGGACAACACAACGTCTGCTGGGCCAGCTGGTTTTAAATACATATCAAGGTTTTTTTTATTTTCTCTGTATGGTACAGGCTGATAATTGATAATTATTATAATAGTACCAGGCTATTACTGTCCCACAGGCTTCTTCTCATAAATAGAAGGCTTGTTCAAGGCGGGTTGGCTATTTCAGACTTATATTAACTATAAGTCCACGGGGTCTACTCCGAAGCGATAATCCGAAGTATCGGCCGAATGTTCGGCCGTTTCTTGACTTCCCAAGTTCCTTTTTTTTTATTTTGAGTCTTTACCCGACTTCAAGTCACATTTTTAAGTTTGACTTATCTCTTTGATTGTCGTTTTTATTTTATTTTTCGCCTTAAGCAGCCATAGTTAGCCGTAGTCAGAAAACGGACGAACTCTCGGCCGATACCTCGGATTTATCTTCGGAGTAGACCCCTGGTTTCCACGCGATGTTTTTCTTCACAGTTGTCAGTAAAGTGCAAGATACACTCAGAAAGTACAAATGAATACACTTATGCTAATTTAATTAAATATAAATGTAATTTTAATTTAATTATGTTGAATTTTAATTTAATAATGTAATAAACCTTAATAATAATTTAATTTGAGTTTAGTTTAATTAGACTTACAATTGTTTTTCTTTTTTTCTCTTTTGGATCTTTTAACTTAAGTCACGTCATTTATTTATTTTATTATTTATGTACACACAGTAAAATACAGAGAGATACGACACAATTATAATACTAGTACAAAGGTACTGCTTATTTCTTAAGAATTTTTTTCCAGCAGACCTGCGAAAGGAGAAATGAAAAAGAAATGTAGACAATAGTGTGTGAGAACAAGAAGAGAAAAAGTCTTAAACTAAAATGATAAATATACCTATACTATATCATATACATATAAAATTTACACACGAATACGTACACGTACACACGTGCAAAAAACTTACATATACCTAAACAAATACATAAAGCATATATATACAAACATATATATAAAAATATTCACAGTTGAGAGGAAAGGTAGTGCTCTTTTAATTGATATTTGAATGAGGAAATTGTTTTTAAATCACGAATGCTAGACGGAAGTGAGTTCCACAATCTTACAGCATGCACTGAGAAGGAATAAGAATAGTAGCTAGTTTTATGAGGATGAGATTTAAGGAGGGATCTAAGGTGCGATCTACATGGAGCGTCGCTAGGACGAGCGTAAGAAAAACGCTCCCGCAGGTAGGAAGGATAAGACGGGTTGTGTAAGATGTTGAAGAGGAGACATAAAATCCGAGTGTTCCTGCGAAGGCGGATTGGGAGCCACTTGAGTTCCTTGCGAAGGTGAGAAACATGGTCATACTTTCGAAGACCAAAAACAAAGCGAATGCACAAGTTTTGCATGCGCTCAAGCTTGTTCAGTAGCTCCTCAGTAGCATCCAGATAGCAGGCGTCGGCATAATCTATAATCGGCTGAATAAGCGTTTGTGCCAAATGAATTTTAGTCTTCAAGGGCAGGAGACCTTGAAGGTTTTTCAGCGAATGAAAGGAGAAATGTACCTTTCGACTGACCTCGTTGACCTGATTACGCCATGAAAGATTGGAGTCAATAATGACACCCAGATCTTTGGCGGTTTCGGTATAGTCAATGCGAACACCATCGAGATATAAAGGCATCAGAGATGTAACAGCAGCCACATTGCGAACGAATCTGCTACCTATGATCATGGCCTGTGATTTAGTTGGGTTAATTTGCAAACCAAAAGACTTAGCCCAAACGCTGATGCAAGCCAGATCATGATTCATAGCAACAATTGCAGAACCCGCATCAGCTACATTAAAATGTCGGTAAAGCTGCAAGTCATCTGCATAGAGATGAAAACTAGAGGAGATTACTCTGGTAACAAAGTTTATGAAAATAGAAAAAAGAAGAGGAGAGAGGACGCTACCCTGGGGAACACCCTCCGTGAGGCTACACCAATCGGAGAAGGATTCCTCCAGGCGAACACACTGAGAGCGCTCCCGTAGATAAGCACCGAACCAAGCTAAAGCGGAAGAAGAGAAATTTATAGATTTGAGGATACCAAGTAAAATATCGAAATCCACTGAGTTGAAGGCGCTACTAAAGTCAAGCAATACTAGAACAGTGAGGGACTTATTCTCCATTGCCCAGCGGATGTCGTCAGTTACTTTTAAAAGCGCGGTCACAGTACTGTGACCCGAGCGAAAACCGGATTGAAAGGGGGAAATTATCGAGTTTGACGCCAAGAATAATGATAATTGTCTATGAAATATGTGCTCAAAAACTTTAGAGAGAAATGGGAGAATAGAAATAGGTCTAAAGTGTGTTAATAAAGTAGGATTTTTAGTTTTAGGTAAAGGTATTATGTGAGCCTGTTTCCAAACAGACGGAAATGAGCAAGAGGAAAATGAGTGGTTGAAGATGTGAGTGAGAACAGGAAGTAACGTGGAAAGGATAAGAGTTATCATTCTTGAACACAACTTATCATTACCGACTGCTGAAGAAGTAATCGCAAGTATAGATTTCTTAACATCATCCTCAGTAACATCGCTAAGTTTAAAGTGAGCACATTGTAGTAACGGTAAACTAGAAAGACTCTCCAGTGTCGCTGCTTTGACAGACGGATCAAGAGAAAAGGGAAGGAGAGAGAAATGTTTATTTAGATCATTGAGGTTCACATCCTTACACTGGTTGGTAGGTGACTTGCCTATACCTACAGATTTGAGAAATCTCCATACATCGGAGGAACTGCGGTTAATGAGTTGATCGTGGAAATAGCGTCTCTTAGCATCTTGACACAAATAACTGCAACGATTACGCAAGGATTTGTAATAAGAGAGATTCAGCTCTGAAGGTCTGCGCTTATATCTGCTCTTAGCTTTATCCCTGCGAGCCATAAGCTCTTTAATTTGTAGCGTAATCCATGGTGCAGGGTTATGTCGAACTTTGACACGTCGGATAGGGGCATGCTGATCATATAAGCCGAGAACGGTTGCATTAAAACAATTCACCTTATCGTCGATGTCATCGATCTCGACCAGAGGGGTCCAGTCGAGATCGCCGGCATCATCGTCATTCAAATACTTAGCTTATTTTATTTTATTCCATATATAATTTTGTTGCCATATGTGTGTATATTTTTTTGTGAACGTTATGGTTGTATTGCTCTCTTGTAATGTGACGAAATGTATTATTTGTAATTGAATTTAATTTTTTGTAATCTAATTTTATTTAGTCATTTTATTATATATATATTATCTTGTTTGCTAATATTGTAATAATTTAAAATTTATTGAATAGTTGTTCATCTTATAATAAGAATGTTGTGCATGCCTATAAGTGACGTATTTGCACAGAATTGAAGACTCGCAATTACCTACTGTTACTATAGTTTTAAATATAATATGTCGTTGGTGTGTCTTGCTCAATAAATGAAAAAAAATGAATAGAAGAAGTCACACGGGTACTTGGAATTTGAACCCACAACCTGTTGCATGAGAGGCAACAGGCGAGGCCTTAACCACCATCACGACTTTTAATTAATTTATTATTATTGAAAAAGGGGATTCACTTGATAATTATATTTTTCTACGTTGCTGCTTAGGGATTGATCGATGAAACATTTGAAGTTATCACCTGTATAAATTACTAGCGATCTATACCCGAACTTGGCACGGGTGTGATTTACATGTGAAGCCGGTATTCTGTTCACGACACGTTTTGCAAAAGTTTTGAGTAACCTAACAAAAAGTACTATGCTTGCATGAGTTCAAGATAGTATTTTATTAATACCTATTATGATGAACTTCTTTTGTACACTCGCGGACAAAGAATACGAATCGGTACGAAAAACTAAAATTACTCTTAAAATAATACAGCTTCGAAACAGAAATGAATGAAACTGTTTGTTGTAGATAATTTACCAGTTAATTAAACAACACCAAATGTTAGAAACATTATTAGGTAGTTAAATTGTCAAAATTACATAAAAAACAACGTAATTATCAATAAATTTAACGTTGAAAAAAGAATGGTGGTACCTACATACAACACAAAAAACCAAGTATAAAACAAAATTAATGCTTTGTATTGCCTCCACGGGCTCTTCTCACAGCTGCCAGGCGATTAGGCAAGCGTTTCTTATGCGATGTTGCGGGACATTGGTCCATTCTTCCACTAACTCATGTTTCAGGTCTCGAAGTGTAGCTGGGGCAGGGTTTCGATTTCTTACACACCTCCCAAGCTCGCCCCAAGCGTGTTCAGTTTGATTCAGGTCCGGGCTTCTCGCGGGCCAGTCCATGCGATCGATGCCAACGTACTGAAAATACTCATTTACAATTTGAGCTGTATGTGGCCTGGCGTTGTCATGCATGAATATTGAATGTTCACCTATATTAATTAAATATTCATATAAGCACACGCTCATAAAGCATTTCTTCCACAGATTTTGAGTACTATTTTCTATCATCACTAACTCCGTGCGACTCTGAAACATTCCAGCCAAAACCATAACAGATCCCCCGCCGAACGCTACTTTTTCCTGAAAACAAACTGGAATAAAACGTTCCCCTGGTCGTCGGTAGACTCTTCGCCGCTCGAGCCGTAATAAATCTCGGTCTGCCGGTTCCTGGTCTTCTTATGTTCTGCCCAGTTTCTCGGAAACGTTGGATGACTCGCTGCACTGTAGAAAGTGACACGCCTATTGTTCTTTGCTGACTTCTGCCTTCGTCTAACATAGTGACGATACGTGTACTTCTTCTGGTGTTAGCAACATGATAGTCATTCAATAATGATGGTGAAAGATGACAATAATCGCTATTTATCAATTTGATTTGACAGATTGAAAACAAAAGTGAGAAAACAAGCAAAAGTAAAACAAACGCGAACTGAATTTATTTCCAGTTTTTTAGGTTTTTATAATTTTAACTTTTTTTAATTACGTTGTATGTCACTTAAGGTTTTATTTCATACTATATTAAAATTCTCTAATATAAAGTTAGTTTCATGCACATACCTTTATCAATTTGCAAGCTACAAGGATTTTCGTCATCGACTTATTTGACCACGAGTGTATATATTTGCCCATGTCCATCTGGAATACAGTACCTTTCAAATGGTGAAATATTTTTTTAAATAGCTGTGGTTTCGGAGATTACCGTCCACTGAAACACACACTCCCAAAACTCACTCTCTCTCTTTATCATGTTAGTATAGATTCAACATTACAGTTTCCGGTTTTCATTCAAGTCGTGTGTTAAAACCGAATGCCATTACTATGGCATGCTATCATGGATAATATAAATTCTACTAAAGGTAAGGGATTTTTCCAAGGTGTTGTATAGTAACATCCTCTATACGCAAATTAATAGCAACGTAGTACATTACTCAAACTGATACCTATATTCTCTCTTATTATGATCATGGGAAAATATATTTGTAACATAACATCACGCTTTCTTTCCCCGAAGGGTTGGGCAGAGGTGATTAAGTTTCACGTAATAGGGACTCCGGGCTGCTACTGAGAAATTCCAGATAGAAAAACCCAATATCACTTTGTAAAATATATTTGTATCCATAATCATATTGATGCTCTTTGTAGTACAGGAAGAGCAATGGAAATCTACTTTCGGACTGAGAACAATACACAAATGACAATTATTACAAACGTTGTGTAGCAGTGACAGGAAACGATTGTTTTCATTTTAGCAATGACGTTATTTATATTTCTGTACTTACCACGAAAACATGCGTAGATATCCCTTAAGTACGCGACTATATTTTGTGTAGTTATTAAGAAGACATCTAATGCGATCCTATTCATTTCGTGAGAGGCTACTAAGAGTAAGTTCTATATTTAAGATGTAGGGGTTTATTTATTATCGTTTTTAAAACGTCAAAAATATATGGTTAGCAGACGTTAACAAGCGTTTATAAATAAAACCGGACATAGGTATTAAATTGCCAAAGTTTCATTTAGCTCGTACCTTAAAATAGAAAATTGATAGAGAGAAATTAGGCAGTACACTGGATTCCGCCCAGCAGAATTTAATACAAAGTGTTGGTGTAGCACATAATGTAACAAATAAAAAAACCTACTGAATATTAACATCAGTAACACAATATTATCTAGGTATGCCAATATACAAAAAAATGGTCTTTATGTATATTTATTATATCATAGGTTTTTTTAATGAATTTGTAGAAATAAATAAAAGAGCACAAATGACTTCAATTGAACTTTAATTACTATGGAAATCACGTCATTAAAACACAACAAATAATATAAAAACGTACAAAATTATGGCAGTGAGCGTCAAGTAACAACGAACAACAAGAATTTAGCGCGGCTGATGTTCCGCACCACCCTCCTGCGTCATGGTTACCGTTCTGTTCATTCCTTAAACGTTATCAGAGTCTCAAATCATGGTAGATGATGGACAACCAATTCATTTATATCAATTGACCATACATCTGCGCGTCGTCGTTGTTAGCTTATCTCCTGGCGGGCTTGGGGATGGAATCTCCTTCCGCGTGGTAGCCAGTCTCGTCAGCGAAGTAGGTGACGGACACGGTCTTTCCATCCTCACCGGGGTAGGAGTAAGAGCCGCGGACAGCCACGACGTTGTGGGGCTTGTTCTCCTCATCCAAAGCTTCCTTCACTATACCCTCCTCCTGGCGGACGATGCCTTTTGCGGTCTCGAAACTGTTGAAAATACACAGATTACAAACTTTTTGCTATGCTATGTACTTGTTGTATGTTCTAGGGCAGAAGAAAGTTGTTTATATATTTAGTTATCGAGGTACGCCAACAAAAAAAGACAAAAATCATTTTGACAAAATAATAAGTTTTAGTTTTGTGCACATTAACAGGAGGCCACAACATGCATTCAATTATGAACTAAGTTAATATCTATCCAGTAATTAGTAATATTTGCAAAAAAATAATATTAAAAATGGAATTACTTACTCAAAGTTGTATGAACCCTCGGGTTTCTGTACGAAGGAAGACCGGACGGTCTGTTCGGGTTCCTCAGCGGGGGCAGCGGCGACGACGGCCACGAGGGCGAGGGCGACAAAGATCATCTGAAAACCAAACCACAATTACATTACTTCGTTTTTTAGGGGCAAAAGGAAATTATGGTACAGTTCTTTATAACTGTACCATAATTTCCTAACAATAAAAATAAAATAAAATTAATGACACCATTATCAAGATGAAAAGATGGTTTTTTTATTAACCGAATCATTTATAATGCAAATGTACAGAGTGCGAATGGGAAACTTAATACAAAACAGGCACAATTATAAAAATTCTGCAGATAATCTTATCCCGATTGCAAAGACAATCCCGATCTTTTCCAAAAAAAATACACTGCCATGAGAATTCAACTTGCAGATCATAACTAGCCACGAGGAAGTGGTGCAAAATTGGCTCAAGTAAAAAAATAAACATAATCAGCCTATAATGTTCCCACCGCTGGGACACAGGCCTCCTCTCTTCGAGAGGGAGTGGGCTGTAAATCTACCACGCGGGCCCAGTGCGGGTTGGTAGATGTCACATGTCTTTGAATTGTTTGGTTCTAGGACATGCCGGTTTCCTCACGATGTTTTCCTTCACCGTTTTGAGAGCAGTGGTGATGAAATTATTTACACAAATTAAAGCGCCTGCCTGGGGTCGAACCCACGACCTACAACTCGTAAGTCGGGGACGTTACCACTGGGCCACCACTGCTCTCAAAAAAATAAAAGCTAAACTAAATTTGTTAACGATTTACAATTGGTTTTTATAATGAGAATTATTATTGTTCTAAGTACGTACCGATTTCATTTTGGTAGGTTTTGTTTGGTTCGGAGGCTGATGAGCAACTGATGCTTCAGCAGACGCGACATAATCTTTTATACATTTCTCCGGCATCTAACGTAATGTCAAATGACAGCAAACATTCGATGTCGATATTCCGGATTCGGTCATCAATGTTCACAGGCACATGCGCTAGTGTACACACACATGCTCTATGACTATACCTATTCGACCATTTATTATATTAGTGTGTACCTCATACGCGTCACGCCTAGGAAACATGACAAGGATATTTTATTCCAAATAGTGGTAGGTATCTATGCCAGGACCAGTGACATTTTTAAAATCCAACATTTGTGCTACAGTTCGTTCACATAAATTCAGTATGGTTTTCGTTTTAAGTCGGTTCCACCGGCGGAAGGAAGGTATTTTGCTTGCACACGGAAGCTTAAAGGGTTTTGTGGAAATCATAATAGAGCAACGACAAGAAAATAAATCGGGAAGTAGGTAGTCAATATTCTTTGAGATCCGAAAACACACCGAGGGGGCCGAGGGGGTCCGATGTACACCTACAACAACTCAAATGTAAAATTCCCGGAAAAATAGTTAGTATTGAGTATACCTACATATCTACATACACAATCTGTAATACAAATATCTTATTTGAAGGTCTAATAATGACAGAAGGATCACACGCATGACATACAGTTGCAACACGTGCTAAATACACTCAAGTATTACCGAAACCAAGCAGCGCAAACGCACATTACCGGTGTCTTCAATTTTATATATTTTTATTATTTTTACCATATTAATTAATACGAACGTAATCCTTTTGAATACCAAATTAGTTTAAACTTTGAACTTTAGATATAGGTAGCTAGGTACCTACTAACACTTACTCGTCTGGCCCAAGGAAGTTTCCATGAAGGCAAGTATAAAATATTTTGTCGGTATTACCTAATACCGATCACATATTTTTATGTATAGCTCGGTTCCAAATAGTTTGGTACTACTAACATCCGTAGGTTGTCCCGTAGTGTTCGCAGAAACCTCGTCGGGTTTCTACGAAACAGGCTGAATAGGAAATAATTATGTACGTAGCGCATGGGCACGTAGAGATTAGGTAACTAAATGAGAATAATATAGGTACCATATTCAGAACTCAGGAACTCAGGACACTGAAAAATAATACGTTTTTTTTTGGGATAACTGGTTTATGTAGTTACCTATATATCTACCTACCTACCCTTTTCGAAGCCAGTTTATAAGAGGGACTGGAAACCGGCGCCAGAAAATACGATTTTGTTGTTATCGGTATTACGGACTGTCGAATGCATTTGGGCCTTCCTACAGTAAAATTATTATACCTGAAATTATTTTTTTAATATTTAATTTATTTCCTTTAAACCTAATACATAAGTAGAGAAAAAGGGTTAACAGTGAACTACTTAATTAACTTAGATCCTTATATTAATTAGACTAGGTACATGCTCGATTTGTGAAACTCCTGACACCCAAACTAGGACGTATCCTGTATTTCAGGTGTCAAAAAAAAAATTTAAAAAAATCAAACGTCAGTCAAGCCAAAACCATGTGATCATTTCAAGTAGGAAACAGACTACTTACTATATAAAATACCTACTGTATCAGAAATCAGTAACTAATAATGTTTAAAACCAAAAGCATAAAATAAATAACAAAATTAAAATAGGAATAAGAAACAAAAGACGACCCGAGAGGTTTCCAGCGAATTAATATTCAAAAGGTCAATCGATAAAAAATGGCTGGAGTCTAGAAACTTATTATTAGTCTGAAAATAAAAACAGGTGTAAATAGGCGAAAACTTGTCCTGCGGTATGCACGACACGAATAAAAGTGATGTGCTCTTAACCTTTCCAGAGGTCGGGTCCATTCTTTATATCGTGAAATTATAATTCAAGGTCGGTTTGTTTTTTACAACACAGGTCGGTAGGAGGATGTGTATCTTGCGGCTGTTTTATTAACTACTAATTAAACAACAAGGCCTCCATGTGCCATCAGCAATATCTTTGGTACCCACGTAATATACAAAATATAATAGGTACTGTTTCATACACAAGGCGTTTAACCTAGAGAACTATGGAAGTTGTCTTGTTAGTTAGTTGTCGACAGTGCCTAATGCTGTGTTCACACCAATCATTAATTGGTTATCCCATTAGCTTTGCGATTTTTTTAAGAATTCGTTTACGATAATTGATATCAGTATCACAGTATACCAAAATGTATAAAAATATTTTTTTGAAGTTTACCTAGATACCTATTATTTTATTCCACTCAAACTATCGCAATCCACTGCTGGTTCTTCGCGATCAGCTGGTTCCAGACTGAAAGCCCTAGTCAGTGTACATGGTCGCGTGTCTTGGTATGTCATAATAGACCTGTGCACGTAGAAGTAAAGGTGACGGGGAGACTTAATGACGTAGGTACGTATAGTTTATTTATTTAAGGCTCGCGCAGACTGAAGTTTTCATAGAAATTGTGCTACTAGTGTGGCGTCGCGCCTGTCTTCTGGAGCCTTTATTTGCATACCGACATGTTCAATTTATAATGTCCATAGGTCTTGGTACTTATAATAATTTGTTAGGCACATGCACCCTAATGCTCATGCGTGCACTTCATTCATGCAAATAAGCTCTGCATACCCTGTAGTCCCATTGGATACATACATGCCCCTCTAAATGATAAATAACTATAACTCAAAAAAAACATGGTATTAAATTAATCTAACGCGATTTACGCGCCATCTATTACTTTTTTTTTTAAGAACAGCCGACGCCGCGCGCCGCCAAATCACCGCGCAGGCAGCGCTCCCGTGAGCAAAAGTAGTACTACGCCTTGCTTATTTTTCATACAACGCATCTCGTGTATTACACAGCAAAAGTGTGACTGTGTGCGTGAAAATGTGTGCGCGTGTTTGAGTTTTGGAAGCATAGCTACATTGCAACCCGTCAGAGTAAGGAGGTAAGAGCGCAGCTTAATTGTTGATTGCAGAGAGTCGACTTTTTTGTCGGATTGACCAAATGACCGACTAATTCATTCGTTCGTATTAGTTCGTGTTTTCATACTGTTTCGATTGTTTTTCTTGGCGCAAGTAATTGACAGTTTAAGTAATTATTTCGTAAGTTTATTGTAAAACATCGAAAATTATATGGTTGCTGTCAATAAAAATGGAAAATTATACCTGATAGGTCTCACAGTGAGACCTGTGCTGGCGAAGTGTGTTTAAAAAATAAATTAAAGTCTGCCGCTTTTTCGACTTTAATTTTTGAGGAAAAAGTTAAATTGATTGCGAATGGGTAAGTAGTAGGTAATGCTACTCGTTATTTTCATAAAAAGTTTTATGATAAATATTACTGGCTAACAGGTGGTGTACACACAAATACATTGTATTGTTCCCATTGCAAGGCCTAGCCGTGCATAACCTGTCTGAGTGAGATCTTTGTGCACACCACTGCTGTAAGGGCGTTTGCAAGTCATCGCAATTGGCTTTTTTGTAGGTAGGTACATTACTAACACAACACAACAATAATACTACATATAATAATAATATAACACAACAATTCCCCACCATCGTATCTCTACGTTGACGTCGTGGTGGGGCTTGCGCGCTCCGAGCTCTGGGTCTGTGCTAGAGTTTACTTTGCCGGAACAGGGCTAAGGTAAGGAGCCAGACCAAGTAAGATATGGAAACCAGCAGGGCAGCATGTGGCGAGCTGTTAGGCAGTAGCGATCCCACGGACCCTATCTCGCGGGAGAAGTCTTGTTCCTCATCTCTGGCTTGCCTTTATTGGCCGGCTGGAGTGAACACTGACGAGGAACAGAGCTCCCACTTCATTGTTGCCTTTATTGGCCGGCTTGAGTGGAGATTTACAAGAGCAAACGTGTTCGGAGGAAGTATTCCAAAAGTGCTGGTACGGATCTTGAACATCTTCCGGGCTCTAGGATGGTTCTGATAGCCGAGGAGTACGTCGCCACTCCTCAAGCAGCTCAGGAAGTGTTGCACCCTTGTCGCTACGTCACTATGTGTTTTCGGGGCCCATTATTGAGTGTACAAGTTACCCCCTGCCATTTTACCCGTGTATTACATAACTTTGATCAGGCATAGACATAGTTCTTCCATAGTTTTAGGTTAAAAAAGCCACTATAGCCACCCAAACAAACCCATAGCCCAATATGTTTTGTTTCCATGTTCTGCAATATTCTTGCACCAACCGAGGTTTGTCCTTGGCTGCACTTGTATAATGCAAATAGGGATAATCGTCGGTTGGTGCCTTATTCCATTTAAAATTGTCTAAGGGGCCTCTGTGAGTTGGCTTCGGCCCCTCGTACGCCTTCCAAAGGTCCGAGGCCCCCTTTTCCCGAGATATGTAAAACA
This sequence comes from Tiliacea citrago, assembly GCA_963921375.1. Lineage (NCBI taxonomy): Eukaryota > Metazoa > Arthropoda > Insecta > Lepidoptera > Noctuidae > Tiliacea > Tiliacea citrago. The sequence goes on from OY992785.1 coordinate 14,983,663, forward strand.
TATAACACAACAATAATACTTTAATACTACTAAGTATATTCTTACAAATAGATAAATTCTGATTCTAATCATTTCCACGTGAAATTATAGTTTCCCAACTGTATCGATCTGATGGTTTCTTTCTAAAAGTTTACGTCTAGCCGTAAGTCTCTACTGAGTAGGATGAATATCCCCAGATAGACATACCTACTCCTGCACACTATACTAATAGGCATAGGTACTACAGAGGTATGAGGAACAGGGTGTACAGTTCACTCATCCTCCATAGAATAGGGAGGATCCTCCGAACAGACGAGAGTTGTGTCTGGCGGGCAACTGCCCGACGGCTACGGTTGATGTTGGGATGTTGTATATAATTATGTTAGTTGCGCGATAAAAACTCTGCTTGCGCGATGCAGGATTTTGCGTGACGTCAGTGTCATGCGTAGTTTGCATGTGGCGATGTAGATGCCGCCACAGTACCATATACGTATACCTCAAGATTCTAATACTCATTACAATCACTGAAACTTAGTTCAAATAATTAGCTATAAAAAAAAAACTAAAACAAGTCTTATGTAAACGCAGCTTTATTAACGTAGATTCAGGTTTGGGTGATCACTCGAAATTGAAGAGCATAGCTACTAAGAACCGGTTATATATTAGAGGTGATAAAAAAGATTACCTAAAGCAATACCTAAGTGTAAAATATTTAATAACTAGCACTTCGCCAGCGGCTTCGTCCTCGTGGATTTCGTATCTTCGCCTACTTATAACATAGTTCAACACTCTCTCCGTCCCGTTTAAACTACTACATACTTTAAAATTATTTAATCAAAATATCTAAGGTTGCTCTTCCAAATTACTTGAAATAGAATTGTTTTTAGAAAATACCAAGTTTGATGTCATTTGTTTAACAGAACATTGGTTAAAAGAACATCAAGTAACGTCAATTAACTATGAAAATTATTGTGTAATAAGCCATTTCAGCCGTAAACATAATATGATACATGGCGGGTCATTGATATTAGTAAAAAATTATATTAAATCAAAAGAACGAAAAGACATTTTCGGACTGTCTGTTGAACACACCATTGAATTGTCCTGTGTTGAGCTTGATAAGCATACAGATACAAACAGTATACAGACCTCCAAGTTATCAGAATCTATCTGTGTTTGATCTGTAATGGAAGATGTGCTAAAGAAACTTAGTAGGTACTAGTAGTAAGTCAATAATCATATGTGGTGTTTTTAATGTTAATGTATTAGAAAATAACTCGGATACTGTCAGATTGTCTCTGTCAGAAGTCTTTTTGGGTCATTTGATTTGACAAATGTTTTTATTGAACCAACCCGAGTGACAGCTTCTTCTGCCACTTGTATAGATAATATTTTTTGTAATTGTAATTACTTACCTATATAAAGAAATTGTAAATAAGTTGCCATCTGATCACAGTGGACAAACAATTACATTTTGCTCCTACGTGTCTTTACAAAAAATGTAAATAAGGTTTAGGCCAATTGCATGTCAAAATTTAGAGAAATTCAAAAATTCTTTGGCCAGTAAATGATGTGTTCAAAGTTTTAATAATATGCGTGACCCAAATGAGTTCTACGCCGAGTTTTTTTCACTATTAAACACGCAATATAATGACACTTTTCCACTAAAGACTAAAAGTATTTACACTAAGTTCTTATTTAGCGATTGGGCGACTCCAGGTATTCGTAAAAGCCGGGAAAAACTTTTTGAACTTTATGACCTAAAGCAACACATGAATAATACAAGCTTTCATCAGTATGTTGCAAAATATTCTAAAACTTTTAAAAGTGTGTGCAAAATAGCTAAAGCTCTTCATATTCAATTCATTCATAGCAATAAAATAAAATCAGCTGATGATAAAATAAAACTACCTGACAAATAATAAATAATGAAAAAGGTAGGAAGAAACAGCGAAATACTGAATTCATTTTAGAGACTGCACATGGCCCATCACCTCAGATGTAGAAATAACTCAGGAATTCGATTTTTTTTTTTACTAATATTCCACTTAAAACTACTGAAACTTTAAATTCCTTACCCGCGCTTTCTGCTGCCTTACTTAGGAAGAATGTAAAGGCATGCTTTGGAGTTTAGGTTTCAGCATACAAACCCACAGGCTGTTATAAAAGCGGTTAAAGATCTTAAAATTAAATCAACAGTAGATCTCTGGCGAATGTCTGTAAACGTCTGTAGATCTATCATCGAAACCATTGCACCCTATTTAGCTTTTATATTTAACACCAGTGTGGACCAAGGAGTCTTTCCGGATGTCATGAAACACAGTAAAGTACTCGTAGTTCCTTTGTTCAAATCCGGTGATAGTAAAGAACCCCATAATTATAGGCCTGTGTCAATTCTGCCAGTTCTCAGTAAGGTGTTTGAAAAGTTGATGCTCAATCAAATATTACATCACTTTAATAAAAATTCCATCTTTCATGAACAACAGTACGGTTTTACTAAAGGGCGTTGTACCGCTGACCCCGGTGTAGCCCTAATAAAGAACATTTTTAGCGCCTAGGAGGAAGCACAAGATGCCATTGGAATCTTTTGTGACCTCCCTAAGGCGTTCGATTTCGTAAACTATGAGACACTTTTGCTGAAACTCGAGCACTATGGGATTAGGAATACAGCTCTTGATTTACTAAGATCATACTTACCTAAAAGATAGAAAGGTTAAAAATCAAGTAAACGGCGTAAACTCATTGGGGTCTGAAATAGCAATGGGCGTCCCTCAAGATTGGATATTGGGTCCATTCCTCTTTTTAGTTTACATTAATGATTTACCCCAATTACTTCAAAATCAACCGAAGATGGTGTTTATTGCACATCATTGATCTTTAAAATAGACCGACGGTCACAAAATCTTGACGACGTGAAACTCTATTCTTCAGTTCCAAGATTGGTTTACGGTAAATAATTTGGACCTTTGTCAGAAGTAGCGAATGTGATATCATATTGAACGGAGAAAAACTGGAATTTATTAATCAAACGGTTTTCCTAGGAATCACTCTAGACGATAAACTACAATGGGGACCACATAATATGACCTCTCTTGCGGGGCGGCTAAGCTCGGCCGCTTATGCTGTTAGAAAGATAAGACAGCTAACAGATATAGAAACCGCGCGTTTGGTTTATTTTAGCTACTTCCACAGCATTATGTCGTATGGCATTTTACTGTGGGGTCGGGCTGCTGACATTGAGTCCATCTTTGTTTTGCAAAAGAGAGCTGTCAGAACAATTTATAATCTACGTCGCCGCGAATCTCTTAGGGAACTGTTTAAAAATATTAATATTATGACGGTACCTTGCCAGTTCATTTATGAAAATATTATGTATGTAAGAAAAAATCTACATCTTTATAATAAAATAAGTGATAGACATACTTTTAATACTAGAAATAAAGCTAAAATAGATCAACCATTTTTCAGATTATCTAAAGTACGTATACATACATCTTTTATGGGGTACTGTGTTAAATGTTACATCAAAATACCTTGTGATATATTGCAATTAAATGAAAGACAATTTAAAACACATATTAAAAGTACACTTTGTAAACAAGCATATTACAAGTTAGAGGATTATATCCAAGATAGGAATGCTTGGAAACATGCTGGTCCAGCTCCATAGGACAATCTAGAGTCTAGACAAATTCAAATTGGTTGCTATTATAATTGTATAATTTGTTATTTTTGTGACATTGATTTTACATCCTGTGATTACCTAAACTCACACACTGACTTATTATTTTAATTTTTTTAGGAAAACATATACTTTAAAAAAAAAAAAACGTTTGTAAAGATGTGAACACCATGTGTCTATCTCATAATTAAGTTATTTTTATTGCTTAGTTTTTAATTCTTTTTACCTATTATGGTATAGTAATTTTATTCTAGGTGCATCGTCTTCACATATAATCTTAATATATAATTAATGTAGTCAAACAAAATATGTAAAACATTTTTAAAAGAGTAACAGTGGAGTTTCTTGCCCATTCTTCTCCATATGAAACTACATTTTGGAAGGGGCAACTAGAATCAATCCTTGTAAATTTTGGCGTTCTCAAAAGTGCCTATTTGAAATAAATAATTTGACTTTAAAAGATAGTTTCCGAAAATTAATTGTTGCGATCTTTTTAGGGTTCCGTAATCGACAAGGAACCCTTATAGTTTCGCCATGTCTGTCTGTCTATCTGTCCATCCGTCCGTCTGTCCCCGGCTTAGCTCAGAGACGCTTAGTACTAGAAAGCTGTAATTTGGCATGGGTATACATATTAATCACGCCGAGAAAGTAAAGTAAATAAAACCACGAAAAACTATTTTTTTTAGGGTACCTCCCTTCCACGTAAAATGGGGATGATATTTGGGTTTCTCGTCTATTCCATGGTGTGGGGTATCGTTGGATAGGTCCTTCTGAATTCAGGACGGTGTCAATGTCTTAGTTATTGCATCATAGATAATTGCCTAATTAATAGGTACTAGTCTACTAGTTGCTATCTATCAATACAATATTACGGGCCGACTAACGAAATAACTTCTTTGTACCACGTTTGTATCAATGTAACATCGACACATTCAAATCAACCCACGCAACGCTTGAACTTTGAACTTGAAGTGGACTTCTACGAACGATCGAAGAACTTAGATCACCTGCAAAAAATATAATATTTTCTTGCACCTACTTAATTGTTATTATATTCGTGTATGAGACATACAATATAATGTTCATGTTAATGGCAATATCTCTGTAATACTCTGTTGCACCATCTGTCAAAAACCTTGTTTGTCGTAACTGGAGATTTTAAGTTTTTGCGTCATGAACTTAATGATTGCGTCACTATAAGAACCTACTTGCAATCATTGTTGTGGTGTTTGAACAGGCACGTGCATAATCGACAACTTATGTGTGATTGAGTCGGATTCATTCGACTATAGAGCCAGTTTTGATGATTTCACTGGCGTCGCAGGTCTATCCGTAGCGGTTGCGACTTGTTTGGGCTCCTGGGTTTCAATGGGCTAAGTGACATTAGGTGTTTCCAATAAGAATTTCTCAGTGGCAGCTTAATGTCCTGGATTTGTGCACAGTTAATGGCAATCGGTAATCCTTACTGGATTCCGGATTACTGGATCCAGTTGTGGAGGTCAGATAGGCAGTCGCTCCATGTAAAATAGGTACTGGTAGTCAGCTGCATCCGGTTAGACTGGAAGCCGACCCTAACTATGTTGGGAAAAGGCTAGGCAGATGTAGAATGGTAATAGTTTCTGAATTTCACGTCTACCACTCTACCTAGGCTAACCCTTCAGGGAATAGAGGCGTGATGATACGACATGGGCCGCAGTTAGACGGCGCGAAAAATTTCTTGCGGCCACTGCGCGGCGGCCGTGCGGTGGCCGCATGCTATGTGTTCAGTCATAGCAATTTATGTTTTATTAACTAGGACACAACATTGAAATTCTTTGTAGTTAACTAACCACGCGGCGGCCTGCGATGTCGAAACGGTCGGCAGGCGGTCCATCTCGCATACTGTCTATACAGTCTCGCATAAATGATAATAGTGTTCTGGTTCTTCAATTTATCATGTATGAAGTTTAGTAGTTTATCAAATGTTTTAATATCATTCGGAAATAATCTACGAATTCTTTTTCATCTTCTCGCAGTTCGTTGTACAGCGTACGAAATTCACCACTCTTCTCGCCGAGCTAAAATACCTAGGATGAATCCAAAATCTTTTAAATCTCTTTTTTTCTTTTTTGCATTGTAGGTGCAATATGCAATCACAACTTTCTGCTTTTTAATCAAATTGCGCATAACGAACACGTGTGAATTTCCAAGAGCAACTGTTGAAATAATTCGGGGTTGTAGTGGTGGCATGAAGGGGATTCTTTGATAAATCAACTTTACGTAGTTGCTAGAAGGCTTGTATTACTAAAACAGCAGATCAGATGCGCGGTCACCAGGCGACGACCGCGCAGCCGCCGCGCGGTTGTGCGGTGACGGCGCGAAATAATTCGTGTCATTAAAACGCGCCCTAAGCATTATTTTCCTTGATGCCATTCCCGGATTCACTGGGGGACTAAGGGTTGGACGGCCGGGGCGGTCCCAAAGAGTATAATAACTATAAAGGGCGGTCCGCCCCGAGCCCGTCCTGGGGGGGGGGGGGGGGGCGTAGATTTTCAAATCTCGAGAACTTATTAATAAAATCCTAACCAAGGCTTAAATTATGTTCAGTAAGTACAAACAGTTTGTAGTTGTAGGGCTCCTGCGTATGCAATAATAATTACTTGAAAAATTCAAAGAAGTAGATATTCTGACTGTAGCCTCTCAATAAATATTTGAAAATCTATTGTATGTACACAAAAATATATCAAATTTTAAGAAAATGACCGATATTTCGAAACTTACCCATTAAACGATTTAAAAGCTGTAAAACCAAACTTTGTAAAAAGGGTACTATAAAATTTCAGATTATTTAGAAAACAAAAAGCTTGGGATTGACTGCTAGCCACAAGGCTAGCAGTCAATCCCAAGCTTTTTGTTTAGTTTTCCAGTTTGATCACAAGATCAAACTGGAAAACTTGACATTTTTAATTATTATTCATGATTTTATATACATATATGACATTGCTGATTATAGGTACACAATATTACATGAATATTTACTTTGAAAAGTATTATATTTACTGCTTTAATTTATTGTGAATGTGAGCACTATGTGGGTCTTTTTTTTTTTCTTTAAATATTTTCCTATTATTTTTTGTTTTTCTGTTTTAATGGTGGTCTGGCATTTTGAGCACTTTATGCGGCCTACCCAAATGTACTTTCTTTGGTATTGTTCGTCGAGTCGTTGAGCTTCTTAAGTCTTGAGTCGAGCTGCACGATTACTGACAAATGCGTGCACTGATTGGACAGCTTCACTCAAATTTGTGTGGTTCTTTCCTCAAAAGACCATTTCAGACACAGATCTACATGGTCCACCAAGATTATGTCTGGACTTTAAAAGAGACTTTGACCCCTGAGTTTGTTTCGCCATTTCTTCTCAGGGGTAGTCAGATAGGAAATGTCGACTACATCTAGCTTATTTTTTGCTTTATAATATGACGTGTAAAAGTGATTCCGATATCCTATTTACAGAATAAACGATTTCATTTCATTTCACGATTTCATTTCATATAATTATTATCGTAGGGATAAGGCGCGAAGTTATTTTTGCGTAAACGTTCGGCCGATACTTCGGTTTAACGCTTCGGAGTAGACCCCCAGGCCCGGATCGACGGCGCATTGTGTTCCACACGCGCCTCAAAGATGTCAGCACCAACTGACGAGGTCCGGTAGGGCCAATGCCTGCCAGGGTTGCGAGTTTGTCCGAAAGGGATATCATGGACCTGGCTCACAGGCAACTGAAGGAACACGGGTGGGTTTTTTTGATAATTTCGTTAAGTTTCTGCATAAGTCGACAACGAAACTCCTATTTCTGTAAGTATGAATGGTCAAAAGAAAACCTAACTTATACGAGGTGGGGTGCAAGTTTACGAGCTCGCTTCGCTCTACCATCGTATCTTCTTCTAATAGATTTTTTTTTAATTAGACTCAAACTTTTCTGCGTAAGTCGTCAAAGTATCTCCTTTTTCTTTAATACGGTCAAAAGAAAACCTTTCCGAAGCAGGGTGCTAACATTTTCTAGTTCGCTACGCTTGCGTCTACATTCTCCTACTTCTCAAAATAGGGTAATATACTGTTTTTTTTTTATTTCGATTTTTCGAAACCAAAACAATGTTTTAATATCTCAAAAACGCCCAAGTTGTTATATGCGTTTTAAAATCTATTGAGTGTGTAAAGAGACAGCACTGCTGCGATCTGACGTCACAACACAGGAACGCAAAAGTAACTTCGCGCCATTCAATACAATGATCGTTTTGCGTGACAAGGATAGTAAAATAATTTCAAAAGCGTGTATCTTGTCCATTTTTCCACCGATTTTTTTTTTCTCAAATTGTCTCGTTTAGAAACACCTACAAAAATAAGCATTTATTCATATATATTTTTGATAGCAGTCAAATACCCTACTGTCTGAATACCGGAGAGGGGAGGGCCGCCCCGAGCCTGAGAACCGGCCTGCTTGGAAATAAAAATCGAAAGGGGAGATGGACTTGTGTGTTCAGTTGACAGAAAAGAGACCAATATTCGATTGAAGTCCTGCGTTCGATTTCTAGGTGGGATAGTGTTTTGTTGTGGTGGTTAAAAAAAAACATTCATTTTCAAATAATATATGTTTAATAAATTAAAGAAACGAAAGAAAAAGTATAAAATCACCAAGTCAATCGCATCACATGATCAGTTTTCCTTTTAGATGACTTTATAAAGCCGAGAAACTGTAGTTCGGCCACTGCACGAGTGAATCTTAACCTGGAACAAAATTAATTTTAATTTATTATTGGGTAGAACAAAAAACAACTAAAAGACGGCACAATTATTATTGCAAAGGTCACACAATCCATTTTTTGTGTATTTGGACTATTTTATCAGGCAACTAATCTATACATAAATTATATTAATACTAATAATAAAGCTGAAGAAGAATTTGTTTGTTTGTTTTTAGGGTTCCGTGCGTCCGAATGAAAAAACGGAACCCTTATATGATCACTCCTGTCTGTCCGTCGGTCACAGCCGATTTGCTCGAATCCACTGGACGGAAATTGTTGAAATTTGGTACACATATGAATTTCTGTAACCCTAACACGAACGTATAACGTAAATAAATGAATTTTGACTATGGGGGTCACTTTTGGGGGGCAAATTAAAAAAAAAATACAGACTGTGACATATCAAATTAAAGGATTTGTTATGAAGATTTTAATATACATATTTTTTTATCATTTTAAAGTAATTAGTTTTAAAGTTATTGATGAAAACAGACGAAAATTGACCGTTCCCCTCCCCTTATCTCCGAAACAGCTGAGGTTGAAATTTTGAAAAAAATACAGAGAATAGTTCTATACTTATAGATTACAGGAAAACCAGAATAGAAGCCTATGGTCTTAAAAAAACATGGTAAATCACTCAATATTGTGCGTACAAACATATATTTGCAGTTGGAATGTACATGTTTTTCAATTACTATAATGTGAAGTTTGTTCTTGGGATACATTCATCTCAACTACGGAACCCTACATTGTGCGTGGTCCGACACGCACTTGATCGGTTTTTGATGTGTAACATTTTTCTTCTTGCTTTCTGTGGGAGTGATTTCGTGAAAAGGGACGGAAGTGTGTAACAGGAAGTGATAGCTGGATGGAATAAGTAAGTACTTTTTAATAGCATGAAATCAGTAAGTACTTTATAATAGCAAGGAATTAGTAAGTACTATATAGATTATAAGGGTCGAATAACTACCGCGACTACTAGTAATGAATGATAATTCGAATAAATATTTCAGTAGGTATTTAGCTTTTGTACATTTAGAGTTAATTTCTGTCGCTGCTCAGTTGCTTATTACAAAGGTGACATGTCAGATGTTACACATCATTATGAGACTACTGTAAGGCTTGCTCGTTTTTTTTTTGTTACAATTTTTTTTCTTTAAAAACTTGTTTTCTTTTTGCTCGTCTCCTAAGGGTCGTAGCGTGATATCAAATAGCCTATAACCTTCCTCAAGAATTGGGCTATCAAGCTTTGTGCATTCATCGCTAATCTCTGGAACTAGCAGTGAGCAAAGCAGCCAAGCATAAAGAAAAAAAGTCACAAAGAACGCTAAGTGACAACGAAGTAACAGCGCGGGCCGGTCAAAGCGTATAATATACAATTAAAATTATGATAATTTTTAATTTTTAAAATTATGATAATTTTAATTTTTAAAATTATGATAATTTTTAATTTTTAAAATTATGATAATTTTTAATTTTATGGGGGTGGTAAGGGTGTTGGAAGTTGCAGGAAAAAATACGAAATACACGCGAACAAAGACCGGGGGAAAGTGCTAGTGTATTTATAAACGGCTATTACAAGATTATACAACAATAATAAAAAAGAAGTATCTGACAAAATCGAGACTCGTTTTATGAATAAACGATGGCTCCTCGATTCGAATATTAAGGAACACAACATAAGAATATAATTAAAAATTCATAAGAATAATATAATATTCATAAGAATTAACATGTAAAACGTACATGTTAAATATCTTGTTTCACGAAAAAAGTACAGCATATCCCGGCGGAAAGTCTGATGATATAACAAGAACCACAAAGCTGGAACGGGCAAGACCGAGTCGTGAAATACAGACGGCTTTATAATAATACTCAGGATTTGGTAATGCCTCATCGTCATCATGCCTAACCTCACCCAACTATGTTAGAGTCGGCTTCCATCCGTATTTCACATGGAACGTCCAATCTGAGCTCTATCTGAACCCAGTTACTGGGTAATAGGATACCCTTGGTAAGACTGGTAATTTAGTGGACACTCACTGCGTATTAGGATCCTGGTGTCGTTGCTCATCATCTTCTTCGGGGCGCAGTACCGCAGCAAACGCTTGCAGCCAATCATACAAGTTGATATGCTTGCCGCACTCCCGATGTAGCTTGTACGCCAGGCAAACGTCAGGCAATGTGTCTATGACGCTGTCTGATGATGGCAGGTGACAACAGGAACACTGAAGGAAACAAAACGAACAATGTAATAGAAGGATTTACTACTTACTACTCCATGGAAAGCAAAGTCTTTGCAATATACTTAGTTACAAGTCCAAATAAGGGGCAATGTTTATTAGTAAAATTCTGGTTTCTGTTTTGAAGATACCTTATAAACCAAGGAATTTGTATTTATATCTGTACGGCTATTATGAGTTGAACCAAAGTAACGTAGGATTGAAGCGTATCCCATTTCTAAGATGTTGCGTTTTTGATAAAGTGACATCAAAAGCTCATTAAAATCTGTCAGGAAATATTTATCAATTTCCTTTCATTTGTTGTATTTCTAAACCTATAAGGATTGTAGGCGTGTACAAATCTACATAAAAGTTAAGGAACATGACTTACCTGTAAGTAATGCACGGGGTTGCTAAGCGCAGTGTGTACAGCGCCCCGCGGGGACCCGACGATGTGCTTCCTAACATTCGACACGTCGCTGAAGAACAATACTTCGTGGAACGTCTGTGTGTGCGCCGGTTTCAGACCCTTACTGAACACGTCCTCTAAGTAACTAACGAAGCGAGAACGAACCATCTCGAACTCAGACTGTACGCGGTCCACTCTGGTTGCTTTTAGTAATTTCTAGAACATTTAAAATTTTTGTGATATTTTAAAATTATTTCATGCATGCCATTTCGAAGACGCATAAACAGCAGCATTCACTAGGTATCGTATAATAACCAGAGATCGGGTTTTTCACTCTATGTTACTTCCTTCGTCGAAGTTTAGGTAAATAAGCTACCTATTCCGATCTCTGATAATAACCTACATTGGTGGAGGAGTCCAGTATAAAATAATTATAACTACCTACCTCTACAATACTTCTCGGGTATTAAAATACCTCAGAAAAGGGGAACCAAATACTGCAGCTGTCCATTCACGCGTGTAACATAATCTTTTAATATAAATGTCTTACCTCCTTCAACTTATATCTATTCCCAGGAACATTTTCATCAGTATTCTCAGTCTCTGGTAAAACATTTGTAGTAACAGTTGTATCAGTATTGGCATGCTCTATTTGTCTCAAAAATGTTAATAAATGCACTCTCAAAGATTTGACGAAGTTTTCACCAAGATCATCATTGAGAAATATACTATTCTTTATATTATTTTTTGTTGGAGATGACCGAAGAGGTCTGACTGGTGACACAGCGTGCAAGTATGAGTTGACTATCTTCAGGGCACTTTTGACACTTTCAACCAACTTCGTTTGTGATTGAAATTTTAATAACTGCATGCATTCTTTGAATGCTGGTGTGTCTGTTACACATTCTAAGGCGCACTTCGTGTAAATTTCCCGAACCTACAAAAAAAAAAGAATATAAATGAATACTAAATTAGTTAAAATAGTATTAGTCTTAATTCAAATATTTAACGTTACACATATTAAACATTATTACAAACCAGCCATAAACAATCCAAAAAAGGTTTTGTGACTTCTTCCTTTTTGCAAGAACTGAAGTTTTTATTATGCACTATGTAGCGCTATGATATCACTAAGTTAACGGAGCTGTGGCGGACTAATGATAATTACACCATAGATATCAATAAACTGGTTTAATTGCAACAAACAGTACCTGTATTATAAAATAAAATACAATTTACTGACATGATTTAAATCATACCTAGAGCAAGTTGCGCCACCGCACACACGCGACTTTGTCTGTTCGTTTTTACACAGGCGCTTTCGGAATTTATCTTTGCATGTGTCGTTTGAAGTAGAGAAAAGAATAATAAGAAGAAATAACAGATACTCACAGATTTCCCAAGGATATTCTTTGGTAATTCTTTCAAAAACACACTTAGCAATCTCAAACACATGTAAAAGCTGTACAAGTAATCGTGAAGTCTATTCATCTTCTTGTAAAGAATCTCTCGGAAGAAATTGTCGTCATTAAACAGACTGATCTTAGTTCTACAATCTTGTTCTTCTAAAAATGGCCTGAATGACATTAACTGTCGTGTGCTCTCGAGATCATCTGCACTTAGCTCCATTATGACTTCTTCAAGGTTGTCTCTGTCACAGCATAGCGACTTTACGTTGTCTCCATAGAAATGATCCATCATGCAATACTGAACAAAATGAAACAGGATAACAAACACAGCTATGAAACACGATATTATGTTGCTAGAAACAGATACTTGAATAAAATATTATACTGACTGAAACATCCCATCCTATCCTAATCCTAACTAATATTAGAAATGCGAAAGTAAGTTTGTTTGGTTGTTCACGCTAAAACGACTTAACGGATTTGGAAGAAATTTGGCATAAGGGTAGATGACCTGGAGAAGGACATAGGCTACTTTTCATCCTGGATCGCAGACGAAGTCGCGGGCAATTTAGCCCCGTTGAGAGATTTTTGGTAGGGGCAAAACTTATTGGTTCAAGTCACCGACACGCTAATGTGACGTGTTGCGCCAGACTGGCGCCGCGCTGCGGTCTGTGTACAAGATATACAGGGTGGATTTTTGAAACGGTGTAGTAAGGGTAGGTACCTTAGCCGTTGTAGCTACAGGAAAACGGTCTTAAGAGACTGTCCTTACTCTTTGAGACATTTAGAAATGCATTCACATATTTTGAAAAACTGTACAATCATCAAGAAAATGGACTGTTTTCACAAAAACTTTTTCACTTTCATATTTCGTAGGAATTAAACTCCAACTTACTTTTTATGACGGACAAATTAGCCGAAAATAAACAAAAAAAAATTAAATTCGAACGAATACGCGTTATAAATTTATTTGCTTTAAGAACAAGATAGTTTATTGTTTGTAATTTCCGAATTTTTTAGAAGAAAATGAGCTCAAATTATTTAGAACTTTCAGACTTGTATGGAAATCGTTAAAAAGCATGTCCGCTATTAAAATCAGAAATCGCACAAAACCTTTGTATGGGAAAAGTTTTTTCAAAAGCAACAAACTATCTAAATCTTCATCTGCCTAGCCTTTTCCCAACTATGTTGGGTACGGATTCCAGTCTAACCGGCTGCAGCTGAATACCAGTATTTTACATGGAGCGACTGCCTATCTGACCTACACAACCCAGGTACTGGATAACAAGATACCCCATGGTAAGGCTGGTTGTCAAAGTTTCGGGCTTCTAACGACGTAACAACTGTCAAAGATCTACAAATAACAGCCGGTAGTAACGGCTTAATATGCTTTCCGAGGCACGGGGGAGCCACGGAGGGGTCTTGGTATGTAAAGATGGTCATCTATCCACGGACCAACCGCGGCAAGCGTGGCTTACCCTGATCGATCGCCCCGTAAAATCCCAAACTATCTAAATATTGTACATAACCAAATTAAATTATAACGTATATTCTTTTGAAATTTGAAGTTAATCATTTTTGTTTATTTTCGGCCGGTCTATCCATCGTGAAAAAGTAGGTTGGAGTCTCATTTCTTACTCAAACCTCAGTTGGTCCTATAGAGTTTTTTGTCCTTTTATGATACAGGATCGATTGGCATCAAAAAATGTTTTTGTGAAAACTGCCTATTTTCTTGCTGACTGTACATTTTTTTTTCAAAATCTGTGAATCCAGATCAAAATATCTCCAAAAGTTAAGGAGTCTCCTAAGACTATTTTCTTGTAGCGACAACGGTTAAGGTACCTGCCCTTACTGTCCTATCTCAAAAATACATCCTGTATAATATGTTATTCCAAGTTTTCACTTCTGTCGGCAGTCCCGATGACAGGCAATATTATTTTTTCATAGTTACCTTTACACTCTGAATGAGACCCGTAACAGAAAAATCGTAGAAAAGAAAGACATCTGTTAACAGTTCAAACGCCTTGCCTGATAAATGAAATGGACTTGTGTGTGTTAAGAAAATATCCTCCAACACCTGAAATATAAAAACTGAATTAGTGATTTTATTATGAGGCTGTTGTATCTTGTGTCCCACAGCAGGGTAAAATGGCAAAAATAATGGAAAGACGGAAGGATGCCTTCCGTTTTTCCATTATTTTTTTTGAAAACTTTAGTAGGAGTCTAACTAGTCACGCTATCTCCTTTTAGGCGTACCGGTTCCTGTTGTTCGAAACCCAATCCTTGGGTAGTGATTAAAACGCACTTTTTGAGGCAAAGTTCTTAAATAAAAGTTTAACATTCATAAATTGATGGGTAATAGAGTGCTTTACTAGTTACAAACAACTTACTTGATTCATGTAAACGGGTGATGCATGTGAATGGAATACTTTGATTAAAAGCTTAGATGACACATGGTAAGGAAACGATTTGTGAAGCGCTGACACCGACGTCGCCACGCCAAACACGAATACTATGGGCATTGTTGATACATATGAACTGGAAAAAATAAAAGACTATTATAATTACTATAGTAAACTAGCTGACCCGGCGAACTTCGTACTGCCTTATACCGACAGCAGCGCCACCCACCGGGTCCAATTGTGTTTTCAAACCATCCAGGAACCCGTCGAAATGTAAATACAAAATTTCAACCAAATCGGTCCAGCCGTTTAGGAGGAGTTAGATGAGAAACACATGTACAGAAGAATTATGTGTATTAAGATTGAGATGACCAATTAGAATCTTCATAATCAGTCGGATCAAAGCTAAATATGGGGCATACTTATGCAAGCATGCCCCATATTTAGCTTCGATCCGACTGGTTATGATTATAGGCGCACGCCTATAATCACCATTCTTAGTAGATAACCTGGTGATTGCTAATGTAAATTTGGATAACTTGGTAATTTGGATACATTGCAAATAAAAACAAAAGGACACAGAGGCTGAACTTAAGATACAAATGTTAAGTTGCCTTTAACAACAATGGATGTGGTTTATGATTAGTAGCAGAATAATCAGCCTAGAATGTTCCCACTGCTGCGACACAGGCCTCCCCTCTGTGAGACTGAGTGCGCCGTAATCCACCACGCGGGCCCAGTGCGGGTTGGTAGATGTGTCACATGACATGTCTTCAAATTTTTGGTTCTAGGACATGCCGGTTTCCTCACGATGTTTTCCTTCACCGTTTTGAGAGCAGTGGTTATGAAATTATTTACACAAAGTAAAGCGCTTGTCTGGGTTCGAACCTACGACCTACAACTCGTAAGTCGCGGCTAATACCACTGGGCCACCACTGCTCTCGCTGAGTATCGAGTTAATTTAAAAAAATACTTGCACAGCTTACCTTACAATCATTACAAAGTCTTGTAAAACATTACAGTTAAAGCTCTCAAAATCAGGAATAATAATAACTAATATTCTTTTGGTTGTGGCTGACGTTTTCTTCATAGGCGATGACATGCACTTAGATAGGTACCAATTTTTGAGAGTCTTCATTGTACATTGATTTTTTTTCAATTTCTTTGTTTGACTGATGATGCCTTCTGATTCATCATCATAATCCTGGAAGATTGAACACATTAACATTTATCTTTTAGATAAAGTCAGAAAATGGAATACTGACAATAAAATGCATGGCTCATATTACCAATGTTATTAAGGCTATTATTTACTGGAAAAAAATTGAGTCCATTTCTGTTGTTGTCCTGTCCGGGTTGCGGGTGTGTCCGAAAGGGATATCATGAATATGGGTGGGTTTTAGTCAGTAAAAGTCTGACACGCCCTCCCGCTTCGCCCAGAGCGGGAGAAGTTATTAAATAACATCCATCACAAAAAAAAATGTCTGTTGTTGTACAGTCGAGTTCATTAATATATTAGCCCTTCCAGGCTTCAAAAATATATGACCGTCAAAATATAATATCTAATTATTATAATAAATAATAAATAAAAGCATCATTAAATTGGGGTCAAGATTTCGATTCATTAATATGTGACTGGTTTTTCTCAGTAACATGTATACAGCCAAAAGCACATTATTATATGAACAACATTAAGATCATATTATCTGAACATTGTAGGATTCACAATTATGTATGCACACATGAATACAATAATATCTAAACAAGTAAATGTAATTCAAATTCAACCTTATTACTTACGTCATAAAGATAATTTTAATAGCAATCTTAAAATTGCATGGTCAAGGAGTTTGCAACATTATTTATCACTGGCTAGATTAACTTCAAATGACGTTATGTTTTTCTAATAAAATTATAACTGACGCACATGTGATTCAACGATTTACTGGATTTAATATACAATATTAATTCTATTGAAATATACCTACCCATTTAAAATAAAAATGTATAGAATTGATGAGCATACGAAACATAAAATAGTTTATATGTGTGAGGAAGGTGTTTCTAAATCAGCCATTGCAGAAGAATTAGGCATATCGGTAAGCAAAGTAATTTTAGGTATTCGTCCATGTTTTTCTCTGATCTCTAATGTGGTAATTTAATAAAATCGTTCTTTAACAGAGAAATACTGTTACATTATGGTGGAAAAGGTGCAAGAAGAAGGAAATCTTACAAAACATGTATCTTTTGGCCGACCTAGGAAAACAACTCATGATCAAGATATGCAACTGGTTGAAAGTGTTCGAAATGCAAGATTTATCAGAACATCTACATTTGCAGCTGATCTGGCTGTATCCAGCTTAACTATACGACGAAGACTTAATGAAGCGGGAATTCATCACCGAATTCAAAAAAATGTTACTAACGGAAAGGCATAAAATGTTACGTTTACAATTTGCTAACAGATATTTAAATTATGATTTTGAACACGTCGCTTTCATGGACGAGAAAGTTTTTGTCTCTTCGGCGGACGGGCGGATCTCTTTGTATCGTGCAGCCAATACACGATATGATGAAGAGAATGTATTGCCAAATAGACGCAGTGGACGCATTACGATCGGGTTTTGGGGGTGGATAAATTCCGGTGGACCCATAGAATTGTGCGAAATATCTGGCCGAATGAGGAGTGATACCTATTTAGATATTCTAAAAGACGTGTTTTTACCAAGTGCAAAAATTGTCTATCCTGATAATCATCGAATTATTTTTATACAGGATAATAGTTCCGTTCACAATGCCAGACGAGTTCAAAATTGGATAGCTGAGCAAGTAGACTTGGAATTAATAAAAATTCCATCGAAAAGCCCGGACCTCAACCCCATAGAGAATCTATGGGGGTTAATGGTACAGAATTGGGACTGTAATGAGGCTCGCACGGAAGAGAATTTAAAGGCTCATGCATATGACATCTGGAATAGTTTTAGAAATAGTGATTATTGCCACAATATGGTACAGTCAATGAGAGCCCGACTACAAGCAGTGATTGATGCGAACGGATCATACACAAGATATTAAGTAACTGTTCTATCATTTTTAATTTGGCCGCCAATAATTGTTTATAAGTAACTAAGATTAATTTTAGTTTAAGATAAAATATTGTTTGTTTTTTTTTAACGTAAGTCATGTGCTATTTTGTTGCATATTACTTTAATATTTTCTTAGATATACTTGTCAAATAATACAGTTTAAACTATAATGTAATGATATTCTTTTCTTTCCCGTGACGTGAAATTCAATTCACTGCAAACAACTTCGTTAGTCATAAAAAAGTTGTGGTGGCAAAGTAATCAAATTTTAGGTCGAATCGTATTGCTATATAAATGACAGGTGGCACATAATTTTTTTACAATTCTTAAATGGCCATGCTGTACGAAAAATATACGGCATTGAAACACACTCATTTTAAAAACTAACGCAAACGCGAGGAAAACAATGGAAACTACTGTCATCTCTGTAACAATGTAAACTAGATCTTATTTGTTCGAGCAAATAATTGACTTTCCCATGCATGTAGAGATAATTAAGAAGCTTACCGTGCTCAGATTATAAAAGCCAATACTATATTTTTGAAAAGGGTGATCACATATTATTGCCTAATGGACAGCATATTGTATTATTGAACCGTTTATGATCACATATTATTGAACTGTTCATGATCACATATTATTGAACTGTTCATGTTCACATATTATTGAACTGTTCATGATCACATATTATTGAACTGTTCATGATCACATATTATTGCACAATGCACAGCATATATTATTGAACCGTTCACATGAGGACATATTTTTGATCTATAGGTTCTATAGAATTTATTGAGCTTTCCAACGCTCACAATATTTTGAATCCTTGACAGTGCCAATATATTAATGAACTCGACTGTACAACCCAAATGGATGTAAAACTATTTCAACAATCAACTCAGCCTTTCGCAGTCCACTGCTGGCACTAACTGCCAGCAGTGCTACGAAAGGCTGTCTACCTAAGACATTTTTTTTTTCACGGGGTGGAAAATCCTCATGGATGTCCTCGCCTTGAGGCGGGCGGAGGGGTCTGTCAGACTCTTACTGACTAAAACCACCCCAGTGTTCCCTTCCCACACTTGCGCCGGGGATCTTGGGATCTGTTATTACTTCTGCAATCCCCGGCTAATATCCCAGACATAGGCCAACTAAAAACTATAGCAGACAAAATGACTACCTATAGTGATTTATTGATTACTAGCAACCCGCCCCAGCTTCGCACGGGTAGCAGAGCATATTTATGGGTTTTTTTTTGTCTTTGTGTCGTATCAGCCTTTTGCATCGACCATGTGGATTAGTTTAAAATGTAAGTGATGTTCATCTTACTTGGAGTATTTTTAATGTATTTTAATTCCAATCCTGCAAATATTATATTTGTAAAGAAATTATATTTTCTTTATACATAAACACACAAACTAAAATATTTCTTTGTATATATGTCGTAGAATGATTTGATAATTCGAATTTTCGCGAAACCCCTAGGGATATTGAGAAAACACGATAATTAGACAATGGTGAAAACATTTCTCAATATTACTGGAAAAGAGAGTTTTTGCAAAAAACACGAGGCGCTGTAGTAACATTGAATAAGTATTCTTCAACAAACAAAGTAGGTATTCTTCTTTTTGTTTCTCTTCTTAACTCTGATGGGCCAGATTTTTGCTTACTGACCAAATCTTGTTCTGAATAGTTCCTAGTTTTACCCTGTGAGCTTTGAAGTATTTTATCAGAGTTATGAAGGGTTAGAAATAACAATATCGATTTATAGTAGTACATTTGTATTTGTTTATATTTTTTTACGGCCGTTTACTTGGCACTGTCATTATGAAACCTAATTTACGGTTCACCGCTGGGATCACACGTCAACATCCCAATGTTCATAATGGTTATAAATAAATGCAGTAAACGTATGAAATGGCCGGATGATCCCAAAATCATAAAAACAAAAATGGTCTATTGTCTACAAGGTCGCACTATCTGTTTATATTGAATTGGATAAATTAAAATAAATGATGAGTCCTTTTCCATTAGTGGAGTTTAATGTTTTTAGCTTCAAACAGCACCACATAATGTCATCAACAGTGATCGGAATAGTAGAGTTAATATACCTAAATTTCTAAGAACAAAGTCAAAAGTGGAGACTTCCTTACGACAATTTTTTTTTTGTGGATTATTTGTTCAGAGTTTCGGGACATCACTTAAGTACATTTAATATTAATGTTATTGATACATTAATCTAATTGAATTCATTTTTCCTTTTAACCGGCTTCAAAAACAAGGAGAACGTTCTCAAAAAAAACCAATAGATACGTTTACTAATGTTATTAATTCAGGTAAAGAACTGGGTCTGCCTCATGTTTTCGTTTCCCAGAATAGCCAATACTTGCTGACTCTTTCTATCTTTTGTTGGTCACTGGTAAAAAATGACAAAAGGGTAAAGGGGTGTTTCGCATCCCAAGCATCGTGCGCGCATCACTCACTCCTGTAGTTCCTCAAGTTGTGTACGCATATTTGACTCGTGAATTGTTTTTAAAGTTCCGCACCTCAAAAGTAAAAAAAACTGGCCAAGTGCGAGTCGGACTCGCGCACGAAGGGTTCCGTACCATTATCTATAAAAACGGCATAAAAATCACGTTTTTTGTATGGGAACCCCCCTTAAATATTTGTTTTATTTTAATTTAATTATTTATTTTTAAAGTGAATATATAAATAAATATTCTGTGAATATTTCAAGCGTCTACCTGTTGCCGTTATCAATATCGAGCAAAAAGGAGCAAAAAAATCACGTTTGTTGTATGGGAACCCCCTTAAATATTTATTTTATTCTGTTTTTTTAGTATTTGTTGTTATAGCGGCAACAGAAATACATCATCTGTGAAAATTTCAACTGTCTATCTATCACGGTTCATGAGATACAGCCTGGTGACAGACGGACGGACAGACAGACAGACAGACGGCGGAGCCTTAGTAATAGGGTTCGCGTTTTACCCTTTGGGTACGGAACCCTAAAAACGGAACCCTTATAGGATCACTTGGGTGTCTGTCTGTCACAGCTGATTTGCTCCGAACCTACTGGATCGATTAAGTTTAAATTTAGTACACATATGGATTTCTGTGACCCAAACACGGACGTGTTACGTAAATAAATTAATTTTGAATATGGAGGTCATTTTTGGGGGCAAATTAGAAAAAAAAAAGTTTTGCCAACTTTACCGTTTGACATATACTTTTGAAATAATTTTAGAAAATAGATGAAACATTACCATCCCCCCCCCCCCTATCTCCGAAACTACTGTGCCCTAAAATTTTGAAAAAGATACAGAAAATAGTTCTTTACTTATAGATTACAGGAAAACCTATAAGAAGTCAGTTATCTTAAAATAACATGGTAAATCACTCAATATTGTGCGTACAAACTTACTTTTGCAGTTGGAATGTATGGAGGATCATGTTTTTCAACTACAATGTTAAGTTTGTTCTTGGGATAAATTCATCCCAACTACGGAACCCTTCATTGTGCGTGGTCCGACACGCACTTGGACGGTTTTTTTTTACCTGTATCTACTTATTTTATCGTTTATTGGATCTGCTTTACATGACCACCTTGGCTTGATTTATGGACTACGTTTTACCGCAACTGACTGTTACTCTGGTAATCAAACTGCTTAGTAAGTTTATGTATTTTACATGACTTTAAAACATTCTAAAGATTAACTATTCCTCATAAATTTTCCAAATTCAAACAATTTTATTCAACAATTCATGGAAAAAATATTTTGTCGTAAGGCGTCTACCGTGATCGCTGGTCATCAAACAGCGATGATCGCATACCCTAATAGGTATATTATATAATAGGTTGGGGAAAAAGTTTCTTCGCATTTTTTAGGAAAATTCAAAACATTTTTTAATATAGTTTTACGTATGTAGGTACCATTTTGTTCGATAACTTTTTGCCATTTTGTAGGTAGGGACACGATCCCATTGCTATAGAAATTTTGGGACTTCTGATCAAAATACCGCGACAAGTGGTTTTGGCAGTCCTCTCGTGATGTTAAGCTGACACTGCCTTAAGAATTCTGAAGAGACCGAAACAGGTGGAAATCTGAAGGTGCAAGGTCAGGACTATACGGCGGATGCATTAACACCTCCCAGCCAAACTCTCTTAATTTTTGCTGAGTGGCTAAACATGTGTGAGGTCTAGCGTTATCATGATGAAAAACCACACCCCTTCTGTTGATTAATTCCGGCCGCTTTCTCTCAACTTCTTGCTTTAATCTCATCAGTTGTTCGCAGTAGAGTTCAGAATCAATGGTCCTGCCCGGTGGTAACAGCTCATAATGAATAATGCCCTTCCAACCACACCACACACACAGCATCACCTTGTTGCGAGTTAACCCGGGTTTCGCCACAGTCTGTGAAGCCTGACCGGCCTTTGACCACGGCCTTTTTAGCACGTTCTTGTCGTACGTGATCCACTTTTCATCACCAGTTATCAGCTTCTTCAAAAATGGTTCGGTTTCATTACGTCGTAATAAAGAATCACAAATGAGTACACGGTTCATTCGGTTTCTTTCAGTGAGCTCGTGAGGTACCCAAATATCTAGCTTTTTTGTGTACCCAGTTTTTTTCAAATGTGCCATAACTATATTGTGGTCAGTTCCCAGTTCTTTAGCTACGTCGTAACTACTGATGTGCCGATCTTGCTCCACTTTATCAAAAATGGCATCCATTTTATCCGTAACAGGGCGACCAGAGCGACGTGCATCTTTAACATCAAAATTTCCGGATTAAAAACGCTTAAACCAAATTTGTGCTACTCTCACAGACACTGCACTAGGTCCATAAACATCGCAATTTTTTTTCGCGGCTTGCGTTGCATTTTTACCTTTTTTGTAGTAAAATTTTAAAATGTATCGAATTTCTTCATTAGATTCACTCATCTTGACAGTACGAAAAACAAATGAAAATCACACATTTTCCTAATTTGAATTTGGAATTATGTTCTTTATAATTTAAACTTTCAATGAGACCAAAACCAGCCAGATACAAATAGTATAGCCAAAGAGATTTTATTACAAGTTCATACATACTTTAATGCGAAAAGACTTTTTCCCCAACCTAATAATACCTAATTATGGTATTTTTATTCGGCTATTGCCGAGGAAATGGTAATTGACTCCTGAAAAAGGAAAAGGTCATTGACACCGCGCCGCCGACAAACATAATTACATTAGGTACGCGTAATTTTGAATCTGTGATATCTTTTAAAGTATTAATTTAAATGATATCATGTCTACGCATATTTGAATCTAAATTGCCCAGTTTAAATAACATATTTGATTGAATAAGGATTATTAATATTACAGTCAAAAAAACCTCAGAAATAACAAATGAAAGACAAAAACACACTGAAATATAAAAATAGTTACTGTCGGTATTAATTAACATTCTTTCATGTAAGACTTACCAATATTTGATTTCCATGTATTAACTGCCAAACAGCATTTTCAACTAAGTGTTTAACAGTGGGTGCATCTTGTGAATTAACTAATGCCACATGTGGAGTTACTTCATTTCTGAAACATTTTATTATTTTAATGCAGCAAGCATTCCCTGCATATTGGGTTGGATAGCCTTAGGAGTATGGCCAATTTTTATCATTTATCACAATATTCTTACTTTAAAATTACAATTGTCTGAAAGAGAATGCATTTTCTCAATGCTATTAAAATAATTATATACTTATAATCTCAGAGCAAATAAGAAACCTAGAAAGAGCGCTGCAAACAATAAAGTGAAGCATGCAAAACTACACCAAACTCTGCATAGACGCTCACACGCACACATTTACAACCAAACTACGCCAGTTTTTCCTGTGCGGCAAGACTCACTAAGTACACACATGTTTACGAAACCGGCTTCATGTCACTGTTGACGGCGCTCTGTCTAGGTTTTTTATTTGGTCTGACCTTATAATAAATAAATTTTAAATAAAAAAGATTCCATTACTTACATTAGATACGTAGATCACCTGTATCTACGTATCTAATGTAAGTAATGGAATCTTTATGCTAATAAAAGCGTGTTAAAAAAACTTCCTTTTAGCATAATGTTGGATACATTATTAGTGTTAAAATAAATTATTGACCAAAATACTTGCATTACCTGATAATATCAATAAGGGATGTAAATTGGGACACATGGTCTGGCTGACTGACCCCAGTCAAAAGAGTGGCACTTGGAATGATTCCCTCCAAAGTAGAAGATTCACTGATACCATGGTTCTTTATGTAGTTCACAATATCATTCAGCAGCAGACTGTATGTCTTTTCATGAAGTTCCTGGAAAAGAACAGTGAAATATGATGACTTACTGATTTAAAGAAACTGAACATATAACACCAGGGGGTCTACTCCGAAGCGTTAAACCGAAGTATCGGCCGAATGTTCGGTTTTGCTTAACTACGGCTAACTATGGCTGACTACGGCGAAAGAAAAGATAAATTAGCAACAGGCCTAACTAATGCACACACAAAACTTTAAATCAGTAGTTATGTATACATCTGCAAAGTACACACTTTTAGTTTTTGTTCATCATCATCATTTCAGCCAAAAGATGTCCACTGTAGGACACAGGCTGTCCCCAAGCACCGCAACTTTGACTAGCTCTGTGCTTATCGCATCCAGCTGATTTCTGCATCCTTCCTTAGGTCATTGGTCCACCTTGTGGGAGGCCTACTAACACTACGTTTTTTGGTATGCGGTCACCCCCACTGCCACTTTAGTTAATTATGGGTAATAAAAATAAGGGGTCTCCCTTGTTTGACCGAAAGGAATTTAACAAATTTTCACTTCCCAAAAAATTTCTCGCATAATTTCATTTGCCAAATTATTACTTAGCAAAAAGTCTATTCACAAAAAATTGTAACGCAAACCTAATGTTTGACCGTTTAAACTATAACTTGTTTACCAACTAGTACTTTTAACATTTTTTATTTAGTCAAATATTTCAGTTGGAATAACAGTTTTTACGCAAAATCAAATAATAATATAAATAAGTAATTAACCTAATCTAAATAGTTCAGATCCGGGTAACCTACTAAAAACAATCTCTTTTTTCTATTAATGCAAGTCGTTTCTGGCACTCGCCGGCCGCTGCCGCGGCACTGCTCACTTCGCTCGCTTAAAAACGTTTATTGTCTGAAGATTGTTTGCTGTAATAAATCATTTGATTAAAGACCAAATGCCATAATGACATTATACTTGGTAATATTTTGCCAAGTAAAAATTTGACCAAATGAAAATATGCATACTAAAATCATTCGAAATATTGCAATGGTATAAAAAAAGGTTGCTAAAATTTGTTTGGGTAATGAAAATTTGGCAAAATCTTTTCGGCAATACGGCAGGATCCCAAAAATAAGAAATAAAATAAATGGACTTACCTGTAGTTCGTTTTCAATGTAGTTCCAATTCCGTTTATATGTTTCATACCAGAGTTCTTTCATAAATATCTTTTCAAATAATGCTTTTCCACCTTTCTTCTTACTAGCTTTTCCCTTTTTAAATCCATTTGTGAACAGAAAAACACCCTGGAATTAAAGTGTCAAAGCATCAGAATTACTTACTAGTAACGATTTTGATTGTACTTAATTGCAAATATACCTGAAATATTTTGTTTACCAACCCGCACTGGGCCCGTGTGGTGGACCCACTCCTTCTCACAGAGACGAGGCCTGTGCCCCAGCAGTGGGAACAATATAGGTTGATTAAGTAAGTTAAGTAAGTATTTTGTTTAGGCTCAGTTAACTTGAACAAGATAATTGTGTTTTGCATTACTGTATTGCAAGCAATTTAGCTACGTCTACTACTACTAAAGCCCATAGGGCCACAAACTAACAGAACCATAGGCTACAAAGTTTATTTAGCCATTTAAGAAGCTTTTGCATGGTTATTGGAAGTTGTTTACTTTTGTGGTTTGTAATAATATGAACTGTTGGCTAACTAAATTGCAAGTAGAATCTTAGGTAAGCATTTTAACGTTCTACAGAAGGATGATTACAAGCACAAGATAATGATTAAAAATAACACCGGTTTGTTTACTACGGTGGGAGCCTCATCACATGGTTCAATAGCCTAATAAAGATATAAAATTGTATTATTTTTCAATTGTCTTGGAGAACAAAGTTTGTAAATGTGAAAAACTTTCTAGGTACGCATTAATTGTAACGTAAAATAATTTACCTTAGAAACCGACACAGTTGACTCCATTCTTCGCGCGCTAATTGTCACAATATGAATGAGAATGACACTGACACTACTGTCTATTTACAGCGATTATGGTCTTAATTCGGAATGCACCCTTAGTCTGTGAGTGATTGTCAATTTGTCTTTTTAGGGTTCCGTACCCAAAGGGTAAACCGGGAACCCTATTACTAAGGCTCTGCCGTCTGTCTGTCCGTCCGTCACCAGGCTGTATCTCCACAGTTGAAACTTTTACAGATGATGTATTTCTGTTGCCACTATCAAACAACAAATACTCAAAAACAGAATAAAATAAATATTAAAGAGGGCTCCCATACAACAAACGTGATTTTTTTGCTCGTTTTTGCTCAATATTGATAACGGCAACAGATAGATGCTTGAAATATTCACAAAATATTTAGTTATATATTATTCACTTTAAAAATAAATAATTAAATTAAAATAAAACAAATATATAAGGGGGGCTCCCATACAACAAACGTGATTTTTTGCCATTTTTATAGATATGGTACGGAACCCGTCGTGCGCGAGTTCGGCTCGCACTTGGCTGGTTTTTTTTAAATATTTTAATTGCCTGGTTGCTGAGACCTTTTAGCCAAGTATTTATTTAGTTTATTAAAGGAGAGGTCAAAGGTGGTATAATATTCCGAAGATTTTTAAACGCTAATGTGATGTACCTTATTATAAAGCTTATTTATTATGCTACTCGATTATATATTAGTTAAATCTGATTTTTTCAGGCGCCCGTTTCTGTGAAAAAGTGAAAAATGTTTCAATACAAACAAAACGCAGATATAATTTATTTATTCATTTCTGTCTAATATAATTATTTTAAATGTGGCTAAAGTTTCCGCTTCTAATAAATACTTTGAGATTTTATTATAATTTTAGCTGCAGCTCCATGAAATTAAAAAAAAAATTGAATATCATGACAGTGCAATAACAAAACGTGTCGAAAAAAAGTCAAAGCTGTAAATGTCAAGCTGACTCCTGCGGGGCGAGCACGGCCTACTGTGACATGACTTGAGTCACACATTTTATCACAGTTTGAGCGATAAAACTGTTTTGTCATAAAATGCTAGTACAAATTGACATGACATAATTTATCATGTCTTGTCACAAACGTCTTGGCACGCCCGTGCTCGGCCCGCTGCTGACTGACTGACATTGTCATTGTCACGTCATTTGCCACAGGGCTGCCATCCCTAAAATATAAATAATGTTTGTAGTTAGTAATGCAAACATTTTATTTTTCAACACTTGTTTTTAAAAAAAACGGGCGGCTGTAAAAAAAAATTCAGCCTTTAGTACATTTCGTGAACGTCTCCTTTGTTTAAATATTGATGAAATTAAATATTCAATGCATGATGATGATATCCCCGCCCGCTCCCAGGATAAATACTCAAAGTTTGTAAACCACGGACGAGGATTTGGTGTTTTTACTAGATAGTCTGATCCTAAGATGTGTGCTGAGATGGGAGGTGTTGAACATAATTATGAGATGGTGTCCACGAAATAAATAAAAACAGGGAAATAAATGGTGAATTTTTGTATGAAGAAATGATTTTTTTATTTCACTCCATAATTTTCTTATTATTGTACGATTATAACTGTGGTGCGGATGTTTACTTTTCCATAAATCTGGTTTAGATTGAATCACACTTATAAACACTCCAGTATTTACAGCCATTTTACAAAAAAAAAAATTGGAGACGCGCTTACACGCCGAGCGATAAGACTGAACTGGTTTGATACCCCTGCCACCCGCGTATTAGGTCGCTTGCTGACAAGGCCCGTAGTGCGGCCGTAACAAATATGGTTTTACAGAATTATTATCATAAGAATCAGCAATACAACACTAGGACTTCTTGGCGGGAAAGTGAAGCGTCATGTTAGCAGTTTTGTTTTATTTTCTAAAATTTGTGTTTAGCCGAATATTAATGTGTAATAGTGGTGGATTATTAACCATTAAGTGTTCGTGAAGCTGCATTAATGTAGGCAAATGAAACAAAACAGTGCAACATCACTTTAAGTTCTCTCAAGAAGTCCGCGCGAGGTTTCAGTAAAGTGCCGCGTCTTTACTTAAACTCAAGGGGAGCGGGGCGGGATATCATCAATCATCTTTATCATGCATTGAGTGAGAGTTCATTTCATAATTATTTAATAACTTTGGACTTGTTACCTAATTTTACATGACACTGGCTAAATACACAAACCGTGCGAAGCCAAAAAGAAAAAAAAAAAAAAAAAAAAAATACAACACTATGTTCGTAGAATCCAATTGAATGAGTATTTCATGAAATAGTCAAAAAGTTACAGAAATTGAACCCCCTGTGTTACCGCCGTGCAAGCAGCATGCCAACATGAATATAAGATATAAAAAACCAACATGAATCTAAGTTAAAAAAAAATCTAACATGAATTTACAGGGAAAAAAATACATTTTTTTTTTAAATTTCGCTGGTCTTTTCACTTCATCATAAGGATTGTTTTCGACTAGAACAACAATTTCTATCCCACCATTTTCCCAATATTTTTTTTTGTTTTCTTTCTACTCGTAGTGCCCCAAGCATATACTCCAACTCCTACAACTCCGCCCCTAAGATGACCCACTGACCAGATTGTTCAGTGAGAAGAAATTTGGACGTAGAAAATATTGAATTGAGTTTTCAAAATAGATTCTTGTCTAGGTCAAATGTGATTACTTAACAGACAATTAATTAACACTTGTCGAGAAGAAATGCCAAAAGTAGAGAAAAATTGGTCGTCATGCTCGACATTACACACTTTTGTCGACTGAAGAACAGAAACATTTATTCTCTTCAGTTTAAAATCGCTATGCATAAGACGATATAAATCTTTCTACAATCTGTCGTTTTGTCTATTCTTCCGTCGACAAAACCAATTTCTACGGTGGTCATGCTACGCGCGCTGCTGGTTGTTCTCGTCTGGCTAACAGCGAGTACTTGCACAGGCACAACCAAGTAGCCAGGATTGTTCACCAGCATCTTGCTTTGAATTATAAAGACAAGTACGTACCAGTTCTCAAAAATGAACAAGTCTCGATGTACTGAAATCGGTCTATCATTAACAGGACTATTGTCGTTAATAAGCCTGATATAGTTGTGATAGTAGATCGATTAACGCGCCGCGCAATGATTGTTGGTGTTACTTTGGTCTCGAATTCTCGATCTACATCGCCACTTGCAAACTAGCATCACACTGACGTCACGCAAAGTCTAGGCATCGCGCAAGCAGTGTTAACCGCGCGACTAGCATTTCAACAACGTCCCGACATCAATCGTCGGGCAGTAGCCCACCATACACATCACCCGTCTGGTTCGGAGGAACCTCCTTTTTCTATGGAGGATGAGTGAACTTTACACCTTGTTCCACATACCTCTATAGTGCTATTACACACGGCGGGGGCGTGCGGAGGCCACCTCAGTGGCCACAGTGACACAGAACACATATACTCAGGGCCTCAAGTCTGCTATTACAATAGTGTCAGAATGCTCGATCATTGATTTCATAATTGTTGATTTTGACAAGTTTGGTAATCTACTATTATAATGGCGTCATTATGATTTTCCAATGGTCGGCCACTGACACTACATTGAAATAAGTTGCATTTATTGGTAATCTCGTACATAATGACAAATGAATGACATTTCTACTAATGGGTTTTATTAATAATGGCAATACGACAATGCCATTATATTTTTTTTTTTTTAAAGGGCTTTGTCGCTTAGCGACCAATGCCATTATAATAACACAAAATTATATTAGGAGAACATTGAACGACCATGCAATGATCGACCATCATGAATTTACCAGATTACGAACTTTTAGCAAAATGACAATGGCATGACAATGGGATCGTGTTGGAATGACTGAATTTATAAAAATAGCAGACTAGGGCCCCAGGTGACGTGCGAGCTGTTGTAGCGCTGAGACGTATTTCAGGTGTTGCAAACCATGGACAAGGATTTGGTGTTTTTACTAGTTAATCAGATCCTGAGATGGGAGGTATTGAACATAAGAGATGGTGTTCACGAAATAAATAAAAACAGGGAAATAAATGGTGAATTTTTAATTTGTATGAAGAATTGAAATTGTACCCTACAAAACGTTTAATTCACTCCATAAATTTCTTATTATTGTACGATTACTGTGGTGTGGATGTTTACTTTGCCATAGAGCTGGTTTATATTGAATCACACTTATAAACAGTCCAGGCCATTTTGCAACAAAAAAAAAAAGATTGCAGACTCACTTACGCCGAGCGATAAGACTGAACAGGTTTGATACCCCTTTTTTTTCTTCTTTTTTTTATCGTGTGGAAATCCTCATGGATGTCCTCCACCCTGGGGTGGGTGGAGGGGTTTGTCAGACTCTTACTGACTAAAACCACACGGTGTTCTGCTGCTACCTTTAACCAGGGTGCTGGAGTGCTTGCGCATTTCGTCACGGCCCCTGGGCTAGGTGTTGGCCCGCATGAATTCATGCGGACCCCGTAACCCTCAGCGGCCGCACATTCAGGCAACAAACTCCCCAAGTCTGTGCCTGCAGGCCTCACCCTAAGGCGGCCGGAGATCGTTCCGCGCCCTCCGACGCCCGGTGACTCTGATACGGATTTTCTCCCCTTTCCGCCGCCTCCTTCGTGACCGCCAATACATTGGCATGCCCTGCGCTTGGTTGCGCAAGTCACGGTTACCACTCCACCACTAGGGTCTGGTGGAGCTCAGCCCTGTACACCTCGATGTGACGCGGCATCAGGTGCTCACCCCGCTCCAGTGCGTCCCAGCGCCACCGATATAGTGACGCTAGGACTTTGGCTGCAAGATCCCAGTGTGGTGATCCGACCAAGAGGCTCGCCACCTTGAAGGAGACCGTACTTTATCCTCTTATCACCCTGACGGCCATTGCCCTCTGTGATCTCCTCAGTATTGCAATATTGCGGTCTGTCAGGCTGTCCGCCCATACAGGCGCTCCATAGCGCAACCTTCCAGTAGATATAAACAGTTGTATCACAAAAACCTCCATTAAAAACCAAATAAAAATGCATAAGGACAACAAAATCCCAGTTTAATTTTTTATTTATTTATTAAAAATAAAATACATAAGTACAGGTACTTATGTATTTTATTGTTCCCAGGTACTTATGTATTTTATTTTTCATATGTTTTGTGAAAGCTTCGCAGAGTGCAGTGCTACGCAAACGGATCTCAGAATTGAAAAATGGCTTTCACAAACCACAATATTTTTAAACAGCCTATCCAACGATACCCCACACCATGTATTAGATGAGAAAAAAAATATCATCCCCGTTTGACGTGCAAGGGAGGTACCCTAAAAAAAAATGTTTTTCATGGTTTTATTTTACGACTTTTTCAAAAATTACCCTTGCCAAATTACAGCTTTCTAGGACTAAGCGTCTCCGAACTAAGCCGGGGACAGACGGACGGACGTACAGACAGACAGACAGACAGACATAGCGAAACTAGAAGGGTTCCTTGTTTACTACGGAACCCTAAAAAGGAGCTACGTCTGCCAACAAACTGCTGTGCAGTTTGGTAGAAGTAAATATTATGTCCTTATATAGGTTTTTATTATTATTATTTTAGTAATATTTTATATAGATTATTTTTTAATTTGTGAATGTGAGGACGCCACAACGATCTCACATTCACAAATTAAAAATGAATCTATATAAAATATTACTAATATAATAAAAATCTATTTAATAAACCTGCATAATAGACTGTAGAAGTACTTGTTGACGGGCCTACACTGTCCTCCCATACCTATTTTTAACACTGTAACTTGAAAACATTGTAAAAGCCCATTATTTTTAAAAGAGTAACCGTGGAGTTTCTGGCCGGCTCTACTCCATAGGAAACGACCAATTGGAACCATGCACCTAGCTTCTGACGTTTCATACGTGCCCATGTAGGTTTATGTATAATTGCATAGCACATGTGTGATTACTATGTACTTTTTATAAAGCTACCATTTACTGGGTACATCTTTCATTGACTTGAATGTGCCCTGGCGGCTGAGAGTATGTCATGCTTACTGTAATGTCTCGCTGATGGTGGCGGGTGTGTTGGATCATTTAGCTCCCTTCAAAATGGTTGAGCTGAATGGTGCTAATCCATGCGTCATGTTCGTGAACGGGCGCCATCAGTAGGGACTGGTCATCTCTTAGCGGCCATGGCTTATTTTACTTTTTTTTATCTTTTTATTACTGACGCTTTCGACGTTTTGCATCGTTCTCACATGTATAATTACAACACGAATGATGTTTAACCAATATTTTGTAACCATAAACCATAATTTAAAAGAGTGTCCGTGCAGTTTCTTGTCCGTTCTTCTCCATCCTACCTACTAAGGTTTGGAATGGGTAACTAGCTTCATCTTTATGACTGCCCGACCCCTTGACAATTCAAAAGTGCCTGTAATTGGTTGAAATAAAATATTTTGATTTTGTAAGGGAGGTTCCTACCCTAAAAAAATTCAAGATTTAAACTCAAGATTTTATTTTACCACTTTGTCGACGTGATTAATATGTATACGCATGCTAAATTACAGCTTTCCAGTACTAAGAGAATCTACTTAGTCTGTGACTAAGAGTCTCTCGAGTTAAGCCGGGGACAGACAGACAGATACTTCCTTGTTGACTACAGAATATATCTGAGCCCGCTACCATCCGCAAAACCTGATAACAACTCACGTCGTCGCCTATAGAAACAAGACGCGTCCTAGTTGAGACTCACTTCCCTGGATGCCTCTTCGCGCAGGTAATCGACTGGCAATATGTAATACAAACACCATCAGACAATGATTGGCTCTATGCTCGCAGGGTGATCACGTTGGAGAAACTCCAATGGGCCATCCGAAGCTTCCATCCTTTTAAGGGACTGGTCCTGATTGAGTGTTTTCCGCCTTACTACAGTGGGGGGGAGCCTCAGTCGCAGTAAGACTGGTGTCTCTAATGAGAGCATGCCTGGCCTTTAGATACGTTCCTAAAGGATGGAGGGAAGTGAAAGTAATATTCATCCCAAAGCCAGGTAAGGGTGACTACACAAACGCCAAACCCCACCGACCAATCAGCCTGACCTCATTTCTTTTAAAGACTATGGAAAGGCTATATGATAGGGAGCTGAGGGATGGCGCTCAGAAAACCATACCGCTACACGGTAACCAACATGCTTAAAGCTCAGGTAAGTCGACCGAATGTGCTCTTCATCTAGTGGTTGGCCAGATAGAGGAGGCGATAAACCAAAAAGGCACCTGCCTGAGCACTTTCATAGACATCGAAAGAGCCTTCGATAAAACAAATTTCTCCAGCATCAGCAGCGCCCTCTGCAGACATGGAGTAGAACAGGTACTGATGGACTGGATTACAAACATGTTGAGCAAACGGGTGGTTCACCTTGAAGGTGAGCAGCAACTGGCCATGATAGCCAGAGGCTGTCGCCAGGGAGGGCTGTTGTCCCCTCTTCTATGGAATCTGGTGATTAATGACCTCATCACCAAACTCAACGCCGACCGCTATTACACAATAGGCTATGCAGACGACCTCGCCATCCTTGTTTCGGGGAAGGTGACGGGAACAATCTGTAACCTCACTCAGCAGGCACTACGTATTGTAGAAAGATGGTGCAGGGAATTTGACCTATCGGTGAACCCCACTAAAACGGAAGTAGTCATGTTCACCCAAAAACAAGCATATATTAGGCCCTTTCCGCCTACCAAAATTGTTCAATACAGAACTTCAGTTGGCCAATGAGGTCAAATACCTTGGGGTCATTCTAGACAGTAAGTTAAACCGGAGTAGTCACTTAGACAACAAGTTAAACTGGAGTAGTCACTTCGACAACAAGCTAAACAGAGCCTGCATCAGCTTCTGGCAGTGCAGGAGAAGATAGGTAAGAAGTGGGGCCTATTCCCTGAAATTATACTATGGCTGTACACCGCAGTGATCCGGCCCATGATCACCTACGGGGCCGTGGTCTGGTGGCCCCGCACCAAGCCTGTTACAGCCTCCAACAAACTACAACACATGCAAAGAGTAGCCTGCATGGCGACCACGGGCTGCATGAGGACTACTCCGACTGCAGCAATCGAAGCCATGCTGGGACTACCACCGCTCCAACTGTTCATACAGCAGGAAGCGACGATGGCGGCGGTACGTCTAAATGCAATAAATCTCTGGGGTAAGAGGGACACACAACACACCGCTCTGCTTGAGGGACTATATAATGAGTTCCCTATTACGAAAGCCATTAATGACCGGGTACCCAAACAGAACTCCAATTATAAACTTGCTTAAAAAAACACTTTCTCAAGAAAAGTGGGGAAATAAAATTTGCCCATCACTTTTAAATAATTTATGCTCGTATCTATACGGACGGCCATCAACCAAAATGGATCTGATAACTTCTCAGTTCTGAGTATTTTGTTTCAGTCACTAAAATTTATTTGATCTTTATTTACAACAATTGATCCTTACAAGCTAACTCTAAATATGTATAGTATATTATGTACAAGTATAATATAATAAAAAAATAAAAAGGGGGGAAGTGCTCATTGGGTATCTAAAAATTCGTCCGCATCGCTGTCAATGGGAAAAGTGCCCAAAAGGCTGGCAGCATTGCCGCGTTGGATGGCAATACTGATTATTTGGGCTATATGGCCAGCCAAGCGGTTAGTCGACTCTTCACGTGACCAGAGGGTCACGTGAAGAGTCGACTAACCGCTTGGCGATGTCCGGAAATACTTGATGAGCACTCGGACCCCAAGGCCCTAGTGTTTCAACCCCATTCGGCTCAAACATATAGCTCTCAATAAGGTTAAAGCCGTTTGAGGTTTTCTGCTCCTGCAGCAGCCGCCCCAGCTCAACCCGCCGTGCTAGGAAGATGGGATAAAGAAAAGAAAAGAAAGAAAGAAAAATATTTTATTTGGGACACACAAGAGATACAAAAATAGCATTTGCGCAAGGCGCGAGGGTGTCAACACAGGTTGCATCCCACACCAAAGGCCTACCCAACTTCCATGGCATTATGGTCATTCCGTCTGGCCTCTTCCCATCGTCGCGTGCCAAGCCGTTTGGTTTTAAAACAGCTGACGAGAGCCCGACGGACGATGTCGTTAAAATTACAAACAAAAAAAAAACTGGCGTGTCGTGCCATCTGACCAGCGCTCTTGCTGCAGGATAGGCCATGGTGTCCGAGGCAGTCGATTCCTTCACCGCACTGACAGCAATGTGGAGACCCGCAAGGAGCGCCCAGACGCGAACATGTAGCGAAATAGTCACTA
Organism: Tiliacea citrago; assembly: GCA_963921375.1. Lineage (NCBI taxonomy): Eukaryota > Metazoa > Arthropoda > Insecta > Lepidoptera > Noctuidae > Tiliacea > Tiliacea citrago. The sequence goes on from OY992785.1 coordinate 15,019,218, forward strand.
AAAACAGTCTTAGCGCTTCATCACCTGTAAAAGTAGACACAGCAGTACTCAATCTGCCTAGCCTTTTCCCAACTATGTTGGTCAGCTTCCAGTCTAACCGGATGCAGCTGAATACCAGTATTTTACATGGAGCGACTGCCTATCTGACCTCCACAACCCAGTATCTGGGTAATACGATACCCTTTAGTGAGACTGGTTGTCAGACTTTCGGGCTTCTGACGACCCGTCACGACTATCAAAGATCCAGGAATGACAGCCGGGACCAACGGCCTATCGTGCTTTCAGAGGCATGGAGGAAAAGGAGGAGGCTCGGTATGTAATGATTACCCATCCACGGACCAACCCCGGCAAGCGTAGCTTAACCTGATGGATCGACCCGTGTGGCTGTTATTACTTATCTGAATTTTCCGTAGCATAAGGGTACGAGAGTTTTTCTCGGCGATTTTCTCGGCGTTTTTTGTCAGATTGTATTCATTCTAACGAAAATCGCAGAGATAAACGCTTGTGGGCGGGCACCTTAAACGTGTAAAGAGTTGCAGAATTATGTATCGTTCTAGCACCTCCTGGAATACGCTCCACGAATCTTGTGGTGTCTACGCGTAGTTCTCGTGGCGTTTACGCATAGTTCACGTGGCATCTACACGTAGTTCACGTGGTGTCTATGCGTAGAGAATCGTGGTGACAACGAGTAGTTCACGTGACGTCTGCGCGTAGTTCTCGTGATGTCTACTCGTAGTTATCTTCTACGCGTAGTTCACGTGGCGTTTACGCTTAGTTATCGTGGTGTCTACGCATAGTTCTCGTGGCGTTTACGCATAGTTCACGTGGAATCTACACGTATTTCACATTAACATCTAAATATGCGCGTATACATGTACACAGACCGCTGCACGTCGCCAGTCTGGCGCAACCTTTAGGGTATATTTATGTTCTGTGGGCGCAACACGTCACGTGACGCTTTTGCCCTTAACAAAAATCAACTTGCAATAGTTTTCACTTCAAAAACAAGATGGCGGCGTTAGTTCTGGTTTTACCCACGCGCCAAAAAACCCTGAGGGCGCGAGCGTATACGCGGTACGGCATTTCATACAAACTTTCAAGCCTTTGTTTTTCGAAATGACAACCGATTTTAATTAAACTTCATATGCTTGCAGGATACAAAGGTCTAAAAGGTTAGTACTTATAAGAACATTTTCGAAAAATTGTGTTAAAGCCAAATTAGACCGATTTTAAATTTTCCATAGAAACAGAGATTTCCAGTTAGCTGTTTATACACTCGGCGCCGGAGTCACGAAAATCGCACCTCTCCGAAAATAAGTTTCAACCATGTCCCGCCATCAACGAATACATTAAACCTAATTAATATTAGTATCAATTGAAAGTATGTTTAACGACCTTTAAATTAACATTAGTTAGAATTCCTAAAAACAACAGATCTCATTAGCACGTAACGTTAAAAAAAATGTTGTCAAAATACGCATTACAACGGCCACTAATTGCATCCCTACAAGGGTATAAAAAGGGCGACCCGGGTTAAATGTGGGTTCCCGGCGAGAGGCCCTTCTGGCCCCGCCAACGCTCGGTTACGCAGAAAAGGCACTCCGGAGCCATCTGCAATAGGTCCGCATCAAAAAAATGTGGGTCATTCGCTATCCAACCTTTGAAGTGAACACACGTGAACAGCTACAGCAAGAAAATACCCCAGAAAATGGATACCACTGCAGATGAAGCCACTCAAGTCATTGCACTACTGCAATCAGGGATGCGGCAATGTGATGTTGCTCGGCAACTGAACTTAAGTTATGCGTGGCTTAGCTATGGTGTCACCCTTTGGGGAAACAGCACAGGGGGCCGATCGCGCTATTTCTCAACGTAATCACCGCTCGAACGGAACGTTTTTGGTTTTGGTTAAGTTTTGGTGTAGCTGATGTAAGAAACGGTATCGCGCTATTTTTTGTGAGAGTATTGTTCGATCGATCGTTCCTCCAACGTAACTTCCAAAATAAAGCTAAATCGTTTCCGTTGAAATGATTAGTGCGATACGAAATGTGTCTAACGTAACGTTTTTGGTTGTGGTTTAGTTTTGGTAAATTAGCGCGATCGGCCCCCTGGTGCACAAACACTTTTCACCCTGCAAAAGAAATTGGTTAGAATCTTGGTAAACATTGAGCAAACAGATAGTTGTAAGCCTTTCTTTCAAAAACATAATATTTTAACCCTTCCTTGTATATATGTACATTTTAGAAACGTGCAAATTCGTGCGGAAACGTCAAGAATTTTATTCAAAACGTGAAGACATTCAGACACGCTATCTACTCAGACACCGATCTAGGCTAAACTTACCAAGTTCTCGATTGAAAATGCACTCTACAAGTTCATATGTAATGTCCATTAAATTATATAATAAAATACCCGCAACAATACAAAAAGAAGAGAAAATTAACATATTTTTGAAGAAACTTAGAGAATTTTTGCTAAGTAAAAGCTACTACTCGATAAACGAGTATCTAAGTTATAGACTTATAAAGTCGTAACTTTAAATTTTACTTGTTTTTACTAATTAATAGTACCTACATCTCTTAACCTGTTTATATTTTATGTATCTGGCAAAATACCTACATCATTATTTTAATACAGTTGTTTTGCTAAGTAATGTTTGTATAATAACAAATGCTTCCTCTCTTACTTATTTTGCTGTTGATCTAATTATAAGTTTACCACCTAAGAATATCTACATGTGGAATGCAATAAAAGTATTGAGTATTGAGTAAATCGTTTTTCCGTTCGACGAGTGTTCCAACGCTTCCAAGAGACTGGTGGCTATATCCGAAGACGTGGATCTGGAAGACAACGGTGCACATCCGAAAGAGACGATCGCTTCATTGTTTCGACGTCTTTACGTAATCGGTTCTCCAATGCTGGTGAGCTGCAACAACAACTGCGATCAGCTCGCAGAACTTCTGTAAGCGTCTCCACGATTAGAAGAAGAATGCGGGAGAAGAAAATTGCAGCTCACAGGGCTGCTACAGGGCCAAAATTGACTGCACAACATAGGAGAGACCGGATGCAATTTGCCCGTGACCATGTGGATTGGACAATAGACCAATGGAGAGCTGTGCTCTTCTCGGATGAGACGAGGCTGTCTCTTTTCTGCAACGACAGGCGTAGAAGAGTGTACAGGAGGCAAGGGGAACGATTCGCACAAGCCTGTATTCAAGAGACAGTGGAATACGGGGGTGGCTCGTGCATGTTCTGGGGCGGCATGTCAATCGACGGCAAAACGAACCTTGTGTGTGTTTCTCGGACTGGTAGTGCTCGCGGGCAAGGGTCGCTGACTGCTCATCGGTACATAACAGAGATCTTAGAGGAGCAGGTTGTCCCTTATGCGGGTTTTGTTGGCAGTGGGTTCACGTTAATGCACGATAACGCCCGCTGTCACACCGCATTAATTGTAAGTGACTACCTCCAAGAAGTTGGGATCCCTGTTATGCGCTGGCCGGCGCGTAGTCCAGACCTGAACCCTATTGAGCACCTTTGGGATGAACTGAAACGGCGAGTACGGGCACGTGATCCTGCCCCTACCACTCTCCAAGACCTCCAAGATGCCGTCGTTGCAGAATGGGAGAACATTCCTCAAGAGACTGTTTTCATATTAATTAGGTCAATGAGAGAACGCATGGAAGCAGTCATCAGGGCTAGGGGGGGTAACACTAGGTTTTAAGTTGTTTTTATTATGGACTTTGTTGCAATTTTTGCTGATAAAATTAAATTTAACTTTTTAATCATTTGCTTGCTTTTTACCCGACTGCCTCAGAAGGAGGGTTATTTACCCGACTGCTCCAGAAGGAGGGTTATGTTTTTCGAGTGTATTTATGACTATTTCTTTGGCACGCTCTGTAGGCTAAACGGCTTGATGGATTTTAACATATGAGGTATCTTTAGATTTGTTTTAATTGTGGAAGTGACATAGGCTATACAATTTTAATTTGGCATCTGCGAATCCAAAACGAGAGGGGGAATAAAAAAAAATATTTTGAGATTATATTAATATGGATATCAAATAAAAGCTAGTAAATAGCCAATTCCAAATATATATATTCGATAACACTTTTAACCTACTATTTTGACACAAATTACAAAAAAGTACATTTTCTTTAATAACAAAATCGAAGCGAAGTTAAAATTGTACGTTGAATATTTTTGAAAATAATAATTGGTTTGAGGTTTGAGACCATTCTAATGCCGAAAATATAGTTTTTAGAATTTTTGTCTGTTTTTCTGAATGTATGTTCTAGCATCACACAAATTCTGTTCGGATACATTCTGTTCAAATTGTGCATATATTATATATTCCCTATAAGTCTGGTCAACCAATAGGTTATTATTATCACGCTATTTACTATGGGGATTAGCAATATTGCGTTATGTTTGTATGCCTCTAAGGTTTACAGAAAATTGTAAAAAGACGAGCCAAACAGTTACAGATTTAACCTTTAAATGATTACCATCACGCTATATCTTTGTGGAGCTAAGCAGTCAATTATCATGGCATATGCAGGGTGGATTTTAAAAATGGCAAGTAAGGATATCTTAACCGTTGTAGCTACACAAATTTGGTCTTGGAAGACTGTCCTAAAAATCTGAGACATTTTGATCTGAAAGAAAGAAAGAAAAAACATTTATTGGGAGTCGCACAGATCATAAAGAACAAAAACAAAAATAAAACAAAGTAAAAATGAAAATAAAAACAGAAAGTTCTGTACTCATCACAGCATGATGCTGCGGCACTTAAAACATAAGTGTCGCAGCGCTGAAATGCTGATATGGCCCGCTGTGATGTCACGGATAGATCAGATACGGAAATAAATGAAATAAAAATAGATTAGTGAAATAACATCTGCATTCACAGATAAAAAAAAAATTGCAGCCATCAAGAAAATTACCATTTTTCACTTTTTTGTCATGGGTGTCGTTGTTATCGTTTTCGAGGTCTCTGGTAACAATAATGGAGACAAAATCAAAATTTGAAATGGCGTTACCGAAAATTTGCAAATTTTTTATCATGGTTGTCGTGTTGGTGGTTTTCGGGGGCGCTGACGACGCTAATGGAGTCAAAATCAAAACGCAAGATGGTGCCAAACAAAGAAACGGAACCTCTTAAGGATCACTTCGTTGTCTGTCCGTCCGTCCGTCGGTCTGTAAATCAAGACCCTTTTTTTCAGGAACGCGTAGAGGTATTAAGTTGAAATTAATATCAAATACGAAGGCCAACGGTCCTTTAGAGCTCTACAAAAATGAAACTTCAAGTCAACGCAATAAAAAAATACGGCCATTCATGCGACATATTTTGATGGGATTAATTCATCTTAACTACGTAACCCTTCATTGTGTGTTTTCTGACACGCAATTGACCAGTTTTTGTTACAATGAACAGACTGGCCATTACAAAAGTCAGAAATAGCAAAAGTTTTTCCCATCAAAATCGTTTATTTGCATAAATGTGGTGGGTACAAAAGATGTATAAAATTCTATGAAAACATATATTCCGCCATGCACTGATGGCATGCCAATATTTAATGGTAGTTAGTCAGTTAAACCGTAACATACAATTATAGACAAACTCGTAAAAGAAATAGGTATTCAATTGGAGTTTTAACGTTAAGAATTCTATGAAAGAAAGGAGCCAATTGACCTATCCTATCTTGCTAACCTTACTGTGTCGTATAGCTTATTAACTTACCAATACTCAACTAAACATTTTTTTCATTAATGGCACTAAAAAACTTAAAATAAAACAAATTATTTAAAAAAAGAAAAAACCCGACTGCAAAAAAATGAACTGAAAGGATGGAAACAAGATGAAAAGTAAACCAGTGTCCTTTAAGTACCAAAAATAAATAAATGCAGTCGGAGGCAAATTTTAAGGCGTTCGTAAGATCCTAGTTGCCTCCGACTGCATTTATTTATTTTTGGTACTTAAAGGATACTGGTTTACTTTTCATCTTGTTTCCATCCTTTCAGTTCATTTTTTTGCAGTCGGGTTTTTTCTTTTTTTTAATAATTTGTTTTATTTTATTCCCTGGTAAACAAAAAACCAAATCTATTGATTTATTCTGAAATTTAAATAAATTTCCATTCCAATGATACCTTATAGTCATATTATGTCTACCATTGATTAATAGAGTTAAAATGACTTTGAAGGGAATTCTTAAAGAGGTGCGATTTTTGTGACGCTGAGTGCATATAAGATATTTCGAAAATGTTCTTAAAAAACTTTTTGGACCTTTGTATCCTGCTTATGCGTATGAAGTTTCTTTAAAATCGGTTCATTCATTTTGAAAAACAAGGGCTTGAAAGTTTGTATAAAATGCCGTACCGCGTATACGTTCTTAATATACAAAAATAAAGTTGTGGCGGGAAAGGGCGGGGAAATAAAGGCCTATTTTGTAACAGAAACATGAATTTATTGTCAACACTGAAGTTTTGCTCCTTGTTCTAATCGGCTGAAATCGAAAAAGCCATAGATACAATTATATTTATGTAATAGGTATACAATTCAGGCCACTACAATACACAATTATAATTTTATTAATAATATAATGCATGAATTGCTTGAAGACATATTCGCGTATTGTGTTTAGCCACGGGCAAATTTCGAAAAAAAAACGTTCAAGTAGATACAAAAATAATAAATATATGTAGGTGTGAAATAAATCACGAAGTTTTCGAGAACACCAACTAAGTATTGGTCTATTAGATAATACAGCAGCGATTTAATAAATTATGAGTGATTTTTACGTAGCCCGAATGCTGAACAATGAACTTTGGTGTGTTCTTCCCCAGATACCTAGTGCCTGCCATTATTCATTATTAGTACCTATGATTTTTATTTTTCAGTTGCAGTAATAAAGGGACTGTGGCAATCATGTATTCATGTAGGGCTGTGGCACTAAGATGGGCCGTGAAAACGCGGCCGACAATTTATCAATTTTTTCTTTCTTTATCAAATTTATCAATTTTTGGTGGTAGTCTCTATTCATTTGCGGTGATGTTACGGAATAATGACAAGTACCTAAATACGTATTTACTTATTGAGTCAACCCATAAAATTGTTTAAGGAAACTTGTATAGGTAAATCTATGTACCTAAATTAATAAAACTGAATGCAAAGTTGAAATTTGAACTATTATAATACGCAGGTATCCACTTTCGTGGATTCATATCTTATTTAGTTATACATTATTAAATCTACTCGTATTTACAATAACACATCTCTCGAAAGCATACCTAACAACGTAGGTGCCTAAAAATATTCTAATTTCAACCCTATCATCGTAGAATAAAAAATATATAATTCAGAAGGCCTCGAAATCCATGCTTATTATTGAATATATTTTGCAACTATTTTAAAACTACATGATCACTGCCTCGGTGAGCGCGGTGGTAATGCGGACTCCTCGCACGGCGACTGACGTTCTTCTTCAGTGCTAAACTTGTACTCTCTTTCGCTTTGTGGTTGTTCATGCCCGGGGGGCGTGGCTCGGCCTTCCCCTGCCGTGGCAGCTTCGAGCGTAGGCCCAGTAGGCCCGAAAGACATGCCTTCTGCGCCGTATGCCACTTCTCCTGTTCCGACGTACTCGGAGGGCTGGTAGCCGTAACTATTCAGACTGAAAAAATACTTTTAGGTTTGAATTTGCTCTACATATACATGGACAATAGATACACAAATGGACATGTAGATGGTGTGAAAAATATTGGAGCTCATAATGTAGTCAGCTGAGATTCATGCATACCTGTTTGGCCAATATGATATGTCCTCAATCGCATGATGGGCATACGGTGCGTACGCATGTTGGTAGTACGGCGAGTGATGCTGTGCTGGAGTTTCATACTGTAGCGGGTAAAGGGGCGCAGGGGCTGAGGATGGTGCAGAAGAGCTGGATGGTGGCGCGGGCGCATACTCCAGGGGGGCAGGGTACGCGTGTGGAGGGGTTCGGTAAGGGGCAGGGGAGGTGTTTGGCTGCGGGGAGCTTCCGCCTTGCGTTGAGTTCCAGTAGCCGCTGCTGCTGACCCACGTGTAACTACCAGTGCCGTTCGTCACTGTAGTCGTACGTTCTGGATTGCTATAGGAGGCTGTGGAATGGAAGTAGATATTAGAATTTAAAAATAATCTTAGCAGAAATCAATATCAGGGTGATTTTTGCCCTTCATACTGATCTTATAAGCAAGCTGAAGTGGGAATGGGCCGGCTATAAATTATTAGTCGTAGAACCGATGACCGTTGGGGTAGACGTGTTTTAGAGTGAAGACCGCGAATCGGCAAACGTAAGGTAGGACGCCTTCAGGCTAGGTGGAGCGACGATCTTCGCAGGGTGGCAGCTGGATGAGAGTTGCCGAGAATCGAGCTGAATGGCGTGCAATTGGAGAGGCCTATGTCCAGCAGTAGACTGCTATCGGCTGATGATGATGATGATGATACTGATCTTCAGTCATTATTCAAATGGAGCTGCTTTTATGGTGTACATAATAAAGAGTATTCTATTCTATTCTATTCTACTAGCACCAAATGCGGAGTGTCCTATATGCGCTCAAGTGTGTATAGACTTGTGTAGTTACAGATATATTGGCACCATAATGTTATCTTCTTTACTCGAAGAGTATTAGTCTCTCAGGGACGAAGCTAGGTTACCAATAATTTAGAGGCTCAATTTACAACATTACGTACAAGGAGGTGACAACGTTCGTGGTCGTGACGGAGGCCGCGGAGGATATGGCGCTGGTCTTCTGGAAGCTGCGTTGCTGCTGCCATATAACGGCTGGGACGTCACAAACCATCCACCGACTGCAAATTAAATAATATTCTTCAGTTCAGTAGGTAGGTACTTATTTTTAGGGTTCCGTACCTAAATTGGTAAAACGGAATCCTTATATAATAGGATCACTCGTGTGGCTGTCACAGCCGATCCGAATCTACTGAACCGATTAAGTTGAAAGTTGGTATACCTACAAATGAATTTCTGTGACCCAAACACGGATGTGTAACGTAAATAAAAGAATTTTGAATATGGAGGTCGCTTTTGGGGGGCATTTTAGAAAATTATAAAGAAAAGTTTTACAACCTGTACCGTGTGACACAATATTATATGAAAGGGCTTACTGTGAGAGTCTCCAATATATTTTTTCTTTAATAATTTTAAAATAAATAGTTTTAAAGATATTTAAGAAAAATAATGAAAATTGACCATCCCCCCCTTATCTCCGAAACTAATAAGCCTACATTTTTGTAAAAATGCAGAAAATAGTTCTATACTTACACATTACAGGAAAACCTATAAGAACTCTATGGTTTTAAAATAACATGGCAAATCTCTCAATACTGTGCGTACAAACTAACATTTGAAGTTGGAATGTATGGGAGAACATGTTTTTCAACTCCAATGATAAATTTGTTCTTGGGATAAATTCATCGCAATTACGGAACCCCTCATTGTGCGTGGACACAACACGGACCTAACCAGTTTTTTTTTTTATAGGTACAGCTGACCTCAAGATAGTGGTAACAGTTTGAACTTACCTGGCCTATTACGGAGTTTAAGTAGAATAAAGAGGCCAGCTTATACTGGTTTTGGTACCACTTACACTGACGTTCGACTGACTGTAAATGTAGCATGTAGCTTAGACATTCGGGTATTAAATTACGCTAAGAAAGTTTTGGATTACTTCACGCCTAAAAACGTTTAGATAAATGTGAACGTATGAAAATAAATAGATGCGCTTTTTATTACAAACAACAAAAGGCTTTATGCGACGGCGCTGGCGGCGTAGATTGAGCTACGCCGTAGCACCGCGCTCGCGCACTTTGATTTAGATTTCATCTATTTATTTAATTAACTAATAATAATCAATTATTTAGGTACCTACATAAAGGTTTTGTAGTACATGAGGGACTTACAAAGTATGCATTGTTAATTACAAGAATACAATGAATAGTTGGGTGAACCGCTGCTCTCCTAGCTAGATCACTGAGTAATCTGTATTTCACAGTTATACTCACATTGCGGATACTGATGTGGCGAAGAACTCTGTTGGGGATAATGCGTGCCCACAAAATCTCTTTGATAATAACCCTCAGGTCTTTCCTTTGCATCTAAGAAGGCTTTCGCAAATGGATTGTATTTGATCTTCAGCGAAGTCACCTCTTCGTTCTGGTAAGCGGTTACGGCAATGAACTGCGTCTCCGGGAATGGGTAAGTCATAATGCGACGAAGGTCTGTACCGACTTTTACGAGGTGTACCCGAGGCTCGTATTTGTGCAAGCTATTTAACATTATCTGTAACAATAATCGAGATTAAGGATATTTAGGATTAAGGTTAAACTACCAGTCGGATTTTAAAAATTCTATTTGCATTTGATAGCCCAATTCTTGAGAAAGGCTATAGGTTACTTAACATCACGCTAGGTCCCTCAGGAGCCGAGCAAAAAGAAAAAACTCAACAAAAGAACGCTACGCAAAAACGAAGTAATAGCGGGCACCAAAATACCGCGACTTCAGGAATACCCGTTGTCGTAGGCTACGATAGGTTATAACTAGAACTCGTAGCAATAAAGACTTCTACTAGGATACTTCGATTCAAAAATAAGTAAGTTCAAATTTTGATAAAAACGTTATGCTTTTTCAATAATAGGTATTTCCACCGTTTTTCATATAAAAACATTCCAGTAACAAGAAAATCCTGAAAAAGAGCTTTGCCACGTGTCGTACAAATATCGTAATAAATGCAGTACAATGAGATGTGTACCTACATCATTACTGTTAGCATAACGACCACAGGGGGCATCAGCTTATTTTTAAGATATGTGTAATGTAAACATAGCGCAGAGACAATAATTATTACAAATGATAGTGCGTACAGACAGCCGCTAAACAGTTGGTAAAGCTACAGATTTCACACCGAGCCGTCAACGTATGGATCTAGATGTATCAGATGTTTGCTTTCATATTCATTCGCACCACATACAACCGTGAGAACTGGCTTCTACGAACTAGCCACGGAACTGTAGCACACTCACACCTGGCCATTGAGAGCTTTCTGTTATAAAATTAGTATTCCGACAATACTGTGAACTAATTATTATGCTCGGTCAGGCACATAATCTGGCGTGGATCCCGCTATAAATATTGAATCCGTAATTTGTGTTTATCCTGCTCGAAGCTCATTTATGCCCATGAGAAACAATGTAAATGCTTGTAGTACTTAAACTCTACAAAGTATCTCGTAAACGGACGTCGGATTAGCAAATGTGTTTTTATTATTTATGCAGTAATCTATGTTGTTGAACTATTCTTATTTGAATTTTTCGTATCTCACATTTTTTTTAATCACTGTAATAATTATAAAGACGAGTGGTATTTTTTACAATAATTTTCTGAAACATTAAACTCAGCCGAAAAGATAAGTCACATAATAATGAATAATTTGAACTGTACCTGTCCATTTCCATTAGTTTTATTCGTAAGTTTAACTTTAGCGAAAGATATCGGTTCTTTCATCCAGTGCGCTCCGAAGTTCGGGCTCTCGGGGTGAATGTAAATTGCATTAGATGGTGGGACTTCCGCCTTGCCGCCGGGAACCTATGAAGAAATAATCATCATATTTATATGCCTGGCTAATAAAACTTTATAATTATGTGCTTTAGACAATTTATTACTGAGCTGCAAGTGGGAAATGAAAACTCATGATTCAATAAGACCATATTTTGTAATATACTATCATTGTTATACATACCCATTCTCCATTAACGTATTTCCAACGATGTGAGTCCACTTGCACAAATTCTAAGAGCACGGTGTACATCGCCGTCGGGTCCAAGCCACTGGCAGTTACTTTGACCACGGGAAACATTCGTCTGAAACAAAACAACAAATAAAACCCTAAATATACAAGCTTTAATGAATTTATTACGTTCCTTACTTTAGACGCTAGGGATGGTAAAGTTTCGGACGTAGATAAGCGATGTCAGCGAGATAACATTGAAAATATTTTTTTTGAGTTTATCTCATGCCGGATACTACTGAGAACAGGTAGTGGTCAAATATGGATGCTGGTAGGTAAAGAAGGTAATTCACATGCTCTATAAGGCAAAACGGTTTGCCTTTTAAAAATTACAGAAGCAAACAGTCCCTGTTGTATTTGATTATACACTGCCAAATATAATTACCGTTAACGGCCTAATCCGTCAAATAAGTGGTGTCTTGGGAGCATATCATTCGATTAGCAGAAAACAAGACTTGATATCCAGTCATGTTTAACAATGAACTTAGACGGTTCTAAGTTCATTGTTAAGTTAAACTTCAACGTTTAAGGTAGGTTCTACACGCTTATATTAATCAGATAAAATAAAGTTAAGTTGTATAAAAATAATAAAATGAATAAGCTTTCGACAAAGCTTATTTATTTTATTATTTTACGTTTCGTCCAGTTCTATGTTTATTTTACTAAAAAATTAACTACATAGCAAATGGAAAACACAATAGTAGTTATAACCACGTTACTGTAGAACAAAACGTCACTTCGTCAAGGGTAAGGGTTCCATCATTGCTCATCGGCATCGGGCGGTATCATTTAGCCACCCAGCGTTAATGAGTAAGACCTACCGCGTTAATAGCTGAAAACTAGCCGCTGGCCGGCGAACGGTTAGCACTGGCAAAATGTGACCGTGTAAGTACACCATCATTGTGTTCTGAACGTTTCGCTCTGACTAACATTTCTTGGTCAGTTTTATTTTGACCAGACGCTAATAAAATACATCATCGGTATTGAAATTACGGAGGCGGAAAGCAGAAGAGAATTTTACGGATTTTTCCTTAGACCTAAGACCTACATATAATTTATGACAGCCTTTGATCAGCCTTATCTCTAACAATCCATTTTTATGAAGATACTGATATCTTAGGCTACCGTTTCAGATTTACAGGTCTGTCTACCTGGAACCAACTCTCCAACATACCGGGCAGTTCCGAATATGCCAAGAAAGATAGTGAGCGGTGATAACTACGCAATAGCCATATATAATATGTACGAGCCCTGTATTATATTACTCTAATATAATTATAACAAAAGCGTTGTTTACTTTTGGAACAGTTGTTTATATAACACTATGCTGCTAATGCGTTGCAAATCATATTTTAAAGCTCATTATTTATTTTCCAGTTCTCAGTTCAATAAAAATAAGTACAAATTGCAATCCGATCTCCGAAACGATTCAGAGTTCATATCACAAAATGAACGCCCCTTGCATGGTCCAGAAGGCCTGATGATCAAATGAGCTCGATGGCCATGCCTTTTTAGTATCTGTCGATTACGAAAAATCGATAACTATACAGACGAGGTGTTGACCATTCATCATCACGTAGGTAAATTCCACGATCGACGTCAATCAACTACAGTTGTGTGGTATAAACGATAAAAGTTGAGCCCAAGGACCACAGACTAGCCGCCAAAATGTATGGAAGGAAAAGATGTTTTGACAAGAGCAGTTCGATAAATTAAAGGCCACGCAGATATAGGTATTATGAGTCCCCGCGACCATCGTGCATCATCATGAATGTGTCCACATCGGTGACGCTGACAAGCTACAGTGTGGTATTCTATTGTATCACAAGCCGTGTGCTTCATGAGATTTCCCACCGGCAAAAATGACGAACTTCAAATACATACAAACTTTTATCCCCAATTTAACTAGAGATAGAAGATAATTTTCTAAAATCCATCCGTAGCGCTCATGCTAACCATCGTTACAAACGGAACTCTCGTGTAAAATTTAATTTCGGGTTGTGTTCCACGCGCGCCTCAAAGAGATGTCAGCACCAACTGACGGGGTCCGTTAGGAGGACCAATGCCTGCCAGGATTGTGAGTTTGTCCAAAAGGGATATCGTGGCCCTGGCACACAGGCAACGGAAGGAACACGGGTTGGTTTTATTCAGTAAAAGTCTGACACGCCCTCCCGCTCCGCCCAGAGCGGGAGAAGTTATTTAATAATTTCCCACCCAAAAAAAAAAGAAAGCGTTGTCTGTCAGTTAATTTAATATTTTTATTAAGTAAATATTTGTATGAGTATTTTATGAATATGTAACCTTTAGACGCATAATCATAATGATTCTTACCTTCCATTCTTAGTGACGATCATTTCGTTTGTGAGTGTCTGGAAGCGCACCCACAGTTCTCTGTCGTCGAGCGCCACGTTGACTTCTCTTTCGCGACCGCTGCGCGAACTGCCGCCGCCCACCGTCGGCTCCACAGCGCTCAGGATGTGCGACGCTGCCATCCTGTTGAAGAAACGATTGTTTATTATCTACTCACAATTATAATTATAAATAATACCATCAGGGAGAGGAAATCTGTGTCCCAGCAATGGGAACATTATAGACTGACTATGCTTTACTAACTCCATCAGGGGCCCAATTCTGTAACTTTGAGTTAAGCAACAAATATTTACAGACTACCGTAAGCTTGGCATCACGATGCCATTGTATCATTATAGTGGACCAGACTACCAATTATTGTTGCCAAATTTGCAAAAGTGGCAAAATAATGTCTGTAGGTTGTCGATAGAGTGTCAATGGCGTGTTGCTTAACTCAAAGTTACAGAATTGGGCCCAAATGTCCATGACTATTCTATTGAGACACTACTGACACACTCCCGACACACTATTGACAAGTTGGTTATTTTACAGAACTGGGCCCCAGGAATACAATACTACAATTGCCCGATGACAGAAGTTACCTACTCATCTATTTAAGAAGAAATTATACACATTCCTAATTAAAAAGTGTTATTATAATGTAAAAGACTACTTCGAAGATAAAGATATTGTATTTTGATTATAGAAAATATTTGTAGGTACTTACATTAATTCAACATGATAATAATTACAATTACTATGAAATTATAAATTTGCTTGTCATTACTTGCTTTTGCATTGTTTTTGCTTTTATTTTATTAGTTCAACGAAATTGACTATGTATGTATATTTTCAATAACAATTTAATTTAATAAGAAAACCGATTAAGAATAATTGTGTCATAAGGACCCTCATAGGTATATTCAATTTGCACACCTTGTATGGTTATAATACGGGGTACCTTATGAACCTTCTGTAACATCCTCTGAACCTGAATTATGCAAATGAATGATTTGATTTGATTTTAATATTACTCTCTATTCAAACTCAACAGATCCCCAAAACACCTCCGTTCTCGTATTCTAAAGTAAATTCAATAGCTCACGAATACCATGAAAATGTAACAGATATCAGTTGTTTTTTCATATGTAATCGGCTTGTTTACATTAAAATGGCGCTTAATTTTAAATCTTAATTTAAAAAAAAAAAGCAGCCTATTAATCAGCTGAAATTTTTACGCTTGCTGTACAAAGGAGTAAAGTGAGAGTATACAACAGTGTCTTAGTGATCTGTAATATTGATTTAAAATCATTTCGTACTCTAATAGCTTAGATACTTCACTTGACTTTGTGATCCTACTTAATCTCGCCAGTTATGCCTAACTACCGAGCTATTGTCGTGTTGCTTAGAATAGAATAGAATAGAATACATACACTACTACCTCTCTACTATCTCTTTTTTTTTCTTTCTTTTGTTTGATATACATATATTATTTAACTTTTTAAGCGCCACTGACTGACGTGTAAAGAAGACAAAAGTTGTGCCCTCAGCGCCACGATTTTCTAACGCCCATACAATATTTGTCTTCTAATTCATTTCCCTATTGATACGAATTCAGGGATTTCAGGTAATCATGACTGAGAAACAGGACAAATCAGGCAAAGGGACTAGCTACAGTATTATCAAAAGAATTATATTGCTTTTAGTATCGTGTGCTACAAAAGCAAAAAAAATGATTTTACCAATTATCACAGTCTATTAATTAGAGTAGGTAGGTACCATAACTACTTTAATCTTGCGTTATTCAAATACGCGGTTATGTGTTAAAGCTGAAAAACTGACCATTCCTTATTCTTCTTTAACTATACTAATATTATAAAGAGGTAAAGTTTGGGAGGTTGTAGGGGTCTATGGTAGGGGTAATCTCTAGATCAACTAAACCGATTTTGATTTGAAACATTGTGATGGAAAAGAAACACAACCCCGAGTACACACACCCGTGTATCACACGACGTTTTTCAATACACTTGTGGGAAATAGTAAAAAACAAATCAAAGATTATAATTACACTTTTCAGAAAATGGCGGGTTTTGTGCTACTGGACTTATTTTTTTTTTACAACGAAAACAGCCTATACAGCCTTTTCAATTTTTGACAAAATATGTTAATGTGAGAACCACGGACCTATAAAAAAACTCGGACGGATTCTCGTTAACCGAAAACTGTGTCACTCAAAGTCAGTCAGCTCGCTGTACGTACAGGCGCACGCTGTACGCACACATTCACAGCATACTCACGCATTACGCGTGCAAACGTCAACACAGTCGACACGTCCTACGCGGCAAAAAAGTATTGAAATACAGTATGTCTTGTGTGGTGAAATGTTGTAAAAACCGTAGCGATCGAAAGAAAAAAAATCCAGGAATCACGTTTCATAGGTAAATTAATAATTCAACAACTTAGTTCCCAATTTTATAGATTACAATCAATCCTCATCCACTAGAACAAAAAAAATCATCACAAGGCCAGTGTTGTCAATATTCACGTGTGCAAATTACCCTAAATATATTTCCCATATATTTAGGGTAATTTATATTTCATTTAATCAATTCAACTTATTTAGGTTATTTATTACTAGTTATTTTATATTCTTCTTATTAGATTTCCTAAAGAAAATGAAGTATGGAGAAATTATTGGATTTAAAAAAAATCTAAATTGTAACTGTCAAAATGACTGGATTAAAAAAAAACATACTCAGCATTTGGGATGTTATACAATAGATACAGTAAATATTTTTTACAATTAAAATATTTTCTAATAATTATTAACTATGTTGTTAATTGCACATATTTTCATAGGGAGATTTGGTTCTTACCATTAACTTGTTAAAATAGCACGGTATAATTCTGCCGACATTTCCAAGAAACTTGTCTCTCGACCTGTATTTGTCTTAAAATAAAACAATAATATATGGGTAAATTTGGCTAACATGGCAACCCTAAATTCACTCACACTTAGACTGTCGCCGCCATTACGGGACACAGTTTTGTCTTAGCGGGAGTTCCGTCCGAGTTTTTTTATAGGTCCATGGTGAGAATAATTAAATTAAAACTGGTAATTAAATATTATATTAAAGAACCATTTAAAAGACTTTTGAGAATTCATTGCTAAGACAAAGTACGGACTCATTAATTTTTCCTCGTATAAAATCTATCCTATTTTATTCTATGCATGAAAACTCCTTGCTACTAAACTTTTTAAATTGACTTATAAATTTAAAACTCAACTGCAAAACTAATTATAGAGCTCGTAAACAAAAGTCACGAGCGCGTAACAGAAAGATGCCTATGCAAAAGTTTTAATTTTCGAATCATAATTATAGCCTCTGAAAGTACGCCATCTTTAACAACTGTATTGAAAAATCCTTTTCAATACAGTTGTTAAAGATGGCGTACTTTCTTGAAAATTCTTTTTCAATACACTTCCTTGAAAACGGGTTCATATCGCACTACAATTAGGTTATTTCTACGCGTGCGATTTTTTTTCCAACACGTGTGCGGGAATAAAAATTGGCACAGATAACTTATACTTAGTCCAAATGGTTCAATGCCTCTATTCACACCGTTTCGCCCCAGAGATGGTCCTCTATATTATTCGGAGGTGATTTTTTTTTTAAATCTCGGCAAAGATGCGTCTTTACGGCGTTAATATTTTTGGAATATTTAAATAATGTTTATAAATAGAATATCATGATTATTACAATAAAAAAACCTTTATGAACAAATTAACATTTATTTGTGTTCTAAACTCAAAAATATTTGAATTTTCTATTTTTCATATTAGGCTGTTTATCGGCTTTATACCTTTGCTTCTCCTTCAATCTGGCGAAAGTAAAGCGCGGAAAAAAAGAAAATAAAATCATAGTTCCCTAATAATTCATGACAAAAATATTTTTCGATATTTTATTTTATTTCTTCAAAAGTGTATTGAAAAACGTCGTTTGATACACGTCGACATTTGTTATTGCAGTTCTCGGCTCAAAGACAACCTCGCCTACGGCTCGGGTGTTAATTCCGCCTCTTTTGCAATAACAAACATTCTCCACTTGTATCAAAATGTACTAACCCATAGAAAGCCACGTTATTTGTGAGTGTCATAGGCTATATATTAATCCGAAAAATGAAAAGACTTTCTGCCCAAAGAAGTGGGCACGGGTCAGCTAGTGTATTATAAAATAAAGGTAATCGAAAGGAGACAAATAACTATCGCCCTATTACACTTGTTCCTGTGTTATCCAAAATCTTTGAAAAGATATTCTATAACCGACTAATTAGTTTCTTAAATAAGCATAATGTCCTAAAGCAGGAACAAAACGGTTTTCAACATAATAAATCGACATATTTAGGAGCATTTACCCTAATTAAAAAGATCACAGAATATCTAGACGATAAAATTCCGGTTGAAGTAGTGTTTTTCGACATGAGCAAGGCATTTGATTTTGTAGATCATAGCATCTTACTAAACAAATGTGAAAAACATGGTATCCATGGTGTCGCTCTAGATTGGATAAAAAGTTTTTTAACAGGCCGACAACAATGTGTTGAAGTTACTAATTTAAATGTTAATCTTGAATTCACTATCTACAGATCCCCATTTAGCCTGAATAAATATGGCGTACCACAAGGGAGCGTTTTGGGCCCCTTGCTATTCTTACTTTATATTAATGATTTACCAGATTCATTAAACTACGATAGTGTACTATTTGCTGATGATATTTCTGTTATAGTCCCAAATAACACTAAAAGTTCAACTCATGAAAATAAAATACACGAAGCTGTACAGTCTGTAATAAAAAGGCTTGAATCTAATAACCTATGTGTAAATATATCTAAAACAAAATTCGTTCAATTTCGAACGTACAAAAGCAAACTCTCCGATAGTATTAACATTAAAATTAAAGACAAAGTAGTAGAAGAAACAGAAAGTATTAAATTCTTAGGTATAACTCTAGACAAATTTTGTAATTGGAAACAACACATTAACAACATATGCAGTAAACTAAATAGATTTGTGTATGCATTAAGAAAACTATTATTACTATTATTATTGTGTCTGACGAAAAAACAGCCCGTATAGCATATAGTGGGTATGTTGAATCAATATTAAGATACGGACTAATAATATGGGGCAATTCAACAGACAGTGATAAGACATTATTGTACAAAAAAAATGTGTAAGAGCTATATGCAGTGTCGGTCCACTTGAATCTTGTAGGCCTTTATTCAAAAAACTGAAACTATTGACCTTAACTATATATCATATGTGCATTACAATTTTTAATAAATTACCGAAGATCATAAGGGGAGCTCCCATTTAAATATTTTAAAATTAAACTACGTAGATGGTTAATAGAGAATTGTTTTTATAGTTTACAAGAACTTCTGCAACATAAAGAAAAAAAAATATTTTAAGTTTCCTATAGTTTAGTTTCCAATATGATATGCTGTGGTTTAATAATTTAACATATTGTCTGTTACTTATGTGTTTGTTACTTAAAGAAAAATATTATTTTAAGAATTTTAGTTTTGTTGTGTCTAATAATTTAACATACATTGTATTTGTTACCTAAAGAAAAATATTATTTTAAGAATTTTTGTTTTGTTATGTGTGTATATTTTATTTTAACTTAAAATTTATCATTATTTAAAAATCCTAATAGATATTTTATCGTATATTCCGTGTAATATCTTAATAACCAATAAGTACCTATTAGGTAATAATGTAAAGTTAATTTGCATGCCCTAAACAGGCAAAATATGGACTGTACCTAAACCACCAATCTCAAACAACTGGTAATACCTATATTTTCAGCATTTAAATTATTATTACTCTTATTCTTAACACATATCAGCATGCATACATCACATGTCACCCGTTATGTTTGAGTCCCATGTACGAGTAATAGGCGGCGATTATTTCCATTTCAACCGACTTCCAAAAAGGAGGAGGTTATATGTTCCGCTGTATGTTTTTTTTTTTTTTTATGTATGTTCACCGATTACTCCGTCAATTGTGGACGGATTTTGAAAATTCTTTTTTTGTTTGAAAGGGTATGCTCGTGAGGTGGTTCCATTGCCACCAAATCAGAATCTGATGAGGGGATCCAATGGAAATCGAGGGAAATCCTCAAATTTTATAGGCATACCTATAGCAATTTGAGTATTTTTATAGTAACTCGTGCATTTGCTCTCGGAAAGCACCATTTGGAGAAGTGGAACTGATGATGAAGACCACAGATGGCCACCGGAACTACTTAATAATAAGTATTTCACCGTTGCGATTCGATTAGGCACTTTGATATGGTTGATAAGCAATTTAAGCTCGTTAAAATGCATCTGGTGAAGTCACCATCTGTTCTCCTGGTTATTACCAGGAGAACTCCTCAACAATTAACGCCCCTGCATCGGGAAAAGCAATATTTTGTAAAAGGTGATGAGCATTTGACAGGCTATTGTAAATTAGATAAATTACAAACTGACCCACTAAAAACTGAAAAATAAAAAACATTTTACAAAATAAAAACAACCGACTTAAAAAAAAAACACTACAAAGTGAAAAATATCTTATCTTTTTTATTATTAAGGCTTTGCGATCAGTATACAGTTGGTCCAGTTGAGGCTATAGTATCTAGAATGAAAATACAGCATCTGTGATTGGAATTCGTAAACCCAAACGTTACCGTCAAGCTACGTACCACCACGACTCAAATGTTGTCATAAAACAAACATTGTTTTAAGCTGTATTAAGAGACTGCATGTATCAATTCAATGACGAACCAAACATTACCCGGCTACTCTATTACGACATCAATGTTATCTGCTGGTAAACAAATATGCAACATAGGTTTCACGTAACCAATTGTACCTAATAATTTACCACTTTATTTATAAACGCTGCTTAAAGTCAATTAATGATTAGCGACTGTTTAACCATACACTTTTGACGTTTAAATGTCTCTTAACTTTAATCATCGTTTATAAATAAACCTTTTAATCTATGAATTCTAGAATTATACTGAAGTAGCATACATAGCATCACGTCTGTATTCCCCGAATGATTAGGCAGAGGTGTACCCACAGTGCACCCACAATTCACCAGTTATGTTTATGAAGTTGTGTATACTGAACTGTCGCGTGTCGATTAGAAATTGACTGATTTCATACTAATCGAGTCTTGTCATAAATCATGCTTGAACATCGTTTAAATTGTTTTTGAAATAATCTCAGATCATCTCATATGTACCTACAATAGTAAAAATCTATTGTGAAAGATGTTAGTAGACGATGTGACGGTGTGTGATGTTAGACGTATGATAGATACAGTAATAATGCTTAAAATATGAGTGAGAAAATGGTGGTTGCAGCATCATGGGCGTATATTTTCGGTTGACATGTTAAAAGTGAAGGTATTTGTTTGTTTTGCAACTTTACAGATTTTTGACGAAATGATACGCAGTCCTTGAATTTAATCAGTTGCATATTGCTGTAAAACTGTAAAAATATGACAACACATTATTTACTTTATGTATTTTGGAACTTCATACACTAATACGTACAGCATACTTTCATCGATTTAAAATAAATGACATAGATCTACACAATTCACTTAAATAAATGACATAGATATACACAATTCACTTAAATCGGTCCCCGGTGTGTTAATATTGAACTTACTTGAAGTTATAAGTAAATTATACACGGATATGTACCTAAAATTCTTGAAACTCGTCTCCAAACGGAAGGCATCACGAAATCCATCGCCAGTGGCAAATAAGCCGGATATTTTATTGTGAGTTTGTCTCGAGCACGATCTCCGTCCAATGTTTATTGTACCTATTATCACTGGCTACGTCGGTTCAACGTCCCAATCCTTCTGACACGGTATTTTTGACAAATTCAGGTTTTCGTTATGTAGCTTGAATTTTACACTTTTGTGCTTAAAATGTCATATTACTTGTAAATCGTTTGACTATTTCATCACATCTTTATTTCTTTGATGAAAGTTTCGATTTCATAGTTGGATTTCGAGAAAGTGGTGTAGAATTTAATGAGATTGGCGTTTTAGTTGAATTGTCACATGAAATGAATCTATCAATTTTTTCGTGATGAATCGCAAAAGGTGTCGTGAAAATGTCTATTCAAAAGATGACCACATCATCCGCAAAACTTATTTCTTGTTGTTAGGTACAGTCATGAGCACTAATATGTAAACACTTTTTCTCGTGTAACGATTGCAACGTTGAGAAGAGACCTATTTCATAACAGTTTGGGTTCCAAAATACTATGTTCGTAGTAAAATAAAAGTACAATAAAGTTGGAGGAAATCACTTTTAAAAGCTGCTTTGTATATACATATTAGTGCTTGTGACTGTACACCTTAATATGAAGCACCTGTATTACGATTTACGCCGCTTATGTCTGGGTCATTATTGGAGACGTCAACTTCAAAATCTATAAAATTAAATATACGACTAAAACCTACGTAGACATAGTCACAATTGTTATAATTATCTAATTCACAAACAACTACCATAACCAAGCCAGACACTGCCGCAAGCACTATTATCTTGTGCACAGATCATGTTCAATACCTACATTACACACACACAGACTGTTTATCTAATGACTATTTTATGTTAAGGCTTTGTGGTAATCCTAAATATTCATAGGTATTGAAACAAACATCAAAGTTAACGTAGGCTGTAAAGCGCTCGGAGTAATCCCGCTTGAACATCGTCTTTGAATAGTCTCTCTGACAACGAATCATACAAGAATCTGTCATTAGAGTTACTTTTGGATCCACCTTTGATTTATTGTAAGGTTTTCTTTATCTGACTTTTTGTGTCAGGTAGGACCATACACGTCGAGTTGACTTTCTGTAGGTATTTATCATTGTGTGTTTACTTAATTTGTAAAAAGCCAATATATATTTTTATGAATTTTAACATTTTATAAGCTTGACTCACACATATTACCAAAGTACTTAGGTTCAGAACTACACCGCAGATAGCCGTAAAAATTATATCTCTCGTACAAAGGTCTTGTACTGACCCGCAAAAACCTACCACAATAACCGCGAGAAGGTTCTTAAAAAGTATAATTATCTTGGAATAGAGTCGTTAAAAACTCATTTAGAACAACCAATCAATGTGATTTCACAAAACACATCTTGTAGTCATGAACCAACATTTTGTGAGAAAATGGCAAATTTTTTGTCTTATGTTCGATCCCATCCCCGAATCAAATCCCGGAACAAAAGACATCAACGTGCGCCATGAATTGAGGATGATTTAAGTAATTGTTTTTTTTCCGCCTGTTACATATTTATAAACATTGTTTCAGTGTATGTCTTTACGTATGACAAAATAAATACATTGATTTACTAAGTTAAAAATTAAATAATGAATGTATGTAGCGGGTAGCCGAGGCCGACACAGAAAAACAAATTTTATGAGTTTGACAAATAAAAGAAAGAAACCCAGTGAAAATTATGGAATAATACGACCTTTTTTGTTAACCTATAGACGTTTTACTTTTTCAAGGGTGCTACACACTTGTTCGGGTGGGCATGATTTGACACAGCCGGGCGGAAAACAATGTAGAGACGATAATAAATGGAAAAACTCAAATAAATCCTAACATCGATATTAAAAAAGTGATTTTTACAAACAAACAATGCTTGTGATATGCCGACTATTGGTTTTGCCAATCTTTGACTAGCTATCGTCACTAAACTATTGGATATATTTCATTGAATTTTTGTAAGCAGTCTTGGTACGTCATTATACAGGGTGTAAGGGACAGCCCTCCGCAGACTGATGCGGTGAATTCAGTATATCGTACTTAGATGACCGGTACATGAAATTATTTCAGGAACGTTATGGGAATCCAATGAACCTGATTTGTTTTATTACCTTACACGCAATGTACCACTACCGTGGCGAAACGCACGCAGTGAACGGTAGTGCAGCGAGCTTTCGAACGCCCTCCCCGGCACCCCGCGGAAATTGAAAGCTGATTTCAGGCGTCGTTCATTAGAGAATTTGAACATCCATTGCTGTTTATTTTTTTATTTTAGCTGTTTTATTTACATTAATGGAGTACTGCGTACAGAGGATGTAATTTTACATTGAAACGATAAAAAAATGAAAAAAAATCAGAATATGATTGAAAATAAGGAGCTTAATGCCCTTTTTATTTGCGGAGGGCTGTCCCTGACACCCTGTATAGATATACGCAGTTTCATATATTGTCGTATTTGTCGTCTCCACCTTGTATATTTTTATTAATTGTGCCGAATTATTACGACCCGAATAAGTGTGCTACACACTGCCTTGCGTCACATCACCCTTCACACCCATCACACGTCAGGATTCAGCATTCAGCCGTATGTAACGGCTGAATGCGTAAAGCAGTAGTAGTATGTCGTAGTAGGTGTTAATAATGCGCCAGCCAATGATAAGGGGATTGTCATCCGCTACTATTGACACATTATGGTTTATGATTGCGATCCTTTACTAGAGAGCTACAAGGAACTTTTGGCGTTGAAATGACGTTGACATGGGGGCGCTGTTAATAAACATTTGAGAAATCGTTTTGTGAATCGTTTTTTTTTTTGTGTTATGGCTTCGTGCGGTTTGCACATTTAGCCAGTGTCAAGGAAAATTTAGTAACAAGTACACACTTTGTTTAATGATGAAATTAATATTCAATGCATGATAGAAGATATTCCCCCGCCCGCTGCCCTCGAGTTTCAGTAAAGACGGTGGCACTTTACTGAGACCTCACGCGGACGTCTTGAGAGAACTTGAAATGGTTTTGCATTTTTTTTTCATTTGCCTACACTAATGCACGTTCATGAACAGTTAATGGTTAATAATCCACCATTATTACACATTAATATTCGGCTAAACACATAACAAATAAAACAAAACTACTAAATATGACGCTTCACTTTCCCGCCAAGACCGCGTCAAAACTTGCAAAGCTATATTTTAGAAGATTACCTACATCTTACAGTAGTTATGGTAATGCTACTATTATTCTAGATAAAATTCATTTGAAAAGGGTCCGGGAAAAAAATGAGAATTTAATGAACGTCGAAAACCTGAAAATGCATGATAAATAGCTAGATCCAATCTCAGAATACGGGTAAACCATTAGTTCGGTTCTAGGCGCAAGACGGTGTAGTGATTACGATTAAAATAGGAACCGGCTGGACTTGAAGGCAGACCCTTGACTTTAATCACAACAGATACTTTAACAGTTAAATAAATTATTCTGTAGAAGCGATTTTGACTTGTCATATAAAAAGGTAATAACTGCAAGCTTTAATTAAGTTTCATTTGGAATTATTTTCACTCCAGGTATAAAAAAAAGAAAAAATAAGTTTATTCAGGTAAAAAGGTAAAATACTAAATACAAATTAATAAATAATAATATATATAGTTAATTATTCAGTTAGTTTCGTGATTTTGGACAATAGTCCTCCGGAACGAATTACGGCCATGGCCGCCAATCTCAGTGGAGGACTAGTGTGCATCTACGCGGGAGATATTATAGTGCACAAGTGTGTGCGCAGGCGCAGGTACACTCACTCTTCCCTCACTCTCCTAGTCCGATGGGACGGCAATCCGACATGACCGGAGGGAGATCAGGCAAGGACCAACGGCTCAACGTGCTTTCCGAAGCATGGGGGTATCACACCGCCAACTTCTAAACTCCGGGCTGTAACTGAGTTCCTTATGGAAAACCCAATAACACTGCCTGACCTGGGAATCGAACCTAAAACCTCAGCAGCTCAACAATCGCGCTTGCGACCAAGAGAACAACGGGGCTTTTGGACAACTTAGAGTTGAATGATACTTATTATACGACGTCCCGATGATAATAGAAATATTATGAAAACAAGACCGGATGTTGCCATCAGGATCGTCTCCGCACGATGGGATTTTTTTATTGGTAACTGATTTGGCTTGATATCTATTTATCACGTATACTGTTATGACACGTTAAGATTACATAAGGATTCGAATCCATGACAAAACATTGAATTAAACTAGCCTTCTGGTCGAAATTCGACCCCCTCTACTTACAATCATAGTACTTACTGATTCCATGGGTACTAGTGTACCCATGAAATTAGTATTCCATGCTATTAAAAAGTACGTACTTATTCCATGCTCCAGCTGTCATTTCTGTCACCTATCTATCTTCAAGTCGTGAGACCCTGGTACTATGTGTGTGTGTGTAAACGCATGGTAGTGTCTGTAATGTTTTTTTTAATTAATTTAATTTATTTCTTATGCAATAATATTATATAAAAATATTAGCTTTCTGTACTCCTTGTCCATATAAACTTTAACTGTGCCCATACTACTCCGTCCGCGTAATGTTCGTAAAAAGGGGTACAAAGTTTTCGCTTCACGTATTAATTTAATTAAATAGTATATCATATTCATATTCATTTATTTGCGTTCCACAAGGTAAAAACAAGATGTTAACAAAAGGCTTAGAGTTAAGAGCCGTTGTAGACCCTGTCAGGGCACAGCATAAAATTATGTTAGATACATCATAACATAACATCACGGCTGTATGCCCCGAAGGGTTACGCAGAAGTACACCCACATTTCGCCAGTTATGTTTAAGTCCCATGGGTCCCATGTAATAGGGGGCAAGCTTATTGCCATCAACCTGGCACTAATCCACAATCTATCAGTTTTTTGTTTAATTTATTTTTTAATTTGGGGATATTATGTAGGTAGCCTGTATGACCTAACAAATTTTGTGAGGTATTAAGATTCAATTTAAAAAAGAAGATATAATATGAATTTACTAATTTACTTGGTAGGTATATTAGCTACCTAGCTAGGTACTTACAGTAAGCTACAAAATAGTATTGCAAATATTGAAAGACCTTTTCTTATAGCTGAAGTTAAAGCAGACGCAAAACTTTATTGAAAATTATATATTTATCATCATAAAAGCTCGGCGAAGGAGAAAGAACTGGTAATTTGTTTTACGTCCACATCAGAGAATAGATCCGAAGGTTCGGGTCGTATTCTACAACATTTAAGCATTAAACAACAAGAAAGCAACCAACGGGTTTGTATAGAGGCGAAGTAATTACAGCGTTAGCCCACTCGACTGCAGCGTCATTATTCATCGTTTTACGACTCCATGAGTTATAAATATTAAACTTAGTCGTATAGATGTACTGCGAATATTTTCTTTTTAATGGCGAGGTTAAATAATATGATGCGCGATGCGAATGTCGGCCCCGGTTTCAGGTCTGAGCATCATAGAGCCGGCAACAAACTGTGCGCTCGGAGCGTGCCGGACAATGTGAATAGTTATCGCCTTTTAATTACGAGTAATAACGTTTTTATCTGCATGCGTCGCATCATCCCTCGCGCCTCGGACAGCGAGCGCTGCGCGGGCGCGTGGAATGTCGCTTAATCGCGTCGCAGCGCCGACGTTTTACAGATCCTATAAAATATCAAAGATAACAACGAGTGGCTCTGGAGGCTGTTTCGAAAGGAACCAGGGCCCAGTGATTGGACGTTTATGGCATTCGCTTCGATAAATGTAAGTATTATGTGTGCTTGCGATGTCGAGGCGCAATTGTCCAGCGCGCCGCCCGAGCCGCGCACTTCGCCCGAACTCTGCGGAGGTGCTAATTATCAAATGCAAGACCGACCAAACCGATATTGAAACCATTGAAACAATACAATCTCGTGTTGTCTTTTCCAATTTCAAAGTTTGCAGAATGGCTGTGTAATGAAGGCCGAGAAGGCTATGCAAATGGATCGATGCCGAAAACTCAAGTAAGTATTTTAATGGTCTTGCGTCATCCGTGTTTCAAACTTGAATTTTCATTATCACTTTACGTGTATACCTACTACCACCAGCCTTGATATGTTAATCAAACAATAGACTAAAATCAAATAACCGCAACACATGATCAATAAGATTCGACCTTACAAATAAAATATATTTTTCTACTGTTGACCAACTGTTGACACAATATTCGATTAGTTTGAAGACGGACCTACCTGACGTGTGCAGACACATATCTATGTACATACAAACATAATACGTACACACATGGTGAAGATTCCTATATAGGATTTTATATGTACATAGTCTAATGTAATAGGTATGTACTCTAGGTATTTTCCTTATTGTTAACATTTTGGTTCGACACTTACGAGTAAAATAAGATTATTAGGTAGGTAGTATCGTGTCGTCTCGTATAAATTCGTTGTCAGACTGGAAAAAAAAAACAAAAACTAAATACCTACTACTAAAATGTAATTATTAAAGCAGTATTGCCCATGACCTGCCATCAAAATCTACTTCTCTCTTTATGTAAAGAGAGATGTCCTGACTGATTCATTAACAGCCTAAACCACTGAAGCATAGGATTACGACAGTATAACTTCCTTTTGTGACGTAGCCATTCACTAAGAAAGGATTTTGGAAATTCTACCCCATAGCGGGTTAAATAGGGAATAATATAAAAGTTTGCATTGAATATCGACATTTTAAAGTAAAATCATAAAAAATGGTAATTAATGCGGTAAAAAAATATGAAAGTCGCGTTTCAGGATTTTTGAAGATTCTCCAAAAGGATTTGGAAAAGATGAAAGTTGAGGAAATGTTCGAAATTCACGCTGACGATAGTCGCTGGCAAAATGCTAGGCTAGAATGTAAAAAAACGAAATGTTTAATAAATGTATTTCATCGTTAAACAATGTTAAACACACCGTTTGATTTGGTAATATAAAAGCTAGTTTTACAACATTTTGATTTATATCGTTTATTATATTTGCCATTTCATTAAAATTTTATTTGTATAAGATAAGGCCATAATTTTGCGTCAGGACAAGTTTTATACAGAACTGTGTATTTAAATATTCAGAATTTAGACAGAAAATAACTTATAACATTTGAGTGATTTACTAATTATATACGTACCGAGCATTAACGTAACAACGTTAGGTAAACCCTGTCTGTTTGTCTGTAAAATAAGCAACTACTGCTCACGACTCATAGCCAATTACTAATTTTGTTGTCTTTTATTTGTATTCAGTGTAAATATTCAAATTCGGAAGCTGATAACGACAATCAAATTTTTTTTCGGGCTACATTTCAATTAAATTTTATTCCTCAATTCTGTGGTTGTCATAAAACTTTAAAGTTTGACGAGTAAAGCCCATTGAGGAACTCCGAATTGATATTAATTCAAATAACTCAGGTTAAAAAGTCAGGGTTTTATGCGCGTTGTAAAAGTTTATTGTAGGGCTTTGTGGCGAGCCGGACGCGCCGATAGGCCTCGCGTTCGATGACGGAACCTCCGCCCGCCGCCGCAGTCAACCGCCGCCTTTGTGCCTGCGCCCGCGCCGAGCCGGCTACAATACCGCACGCGTCTTCACTCTATAAATCCCGACATCAGGTGCTACCTAACGCCGCATAGTGCACCTTTTATAGCGGCAACTAAAACCCAAACTGGAGACTAGTACTGCACCGGCGAGATGGCGGCGATGTAATTAAGTTGCGAACCTCTATCATAAAATAAGAGAGGAAGAAATTGCCGACGTAATATAAATTGATACGTCTCATTACAAAACTTTATTATACACGTCAACACCCTCTATATCACTGTGCGCTTTGCTAATGTGGAGTTTTTATAGATCTAGTAGATAATCCGAATATATATAATATATCATAAATAAATATGATTAAACGAATAAATTAAACCAGAAACTATTATAGTGTAAATATATATATTTTTGTACTTACTAATAAGTCAAAGTAACGATCACAATAAAAAAAGAGTAAGCAATCAAAGTAACCATGAAACCTAGCCACTAAGCATCCTTCGAGTGGAGACACTTACGGCTTTTAAATCTTTAATAAGTACACGAGTAGATTTGTGTCATCATCAGGTTAACGGGTCATTACAGTTAACAGCAGATCATAATATCTTATGTACCTATTTATCCTCAATGTAAACATCTAAACTGGAATCTTAACGTGTTTACGAATACATTGTTACAGATACAAGTCTCAAGTTATTTTTTACCTAAGATAAGTAAAATGCCTGCATTGCATTTCAGTTTTGTAGTATTGATTATGCGCGTGATAAGCCAGGTAAGAATCTCCCTTTGAAGTCATTAATTGTATTTCATACAAGACTCAATTTCAATAATAAAA
The DNA here is from genome assembly GCA_963921375.1 of Tiliacea citrago. NCBI lineage: Eukaryota > Metazoa > Arthropoda > Insecta > Lepidoptera > Noctuidae > Tiliacea > Tiliacea citrago. Next base: position 15,049,680 of record OY992785.1, read on the forward strand.
CATAACATCACGTCCGTATTTCTCGAAGGCTAAGGAAGAGGTGTACCTGCATATAGTACACCCACATTTCTCCAGTTATGTTAAAGTCCCATGTAGTAGGGGGCGAGCCTATTGTAATTAACCGGCACAAATCAACACTCCGGGCTCAGTTGCAGACTGAGAAATTCCAGATGGCTATACCCATTAACACTTTGCCCGACCCTTGAATCAAACCTAGGGCCTTATGCTCCACTAGACCAACGGGGCAGTTCAATAATGGCAGGAAAATGAAAGGATTTTTTGTTACAGCTGTATTTCGCGAGAAATGTAAATATTCCAAACTTCAAAGGGCATTATGCACTCGTATTCTCACAAAGTTTTCACACCAGCTGGCCATTTAGTACTAATCCCCATAAGTATTTGAGGGACGACTAAATGCAAACCAGCTGGCTGCTAGCCCATAACAAGGTTTAGCCATGTATTTAGGATAGCAGCCATTTGGTTTGACGGGCTTTGCTGCAGCGGCAGCATGTTCATTGTTAACGAACTAAAGTTCTCCTTCTTCAGTCTTGAACTAGCTTCTTCATTACAGTGACTCTACACTACAATACTCAGTCCAGAAGTCGAAAAGCCCTTTCAAGTATAGTCTGTTACAAAAGTATCTGAAAAAAGAGTAAACAAACCCTTTTCAGGTCAATTTCTTACAATTACCTACTCACTAAAGGGAATAAGTAACACATTCGTCTGTATTTAGAAGGCAGTATTCCCGTTTGACCACGTATGCATTGAGCAACAAAAGTATTCTTAAATGGGAATACTTTTGGTACTCAATGCATAGGTGCTCAAAAATTAGATGCTCAAACGGGAATACTTCTTAAGAAGTTTGCCAACAAATGTAGTTTGAATAACATTATTAAATTGAGGTGATATGATTAACCTCAAGTGTACCCAAGGGCTGGCTTTTACCTTGGCCAGGGGCTAAGCATTGCCATACGACGTGGCAATGTCGCCAGTCTCTTGGGTACCTACATTTCCAGTCGACAGTGATGTGGATGAATTTTTCGACGCCATGTTTTAATTTATGAATAGTTTTATTTAACTTAGGATATCATTTTGTTATATTTATTAATTAATTAGGTATAAGTTGTTATTTATGTAAGTACATATTATTTTAATTCTAAATACATTTAATAAAATTCCCTCAAAACCTCAAGTGTCTATTAACAAACATCTTTAAGGCGATTTAAAATTAGAATTTCGGGTTTAAAGTATTCACATAATCAAATCAAAGCACTCAATTTGTAAGTGCCACTACAAATTGGCATCCACAGGTAAGTATACCTACGTTTTGTGATCCATTTGTTATCATTTTCATGTTTTGAGGCCAGATATTTTTGGAACAGACCATAATTATTATTTATATACATCTTTACAATTCTAAAGCACGTTACATGCTGCTTCAATAATAAGTAACGAATTTGTCCAAACGTTTTCCCAACAATGTTGTAGTCTGGTACCTCTATATCTTTTCAGTGTATCTCTCGCTGTCTTTTCAGTGTACCATTTGGTGTTTAATTCTTTGTTTAAACTAACTATTTTCCACTAATCACGTATATTAGTTGGCATAGTAGTTGGGATTTTTGAGGCCATAAATGGCAGTCCATATGGCATCAAAAATCCCAACTACTATGCCGATATTCTAAAGTTAGAACATTGTTATATTGCGACTTCGAATGGCGCGAAAGCGATGGGGCGTTGATATTATGCGCATTTCTCTAGGGCCCCGCCCTGTATGTTCATTATTATAAGTACCACGCAAGTAATTATGAGTTTTCGTCGATGTGTGACGAGTTGATAGCTGCGTTCTCATGTCGATGCCACCAACTAAAGGTATCTGGGACAGTCCAAGAAGAAGCAATAGCACATGATCTGTCTGAGGAGTGCGGATAGCAAGATGTTGCGAATGTAGAGAGTAATGCTGATTATTTTTTTTAGTGAAAGACAAGGGGACCAGTGCTTTATTTTCTTCTACGAATAGATGGTAACTCTAACGTGAATGTCATAGATATCCTTCTGACCACCAAGACCGAAAATTGAATACGTTTTTCCAGAAATGAACCAGCAAGTGTAGCTTAACTTTGCAGACCGATGGAATTGTGCATTAACTTTCAAGCAAATGTCCTCAACCAAGTTCTGCGAACCATCTAGATTTCGATCGATCTGTGTAATATTTTTATAAGGTGTGACATTTAGCAGCATTTCCGAATAACTTCTTCTTCTACGTTCACTATACTGCCCAGTACTATGTCCATAAAAGATAGTCACTGGGATCATCACAGATGTGTAGCCATCCCAGTAGCAAAAGTTAAATGTCTCATGCACCTGTAATTACAACGGCACCTATACCTACTTGGGGTCACCAGTTTAGAGGTATGAAGAGTAGGGTGTAAAAATTTCACTCATTCATTCGAATCGGATGCGAGTAGCGGAACATGACGCGAACCAGTACAATTGAACTACTGCGGTTTTGCTGCTATGTTTTCGCGGCGGAGGTGTGCTACTAGCGTCTATTTATATGCCAGTCGCGCGGTAAACTCTGCTTGCGCGATGCAGGTTTTATGTGACGTCAGGTCTTTGTTGCGTACTTCGCATGTAGCGTTGTAGATGCAGACACATGCGATATGTACACACGGCTACACATCAAGCTATACATTTCCAGAATAAGCTGCTCTCGCATTGTATAAGATTTCCGTACAATGAGAGGTCAGCTGATACTGGAAATGTATATATAGTGATGTGTAGCCGTGTGTACCACCATAGTTATTTGTGCCGCCAAGCAGCGATGCTGATATTCAAATTTTAAGGGCACTAGGATACCGGTGTAAGTACGTATACAACCTATTTAAAGAAATTACGTACTAAGTACTTAAACGAAGTGCTGGTCAGAAATGATGAAAAATGAGTAGTGGAGATAACCGTGTGGAAGGTCGACAGTGGATATGGAAGTTGGACAATAACGTCAAAACTTCTTTTTTCTTTTAGAGCGGTACCGTATGGGAATCTAGCGACCATAAACTGTCGTAAAATTTGTATGATACGACTAGTGTTGCCCCTTTCGTAGTTCTGGTATTAGAGCCAAACTACATACTTTTTTGTAGGTTAGTTTTCGCATTAGCCTTCTGAATCACGCTCAGACATGACGGTTCTGGTTACTGTTTGGAAGACTGCATTTCTGCATCACAATCTGCTCTCTTGTTAACACGTAGGTTTTCATATCCAGGACTGGATTCAAGTCAGGCGGTCTTCGCGGTTGTCTTCGATTTATGGGTAGGTGTGACTGTGTTACTTATTAGATTCCGCGTCATACAATCATATCGACAAAAAACTTATGTATAGTATTAAATAATTCTAACAATGAGCAAAACTGAGAATTAAAAATAAGGAATGTCCGTAAGACAAATTGCTCAATCTGGGCAATCGAACCCAGAACAAATAAAAAGACTAACCAATCAGTCTGTTGATCCATAAGGTTCAACCGATAAAGGTAGGTAGGTACTTAGATAAATCATGGTTATGAAAAACAAGATTTTATTTCTACAGAAAAATATGAATCATGTGCTAATAGCAAATGCTTTTCCTCCAGCCGTAGAACATTAACTTCTAACTTTAATTTATAAACTATATGTGTCTCTTACCTGTTGTCACCGGTTACTTTTTCCTCAATTTCGACGGTTCATAAAACACATTTAAAACAATAAAGAATCTTTTACACCACTGGAGTTCACAGTCCACGTTTTTTCACATTAACTTATACAAAATACATTTTAAGCAGAGCTCTATTTTTTCGACACAGAAAGTTTTTGTAGCTACGGCAGTCTATAAAACAGATTTTTCAGTACCTAATGAAAATGGGTTCCTATATAATATGTCACAAATCACAAATCAGTGGCGGCGTGCCAACTGCATGAGCAACTACCGCAAACTCGACCGCACTACACTTCATTAGCGCGTATACAGCACAACATACCCACTACAATTTGGACGCACTACGCAATAATCACTCATAAAGCCTTACTGCAGAGCATCTTTTTCTGTAAAATGTTTAGGTCTTCTGCTGTAAGAGGACAAGCAAGAAAACTCTTTATGCCTATAACAATAGGGTTTTATATCAGCTTGTGTTGAGAATATGACGCCAACAGGCTAACAGCGCGAAGCCCCGCCCCCGGCGTATTGACAAACAAAGCGATTGGCGGCGAGGTGAGCTCGCTAGCGAGGCAATCCTGCGCAACGTTGAGGCGGTCACTTAGATAACACTTGTATTTCCATAAATTTTACCTCCAATTACATTTGATGAAATACTTATCGAGAGATACTTGGAGATTTTTTTTGATATTTTACAAATATGACATTAAAGTCGCCACTGTGCTTCTATATTCAGCTCTAACTACTGATCAAGATCAGGAAGAATTTCAGACTGAACCAATGAAACAAAAAAAATTAAAGGAAAATAAAATGCAAAAAAATACCACTTACATATTTCTCGTGAAATCTTCCAAAATTTAGGTTCAGTTGAATCATAAGCAAACTCTTCCCACAGTGCAATAGATAAATAATTAAAACAATCCTTAAGGCTGAATTAGCACTTTTTCAAACCAAAGGCTCTATCTTGATCTCTCTATTCAATTCAAATATTTTAATTCGGAAAACATCCATATTGTGTTAGTATTAAAACTTAGAAAAATATGTTAGTAAAAAAAAAAAACATAAGATATAAAAATTTAAATTAAAATCAAAATCCAAAACCAAATTTAAATTACAATAAAAAAACAAAATCAAAATTATAATCAAAATCCAAATCAAAAAGTTACATTAGAATTAAATAAAAAATTAAATTAAATTACAAACAAAACAAAATTAAATCAAAACAAAAATAAGTTAATTACCTAAATCAAAAACAAATTAAAATTAAGTATGTCAAAATAAATTAAAATTACACTAAAACATGACCATAACTTAAATTCTATAGCTATAGATAATATCAATTTAAATATCTTTCTTCAGCACCAGGGCCCACAGAATCTATCTATCTTCATTTATTTTTATTGATACAAGAAATGCAAATAAACAGCGTATGTCCAAATTGGATTTTGACGAACATATATTATAAATTAGTGTGTTTTTTAGACGAGAAAGGGAACACTGGCTCCAAGACCCAATAGCTAACCGCCAGTCACCCAAACGTCAACCTCACCTAAGTGGGAATGGGGCAGACACATTAGCAACAGATCGATTGAATTTTGGGATGAAATGTGAAAACCCAGGTGGAGAATGCAGGACGAGCATAAAACTTTTAATACATTCAGTCCCCGAACCTATCTGCTGATATTGGAGAGGGGTGGAAAAGAACGAAAATGCCTTTGCCTATAGATGGGATATGATAAAGGGAGGTTTCCCATATCGCTACAGCGAGACAACATAGATTATTTATGTTGAATAAATCTTAGATTTTAGAAATGACTTCATGCATCTGGACTTAGCTCATTGATAGCATTACTGCAATCAATCTGCCTAGCCTTTTCCCAACGATGTTGGGGTCGGCTTCCAGTCTAACCAGATGCAGCTGATTACCAGTATTTTACATTTAGTGACTGCCTATCTGACCTCCACAACCCAGTAACTGGGTAATACCCAGTGGTTTGGTTTATGGCTGGTTGTCAGACTTTCGGGCTTCTGACGAGCTGTAACGACTGTCAAAGATCCACAAATGACAGCCGGGACCAACGGCTTAACGTGCTTTCCGAGGTACGGAAGAGTCATGGTATGAAAAGATGGTCACCCATCTACGGACCAACCCCGGTAAGCGTAGCTTAACCTGATGGATCGACCCGTGCGGCTGTTATTACTTAGCCACGAGCTCCTTCATTGATATAGCATTACTTATTAGTACTTATATGTTAAGTACTATTAAACAGGTAGACACCGTGGAGACAGTATACAAATAAATATTCAAGTAATTTATAATTAAGCCGCATGTTCATTATATTATCATTAGATTTGTGCTAAGTGATTTTTTCAACTCATTTTCTCATACAGATGAAGTGCCCACTGCTATCCTCCTGCATCGTCACAAAAGGCTGTAAAAAAGACATTTATTGCATATTACACAAGTTTGAAAGTAGTAAGGTTGAGTAGCATAGGTACCTAATTAGATTATTCTAAGTAAAGGAGGCTTCTAAAGCATTCAAATTCAAACGACATTTAAATAGGCAGGTATACCTAAGCACAGAGTGGACATTACGTAGTACATAAATGAAACCCTGAAAAAACGAAAGCCATAGCTATCATACATTTGGTTACGGCTCAGCTGAAGCTAAGACTGAGGAGACACGGAAATAGGACTAGGACTGACCACGTACGTAAATCTTCTTCTCTCAGCCTAATTTTGTGTCAGTTGTTGTTCTTTTGGAAAACCATTTAACAACTTTACAGATTGTAACATTCAGCAAACTTGTCAGAAACTTGATCAGACTTTCAGAAACCTGGGGTAACTCACTCCGCGCCTCAGAGTTATTATTTTATTTCTCACAGGTCTGCACATCACTCATGCGTGATATTTCCATCAGTCATATCGTGTAAGCCTGTAAGCGATATAATTAACCCTCATAACATCGAACTGGAATAAGAAATACTAATCATTTATAATACAGTTTTATGAATTCAGCTAATAAAATGAAGACTATATTGATTTATCAAATCACTACCAAATAAAACAGACTACAAGATTTTGCTTTCAATCAAAAACTCAGTTGATAAATCAAACAATGAAAATTCATTGTTCAATAATTTTATGATAAAATAATTTCCGTAAAAACTGGGTAGGTATAATAAAAGCTATACCAAACAAAAAGACGTCGATAAAACCCATTAGTCATCGTCGTAATTCTCGTAGAAGATAGGAGACTTGGAAAGTCATTTAAATTTGCCTTTTGGTCTTGTGTTGCTGTAAAACTGTTAACGTTGGTACCAATTCATAAGCATCTACCTACCTACATACAGTTAATTATCGCGCTTTCTGACTTACCTACTCATTAGAAAAGTAGATGACCTCCTTTTGTAGTTGCGAAAACTTTCGCCTTTTGGTCACAATCGCAATAGGTATACATTAGACCAAGACTTTGGCTTTCATCAGTGATTTACTGTACGCTTACATTCCGTTTCACAGAAGATTCTACAGAGGGTTTCACAGAAAGGTCTAAAATGCTTTATTCAGCGAATCGCACAAGCACATATTTCACAACCCAAAAATACCAATCGATGAAATCTAAAACAGCTTTCACAAGCTACACGATGTACGAAGATAAATGTACCTCCCGCGAGGAACTGCTGTAGACACCTAGTCAGCATTCCAATGCATCGGGCCCGCCTCACCCAGTTACGGTCTGCCGGCCGACCAAGTGCTAATTGGAAAAGGAAACCTCAAACAACGAGCCAGCTCAATGCTCTCCACAGAAATGTTTCATTTTTAAACATCTCAGTGACCGTTATAAGTGTTATAACCGATAGATAGGTATCTACACTCAGTGCACTTCTCAAAGGTAGCTGGTCGATGACCAATGATCATACATGAGATCTAGGTTAGTTGAAAACAGAATTTGTATTCCTAAAGAATAGACACTAGTCGTCTGTCTATTCTTAAAACATGATAAGTAGAGTAGTTAGGTTAAGTCTGTAGGTATATTTAGAAGAATGAGATAAACCAAGGTAAGTTTTTTCCAGTACCTATCACTAGAAGCAGCTCGAGCGAGACCTTCTTGTCTTAATACAATTTTATCACATAACTGAAGACTCAATTTCTCGACAAAATATTTTCATGGTCTTTTGCACGAAGTATTTCTACCACGATGGTCTGAAAAAAACCAAACTCAACCAAAAACAACCTTTCGAAGTAAATGCTTGCTAAGAAAAACTCGTCTCAAAAACGTGCCGTGGCCGGTTAGTTTTAACCCTGTCCCTTCTTAGAAACTACTGAACCGAAATTCTCTGGTCCATTTGTTTACCCAGCGATATAAAGTGGACAATTTTGGAACATTAGTGGCAGTTAGGTTTAATAAAATTACTACACATGCTATTATTTGTGTCCTTTACTTTATTAATAATATAGGTAATGATTAATAAATCCATAATTCAGAAGCAAACAGTAGTTATCTTGAATTGGCTAAAATTACTGGCTAGGGCGATATGCTTGACATGCAGTAGATATTATTAGGGAATTAAAATAAAACAACGTTTTTCACAGTTTTCGTAGCTAGTGCTACGAAGCAGTTAGCAGCGTAGCTGAGCGTAGCAGTTTACTTTTTTCAATAAAAAAATATATTAATGGTAAATTACAACGTCATTTGAATATTGTTGAACATTCATAATATATCCACCTTAAATCCACAATAAAAAAACCTCATTAATTCAAGATTTTCTTCCTACTGTGATTGACTTTTGGTAATTGATATATTACTACGCGGATATGTTACTACACTACCATCGCCATAATTATTTTAAGCTATAATAAATAGTTAACAAACAAGATTACCGAAGGATACGAGAAGAGATCTGTAGGAGCAGCGTGGACATCGCACGAGCACACCGCGGCTGAACGTAAACTCAGGCGCAGTGTTTATTCGGAGCCCCATGCTAACTCCGCCGTTTAAACACTACGTGCTAGCAGGGCATGAATTAACTTTTCATATAAATAAAATTCACGCTACTCTAACCTCCTGAAATTAACACCTTGGCGTAAATAGTATTTAGTCTCGTCATCTCGTGCCAGTGAGGCCAAGTTGTCTTCTGTGGATTGTTGAATGGCCCCGTCGTTTATGGATCAAGAGATTACGTAGCGGTCGTGTTTAATTACCAGCAAATACGTATAAGACCAATTAGACACCTATTCGACAAACGTAGCTGTGACCACGCGAGCTTCTTTATTAGTTTTTTGTTGTTCTGGGTAGTTATTGGTTTTTAAATTAATTAATAGGAACAACTTGCTTTATTTTAATTGGTTTGAGTAAAGGTTTGAAGGAATAGTTTTAGTAATACCTAGTTAGTTTAGGAAAGTATAAGGTACCTATACTAGAATTAGGTGTTCATCAAAGCTGAACATGAACACAATAAGCACGGTGTTAATACACACACGCTTAGCTAGTAAAAGTATTAGGTAGTGATCTACTTAGACTATAGGAAGCATAGGGATGAAGAAGTTTCATATTTATCCTTTGTGTATAACTTCCCACTACGATATTCTTTCACACTGATTGTTATAGATGGGAACCAAATAAACAGACCGAACCTAAATAGGTAGGTGTCTCAATATTAACATATGCCAACTAATTTATTATATAGATTTTCACTTTTCAGATATTATGTTTATGTGAAAGCAGGGAGAATCCAGGAATATTCACACAAGCAAAATCGCTTTCCGTTATTGTAAATACCTATTGTAAGTCTCTTCGGTTATATAAATACGAATAATACGATCTGAAAACATATAAAATATTTTTTTTATATTTGCTCGTTTAACTCTAGAAACACCTAAATATTTTAATGTCATATAAAGCGTTAACAAAACGCTAAAGATAGCAGTTTCGGACTGTCATGATAGAAAATCAACATTTACATACCTCCATTTTGAATTCTCAACTTCCCAGATGTGTCTACATACAATACTATAGATACATACAGACAATACTTAGGGTTCCGTATAAAATGCCTTCAAGACCACCACATGATTTGTTCAGAGACGATGAGGATTTAAGGAATTTTTAACCATACCTACATGAAACTAAAGATAGGCAAGTCGAAAATTAGAAAGTTTTAATTCAATTTCATCTTTATATTTACTTAAACATTGTGTCAGCATTTGAAATGTCCACAAAACATGATCGTTATGTACGTAACACCTTCAACATAATGTCTTATGAGCTTATTTAGTTAGTTATTAGCTCCCAGAGACAACAATTACTAAAACTGAACAACATGTTTGTGGTAACTTATTATCGAGTCAATTGGAAAACGTACAGGCCCTCTAAAGGAAACACCATTCGCTAAGTTTATTGAACCAAGCACGTCGCTCTCACTGTCTCAGATTTTCTGTTAGTTCTACCTACTGCCTGCCTCTACTTTACGATTCCGTGCGTAAACTTACAAACAACGTCGCCGTCGTCCCGGCAAGTATCCGCCATACTCGTCCACTTTAGTATTTGTTCATGGTGACATGAAACGTGTTCGATAATTATTGGAAGGATCAATAATGCTACGCCAACTATTCGTCTCTCGGTCAACATGTTTTATGAGCGACGCGTCGGACGCTGGACCTACGTTTCTATTTGAATGTTAATTTCCAACTCAGTTTATTTTAACTAACTCAATAATACTGACGTGAGGGAACGTAAAAGTTATCGATAATCATAAAAGTTATAAGTTGGTATGGTTTTTTAAACTACTTAGAGGTACCTAGAACATTTCAACATTTTCAACCTCAAACTTCTGTTTGAGAATCTCAAGTTGGGAAAATAAATAGATTTTTTATAGGTAGAAACGAAGAATTCTAATTTTTAAGCATTATCATTGTTGCACGACACTTGAGAGGAGGCTCCCTATTTTTATGTTAATTTTCATCAATATTCTGAAACAGACACACATGCAAGCAAAATGAAACTTTAGTATATGATTTATTGGATTTATTTCTTTCCATGTTGAAGACAGTTACGTAATTGTAATATTTTCTCTCAATAATTTTTATTCTAAAATTATGTCTTTTTTAAGGATAGTTCTAAAAATCAAACAAGGTTGTTTAGCTTTTATGTTTAAAATAAATACTCACAGCAAGAAAATATAGTTTATTATCCCGACACAAGATATTATTTCTCTAGATCAATTATTACTTTAGTAATAAACGAAATAAGAATTGAGACTTACCTATTTAGTTTCTTGCTCGAACACGATCAGAGAGCGCACGCGATATTCAACTTTATTACTGATGTATTAGCGTTTAGCAGATAACGGAGTGGCGGGGAGCGAGGGACGGAGCTTGCGTTCGAAATTTGATTTAGACTGCCTGCTCTTAATCGAACCCATGTTTGGGCCTTGTGAGCTTGTGCCCACAATGCCCACAACTTGATACCACCATAAGTAACAGATGGTACATAAAGTAAGTTCTAGCTAGGTACTGTTCTCAGAACTTGATTATTTTTCTGCTTTCAAATAATTTTCTTATAAATATATTAATTAAGTATCTAGCTACCTATATGAAATACACTTTCGTTTTACCCCAACTATGATTCCAAACAATCAAATTAGTTCGTACTGTGGTTGGTGGCCAGCACATCAGGTAAAATGTCTCCAAATGATGTTAAACCTTAAAATGATGATGGTTAAGTTCAAAATCAAATGAGAATATTTGAAAGTTTGTGGTAACTTCATGTGCTGGCTGTACCTATTAAAAAATCGATATAGCACTATCTATTTCCTAGCAACTTATTTTTTTGCAATATATGTCAATATATATTGTCAATATATAGATGACCGTTATTTCAGGCACTGCGGTCTCTACGCGGCTTATACCAATAAGAGCATGCAAGGTATACCTTACCGTATGTAGAGCCAATTGCCCTTTACTACCTTGCCAGCTAAAACATAATTTTATTAAAGCAAAAAATCACCGTGGGTGGTATTATGCAAATTATTTTACCTGTATCTAACCCTAGCAGCATCCAAGACAAATAGAAATATGCCTTATCCTGGTTTACTTAGGTTTACGATGCGTGTGTAAAACGCGATTATTTCTTTGACCATTCTTTGCCGAATGACCAAAGCGTCTAGCTACAAAATGCCGACTCGGCTTGTTTAAATAATTATGAATTAAATAATCACCGGTCTGCCTGTGGTTTTTATTGTACGGTTTCTAACTAACATGCAAATTAGTATGTAGGTACCTCCTTTGTCGTAATTGTCAAGAGTCAATATGGTGGACACTTGATGGTAGATAGGTTTTTTTTAAGTTATAGGGTAGGTACTATAGTGCCCGCGAATCAGAGGCATGGAAGCTGAAAAACATCTTTGATAGTGGAGTGTCGACGAATTGAACCATGTCATGTAGCAGCAAAAACTTATTCGAAGGCTAGTAGGAAGTCTGTAGAAGATAGGGGGGGCCAGTGAAGAACGTCCCAAGTTTAGACCGACGACAGTTTCTCGGGCCCGACGGCACAGAACCGGCGCGGCAGCGACGGCGAAGCGACGACCGCGACGGCGCGGCGCGCGGGCGGCGTGGCGACAGCGACCAATGACGACGTGTGGGAGAATACAGAGAAATATATCCCATCTCAGGAAATTCTCAACCCGCAACTATCTTTTATTTTCAAAATTTAAAGACTACAACCTTTTTAGACATTGAACCATGCAACCTCTATAATTTTATGAATTCTGACAATTAACGGGAAAAAAATCGAAATGCCATAAGATTTTACTTTTTTTCTTTATTTTTTTTTCAGAAAACGGTAGGTATATGGCATCGCATATTTGTTTCTACTATTTTGGCCTGGCTTTGGCCCACAAAACCAAACACCTAACAGAGAACAATATTCCGTCAGCCCCACAATGCACACAAACGTAATCGCTCGATAGCAGGTAGGGTTTTTGATTCCTGCATAAACCATTAGTTTTTGGAAAACCGGTGTCGTTTTACCTTAGGTGGGTTTCCTTGGGGCCTCGGGTAAATAATGTATGAAAAAAACCTCTTAAATACCTAATGCCTGAACCTTAGGCATAATAATTTATTTTAATTAGGAACTACTTTAATATCGTCATCCTCTTGCCTTATTCCCAATTTAGGTATTTAGGGACGGCACAGTATGTCTTGTTCTTCCATAGGAGATACCGAGGAGAGTTGTGACAGAGGAGAGTTGTTACAAAGTCCATTTCTCGGATTCTATAATAGTTAGCGAGCTGGCAACATAGCGTCATATCTCTTTCTTGAAGCCCTAGCCGATGCAGTCGCGATGTCCTACGAGTCGGTGTGACTGTGCAACATCGATGGCGACAAAAATCACGAAAGTAAGTTTAAAGTTTATGATATTATTATGTTGTTGGTGAATTTTTAGTAACCCATTATGTATTGAATATCTAAGATTAAATCCATAATATTATAACTCTTCTCCTCTTTTATTTTATAACTCTTTGTCTTCGATGTTCGTATTATCTTTATGCTGATGAACTTCAGTTGTATGCAGCTGGGCGGGTGGAGAGTTTATCGGACGCTATAGCAGATGTAAACCGAGACTTAGACTCTACCAAAAAGTGGTCTGATAGTTTTGGGGTGTCAGTAAACCCCTCAAAGGGTCAGGCCATTATAATTGGTAGCTCGCGCATGGATAGGGTGGCTCTTAGCTCTCTTCCTTCTCTTATTTTAATGGTACCGTCATAGCCATGACGGTACCATTAAAAATAGGTGAAACATCTCTGTTTGCATCTTGACTCCACGCTAGGCTGGCAACGCCAGGTTTCTAGTGTTAGTCAAAGGGTCAACGGTACTCTGCGATCCCTGTATCTTCTGAGAAACTTTTTGCCCGCTAAGACGAAGACTATGCTTGTGCAGACTTTGATTTTCCCTATCATCGACTATGCTGACGTGTGCTACTTTGATTTATATGCGGTTTTGCTAGATAAGCTCGAAAGACTACTCAACAATGGTATCCGGTTCATATTTAATTTAATAAAATATGACCATGTGTCGAGTTATAGGTCTGAGCTCAAATGGATGTCCAATCGCCAGAGAAGAAGTTTGTACGGGCCACACTTTTCTCCCTTCTCAACTCTCCCACCCCTCTTCTTATCTTATGTCTCATTTCCAATATCTATGTTCTACCCACGCTAAGAACCTGCGTGCTTCCAACAATCTTCTTCTACTCTGTCCTTCTCATACTTCTGACTTCGTTCATTCTTCGTTTCATATTTAGTCCATTCTTTTCTGGAATGCGCTTCCTCTCGATATCAGGACGGCGACCAGTCGGTATGCATTTAAGCGAAAATTGGTGAGTTATTTTCAAAACAAATAGTGTAGAGTCATCTCAATTTAAGGTCTTTTCATTGAATTTGTATGTATATATAATATAAAATGTAGGGATCTATTATAGTAAATATGTGTATTATAACTAATTTTATAAGCTATTTATGTACTTTTGTACCTATTATATTTATAATTAATTATGTTAAATATTTGAATATTTTATAATATTATTATTTTTTCTCAATCAGAGCATCCGCCATCTTATCTCTTCACCACCTTTGGTTGACTGGTAGAGAATGCCTAAAGCATTAAGTCCGCCTTTGTACATTAGTGTGTGTGAGAAGTTTAAATAAATAAATATTAACTTCTTAGCTTCACTGCACATCTCAAGGTTATGTGACATTATTCTGAACCAAGCATGATTTTTTGCGCCTAGAAACCCTTGTAACAATCTGTAACAACTCTCCTATTTTAATACTTTGTAATGTTTCTAAATGCGTTTTGGTGTGTTTTTGCATGGGTTGTAGTTTTGTTGTTTCAGAATGCCTAATAAATGTTCGGAAGACAGTTATAGGCATGTCTGCGAAGTAAATACACAAATTGTCCACGGTTACCCTACCAGGTGGTCTTGCTGCAATAGGGGAACCCCTGCTTCACCTAGTCACTAGTGAATGGCGGTCTCCGGGTAATGCCACTCACCCTATACCTTGAAAAATACTGATCATAGCAACTTGGTATACTATGTGAGACCCCTGAGCAAGCAGCGACAAGTAACATAAGTCAGCTCCCACCATGGTCGCGCCATTCTGGTCTATTATTTGGCGTGGTGTTTCTGTTTACTTATTACTAGGTACTAAATTTCCTAACTATCTACTAGCTTCTGCCCGCGACTTCGTTCGCGTGGAAGTCGTAAGATACACTACAGTAATACTATAATAACAGCCACATTTTATTAAACTTCCTCGGCCCAGACCCACTGCGTCGCATCGCAACGCTCGCTCGCGCTTTTACTTCGTTTCCGCTTAGCGTTCTTTCTGACTTTTATTTATTTTGCTCGGCTTCTAAGAGTCGTAATGCGCAATTTTAAATAGCCATCCTCAAGAATTGGACTAACAAATTCAAAAAGATTTTTTCAAATCCGACTGTGGTTCTAAAGATTAGCGCATTCAAACAAAAAACAAACTCTTCAGCTTTAAGTATTATATTAATATGGATTGGTTTTATTACTCTTGGTAATTAAACATAATTTTCGGTGATAATGTAAATCACGGGCGTAGCCAGAGGGGGGGTTTTGGGGGGAGTTGCTCTTGGTTAACATAACAAACACGAAGACCAATATTGATAGGAACTTCGAGATTCGTCACGAATATGTCAAAATTGTAGATAAAAAGGTATGTCAAGCCCTGCGCCCTGCTGATACACCAATCTATCGATGTTTTTTTGCAATATCGCAAAGGAAAATGTGCTAGATAGCCTATGGGAAGTAGGTACTAAAATTGGTGGTTTGCCACGAGAAGTGCCACTTTCCTTGGACTACATGAACCAGAGCAATACACCGGGCATTGTTTTAGGAGAACGTCGGCTACACTTTTGGCTGACTCGGGCGGTGATCTGACCACGCTTCAGCGTGACGGCGGCTGGAAGTCCAGTACCGTGGCAGAAGGATATATACTTATAGGACAATAGAAAACAAGTCAAAAATATGCAAGGGCATCGTTGCAGGTACCTATAATTTTAAAACAGTCTTGCCCAGATCCTTGGACTCGTCTTTCAACTTCCAAAGACAGCACGATAGAAAACCGTTTTGCATCGCCTGAAAATCCGTCTGTGTCTCCAACATTCACAAATTCACAATGGAATCCAATGAAATTTAGGAATGTTCCGCCGACCCAGTAGGTACCCAGACAAGTGACAATCACAAATAGGTATATCAGTTCAAAACAAAAGTAACTTTCAATATTATCAATTATAGTACCTACACTACACTATACTCTACTATACTTAATAATAATTTAATTTTTTAAATAAATACAACACTAATTTAATATTTTCCTTGCTGTAGTGAGGTGAAAAATTATGTGTCAGCGCTTAGTTGTATACATAACATAACATAACATCACTCCTGTAATCCCCGAAGGGTTAGGCAGAGGTGTACCTATAGTACACCCACTTTTCGCCAGTTCTGTTTAAGTCCCATGTAAACGTTGTAGTTGTATACGTGATCAATAAAAGACATATCTGCATGTAGGTACCTACTTCCCAGGTAGCAAAATGACGTCTGCGGCAAAAAAATGACGTCATCCTAAGGTCATATTAGGGTCCGTAGTTTATTCGTCAAATAAGTACGTCACACTGACGTCATTTTAACGACTGGTACTCAAGGGAACGTCCTGGTGACGTCGATTTAGCGTCAATTCAGTGACATCATATGTTGGTCATGATTATGACGACGTAGCAACGTCCATATAAGGTCAATTCTGTGAAGTCCTGTGTTGGTCGTGAATGTTACGTCCTAGTAACGTCCATTTACGGTCAATTCCGTGACGTCCTGTGTTGGTCAATAATAAGACGCCCTAGCAACGTCCATTTGGGGTCAACTGTGACGTCCTGTGTTGGTCATTAGTAAGACGGCGTAGCAACGTGCATTTAGGGTCAATTCTGTGACGTCCTGTGTTGGTCATGTATTATACGTCCTAGCAACGTCCATTTACGGTCAATTCTGTGACCTCCTGTGTTGGTCAATAATAAGACGCCCTAGCAACGGCCATTTGGGGTCAACTGTGACGTCCTATGTTGGTCATTAATAAGCCGCCGTAGCAACGTGCATTTAGGGTCAGTTCTGTGACGTCCTGTGTTGTTCATTAATAAGACGCCGTAGGAACGTACATTTAGTGTCAATGGCGAAAGTTCGTAGTGTCTATGTACAGACTCGCCAAGATATTTCGGCCGTAGTGTACTTACCTACGTACTATTTGTTTAGTACATCAAAAGGAATGCTCTAACACGTAGGTACTACTTAATACCTACTTACTTAGGTACTATGAAATACAAACATATAGGTAGGTACCTAATTGCAACCGATAAAATGAATATTCATCGTCATTAAATAAATGGTCAGTTAGAAGTCCACTGCTGGACAGGCCCCATATACATAGAAATGCCACGACGAGCGGTCTTGAGCCGCCTCGATACCTACAGAGACATCCACCACTGACTTCCATTCGTTTGACTAGCAGAATAAACGGGAACCTACTTAGGATGCTATGGACATTAAAGCATATTATTATTATGGGAATCAGAATAAAACCTAATTAAGTAAGGTCTATGAGGTATGCCATTATCCAAGAAAAGAAAACATAATTTTATGCTAGGAGAGTACAACAGGTGCCTGCCATGCTCAAGCAGGCACGATTAAATTAGCTCTACCAACATAACTTTCATGCGGGTAGCGAACGTTTTTTTGTATTAAAATATACTCTGTAAAAACTTTAGCTCAGACAGTAAATAGTCCATTTTAATAAAAACTATCACCAGAGTAGATCTTTATACTCTTATAATCAGCCACTCCACAACAGTTGGCATTTCTGCTTCCAATCTGCGAGGAACGGAACGCATTGATAGCATGTTGTTTGTAGTTGTACATTGTAATGTAACTCAATGAAAAGAAATTCAGCTATTAGTCTATCATCAAACATTAGAACCAATTTAAGATAGAAAAGGCTGATTAAAAATATAAATATTTAAAAAGTAAAAAAAAATATTTTTGTTTGCCTTTGTTTATTTCGGAACGGAACGAACGAACGCGTTGACGGTCGGTTGGTGTTGGTATCCCGCGCTTTTTCTTTCTCAATTCTCTGTGTCAAACAAATGTGTAAATTCTCATGTTTTTTTCTTGCTGTTGATAAAGTAGGTATCACAGCACATAAAAGGATTGTAAATTATGTATAGTGTGAAGTGTCGTTCAGTTCGCGGAGAGTGAGGGTGGCACTGTGGCTGTGGTCATCAATAAATGGATAACACCTAAAAAAAGAGAAATCTATTGGCCTCCCGTAAAGGAGGCGAAAGCTTTTGATAAACTTCTACAGAGGTGTTCGTCTCCAAATGAACAATGGAAACTATACGAGATCGATAGAGTTTTCTATCAGACTGGTAAGTTTTTTTTATGAGTAGGTAATACTACCACACACAACTATTTTAGCAGCTGGTGGCTTGAGGGCAGTTAACTTTACCATGCTTTAAGCCTGGGTACAGACAGACTGGCCCAGAATTTAATTCTAGTAGGTGCTAGTGTTTTAAAACCTAACTAAAAAAAAATACACGGTGCCGGTGCCATAACCTAAAAATCTAAGGATGTCGGCCGAGCTGAAGTTGACTGTTTTGATGCGCATAGAAAAAAAATATTCAGATTGCCCAAGATCACAAGACAGAACTGCTATTATTAGGTCATGGCGCCGTGTGTAAACAAGCAGCAGCAGCGACAGCAAGCAAGCAGCAGATAAGTAATCATTTCCAAGAAAGTGTGTTCACAGGTGTTTGGTTTTGTTTGTTTTCACAAATATTTGTTGGTCTTGTCTTATAATTATACATTGTATAACATACATAAAACTGGTGGTTAGGTGGCCACCGAACCACCAGGGGTATGTATGGCGGGTATGTACCCACATCCACCTAGGATGTGCCTGTAACCACCATACCATATCAAAGCAGAAACAAAAGCATAATAAATTATATAAGTAATGGCAGTACTATTAACTACTAGTAATGAGATAGAACGAATGGATTAATAAGTGCTGGACTACCAAGCTTGTACGGCATGGGTGTGTTGCATGGCGTGACTAACTTTAACTTGCATGTTGTTTTGATATTAACTGTGTTGGTGTTTTATGCTTGTTCTATAGATGAATTGGATAAGGCAAAGAAAAAATTAAAGTTGGTGGAAGACACATCAGATATACAGACTGAGGAGGAAAATTATATAAGTAAGCCACCTAAACGCAAAACAAAAAAAACTAGCAGATACATTTCATCATCAGATGATAATGATGATGAGAAAGGGTGTGAATTCCCTCGTCCTCCGCCTTTAAAGAAACATCTATCCAATTGTAATTATACCAGGATGATACATTAACTAAATTATTTTGAACAATAATATTTCCTGCCATTATTTTTCTTTTTTTTTACTTTTTAGATATAAACCTTGAACCTTCAAGTACAAGCACAATTTACAGTGATTTGGTACTAAATCACAACTCACAGATGAATAAACCTGATGCACAAGAGAAGGCTTCTAACAGTCATCATGATCAACCATCTGGTTCACAAAGTATGACACTCAATGAAATTGTTGCCAGCAGTGCTTCCAGTAACTGTGGTAAATAGTAAAAATCATTTTGATTTTTTTAAATCTATAGCTGCCTAACTAGATTCTTTGCTAGATACTACCTTATTTCTGCATGAGTATAGTTTTCGACGATTATTTTTATTTTTTGGTATAGTGGTGGTGGTGGTGGTTGGTATTAAGATTATTATAGAATGTAATACCTACCATACTGTTTTTTTTTCATCCAGATTGTCAAGACCAAGTTGTTTCACTACTTGCCAAAATAGAAGCCCAAAATGATGTCATCCTAGCAATTTTGAAAGACAGAGCAGGAAATACCAATGAATTCAAATTTCCCTTGGAAACTTTTCAAGATTTAGAAACAGTGGAACAGTTACTGACTAATACAGAAAACTGTGCTAACCTGGTAAGTGTTTACTTTTAATTAACAGGAAATGCCTATTGAGCAATTATAATTAATTCTTACTTTACCTTAGGAAAGCTTTTTATTATATGGGTACCTTGCTAGAATGAGTTAGTTTGTTTGTGAGTTTGGATGTAGGAGTTAATCATCGGAACTATTGATTCAATTCTGGGAATTCAGTCACTAATAGCAAGCTACATTACCCCTGACAGGCTATGTTTTATTAGCTTCTGCTCACATTATGTGTAGTTAATTCCTAATAATTTTGGCCACTGCTTCACAGTGGGTGATTAGAGGGCTGAGATGTGAGGTGTGGGATCAATTCCTGTTGCAACACAAATATTTGTTTTAGGTCTGTGTCATGATACCTTGGTACTCGTAGTTCCTGATACCTATGACAGGGAATCCTATAGTGTGAGCTCAAGATTATGTATGTGACTGTTGGATCTTATGTTAATTCTAGTGTGTACTTATAGAGATATATGTGGATGTTTATTGCTATCAATTAATATTTACAGACAAGCTACCTAAAGAGCCTTGGTGGGCATGATTTAAAAAATAAAGTATCAAGAGTGATGAAATATACATTATCAGACTCATTGGCAAGCAAGTTCAACTTCTATGGTAAAAGGTCTGAGAAGAAGCCTTTTTCAGAGCTACGTCTCCGTGAATTTATTGTTGGTATGTGTCTATTGCCTTAGTTGTTAAGATACTCTTTCATATGAATTAATTTATTCTTTCTAGATCTCATCTATAATACATAATACAAAATAAGTGTGCTATGAAATACCTAAATAATTTCAAAAGATACATATTCCTTGTGTACTGGCAACTGGTTAATAATTGGCATGTCTTATGTAGGTGGGTAGGTAGGGAGACTCTTAGTACTAGAAAGCTGTAATTTGGCAAGGCTATATAATAATAATCACGTCAATTAACTGGTAAAATAAAACAATTAAGTCCACATAATGATTGTGACGGGCTTACTACGGAACCCTACAATGCGCGTGATCCAACACCCACTTGACCGGTTTTTAATTCTCCGTTAAAAATAATATTTAACACCAGTTGTGTCGCGGCTCGCGAGTCGCTGTGTGAGAGCGACCCGTCATCTGACCCCACAGAGCGTTGCAGGCATTTGGGCTATTCTTATATTCATAAACTTTTTTGTTTTCAGAGAGCTTAAAGAGTTCCTCTCCAAGGACTACAGAAAAAGACATTGAAGACGATATAAAGGTGTGGCTCAAGCACCCACCAGAACGAGCAAAAAAGCGATTGTCAAAGGAAAATAGCAATGTCATCCTCTAGGAAGAAAAAAAATGTAGTTGGTGAGCGTCAAATGTATAGAAGGACTTTGGCAGAAAAACGAAAAATTATTTTAGAAATACAAAGAAGTACATTACAGCCATCATTAAGTGATTTGCCATCTTCACCACAATATACATCCACATCTATAGCTACGAGTAACAGTAGTATTGACAACAATACTTTAAATAAAAACTGTTTAAGGACATATAAAGAGAATATTTTTTTAGATGAAAACTGTCAATCAACATTGTTTGAGGATTGTTTTATAGATAATGATGACTCACGATCTGACGATGTTAACGATTTGCCACCGCAATTAAGACATTGGGCTACCGTAGAACATAAAATTCCCCACAGTGCTCTAGATAGTCTTCTAAAAATTCTAAATCCTTTTTGCCCTAAATTGCCTAGAGATAGCAGAACGTTTTTAAATACGCCAATGAATATATCAAGTAACTCTTTGCAATCGGGTGAATTGGTGCACATTGGTCTCATAAATCAAATACAAGCACAATTAAAACTGTACAGTGGGTTCAAGTTTGAAAATAGTGAAATATTGTTGTCTTTTAATGTTGATGGTTTGCCACTTTTTAAAAGCACGAATACTCAACTATGGCCTATATTAGGTTTGATCAAAAACTTTAATTGTGCACAGCCATTTGTAATAACTCTGTTCTGTGGAAACTCTAAACCTTCACCATTGAATCTGTTTTTGGGACCATTTGTTGAAGAACTGTCTACATTACTTAATGATGGAATTAATTTTGAAGATACTCATTATATTGTAAAAGTACATGGTTTTGTATGTGACGCTCCAGCTAGAGCTTTTATCAAATGTACTAAATCCCACAGTGGATACTCATCATGTGATAAATGTGTAGAACCTGGTGAGTATATTCAAGGTAGAGTGATTTATACAAGCGTATCTGCGAATAGGAGAACGGATTCACAATTTCGTTTACAGTCTGATGATGACCATCATGTTGGTGAATCTCCACTTTTGACGCTTCCCATAGATTTAGTTTCATTGCTTCCCATTGATTATATGCATGCTGTTTGTCTAGGAGTCATGAGGAAACTTTTAAATGTTTGGGTTGGTGGTGATTTAAATGTTTGTTTAAATAGCCGTTTAGTAAATGCAGTTTCCGAAAAATTACTTAGCTGTGCAAGTTGTATACCTGTTGAATTTAACAGGCGACCGCGAAGTATCAGTGAGTTGGCTCGCTGGAAAGCCACCGAATTTAGGATGTTTTTGTTATATACTGGACCAGTTGTTCTAAAAAATATCCTTCCAACCTCCCTGTATGAAAATTTTTTGTTATTTCATTGTGCTATAACAATTCTATATAGCCCTAGAAACATCAATAAAGTAGGTACATATTTAGCACATGAGCTATTATTAATGTTCATAAGACATTCCGAAACTATTTATAGCCGGAAATTTTTAATTTACAATGTTCATATGTTATGTCATTTGTGTGATGACGTTCGTTTATTTGGTGATTTGGACAGTTATTCCGCCTTTCCTTTCGAAAATTATTTAGGCATGTTAAAAAAATTAGTTAGGTCACCTAACAAACCGTTGCAGCAAATTTATAAACGATTAAAAGAAATGGAATCTTCTTTTCCTCCAAAACTGATTGACGAGGTACCAGCGGTTTTTTATTACAATAGCTTAGGACCAACGCCTGTTGATAACAATGCTTATGAATGCTTTAATAAACTTGTTTATAAGGGTTTTGCAATGTATACAAAATCTGGTTTAGCTAATAATTGTTACTGTTATGCAAACGACAAAGTAGTTGAGATACATAATATTTTGAGATGTAAGATTAATGGAGAGGTTTCCTTGTTTGTCTATGGAAAAGAGTTTGTACATTATGATTCCTACTATACGTATCCTTATGATTCTGCTGTTATTGATATTTTTAAAGTTTCGGAACTCTGTTCAGCTTACAAAATTGTACCTGTATAAGACATTATTTCAAAATGTGTTGTTATTCCTCAAGAGGCAACTAGTAATTCTTTTATATGTTTTCCTATGCTCCATGGTTATAAGGATTAAAATTTTCCATTTATTAATTAAGTTGTGATAGTTATCTCGTTATAATAAATAATACTATAATGCAAATTTTTGGTTTCTATGTTCTATGTTCTATGTTAGAGGGTTTGGTTTCCGCACTTAGTCCTTCATGTGGACCATTGTGCGTGGGCCATGGCGGCCGTCATTGGTTTATTCCAACCAGCCCACCTCCCTCCAGAAGCTAATTAGATCCTCTGGTCTGCGTAGAATATCTGTGAAAGATCTGGGTGACCCGAGGGTTTCTGTTCTGATCTGGCTGACGCCTGTGCAGTCAAAGAGCACATGTGCAACGGTTTCATCAGCCTCCATGCAAGCCCTGCACAGAGGGCTGTCTGTTATGCCTATATTGTGGAAGTGTTTGTTTAGTGAGCAGTGTCCCGTGATGGTCCCCGTCACCAAGCGCAGGCCGTTCCTGTCCAGGCGTAGCAAACGCCTGGTTAGTCTGCCATCTAAGGATGGCATGGCTTCCCTGGACTGCCTGCAGCCCGGTGTCGAGGTCCACCAGTTCTCCGCTTGTGTGTGGGTGAACTCCTGTAGCCACCTGCGTATTTGGTTAAAGGGGATGGGTGCAATAGGCTCGGGCCCACAGACTGACGCGCTGGATGCTCTCCTAGCTAGTTCGTCAGCTGCGTCGTTACCCAGAGATCCGCTGTGTCCTTTTATCCATTGCAGTGTCACTGCGTTACGGTGGCACACTGTCACCCGCTCCAGTGCATTGTGACATTCTAGTGTTAGTCTGGATGTAATATATTTGTATATAGTACCTACATACTTAATTATGAACGTCGTTCGTGGTCGCAACCATATCCGCAACCGCCGCGCTGTTGCCGTGTATTGAGCGACGTTCCTTAGCGGACTCGGCACGGCCGTACGACCACTAATCGCATTTCTTAGAATAAACCTACATTTATTTATTTCACACCAATAAGTACAACATCTCACAGTATATCCAAGACGATGCTTTACCAACCTATTACACTATTTATTCATAAAAAATACATATACATAAACAAAAATCAACGATAAAAAATAAAACTAAAATACTTAATAAAGCTTACATTCTATTATTCAAAATTGTATGCCTCCTTCAATGCACCTTTGCGCTCCTGATAAAAATTTCGGCAGGCTATCGAACACATCTTCCGACGGCATATTATTTATAATACGTGTGCCCCTTGCCAAAGGGGCAAACTTTAATAAATTCGTCCTAGCCCTTGGCACCTCTAACAAAGCGGGACGGCGGCGCGCCCCAACATACCCGTCCGGGACACGCAGCCTCAGCACCTCCGGGTGGTGCACCAGCCCGCGCAGCACCCTCGCCATGTACTTTACTAACGCGACGTCCCTCCTAACCGCCAGCCTAGTGTACCCGACCATGCCCAACACAAACAGACTCGGATACATCAACGGGTAGAATGGGTAAACCCCATATTGCTTTAAATATAAATACCTCGTGAATTTATTTTGTATTTTTTCAACCATGAGACTATATTTGTCCTCATGCGGATTCCATATAATGGCACTTGTCTCGAGCCGACTACGAACTAAAGCATTGTAAAGTATTTTTACTACTGCTATACTTTTAAAATCCGTACATTGTCTTAATATAAAACCCAAATTTCTAAAGGATTTGCCACACAAATCCAAAATGTGCCTGCGAAACGTTAACTCCGGCACCATATGAACCCCAAGATCCCGCATATGCGTGACACGCGGCATCACTGTGCCGTCCATCTCATACCGTTTTTGTAACGGGACGCGCGCGCGACTGTACGTCATCACACAACATTTGGTGCCATTGAAGACCAGATTGTTTTCCTGGCTCCACTGTGCCACTTTATCGAGGTCCCTCTGAAGCCGCTCACAGTCCAAGGCGCTCGCTACTGAGATAAATACTTTAAGATCATCTGCAAATAGCAAACACCTCGCACTGCTGACGACCTCAAGGAGATCATTAACCATAATAATGAATTCCAGTGTACCCAAATTACTGCCTTGGCTTACCCCAGAAAACGTATAAAATGATTTAGATTTGTGCCCGGCGTATTCAACGTACTGTCGGCGCTCACTTAGATAAGATCGCAAAGAACTTTAGCAAATGAGGTGTAAAACCTAAAGCCGCAAATTTTTCCAATAGGATGTCATTATCCACCATGTCAAAAGCCTTCCGAAAGTCGAAGTACGCGACGTCCACCTGCCCTCCAGCGTCCACTACTGGCGCCAAATACGACACAAACGACAGCAGGTTACTTCCCGTACCCCTACCGACTCTAAAGCCATGTTGAGCATCATGCAGTAGTGGGCTCATCTGCGTGCAAATGGATTTGTGTAACACTGATTCAAAAACCTTAGCGAACGCCGACAGTACGGCCACTGGTCGATAACCACTGACGTCCGACCCTGAACCTCTCTTCGGTACCGGGATAACTCGCGTCATTTTCCATTGATCTGGATAGTGCCCTTCTCGCAAGCACAGATTAAAAAGGTGTAGCAGTGGTTTCCAAAAGACTGAGCTACAGTCCCTGACAATGAAAGGTGGTATTCCATCCGGACCCACCGACTGTTTGGGCTTGAGCCTCTGGAGAGCCGCGCATAACTGCTGCTGACTCACGCGGTCTACGTGCACGCGCGCCGAGCTCGCTCCACCGGCCGCCCGCTCCGCCGCGGCTGGGTCTAACGTCGGCCGCGTCTCACTGTACACCGAGTGGAAATAGGAAGCAAAACACTCCGCAGCTTCCTCCTCCCTCAACGCTATGCCATCCTTAGTGATTTGGGGCTTATTAAGTCTGGATTTCTTTGCTCGAACAAAGTTCCAGAATGATTTGGGATCATCCTTAAAATTAAGTTGCAATTTATTTTGGTAAGCCTGATACGCTGAATTAATATTACGTTTTACTATTGACCGGTACCGAGTAAACACTTCGTAATCACTCGGAGATGACGTTACTTTAAATAATTTATGATGTCTCCACTTTCGCTGGATATCCCCTATTAAATCTGACTTGTACCACTCTGGGTAAACTCTAGAATTACTTTTACCTACAAAATTCAACAACATAGCTTTGCACAATAGTCATCCGAGAATAAGGCGTACGTATCATTTATGAAGCACGTCCGTGTTCTTGTCGGCGCTGGAGCTTCAGTAAATGTATAGAAAACTGGTCTTATGCATAAACTCCCATTTTTCTTTAGTCTGTTCAAACACATGGTAGAATAAAAAAAGGCTTCATAATAGTAATGCATATATTTTGTTTTATTATAACATGAAAAAAAAATTATGTGACAATTTGCATAATTGAATTGAGTCCGAGGACAGTAACTCACTACTCCTACGAGCATAATTATATCGAACACAACAATTTGCCCTGAGGGCACAACACAACATTCGTAACATATATTACATTCCTTCACAAAAACATTGCGTAGGAGTAGTATTGCTGACCCCGAGTGTGATATATCAAATAGCTTACAATCTTTATCTCCTTCTCCTTTACTAACTTTACTCACAAGTGAATTTTATACACAGCCTTATGATAAATAAAACCCACTGCCGCAAAATTTAAGCCCGGATATATTTCCAAAATTGATTTTTAATCAGAACTAGCTATTACTATCCTTATCGAAAGTTACAACATCGCGTCGTCGTCACATCTCCCCTTCTTATTAGCATTTTCCATGAACGTGAATACAAACATCTCACCATAATCTCGTTCATTACCAATTTTATCAGTAAATGAATCACGACCGAGCAGAAATAAGAATGTAACTCTAGGAGCGTGCCGAGTCGAAAGGGCAGTGAGCAGAGTGCACAGTAGGTTTACATAAGATTAAACAATAGCATTGCCAGAATCAGTCGCGATTTATTATATCTGCACTTGAAAACAGATCGAATGATGGATAGTCTACCGTCAAAAAATCACGACTGCACCCGACAATTATTATTGAATCTTACAGCTTCGAATGCACACCGACGTAAGAGCAAATGCACGGAATCCCAGTATAATTTAATTCGATGATGCGGCTGCAACACGCTTTACATATCGTGCAGCCGCCAATACACGCAACTTCACCCTAGTCCTTGTTTTTTTTTTATTACATACATAAACTGAAACGAGGGTTCATGACGATACAGGGCCTACGCGAGCCGGTGAACTGCCCTTACGTCGCGGTGTGATCGAGGGACGGCGACCGAACTTAGTCCTTGGAGGACGTGTCCATGGGGCTGGCGGGCTGCATGATGGCGGGGTTAGGCATGGACGCGGCTGACAGCGGCGCCAGCGGGGCGGCCGGCGGGGCCGGCGGGGCCAGCGGGGGCTCCAGCGGGCCCGGCCGCGCGCCCAGCCCCACGACACCCGGGATCGCCGGCTTCACGAACCTGTCGCTTGTGCGACGCGTCTGTCAACCGAAAACAGTATTTAAAATTTGGCAAAATGTAGAATTCTCGTTATATTAATTGATAATGTTCAGACGCGACACCTTTTCATATTATTCAATATGCAAAACCAATTAAAGATCATTTGTTAGGTAATAGCTCAGATTTCCTTGCAATAAGTCACTTTTTAGGCACATAACGCCATTAATTTCACTTACCTGAGAGTTAAGATGCAGTGAAGGCCGAGACATCGGCATCCCGGCGGCGTTAGGCAACAATGGTGACGCGTATGGTGAGAGAGGCCGTGACCCGCCTGGCGACGACACGCTCCGCGATCGTGCCTGCAAATTAAACGTTCCAAATCATTTTCATTGGCTAGGTACTGTCTTACGTAAATGGTAATACTCGGTACTGTATATCAAACTTTAATAAATTCGCTTTCCAATCTCTGATCGCAATACCACGCACCCGCGTTTACATAGCAAACGGAGCCTAATAGTTATCCCTCAGTGCCTTCTGAAGAGCGGTTCCCGTTCGTCCATAAAAAAATACACTATGCTTATACACATTAACATAAAATAAAAAAATATCCATAAAGCTGACAATTATAATAAAAAAATCAGTACACAGAACTGATAATTAAAAGAATTTAATTATCACAATTGACGTAACATACGAACCACTGTAAACAGACTATTTACAACTCAGTAAAGGCGTCGGCGTCGCGCATTTCATGAAATACTTGCTTCGGAATTTTGGCATTTTAAATAGATAAGAAAAAACTGGGAAAAACGAGGCCGCTATGAATTATACTAATAACTATTGTTTTCTAAGAACAAGAACGCCAAAGTTGGCCATTTATCGCAAAAATCACGGTCGAAATGTAACAGGCCTCATAATGATATAAAGAAACTGTGTATCGTCCTAATTATTACTAAGTCACATTAATTGCTTATGTATTCGGTGGCACGTGTTTGTGTTAATGTTAAACATTGTAAAGTGATTAGAAAAGTTTACTCATTAATTTTACATATAAACAGCGTCAATAAACTATCACAATTTCAAAATCAAAATAATAATAAAAAAAACAAAATATCACAAAATCAAGGTAAAAACACCGGCCAAGTGCGAGTCGAACTCGCGCACGAAGGGTTCCGTACCATTATCTATAAAAAAAAAAGGCAAAAAAAAACACGTTTGTTCTATGGCAGCCCCCCTTATATATTTGTTTTATTTTAATTTAATTATTTATTTTTTATAATATAGAATATATAACTAAATATTCTGTACATATTTTAAGCGTCTACCTGTTGTATGGGAACCCCCTTAAATATTAATTTTATTCTGTTTTTATAAAATACAAAATTAAAAAAATACATCATCTGTGAAAATGTCAACTGTCTAACTATCACGGTTCATGAGATACAGCCTGGTGACAGAGACAGACAGACGGCGGAGCCTTAGTAATAGGGTTCCTGTTTCTCTCATATAGAGTAAAAATAATAATAATCTCACACGTATTTAAGAAAGAGGCTATAAAATAAGGCAGTAATAATTATACGGCACACAAAACCCAAAAAGATTATATTAACGTATCTAATACAATTATGTATCTACAACCATCGGGCATTTTACTAATGATTATATTTACTACACCCATGCTGTTTCATTGTTTTGTCACACCACTAACTATATAAAAGTACTCTGTGCCACTAACCCACCGACTTATTTATGTATACTAGAGGGAGAGAATGTCAGATAAACCAACAGGGTTCAAGCAAATGAAACAATGATAACGCACTCTTTTGTTAAGTAGCGGCAGCGTAACTCGCCCGAGCCATCGAATTTATATACAGAACAATTAACTTTGTAAAATATTTATTAAATCCAACCAAGTAACTAATTTGAAAAGTAAACTGCAAAACAACTATTAATATTTCATGCAAAATATTATTTAGTGGGACGACTGGCACTAACCTAAGAAAATATTCCCATTCGTCCCACTAAAATCCTGAGTGGGGACGATCGGGAACAAATTTAATATTCAAATCTCTGCCTGTTCTCTCTCTGGATCTGCTCTTAGTACTTCAAATACACCACCTCAAGCCAACTCATTTGTGTTGCTGGAGACAGATCCGACAGAAGTGGATGGTACACTTATGTCGCTTGACTCAGCAAGTGCTTCGGGGTGGGATGGCATATCCGTGAGTTTCCTTAAGTTATCTCGAGACTTTGTGGTTCCTCTCATTTGCAAATTAACCAATCTGTGTTTTGAAACTGGTATATTTTGTGATGCGTTGAAACGATCTATCATCACGCCTGTGCACAAGGATGGGGACAAGGGCGATGTTAATAATTATCGACCGATTTCCGTCTTACCGTCACTTTCAAAAATAATAGAAAAAATAATAAATAAAAGGCTTACAAATTACTTGAATAAATATAACATTCTTTCCGACTCACAATATGGTTTTAGACAAGGGCGGTCAACTCAGGACGCGGTTATTGCGTTAACGTCTGAAATTACAGATAAAGTAGACAAGGGATATAAATGCGTTACGGTGTTTCTAGACCTGAAAAAAGCGTTTGACACCGTATCTGTTCCCATCCTTGTGCAAAGACTTGAGGGTATAGGGATTAGAGGCAAGGCTCTTTCTCTTTTTGACAGTTATCTCCGGGGTAGGAAACAGCAGGTTAAGGTAGGCAATTCGTATAGCAGTGAGGAAAACGTTGTTTTCGGTGTTCCGCAGGGCTCCGTGCTCGGCCCGCCGCTGTTTCTAGTGTATATTAACGAACTCTGTAACCTACGAAACAGTGGCGGGAAAATCTTCTCATATGCGGACGACACGGCTATTGTCTACTTTGGTGACACTTGGGAAGTTGTGCATGATCAGGCCGAAAAAGGGTTAGTTGTAATTGATAGGTGGCTCAAAGCAAATTTGTTAACTCTTACAAACAAAACAAAACAAATTACATTTGTTTCTCTCCAAGTGCAAGGTCTAAAGCATCTACTGATTTCAATATTTGTATCCATGTGTGTGCAAACAGTTTGGGGCATAATTGTGACTGCAAACCAATCAAACAAGTACCGTCTACAAGATACTTGGGAGTTATAGTAGACGAGTGTCTAGCATGGTATTCGCATGTCGAGGTTATTATGTCGCGTGTTCGAAAATTTATATGAATTTTTAAGAATCTTCGACATGCGATGCCTCAAAAGACACTCAATAACATTTATATAGCACTCGCGCAGTCAGTAATCACATACTGCTTACCAGTTTGGGGAGGGGCCGCAAAAACTAAATTTCTAGAGATAGAAAGAGCCCAAAGATCACTTTTAAAAGTAATATACTTTAAGGCATATAGATATCCCACAGTCGATCTATATAGAATGAGTGGCCTATTATCAGTCAGGAAACTATACCTTTTAAACATAATTCTATATTTACACAAACACATTCCATTTAACACAGAAAGCCAGGCTAGAAGGCGAAGGGATATTGTGGCTTACTCTCCACGGGTACGTACGGTTTTTGCAAGGCGTCAGTATGTATGCCAATCCGCCTACATATACAATAAAATTAACACAAAATTAAAGTTCCACCACGAGGAAGTTCTTGCATCAATGCAAAAAAATGATAATGGAGTGGTTAAAAACTCTAACATATGAAGAAACCGAGCATATTCTAGTCAGACTTGCATGAATGACTTAGCTTCTTTACTATAATGCTACCTATACCTTGTGATTACATAGTGGTATTTTTCAACTTTGAATATAATGGCACTATCAGCAAACACGTAAACATACACATAAACACACACAGACAAACACACACTACCACATACACATACTCACAATTACACACTACACAGAGCTGCTAATTATTTTATAAGTCTTATAGTCTTATCTCTGCTTTTAAAATCAGTTCGTAAATTGTTATTTTGTTCTTGAAAATCAGCTCTTAAATTATATTATTTTAGTTCTTATTTTTTATTTTATTTTTTCTAACTAACTATTTTATAAGGTCTCGATATTGTAATCTATAATTTAAAGGAAGGAGCGAGACAACCCCAACACAAGTATTATTAATTACTTACTGGGGCTGTTTCATTCAATGTGTAAATGTAACCGTTTGAGACACAATAAACATTTTTTTTTTTTTTTTATATTACTTTTGTAAATTCCCGTACGTCCCCCTAGGTGGACGAAGTCAGGGAGACGAACAGGAATACACGGTTTTTTATGCCATAATGCATAACATTTCTATTTTATTTCTGTCTTCTTTATAATATGATAATGGATAGAAACATGACATAACATCACGCCTGTAATCCCATAAGAGTCAGGCAGAGGTGTACATATAGTACACCCACATTTCGCCAGTTATGTTTGTATAGGTGTTTGTTTGTTTGGATAGAAAAATACGGCAGAAAGCAACGTACACTCAAAGCTTCATTGAACTGCCTCTCCTCCTCCATTTCGAGCGAGGACTCGCTCTCGGACAGATGTCTGCACAGCGCCTCGCGACGCTCTACCTCCTGCTGCAGTTTCCGCTGCAAGCGAACATTCTCCTCCCGAATGTGCTTCTCTTCCAGAGCGAAGCGATGCATCTTCTCCTTGTTCTCGTTTTGAGACACCGCCAGCTGATTTCTGTTACAATTTTTTTTTGTGTTAATATTATGGTGTAAAGGAGACTAAAGATTATAGAGCATAAGTATAAAAGTTTTCTATCTTAATCTGGAAATATCACGTCAATACTGATTTGTTCGTTTCTACTTAGATTATTTTGCTATTAAATATGAGTTACTTATTTATACTAGTGTAGATGTGATATGACATGGTAATATTTTTTTATGAGTCATCTAGAGCCATTTCAAGTGTTGATTACATTAAAAAAAAAAAAAAACATCTGAAAAACACATAAAACCAATTTAAAAAGTTAGTGTAAGGCTTTGTATAGATGTTGGTAAAATATTGACAAGTAGGTAACTTACTCATTCCAGTTTTAATAATTACTGAGTCCAGAAAATGGATTTTATTTATATCAGTTTAAAATTTATATTTTGAGCTTCCAGTTTCAAATAGATAGTTAGTGGACACGAGACTTAACTTACATACGACACATGGCTGTCACTGTCCTACAGAAAGTAAAAAAATCATGTATTAGAATTAAATTATAATGTTATTTACTCACCTTAACTTTACAACCTCAGAACGCAGGGTCTGAATGTGATTGCTTAAATTGGATGCTGTATCACCATTACTAATGTCCCTAGCAAGAAAAAACTCCATTAATAATAAAACAATGAAAATATAGCAAGATGCATGAAGATTTAATTAAAAATTAAGTGAGTACCATGCCTTAAAAACTATTATTTATCATGCGTTTATCATAGGAAATATGACATAATTTCAGGACTGGGTTCTATGTCATTAATGAATGTAATCCTGAAATTAAATTATTTTACTAAAGGAGTTTCAAATTACTATGCCCTGAGTAAAATTGCTAGAACTTGTGTTATGGTTTACACCCCAAAAATAGTAACAAAATATTAGAAGAATAAATAAACCAAGTTTAAAACAACACAATGTATGGTAATTTATAAGATTTTCACCTAGGACTAGCTGGGTCTGACACTGGTTGATCAAGCCTGATCTGCAGTGATCTCTTCTCTGCCTCCAACTTGTCCATTCGCTTCCACAGCCTGTTCACTAGAGCTTCCTGCTCCTGTTCCAATGTGTTTTCAAGTTCCACCTAGGGAAGAGTATTTTTATTACTAATAATTCTACCATAATTATTATGATCATACACATGAGCTTGTCATTATTTATTTATTACATATTTTATACAATACAATTTAACTCTTCAACAAAACAATAATACAATTTGCAAAGATATGACGTATTAAGAGCGTATACGACGTATGGCATTTCATACAAACTTTCAAGCCCCTTATTTTTCGAAATTACTGAACCGATTTTAATGAAACTTCATACGCATAAGCAGGATACAAAGGTCTAAAAAATTAGTGAAGAACATTTTGAAATGTCTTATTTAAAAACAGATAACTGGAAATATCTTTGTTTCTATGGTTATCGGTCTAATTTGGCTGTAACACTATTTTTTCGAAAATGTTTTGGCATGATTTATATTTATACCCATGCCAACGAAGCCAAATTACAGCTTTCTAGTAGTAAGGTCTCTGAGCTAAGCTGTGGACAGACAGACATGGCAAAACTATGAGGGTTCTTTGTTGACAATGGAACCCTAAAAATCACCAGCTTCTTAACTTACCTTTTCCCTACGAAGCCTCTCTAAATTCATTTGCTTGGCAAGTGTCTCAGCTTCAAGTTTTTCTATTTTTCTCATCAATTTGTTCACCAGGCATTCTTGTTCTTGCTCTAGAGTTTGCTCCAATCGGCATTTCTCTTGGCGTAACTGAAACACAATTCATAAGCATATTTTCTAAATCTGTATCTAAAAGTTGATAAGAGCCAATAAGTAATTTGTTGCATTTCCTTAAAAAAAAAACCATTTCATTGTAATCCCATTAATACTCATTCTAGACATAATTATTTAGTTATTAAATCCTAAGCACACAACAAAGATATAATTTTAAGTTAACAGTTTAATTTGATTGTATTGTACGAGGGCTGCACTAAAAGTATCGGGAATGGAATATTTCCACTGTTCCTGTCATATTAAAATCTATTTAATTGAAAACTCCTTGGTTTTAAAAATCGAATACCATTTTTTTTTTTTTTTTTTAAATTCTCGGTCTTGTCACAAGGTTTTGTCAAACTTGTTTAGTCGTTGAGAAAATGGAATTGATTCGAGAAAATTCAAGAGCGATGATTTATTATGACTTTCGAACTGGTTTAACACAAAAACAGTGTGTTGACCGGATGATTTCTGCATTTGGTGATGAAGCCCCATCCAAAACCACAATTTATCGCTGGTTTGCTGAATTTCAACGTGGACGTGTCAAGCTCAGTGATGATCCCCGTCAAGGTCGTCCAAAAACTGCAGTCACCCAAGAAAACGTTGATGCTGTGCGTAAGCTGATTGAGGAAGATCGACATGTGACATACCGCGAAATTCAGGCAACTTTAGACATTGGCATGAGTCAAATACAAATAATCTTGCATGAACAATTAGGTGTAAAAAAGTTGTTTTCCCGATGGATACCGCATTCGCTCTGTGAAGAGCAAAAAGCGGCTCGCGTTACTTGGTGCGTCAGAACTCTCGAAAGATTCCACGCAGGATCTTCAAATGCTGTATACAACATTGTATCAGGTGACGAATCCTGGATATACGCGTATGAACCCGAAACAAAAAACCAGTCACGAGTTTGGGTGTTCGAAAATGAGTTAAAGCCAACAAAAATTGTTCGTTCACGGAGTGTTGCAAAAAAAATGGTGGCCACGTTTGTCTCCAAAACCGGCCATGTTACGACTATTCCTCTTGAGGGACAAATAACGGTTAATGCAGAATGGTATGCTAGCATTTGTTTGCCACAGGTCGTTTCTGAACTCCGTAAAGAGAACTGCAACCGCCGCATCATCCTCCATCACGACAATGCGAGTTCTCACACCGCGCACAGAACAAAAGAGTTTTTAGAGCAAGAAAACATAGAATTATTAGACCATCCGCCGTACAGCCCCGACCTAAGCCCTAATGATTTCTATACTTTCCCTAAAATAAAGAATAAATTGCGTGGACAGAGATTTTCATCACCTGAAGAAGCTGTGGACGCCTACAAAACGGCCATTTTGGAGACCCCAACTTCCGAATGGAATGGTTGCTTCAATGATTGGTTCCATCGTATGGAAAAATGTGTCAAATTTCGCGGAGAATACTTCGAAAAGCAATAAATACATTTTTAAATAGTAATGTTGTGTCACTTCCTTGATTCCCGAAATTTTCAGTGCCGCCCTCGTATGTTGGTAACAAAACATTATGCAAAGTATACTGTCTCAAAAATATTTATGCTCTAATGAATGTGAGAATAATTTTATTGGTGGTGGTCAAAAAGAAGCCCAACGTAATTATGGCATGCACATCTTATCACTATGTTATTAGCTATCTGTATAGCTATATATCCTCATAATTTGGTCCCAATTTACAAGGGAATATTGAGTAGAATTCCAAAACATTTTATTTTATCATACCTGATTTAGTTTTCTCGAGAGATCATTAGTAAGACATTCTTCTTCACGTTCATAATGATGTGCCAATGTTTCTTTTTCTTTCTTGAGTGCTTGAATTTTTTTCAATAATGTGTTAGAGATATATTCTTCTTCTTGCTCAGCCTTAGCTTGCTGTGAATAGATAATCATAAATTATTAATAATTATTGTGGGAGCTAGAAGATATTAAAAGCAAATTTTATAAAAATAGTGACTCTACTAAAATCATTAACTAATTTTTCTTACAGAAATAAATCATTTATCATTTGCATTACTTCTGGAAGAGCTACAGTAACTTACAATTGATACTGATGCTTGTCTCAAGGCACGATTCTCTTCTTGGAGAGCCTTCACCCGAAGCTTGTAAGTATCCAGCTCCACTTTGAGAACCCTGAAAAGTGGCCATTGTCTTATTAGTAAAAAAGGTTATTTCTTTTTGTTGTTTTTTAGTAAAAAAACTTCTTTAGCCGCATTAGGCGATTTCTGGGAGGGGCAAAATTTATAGGTTCCCGTCACCGACATGCTAATGTGACGTGCTGCACCAGAGTGGCGACCTACAGCAGCCTGTGTACATGTTTATGTATATATTTATATATTATTCCAAAGTTTTAAGTTTTAACTTCTGTCGGCAGTTTCCATGACTGCTTATTTTTTTCATATATATTATTCTTTTATTTTATGATTTAGGAGCCTAGAAAGCATAATAAAGCATTTATAATACATTAAAATGTTCCATCTTTAGATATCTTATGTGTGAGATGTGATCACTCTTGATGTGATCCCGTGTTGTTGTTATGTACGTACAATGTACATACAGTATAAAAATATATAATACTATCTAGGCACATAGCACATTTTATAAAACACAAAAGAAAAAGATGTAAAAACTTAAAATAATCAGAATCTCATGAGAATCTAATAAATGTACGACCAAAACATACCTATTTTGTTGCTGCAGAGATTCAATTCTTTTCTGTAGCTGGTCACGAGAAACTGTGCTTGGAGGCAACATAGCTCCGCCATCCAATGAGCTGGAGTCGCTTTCAGACGCTGAATCTCCCATCTTATTACCTACAATGGATATGGTTAGATATATGAAAGTAAATATCAAGAATATAAACTTTTTTACGTGTTTTATCTGCAATGTACCTGGCGAAATCACTGTATCATCCATTTGCACGAGCGATGAGGACGGCAACAAAATGTCATAAAAGTTGAAATTTACAACGTGCTTCTAATTTTATATAAGACAATATTTTTTAAATGATTTCCGTCAAAGTATTGGAGTAAAAACCAAAGGAAAACGAATTAAAGCGCAATGTAATAAATTAAAACACACGAAAACCGTCTCCTTGTTGCAGGCTCAACTAGAGATGTGCGCGTTTTGTTTTTAAATATAGATAATTTATTTTGTTAAAGTTACGGTTTTGTATTGTTCTCAATTTAGTTTTAATTTTGCATTTGTTATTATTCCTGTTTTGGTGTCAGTGGATTATAAAGGAGAGTTTTTCCTCCGTACAATTTATTCTTGGACCAATACAATTTTTGAGGGAAATGATTGTTACTATCGAGAATACCCATCACCACATTGCATGATATTTTTTAAAGACTAGTAACCCCTGGCAAAAAAAAAAACATTTATAAAAAAGTGACACACACGCCATAATGTAAATTGCTCCTCGATTTGGCGTTTGAGTTAAAAAATTTACATTTTGATGTTAAAAATTCGTTTATAATGTATAAATAAGACATTTAAAATGTCCTTAGTAATTATTGGTAAGAAGTAAATCTATAGCCTAGATATAATCTGTGTTAAACATTCTCCTTTCAAAGTATCTAGGTTGGATCAAAGGAATCGAAGCCATTTCGTTCTTTTCGCGTAAACGGTATTGAAGTTAAATTTCTTATTGTTCTCTATGTTAAAATTGCAAGTGGTGGTGTTTATAAGACAGACAAAAAGTTTAATTGAAAAGGTGATGGCTGAGTCGTCGCCATAGTTGAGGTGTTGGTACTATTTCAGAAGTCATTGCTGCTGTTATTGCACCGTATGTAGTGTTCAGGGAGTATGGCATAATAACTGTCATCGAGAAATAGGTGTCCCTCGCAATGTTAAATCTCTTACCTCATTATAAAGTGTTAATCATGAAAAATACGAGTGCATTGTAGTTAATACTGCAGTTTTATGCTAGCTACTAAGGTTTTTTGTTTTACCAGGTATACTTGTAAACAAATCGTACAGTGCATGTTGTAATGTCTTGAGAAACTGATGAATCCTAATTTCTCTGCAAAAAATCTTAAATTAAAGGGTGATATTATTAACTAATTTACATTTTGGACAGTTTTTAGTGATCTACCTATTTCGTTTTAGTTGTTATTGGTAAAGAAATGTAAATCTGACACTATTGTTGATAAATATGCCACTTGAAACAGTGTGAAACTGTTGAATTATAGGGAACAATATAGATAAAAAGCTGGAATTTTGGTCAGTGTCATCTTAGGGGTTACATCTTGCTCAATTTTATTTGCTATTAGTATTTTGAATCATATAGTGAAGTGTAATTTTGTGTTCTTTCAAAGACAACTTATTAATCTTTAAAAAAATATTGAAAAATAATGAGAAACTGATGTAAAAAAAAACAATATGAAAATAAAAAAAACTACCATTTGTAGTACTATTGAATAGCAAAGCTAGAAAAAGTACCATTGAATTGAATAAAAGAAGATATCAAAAATCTTGTTTCATAATTTGATTTCCATATAAGCAAATAGTGCATCATGAAAACAAAAACATAATCAACAATATGCCATCAGTTGTTACTAAATATGATATTTCTCTTAGAACTATATTAATGTTATTTAGTGCTGCATATGAATTTAATCATTCTTATGATAGGTATGTACCAATAACCTCCTTTCCACTAAAAGAATCAAGCTGTTCCTTGATTTTGTTTGTAACATTCATATTTTTTATGTTTTTTGTACTCCATATTTCATAATAAATGAGGAGATCATAGAATAACTAAGATCTTTGTGGTTATGATGTAGGCCTATTCCATTAATAAAAATGGGATTGTGTGTATAAGTTAATTCCTAACAATATCACTGCTCACTAAATCACTCATCTAACAATCACATTCTGATAGCAATATCCGTATTTTAATAATTTTTATCCCAAGATGTTGTTATTTATAGGCGTTTTCGAGCCAGTTTATAATAATAAGGTATAGTTTTGATCAAGCATTATTATTTCTTGGACAACTTTAAACTGAAATCAAGAGTTTTTGTTGGCATTTATGCTTGTAAGGACAAAACCTAAGCAGTCATAATTATAAAACATCATGCTGAAGCTAGAAAAAGTGGTTGTCCATCACATGAAAGCAAATAATATTTATATTCCGAATTAGCTGTTGTTCATAACAGTTTTGAGATAGTAGCTGACATCCAGGTATTCATTAATATTGTACTCGGCACTGCTCTGACTGCATTAAAGGTCCTGTTGCTATGCAGGTAACAATAAACTTAAGTTATTGATTTATTGCTTTACATACAGTTAGATCCTCCTCAGTTAGACTGCCTCGTTGGTCAAGCGCGACTGTTGAGCATGAGGTCCTGGGTTCGATTCCCAGGTCGGTTGTCAGGTGTTATTGGGATTTTCCATTAGGAATTTCTCAGTGGCAGCCCGGACGCACAATGGTCCACATGAAGGACTAAGTGCGGAAACCAAACCCTCGAACATAGTGGCAGCCCGGAGTCTGGATTTGTGCCCGGTTGATGGCAATAGGCTCGCCCCCTATTACATGGGACTTAAACATAACTGACAAAGAAAAATAAATGTGAGTGTACCATAGGTACACCTCTGCCTAACCCTTCGGGATTACAGGCGTGATGTTATGTTATGTATACAGTTAGATAACTGGAAAAAAAAACACCTATTTATATTGATAGTTGTAGCTCATAGAGAGAAAATATTTTCAGTTCCTTATGTAGTTTATTTTTAAGTTTTTCATACAAATACAAATCAATTTACTACCTTATATTTTATATGAATAATGAATAAGCACTGTAAAATATGTTTTGGGTTTCAACAAGTATTTACTTTGTATATTCTTGTAGGCTAAGCACTTGCAATGGCTCAATATTACCAGATAGTTGGACAAGGACAACAGTTGACTCTTGAAGATCTACAAAGATACTGTCCAAACCTATGCTTGGATAGAATAATAGTGAACCAAGATGAACAGCAATATGCACAACA
This sequence comes from Tiliacea citrago, assembly GCA_963921375.1. NCBI lineage: Eukaryota > Metazoa > Arthropoda > Insecta > Lepidoptera > Noctuidae > Tiliacea > Tiliacea citrago. The sequence goes on from OY992785.1 coordinate 15,089,661, forward strand.
GCAGGTAAGAGTAAACTGACTGAAAGTACATCAACTGAAAATAAAATTTGATTTATATTTTTCATGTTTATTATAATAATTTATTTTGTTAATACAGCAACAATTTGTTTATTTCTTTGCCAGGTGGTGGTACAGCAAGCAGATCCGCAAAATGATATTATAGTAAGTGAAGGCGTGCAGTCTCAGCTGGTTGTGAGTGATGGCTTGCAGTACCAACCCCAGTATATTATCCGACATGAAGCCCCTCCACCCCCACCACCAACGCGTGCCGACTTTCAACAACAACAGCAGCAACAACAACAGCAGCAGGCTTTACATAGGCACCAAGTGGGTATTGTTCAAATTACCATAGTTGTAAACAAACAGAGCACGAAATCGCCGCGCCGGCAGTGGCTAGAGATGGCGATGAACGTATTGATAAAATTTGTGGCGCACAACTCCTGTCAAAGCCGTCAGTTTCTATACGTCAATTTTTTTCGTAATGCGAGTAAGCCGTGCCACGCTTGGTTTTTATGCAATGTGTTTACAATACCTCTAGCAGCAGTCACCGGAGTCGTCTTCATGCTCTGTCAGTAACAAAGTCTGTAGTAATAAAATTGATGTATTGATTCTTAGGATCCAACTATAAAATGTCTAGTCCATAAATTTTGGGCAATACAATGTCAACTCAAGGTTGCCATTAAAATGTATGTGATGAAAATATATTTAGTTCAGGCATAAGTTATGATGTGTAATTTATTTGTAGGTTTACTACACATCTGATTTACCTGTGGATGCTCAGGTTGTGTTACAACAGGCCCAACAAATCATTGATGCATCTTTGATGCAACAGGCATCTCCACAACGCCCGCAACATGTATGTCTCCTGACTAGATCATTGTGTATTACATTTTATGCACTAAAACAAAACTATTGCATTATGGTTTTAGAACTCCTTCGTATAATATGCTTAGCATGTTACATTTTCATTTGGTTAAATGATTTTATTTCATTTGTTTAGCCAGTACATAGGATATCAATTGAATTATCTTATTAGTTCAATAATTTAGGATCATATTATTTTTGGAGATAGATCATAAAGATTAACATTGAGTATAGTTTAATTGATAATCAATCATGCAATACAAATTGCCCTGACTTTACATATTAACTATATTAAGTGTTGAATAATTGTCAATATCCTTGGCAAACCCCTATCCTTCTGGGATGAAAAGCATTTACCCAGTAAATGGTACTTAATCAAGTAACTCTTCTGTATTATCTTACCAGATAGTAGAAAGAGACAAAATAATGATTCATTCTTTCATTCCATTTAACCTTTTCTGATATTTGCCAATATATTTAATAGTGGTGCAAGGGTCTAACTTTCCTAATGCAATACATTTATGTAACACATTAACAGGGATTTTCATTTAAGCTTTCACTGTAGAGAGGGATATATGAATAGATAGGAAGAAGGAATATGTATACATATAGGGTAACAATTTATATGTATATTTTTGTTATTCTAATGCCACATTTAAAATTAGGTAACAGCTTCATAGTGTTATTTTTTACCTTTTTTTGTTCTGTATATCTAGTCAATTATTATTTTAACGACTGTTTATTGTGGACGTGGTTCTTTAGATGTAAATAATATTTTTCTTTACTAATGTCTTTAGACAATCAATGCTATGCTTCTTGATAATGAATGGTGCATCTAATATTTTACCCATGGTGAATTTTATTCAATAATAACAACTAGGTTCTAAGCCTAGTCATTGGTTCATGTAACATTTCATATGTTATGTTGGGTTGGTGCATTATTAAAAGGCTTATTTTGTAAAGATAAAAAATCTGATCTGCTATTGCCATTATCACTGTCTTATCAGCATCTTCTAATATGCTATTTTCGCCACATAAACAATAGGATAGAGAACCATTCGTCTTTTATTATTTAAATTCAGATATTATATAAATATTTTAGATAAAATGAGAGAGTTGACTTGTTAAAAAATAATCACTAATCTCCATGGTTTCAATCAAAGAGCTATAATGTACAAAACTCATACCACAAAGAGGAATGGGAGCACAGTACTAATAAATTTGTACAAGTATCCTACAGTAATATTATGAAACTGGGTAGGTGCCGTAATTTTCAGGGTGCAAATGTAGTTGTTCTTATTTATAACTGTTGAATGGTTCATGCTTGTGCTAACGGTCCATATTTCCGTAGACACTAAAGCATGAGGTACGTACCCCTGGTTTTTGAAAGCCTTTTCAATTCAATCTGTTGTCAAAGTTCTTGTTTTTGATTGGCTGTTTTTATTTCTGACAACCAATCACAATAGCTAACCAGAGATTAGACAGAGACTTGGCTGGCTTTTCAGAAAACGGGTGTTGAACCCTTATCTCTGGGTACACATGCTGTCAATGTGGACATGATCTAAATCTTGTTGTTGACGTCAGCAGCTAGTAAGCCCGGCACACGTGCTGTCGCAACCAACTGTGATACACCCCGCGCAGCCGCCGCCGCCGCAGCCCCCGCCCCCGCCTCCCCCGCCGCAACATGCTCCCCAACCTACGGTATGCAACTCATCTACTAGATATTATTTATGACTTCTATATTTTGTACAAACAATGAAATAAAAAACTATTCTTGTGTTTTTAGCAAACGCAACAACAGCAACAGTTGTCGCGAGCGTCACCTCAACTCATACAGCATTTCCAACAGCACCAACAACAGATTCACCTGCAGCAGCTACAACAACAACAGTTGCAGCATCAGCATCAGCTCCAACAACAGCAGGCGCAACACCAACAACACTTGCAGTCACAACAAATACCACACCAGCAGGTTGTTATGCATGCAGCATACATAAATCAAGCTGTAAGTTTGAGGTTTAAGTTGGTTGTAGTTTGTGAATTTGGGTTAGACCTACTTGTTCTACTCAGAAGTAGAATTGCGTTACCCGGATGTAAATATGAGACTACGATCATTTGCAAGAAACTAGATATGACAGAGAATCCGAGATTTTTCTCAAAGTATGCCATATTTACGGCCGGGTACTGTAACCGGATTATTCTTCCGATACGTTTGTAGAATTAGTCGGACTAACCCGCCGAATCGCTACAGCATCTGATTTAGCACGGTGAAGCGAGTCTTTAGAGTATTATGGTGTGACACAGGGAGCGGGCCGGGGCGTCGCCCCGCGGCTGCTGAACCCGGGGCTGGGCGGCGGCGTGACGCTGGTGCGCGCGCCCGTGCGCTCCGTGCGCCCGCGCCGCCCCGCCGCGCGCGCGCCCGCCGCGCCGCCCCGCGTGCTCAACACCATGCAGCCGGTAGGTCACACGAGAACCGGCGCCGGACCGTCCTGCAACCAAACATTTAAATCGTAGATGCGCTCCTACCGCATCTAAAAATGGTAGCATTTATCTTTCGCTTAACTCCTCTGACACACAATGCTGAAGAGACTGGACTTCATGATTGTCATGGAAAGGCCATTATTATTGTGAGCTCACTCTTTTCAATGTGGACACTTTTTCGTGCGATAGTTCGGTAGGGCAAATCCAACGATTTAAATATTTGCTTGCGAGACTTCCGCACGAGGCATAGCGCGAGGTCTATGTGGATGCGCCACGGGCGACCTCACGTGGCGTTTCCACATACTTTACGCGTTCGAGCGGTTTCCTCGCGACGCGGTGTCGTGGCCAGTCTTTACCCGGCTAATACTTACTAGGCCCAAGTAATAAATAAATATTAAATGCAAATTGCACATCTAATAATCACACATTTTATATTCACTTCAGTATAACTTACTACTTAACTACTTAACTAATAATACAATTTATCACATGAAACACCCAAGCTTCTTCCTCCTCTCTCCTACTTCATCTATGCTGAGCCCGACAGGGTCCATTATTGTGACTAATATAATTATTTCCCTACCAACTATATACATTATGGTATGCAATAAAGAATTGAAAAAAAAAATACAAGAGAATTATTGCTATGGATGCATGACACCTATGTAAAGCCGCGGTCCCACGGCCTGTCACGGGCCACGGCCACGCATGCGGCTACGCCTGTCGAGGCCTGTCGCGGCTAATGCCGAGCATTCCCACCTCAGGCCTCATCGGAACGACCGTTCCCACGGTCTGTCCCGGCCTGAGAAAGCGGGCCGTCGGACCGCATTAGTGTAGTCAGTGTAGATTAGTGTAATACTCGTATGTCATGGTTTAAATATTTACAACAGCATTTTATTACAATAATACTACATTTTATTTAGTTTTTCTTACTATATGTTCCATCTTCAACAACAAGTGCATCTTTCATCTTCATACAGTTGTTGGCTGTTCACATTTGTTTTTTTTTTTTACCAATCAGCATATCTCTTCACAACCATTTGACAGGCTTCCAAGTCGGAAATTACTAATTTTCGGTTATCGGATATGCCTAGTCCCCGACAGCAAATAGCGCTTGTCTATTTGGTTTAAACTGTTATTTTTTTTGGGATTTGTGAACAGCGTTTAGAGGACTCATTCCTTCGATAACATTGATTGATATTCGATTCGGCACGGAAGCGTATCGAATGGTTGTGATGCAGGACTGACGATAATTGGAGCATCAGAATAGAAAAAACAGCGAAAATGCTCAATGCTGCCTTATTTGTACACTGTACACAGAAAACAGTGATATAATTGACTACAAATTATAAATGCCACTGTCCAAAACCTTATTTAATGTTGTCCAAAATTAAACGTGTAAAATTTGTTCATATTTTATCTAACAAACCAAAATCGAGCTATCTACGAGTTCAATTACTTAACGCTAGAAGGCGATGTAACCAAATTATTCCATTCGCATGCAGCTGTTATCTGTCTTCAAGCTAGCATGCAAGTTGATTTAGGCTTTGGCAACATGTGTATAAGGTCGTTTTTAGTTTACATCAAAGTAGTAAATGTGGCTTTGTCGATAAAAACAATTTATTGATAATATATAAAAGCTAAACTTATACCGGTGATACGGACACCTCTACGGGATACATTTTTCCCCGTGCTATAATTTTTACACATTAAAATTGCACAATAGTCATAATAAAAAAAAAAGAGAGAAAGAAGTGTAAGAAGAAAATAAATAAATAATTATTTCACGTATGATTTCGAGACATCGAGTCACAAGTAGCTAATCGTGCCTGAGCCAATGATGTTCAACATTGGCTCTTGGCTCAGTCGCGATTAGCTACTTGCTCCGCCTATTCGTGACACGCACGCGCTAGCTGCTTGTCACTGCCACTGTTTTTTCTTTTCCGCAGTTAGAGCTTTAATAATCGGTGTGCACGTATGATTGAACTTTGAGTGTTGTGAAAATTCCCTTACTTTTATTGTTACGCTAAGAACATGGTTTTAATAAACCACGCTATTGGTTATAAGAGCGTCCCACAATCCAACACGCATATACACGGACCGACAGGGCCAGGCATCGTCGCCGGGCGTGCCGGGCGCGAGCAGCAGCTCGAGCGCGGTGGGCGGCGGGGTGAGCACGGCCACGACGCGCGCGCCCACGCCCCGCGTGCTCAACCCGCAGGCGTCGCACGCGCAGCACCGCCCGCCCCGCCCGCGCACCCCTCTGCATCACTCGCTACAGGTGCCCGTATGAACCAAATCCTGTTTACGACAGCTGACCACCCGATTAGCCACAGCCTAACAGTTTATATTTCTGGACTGTTCTGGTTCTATTTCCGAAATTGGTAGTTAGTGCATGCGATACCTATATTTGTACGCGCCCTCGATATTCCTCCGATTTTCCGAAGCTTATTCCTTATTTGTGTGTCGTTTTAGCAGCACCAACACGCCCAACAACACCAGCAGCATCAACTCGCACAACATGTCTTAGGACAACAGGTTCATCCGCAACAACTGAATCAACTCAAGCTCTCCACTCATCAAGTGAGACAAGTTTATCTCTTTATTATAGCCAATATGTTGTACCAATCTTCTCGAACTATCATCAGATTCATATTTTTGTGTTGTAAGTGGGTCGAGGTTGCTTCGTCCTACTCTGTCCACAATCTTCTTTAACTATATAAATCTATTAAATCCGCTGGCTCAACGGAATCTGCACTTCCAAAAGACAAAAATTGAATTATAAGTTGTATATTTCATTGTGCATATTTCTTCTTTTCCAGCTTCTGAATCAACAAAATCAGGCGCATTCACAGACCACTCGAATAATCACACCACAGGGGACAATAGTGACGCAAAATGTACCTACACAAATGGCCCAACACTCAGTAGTTACGACGAATCAGAACAATGGACCTATACCTCAACAGAACACTGTCACTACCATTCCGCAAAGATCTTCACCCCATCCGCAACAGGTGCAGCAGCAAGTCAAGAAGGTTGTAGTTCAACCTAACAACGCCAACGACATGGACGATCTCGAAGAAAGTATTACAGCCGCCATACTTACCAAACACTCGGTCAGTGAAAATATGAATCCCTCACCGCAGCAGTTCCACACGCCGCCGCCGGCGATGCGGCCCAACCACGTCGCCGGCAACGTCGCGCAACAGCACCAACAACTGAACTTCAACTCGCCACACAGCTTCCAGCCACAGCAACTGTCATATGAACAACCTCATGTGCAACAACATCCCCAAACACTCACACAGCTATTGATGGACCCAGACATGGAGGAGGAACGACAAGTATTAACCCTAACTAATGGTCAGAGAATAACTCTCGCCGACTATAAACGGATGCAACAACCACCGCGTACGCCTATACAACAACAACAACAACAAGCAAGGTATGTATTACTTATTGCCTATTTATAGGGTGCTGTCTTAATGTCAATGGCATTATGATGTCAACTTTACTGGCTAGCCAAATACTTATAGCCAGGGCTTGGAAACCGGTTAATTTACTATGTAACTTATTATAAAGGTTTTCGTACATATTTCGTTAATTATTTAATATTTTGTTACAAAATCAATGTTTAACTTAATGTGATTGAAGCAATCTTTGAAGCTAATATCAATTTTATCTAAAATAATTTGTATCTTCGGAAATAAAAATAAACCGGTTTCAAGCCCTGCTTATAGCATAGTTTCTTAATTATTTACAGAGACGCCGGAAGACAAACCTTAGTGAGAAGTAAAGAGCTGCAGAGACCTGTACAAAGAGTACCGCCGATGCAAGCTCAACACCTCAACTCGATAGTAGCCCCTCATCATGGTATTTAACTAAACAATAATATTATTTAGTACCTAATAAGTTGCATTCAGTATTGATCTATAGTGGCTTGTGTCCGATGGACCATGTCGACAACGATTATGAGTCCTGTCTCAAAATCAAAAACCTTTATTCAAATTAGGCTGAGACAGCTTTATCTATTATATAAGACAGCTCAAAACGGCCGCCCTACACCAGTTCCTAGAGTTTTAGCTGGGAAGAAGTGGCGCAACAAACTCTCTAGTCTCCAGCAACAAAACTGTATGTTAAATTAGAAAAACTTGATTCTTCACAAGGTTGTTGTGGCGTTGTGGCATGTCTTATTGCAATCATTAAAAAATATGTAAAAGGAGTAGAACTTATGACAATTTTTTTTATAATCTAAACTTAATGTTTGAGGCACCGTTTTCTAATGTGTTGTAGCCCTATTTTTAGAAAACAATGATAATGTGTCGGGACCATCAGAGCTATTTTCGGAGACGCAATCTGCAAAAATGTTAATATTCCTCCAAAATGGTGAACAGAGGTTGATCACTTTCACACTGCCTAAAGAAAGCTGTACACTTCAAGAAGTTCTTGAACAGGTATGTATCTCATTGAATAAATGTTACAGTTGCAGTTATTAAGGCGCTGACAAGGGGCAAATGATCTAAGTAGGCCTGTCATAAACAAAATAATTGCCAAAGCTATGTAGTTTGTGGTAGCGGAAAAAATATATGTTATTCTTGAACATATTTTTCAGAACTTGGTTGTTACCAAAACACGCTAAGAAAAAAAAATCACCATACAAATTAACGATAAACTAACCTTTTACATTGAGTTCCAATCCAAAATATCTGTATTAAATATCAACGTATTTAATTAATAACAAGAAGTCATATTTGAATGCAGAACTTGGTTGTTTTTTATTTTCGATTACTCAACTCATTTTTGAGTACATAGATAATTCCTTCATATTTTGCAATAAATTACTAGCGTTGTGTCATCGCGCTTCTCTTTCTTTTGTATGCAGTCTAACAGTAGCCGCGCTTTAGTTGTTGTCAGCGTCTTAATGTTACCTTTGTCCCTTTCGCCTTGGATAGAAGTAGCAGTGCACAACCTAGAAATTACAGTTTTTATGGCTTAAGAACTTTATTATTCCTTGTTAAGAATTAACATTAATTCACTTACTGAGAAACTAAATAGTGTTTTTTTTTAACACCAACTCAGAATATTACTTAAAACCCCAAAAACTAAGTTCTAATGCAATACATAACATAATGCTAATACCTTTACTCTGGTCAACCGTAATCTCTGCCTAATGATTAGACATATTTGTTATAAAATTTTGAATTCTCACTAGTATAATGTTTATTTCAGGTTAACGTTCCATTTTCGGAAGACACCCACATACAATGTATGCAAAACACCAGCAGTGAGATAGACTACTTTGTATCTGTGGGCTCAACAACTAGAATCGAGGATATGCTAGAAAATCACCCGGTTTGTAAATCTACCTTCCCCTTTTTTCTATTTAATACAATGTTACTTTATTAATTTAAAGTATTTAATAGATATCATGATTATTTAAGGAACCTAGCACAGCTAAACCTTTCGCCAGCTTATTTAAAGTAGCGTTGTTTACAATTTTATTACATTGTTTCAGATGTTAATAGGTGCAGATATGAGTAGCAGAAATTCCCCCACAATGATGTTACAACCACAGAGTAGTGAAATATCTACACCTGAAAAATCCCAGTGTCCAGATAATGGTATGTTTTTTACTCACTATAATAATTATGACAAGTTACAGATTATAAGCGATGAGCCTCGTTATTTAGTATAGGTGCATTTTAAGTACCTTTTTCAAAACAATCTGTAAAATTATCATGTAAACCGCATCAAAATCGAAGTACTAAGCTAAAACAGAGACAACTTCGTTTTATACTGTTGAGAGTTTTAGAGATTGACTTGATATCACAAGCATGTTATTGTAGCTAACATCATAATTATTTTGAGAATAATAAAATTGTTATACTTCCAGTAAACAACAGTCCAGAATCTCCAGGGCCGCGGTCGCCGCCGCCACGACTAGTGGACGGCATGCTAGCTGTTTGTAAATCATGTGGATACACAGGATACGACTTTAGCCGCTGTGAACGGTATGCGTAATATCTACATCAACATATTTTATAAATCGATCATCCCAGTGTGTGGCAGTCTACTACTGGACACTGGCTTAGTCCAAGTAGCTCTACCTATAGCATCCAGCCTGTCGGGCAACGTAAGGTCACCGTGCCGTCGAGGTCGGGGTGACACATGCCACGGTTGTCAATTCCCGGTACCCACTCAAGGGCATTTTATAAATGGTTTGCTTTTTTTTTTGGTATATAGTATTTACTGGTTTTATTAATTTTTCAAAGGTGTAAACGAGTATTCACAGAAGAGCCTAAAGGCGTACCAAGTAAAAAAGTAGAGCAGAAAAAGAAAGAACCAGAAAAATCAGTAGCAGTCATAGACAAACAGAGGTAAATTCTTCACTGATTGTATAGATTTATATATGGTGTAGTTGCTTTGATTTGAGGCGAGTAGTCACGAACGTAAATGTTACTATGGACACATCGGCAATAATATCTGACATCATGATTCATCCATTAATATCTGTCGTCAAGATGACGGCAAATATATGTGATCATTTGGAAGGCATATACAAGTGGCAGCACAAGTATGTGATATCGAAGGAATACCAAAACTATCTGACGAGACAAGCGACGCCAAAATATAGGATGCTGCATCGGTTTCAAAAATAAGTGCCACCTCTTAGAATGCTGAAAACTGAGCCTATGGCTGCATTCCGTATTAGACTTTAATCGCTGACAGCGCTTACATCAATAATTTGCGTACCGAATTAGTTATTACGATTATGACAGCCGACAACTGTCATCAATTCGGTACGCTCGTGACCGCGCTCACGGTTGGATTACAGTATTTCTTTGTTTAAACACCACACGCACACATTTGTACAATTCTTCTTTGGTTAGATGGCGACGGTAGCCAGAAGCACGCTATTATAAATAAGATAAGACTCAAAACAAAACAACGCAACTGTCATTTTTGACAGCGCTCACGGTGATATTAATTTAGGGCATGGTCGGCGTTATCGCAAGATGGCGCATGTCATGACGTCATCTATGACGTTTCACGCGATAACGTTTTCGTGCTCACGCTAATAGGGAGCGCGTTTAAGCGCGCTTAAATCGATTACAGCGATTATGGTCTTAATTCGGAATGCAGCCTATGTCGACTATTCTGCCAGTATCAATTACCCATCTTAAAGTAGGTAAGTATTAATTTCATACTTGATACTGGCAGAATAGCGGATCGGCTCAGTTACGATAATGAAAAAAAAACGAGTATTATTGACATTTCTATTGTCAAATATTACCGTTAGATAGTTATGCTGCTAGTAGGATGTCAGATGTTTTTGATCACAATGAGCTATCACATTCTACCGAAAATAGGCACATAGGTGACACATCTTTTTGAAGCCGATGCAGCATTCTATATTTTGGCGTCCCTTATCTCGCCAGATAGTTTTGGTGTTCCTTCTATGTCACATATTTGTGCTGACACTTGTATATATGCCTTCCACAAATGATGACATATATTTTCCGCCACCTTGACGACATATTATATTAATGGATGAATCATGAAATCACATATTATTGCTCTCCACGCTCTATGTTCGTTCATGATAATATATTTATGCTTGTACATAATAAAAATCCAATCCATCTTTGGCTCGAATTTAAAACTTCCAATTCTTACCTGACTTCCCCAGTAAGAGGGTAATGTATTTACATAGAGACTTACTGACATCTAATATATTTATCTTGTTACAGCACATGTACAGAAGGAATTAAATTAAATTTATTAAAGACTTCAGTGAAGATGCTAAATAATAAAACAGTAAGTATGATCATGTCAAAACATTAACAATACCATTTTATAAACCCAAGCGAATTTTTGGTTCAACTATTGTTTTTTCTGCAGCCGGTACAAGAAAAGAAGCCGCCTAGAGTAAGAAAGCCACGTGGTAAACAACCAGATCCAGAGCCCGTCATACTAACTTTAAGTTCAGATGAAGAGGACTCAAATAGTTCTATGTTGAGTCAGGTAATTAACTGTAATATTGTTTGGTTTGAGAAATTTGTCATAGAATATCAAAAGATGTTAAAAAAAACGTATGTAAGTACACCACTCAAACGTAAAGAATTGTAAAGCTAGGCGAGTCAGGAGGGCAAGAACTACTGCCTGGCTCATTAGGGTCCTAATACTGGCTTTTCACGCTTTCTTGATTACCTTTCCAAAATATTAAACGTTAAATAAATTGTCTGTCTAAACGGTAAACATATTATGATGTCTTCCAAATACTTACTTACTCAATAAAATAAATCTGTATTCTTTTAACTAGGTCTATGTGAAAAATCTGCTCTGATCCAATCCTATAGAACCTGATGATATTCATAACACCTTAATCTACGCAAAATACGCGCTTGGACGTGTAGTTGCGGACACCAACCCGTTATTCCATACTACTATACCCTCCCCTCCCCCCTCCCGTAATGTCATTGATTTCAAAATTCCTAAATCCAAATGATACTTAACAACTACTTTGTTTCTAGCATGAACATTCAATTAGTATGAAGGAGCCATCGCTGAGTGAAATAGAAGGCGGGACCCCAGACAGCGGCATTGGTATTGACGCCATGGATGGTAAGTTTGCACATTCGTATTTTCTTAGTGACCGATAAAGCGCCTGTGGATGATGACTTAATGCAAAAAAAAAACACACACGGCTGATACGTAGGTTTCTGCCGTTTTCTAAACTTTTTGCAATATAAATATTAACAATATAAACTAATTGCTTTTTAGCTAATTTTTATATTGTACTAGCTGCGCCCCGCGGTTTCACCCGCGTAAGTCTCGATCCCGTGGGAATATCGGGATAAAAAGTAGCATATTCCAGGGTGTCAGCTACCCCCATACAAAATTTTATCAAAATTGGTCCAGCCGTTTAAGCGTGAAGAAGTAAAAACATACACACACTCACAAACTTTCGCCTTTATTAATATTAGTGAGATTATTAGTGCGATGTGATGATATTCTATAGATTAGCTTGGTCTAGGCTAAGTCAGTTAATGCCAAGAGTGGTTGCCCAATATGTAGTTATTAAATAATAAAATGGTAAGTGAAGGCAAGACCGTAATTAATTAAATTGTGTTGTTGAACAACTTTTATTATTTTATTTTTTAGAGATAGAAGCAAGCTCTTTCGTAATGATTGGCAAATTGCGGTCGCCTGTTTCTTATCACAAAATACTAGAGTTTTCCCGCAGCTATCTCCGGTTTTTTTCGCGGGATAAAAATAAACAATACCACGACCACGTTATTGCGTCGAGACAAATCGGTTACATTTTTGAAAATGCGCTCAGGCCACATTATTGTGACGCAAAAAATGTCTGAAAAGATTTTTTTTGTAATAAAATTACGAAACCTATGTACATTTTTAATACCAGACCTATTGTGATGAAGCAGTCTGCCTTTTTTTTTAACATAGCAGTAATGGTCTCCCATAGAACTGTGACGTTTCTGACATGTCAGTGCAGAGGGCAGTACCGAGTCGGGTTCAGAATCATCTAAAGTTCTAAGCTAACGATTTTATTCGGTTTTGACCGTAAAACGATGCGACATGGTTTTGGTCGTGGTCTCTCGTACTACAAAAAAAAACATCGAGAACTATACTCAAGCAGAAATAAAAGATAAAAACAAATATTAACAGAACTTAATCTATACAAATAAATAAAATCTATTGAATTAAAAATGTCAAAATAACATCTTTCTACTTTAAAAAAAAAAACATTTTTGTCTGGCTGTCTGTTTGTTCCGGCGAATCTCCGAAACGTCTGGACCGATTTTGATGGGACTTTCACTGGCAGATAGCTAATGTTATAAGGAGTAACTTAGACTTTTATTTTTTAAAAAGCCACACGGGCGAAGCCGCGGGCAGCAGCTTAGTACCTAAATAAAAGCCTCCAGGCATAAAGGGCGTAACCGCTTACATATAGCTATAGCGCTTACATAAACTAGGACCATCGTAGTAAAATATATAAATAACAGTTTATTAATAATAACTATAACAAAACCATGGTCAACAAGACGACCAGTCACCGCAAGTAGCACCCGTTCGTAGTGATTGATAGAATAGAACCTTTGAACATAGGTTAGATTTTTACATAAGCTTTAAACGCATTAAAAGGCAAATCTAGCAAAGAGAAACAAAATCCTTTTTTTTTTAAACGCGCAACTTTCCTAAGGTTACGTAGTATGCCAAAAAAACCTAAATAAATCATAGAAAAGTTACCTACGTGGATTTGTGAAATGGCCGAGTTACCACCGATTTCCCACTCCATACTTTTTTTTTAAATTTTATTTTAGCAGTTTGCACATGTTCAATTTATTTATTTTTTAAGCATGTACTTATTTCATATATGTACATAACTAAAACACTTCCAACCAAAAAAGTTACCACTTAAAAAATCAAATGAAAATGTCTATGACATTGAAGCCCACTGTGCGGCGTAGGCGGCCGATCTATTGTTATGCCCAGAAAAACTGCCGAGTCTACAGTTTCAAGCACCTCTTTATCTAAGACGATGTTGTGTCCTAGATTTCTAACATTCGGTAAGGCGATTTTTATACATTTCGTTTTCTTGGCATTGAACTGTTTACGTCGTCAAAATCTTGTCTATTTCTGTCTACTTTAAAAATAAGAGAGGACGGTACTGTTTACGGATGATAATCTGTACAACGTCACAGACACCCTTTAAATGGAATGGTAAGTCATTGATATACACTATAAATAAGAATGGACCCAGTATTGAGCCTTGAGGTACCCTAACCAAGACGGAGCTCCGGCGCGATCTCATGGCGACATGGAGAGTGCGATGCTGGGCACGCCACAATTGTGGCGATAAGTCCCCTCTTTGAGGAGTGGCTGGAGAGGCGCCACGACGTCCTCACCTTCCGCCTGACGCAGGTCCTCACCGGACATGGATGTTTCGGGAGGTTCCTGTTTAGGATTAAGCGGGAGGAAACGCCCGGGTGTCACCACTGTGTGAATCGCCCGGAGGACACGGTGGAGGTCTGCCCTGCTTGGGCGGAGCACCGCCGTGTCCTCACGGCAGCGATCGGCGGCGGCGATCTCTCGCGTCCGGCCCTGGTTCAGGCCATGGTTCGGAGCGAGAGTGCATGGGAGGCCGTCACCTCCTTCTGCGAAACAGTAATGCTTGCGAAGGAGGAGGCGGAACGCGTGAGGGTAAGGCAAAATCAACGCCCTCGCGCCCCTAGTCGCCGCAGGAGACGCCCCGGGCTTGCGGACGGTGAGCGATGGGTAGCTCGCCGTCCGATAAGGACCAAGCCCGGGTCGACGGCGCGTTGTGTTCAACGCGCGCCTCAAAGAGACGTCAGCACCAATTGACGGGGTCCGAAAGGGCCAATGCCTGCCAGGGGTACGAGCCTGTCCGAAAGGGATATCGCGGCCCTGGCACACAGGCATCTGAAAGAACACGGGTGGGTTTTAGTCAGTAAAAGTCTGACACGCCCTCCCGCTCCACCCAGAGCGGGAGAAGTTATTTGAAAAAAAAAGGTACCCTAACTAAACTGGTAGCTCGGAAGATACCACACCATTAACATCTACACATTGAACCATAATATATAAAAAAGTATTTATTACTTTGAGAGCTTCGTTTTGGACACCGTAATGACGTAAGCAAAAGCGTGTCATGGTGCACTCAATCAAAGGCTTTGGAGAGATCTCCTATGCGTTAAATATCATTGAGCATTCATAGTTTACTAATTTACCTGATTTCTATTAACTTGCTTTGTAATAACTTCAACTTAGACTTCATTTTGAAATTTGTTTTTTTTTTACAGAAAAATGGGTGTATTTTATCAGTACCTATGTAATAATGACTATTTCTTGTTAATTACTCATTTTCATGTTTTATAACGTAGGTAGTTGAAAATGCATATTTGCAGAAAAAAGTGTCAGTGGAGCAGCGGCAGGTGCTAATTGCATGAGGACCTTGCCCGGAGCCATGTCTCAGGAACGGACGCAGCCCGCACAAAAAAAATCTGCTAGACTAACCACGTAGAAATAGAATCAATCACGTCATCAAAATAGAATCACGTTCTCCATCTACCCAAATAATTGAAATCAAAATCTAGTACGAATTTAAGTGTTACCTACGAATGTAACTACCTAAAATGATGTAAAAATAATTTCAAATTCAAAATACTAATCTTTATTGTATAACACATGTGATTGCAAGGCCGTAATAATTATAAAGATCACATGGACCATACCCATGTCGGGCATAACAATTTAATCAAATAAGAGTAGTAGCATGATAAATCTATTAACTATTTACTTGATTTATTTATATATTAATGAAAATATTTTTATCATTAAAAAATATAATAAAATTACTATTAAAAAAAATCACAAAGAACGCTAAGCGTAAACGAAGTGCGTTTACGCTTAGCGTTCTTTGTGATTTTTTTTTGCTCGGCTCCTAAAGGTCGTAGCGTGATGTTAAATATCCTATAACCTTCTTCAAGAATTGGGATACCAAATGCAAAAATAACTTTTCAAATCCGACCGGTAGTTCCAGAGATCACCCCCCACAAACAAACTTACAAACAAATTTTATGTCTTTATTTATAATATACACAACATAAAATCACGCCTGTAATCCCCGAAGGGATAGGCAGAGGTGCACCTATAAGTATACCCACTTCACGCCAGTTATGTTTAAGTCCCATATTCCCATGTAATAGGGGGCGAGCCTATTGCCATCAACCGGGCAGAAATCCAGACTCCGGGCTGTTATTTATAATATTAGTATAGATAACCCCAAAAAACATTTCGCGTGATTACTTTATCCTTCATACTTTAAAAAATATGTTGAATACCGTACTCTGTTAAAATAAATAGGCAAATGAAACACACTAAACATAATTATATACCATTTAATCCAATATTATCTGTTTCTGATAAATTAATAATCTCTGGCTGGCGATTTCAAAATTTCACTTCGAAACACATTTTGAATCGCTAGCGACAAATCGGCTGACAAAATGGGTGGTCGGGAGATTTTGAAACTGCACCGGCGAAAAAAGTCGCTGCTGCGTGTGTATCTAGCATAATGTCCTGGTGCTTTTTTTAAACAAGAGAAAAAAAAACGCAATTATGGTACTATGAATATCCGCAGTGATAATCACTGCGGATATTCACCTTAATTGCCAATCCCTGCGAAATTCTAAATTTCTTACGTTTTTTTGCCATTTCCAGGGTGTGGGTCAGGATGACTGGACCAAGAGAGATTTTTGAAGTTTGAGCAATACCAAGTTTTAGTACCTTTTTGCCTATTTGCCTTGGTACCAGGCATCAAATAATTGGTACCTCGCTAAAGAGGGAAAACTATTACGAGGAAAGTGGCCAGCCATTCTGACTTCAGAATGGCTGGACCAAGTCGGCTTCACCTAGTTGTAGGTGTTATAATTAGTTCATCTTTTCGTTAAAATTTAGTACTTCATTGGTACCTCAACATAAGTTTTTCTTAAATTTTTTCGATAAGCCAAAAAAAACTTACACCTAGAAAGAATTTTGAATGTAATCTGGAGCACGTTGATTTCACCTAGTTGTAGGCGTTATAATTAGTTCAGCTTTTCATTAAAATTTAGTACCTCATTGGAACCTCCACATATGTTTTTCTTAGATTTTTCGATAAGTCAAAAATAAGTTACGCCTACAAGAAGTTTTGCATATATAATAATGTTCATTTTTGTACTAAGAAAATGACCGAAAATAAATCATTGATTGACACATTAATATTTTTTGACGACAGACGACATGTCACGTAGAATCACAATTAGTAAAAACAAAATGTATGCACACTGTTATTTATATGCAAAAAAATATTACTATTGGTACCAATGAGGTACAAAATCTTAACAAAAAGATGAACTAGTTATAACACCTACAACTAGGTGAAGCCGACTTGGTCCAGCCATTCTGAAATCAGAATGGCTGGCCACTTTCCTCGTAATAGTTTTCCCTCTTTAGCGAGGTACCAATTATTTGATGCCTGGTACCAAATAGGTACTAAAACTTGGTATTGCTCAAACTTCAACTCTCTTGGTCCAGTCATCCTTTTTTTTTTTCTTTTGGTTGGGAAATTGTCAAATAACTTCTCCCGCTCTGGGCGGAACGGGAGGGCGTGTCAGACTTTTACTGACTAAAACCCACCCGTGTTCCTTCATTTGCCTATGTGCCAGGGCCACGATATCTCTTTCGGACAAACTCGCAACCCTGGCAGGCATTGGCCCTAATGGACCCTGTCAATTCGTGCTGACGTCTCTTTGAGGCGCGCGTGGAACACGACGCGCCGTCGACCCGGGCCTGGTCCTTATCGGACGGCGAGCTACCCATCGCTCACCGTCTGCAAGCCCGCGCCTACGGTGGCCGGAAATCGGCTTGCGACTCCCAACGCCCGGGGCGTCTCCTGCGGCGATTAAGGGCGCGAGGGCGCGAACCCTGCCTCTCCCTCACGCGCTCCGCCTCCTCCTTCGCGAGCATTGCTGCTTCGCAGAAGGAGGTGACGGCCGCCCATGCACTCTCGCTCCGAACCATGGCCTGAACCAGGGCCGGACGCGAGAGATCGCCGCCACCGATCGCCTCCGTTAGGACACGGTGGTGCTCCGCCCAAACTGGGCAGACCTCCACCGTATGCCCCACCGTGTCCTCCGGGCGATCCACACAGTGGTGACACCCGGGCGTTTCCTCCCGCTTTATCCTGAACAGGAACCTCCCGAAACAACCGTGTCCGGTGAGGACCTGCGTCAGGCGGAAGGTGAAGACGCCGTGGCGCCTCTCTAGCCACTCCTCAAAGAGGGGACTTATCGCCACAATTGTGGCGTGCCCAGCGCTGGGTTGCGACAATCGCACTCTTCATGTCGCCATGAGATCCCGCCGGAGCTCTGTCCGCTGTGCCGTGATTTCTCGCGGCAGCGGAGTTTCACCCCGGCGTTTCGCCTCCTCGCGCAACTCCCAGATGTGCGCGAGGACTTTTGCCTCCAGATCCCATGGCGGCAGTCCGGCAAGGAGGCTCGCCGACTCACGGGAGACCGTGCGGTAACCCCGTACCAGCCTGATGGCCATGACCCTTTGGGACGCGTTCAACCGCTGGGCTGGTCGCAGCCTTAAAAAACGCGCCCACACCGGTGCCCCGTAAAGGGCCATGGACCGCACGATCCCCGCGTAGAGCCTCCGGCAGGAGGCGTTTGGACCCCCTAGATTGGGCAGGAGCCGCTTCAACGCAGCCCCGGCCCGCTCCAGTCTGGGAGCCAAACGTCGAAAATGCTCCACGAAGTTCCACCGGCTGTCGAGGACGAGTCCCAGGTACTTCATCGTCGACTCGACGCCAATATGAACCCCTCCCGCCGTTATCTGGGAACCCGACAGTGGCGCGTTCCGAGGACCATAAAAACACATGGCCTCGGACTTGTGCAAAGCCACCTCGAGTCCCAATTGCCGAATCCTATCGACGATTGTCGCAACCCCACGTGCCGCCAGTTCGGCCGCCGCCTGATGCGACCTCCCCTGCGCTAGGACCAGCGTGTCGTCAGCGTAGCAGACTACGCTGACGCTGCTAGGGAGGTCGGCACGCAGCACCCAGTCGTACCCGATGTCCCACAGATGCGGCCCCAGGACCGATCCCTGTGGGACACCGCACGACATCTCTCGCCGGTTCCAATCTCCGTGGTGACCGAGGTAGATGACGGCCCTATCCGTCAAATAGGCCTCGACCACGCGACAGAGGTAGGTCGGCATCCGGTGATACCGAAGTGCCTCCCTTTTTTTTTTTTTTTTTTGTTGCCGGGGTGGAAAATCCTCATGGATGTCCTCCGCCCTGGGGTGGGCGGAGGGGTCTGTCAGACTCTTACTGACTAAAAACCACCCCCTGTTCCCTTCCCACACTTGCACCGGGGATCTTGGGAGCTAGTATTACTTCCGTGATCCCCGGCTAGTGCCGGCCCGCCTCTGCGGGCCACCTCAAGTCTGCGGGGGGGTGAGGTGTTAGACCCCCGCGACGTCTCAAAGGGGTGCACGTGGAACACTACGCGCCGCCACCTCGGGTCCAGTGTGATAGGGGGCGGCGGACGTCCCCGAGTCCGCCGTCCCTGGACCCATTTAGGGGGGCCGGAAGAGGGCATTATCTGCCCTCTGCCGACGCCCGGTGCGCCTGCTGCGGGCCGGGTGAGCGGACGAGATCTCCCGCTCCCTTTCCGCAGCCTCCTTCTGCGATACGACTGTTTCGCAGAAGGATACCACCGCGTCCCAGGACTCCTCGCTGCCGGCCATCGACTCGACCACGCCCGGCAGCGATAGGTCACTGCCTACTCCTGAGATGAGGGCACGGTGAGGCTCCTCCCAAGCGGCACACTCTGCCAGCGTATGCCGCGCCGTGTCCTCCCGGCAGTCGACGCAGTGGTGACACCGGGCGTCCGGCTCCCTGTTTATGCGACACAGGTACTTCCCGAAGCAACCATGCCCCGAGAGTACCTGCGTCACCCGAAACGACAGGGAGCCGTGCCTCCTCCCGAGCCAGGGCTCGAGTACCGGCCGGACCGCCTCGATGGTGGCGAGGTAAGGTAGGGCGTGAAAGCCTGTCCCGCCATTCCGCCACCAGGGCTGCGCGAAGCTGTGACCGACGTCAGGTCAGCCGCCCAGTTCGGGGCCCCATAAAGGGCCATCGATCGCACGATCCCCACGTAGAGCCGCCTACAGGCGGCGCTCGGGCCCCCCAGATTGGGAAGCAGCGTTGACAACGCCCCAGCCGCGCCCAACAACTTGGGCGCCAGCCGCCGGAAGTGGGGGCCAAAATCCCACCGGCTGTCGAGCACCAATCCTAGGTACTTCATGGTGGACTCGACAGCGATTTGAGCCCCCCCGACCACGATGTGTGATCCCGGCGGTGGCGCCCGCCGGGGGCCATGAAAGATCAAGGCCTCCGACTTGTTGAGGGCAACCTCCAGCCCTAGGCGACGTATGCGACTCACCACCTGTGAGACCGCAGCCGTCGCCAGCAACGCTGCCTCCCTGTACGAGCTCCCCCGGGCCGTGACCAGTGTGTCGTCCGCATAACACGTCAGGTCCACGCCCGGCTGGAGCTCGCCCCGCAGCACCCAGTCGTACCCGATGTTCCACAGGAGCGGTCCCACGACCGAGCCCTGTATAACACCGCACGACATGCGGCGCTGGTTTCCGCCATCACGTCCCGTGTAGGTGACACACCTCTCTGCCAAATAAGCCCCGACGAAGTGCCTCCCTAATGCAACTCCAGGGCAGGGTATTGAAGGCATTGGCGATGTCAAGAGACACCGCCAAGACAACCCCACCCCTGGCAACAGCATCCCCCGTTGTGAGGGCTTGAACGCGCATGATGGCATCCACCGTAGAGCGCCCCTTGCGGAAACCAAACTGGCTCTCCGCCAAATCCGGCCCCACCCGCACCAGTCGCCCGACAAGGCGGTCTGCAATTACTCTTTCAAAGAGCTTGCCCACCTCGTCGAGCAGCACGATGGGCCGGTAAGCGGACGGTGAGTCCGCCGGGCGCCCTGGCTTATTTATGAGGACCAGTTTCCCCGTCTTCCAACGAAGTGCATCTTCAAGCATGCGCTTAGGAGCCCCCTTAGTCGAGGCCCGAGAGCCTCCAAGGCCAGAACCCAGGCTTTTCCAGGCAAGCCATCGGGTCCTGGGGCGGTACTCTTGGCATTCAGCCTACGTACCGCCGCTCTCAGATCTACCTCTGTCACCTCTGGAGCATCGTCGTCGTCGGTGTGGTCCGCATCTGGCACCGCAGGAGGCGGAGCCATGGGCGGGGGAGTATGTTCCCCTCGCGAAGGGAACAGAGCGCTCACCACGTCCTCCACGAGCTGGGGCCGGAGACTCTGCGTTAGCGGGGGAGCCCATGGACGGAGTTTATCGCGCACCCATTTGTAGGGGCGTCCCCACGGCTCTCTGTTGAGAGTCTCCAGCGTCTCCTCGCGGGCCGGTCCTCTGGCCCGCTGGATCTCCGCTCGGAGGGCAGTCTTTGCCGCTCTGTACTCCTCATATAGCTCCGCCTGAATGGCTTCCGTATCCGGAGGGCGGATACGGAGCCTGCGGTGCCTGGAGTACCGGTGGCGCGCAGCAACGCACGCCTCGCGTAAAGCGGTCAGCTCACGCGACCACCAGCACACCTGGCGTCGAGCACGCCCGGGCTGGACCCGGGGCATTGCCACGTCACATATTTCGGACATGGCCTCCCGGAACCAGTCCGCCTCATCGTTGATGTCGGCAGGCCTGTCTGGTGATGATACCCAGGCCTGCACGATCGAGGCTTCCAGGAGGAGCTCCCGGTCCAGCTGCTTCAGCGCCCACCGCGGGGTCCAGTCATCCTGACCCACACATTTCCAGGTTGTATCTTGATCAAAATATGATTAGCGAAATTAGCAAAATTATAACCATTACAATCATTAATACATCTATCTCTCTAAGTTAGATTTGTCCATTAATGACTTTTTCATGAAATCATGACATTGGGAAACAAATCTAATTTAGAGAGGATTCCAAGTCGCGAATCATATTTTGATCAAGATACGACCTCACACTGACCTGCAAATTGCAAAAAAACGTAAGAAAATTTGAATTTCGCGGGCTACAGCTGCGGATCCACCAAGGGGAGGCGCTTAGGTAGCCCGCGAAATTCAAAACTTCTTACGTTTTATGCAATTTGCAGGTCAGTAACAGGTTGTATGTTGATCTAAATATGATTCCAGGCCGTAAAAAATATGACTTTACAGAATTAATATCAGCAATACAACGAATAAGAAAAAGTTCATAGAATCCTATGGATTGAATATTTCTGAAATTGTCATTCAGGAGGATTCTACGAAGAGAGTTAGTTGTATTGCTGATTCTAATGATTATAATTCTGTAAAACCATATTTCTTACGCCCGCGAATCATATTTTATTACGTTTTTTGCAATTTGCAGGTCAGTAACAGGTTGTATGTTGATCTAAATATGATTCGCGGCCGTAACAAATATGGCTTTACAGAATTATAATCATTAGAATCGGCAATACAACTAACTCTGTTCGTAAAATCCTATTGAATGACTATTTCTGAAATAATCATTCAGTAGGATTTTATGAACTTAGAAACATAATATAAAAATAAAAAAAATCTTAATCTAACTAACTCTAAAATTAAATCCTTCACTTTAATTTTGATTGCGTTACGCTCTTTACGATTACTATACCTAGAGAGTTGTAATGCTGATTCTAATGATTATAATTCTGTAAAGCCATACTTGTTACGGCTGCGAATCATATTTAGATCAATATACAACTTGTTACTGACCTGCAAACTGCAAAAGACGTAAGAAATTTTGAATTTCGCGGGCTACCTTAGCGCATCCCCCTTAACGAAAACCGGTATCTACAAAATAAGGTTTTTACTCTGGCAACATTCCGCAGTCTGCCTGTCGAAAATACAAAAAGCATTCTGTGCAAAAAGGCTTTTTACAAGCTATCAGTCATTCGTGTTGTAAAATTATTTTGCATCTGTGAAAATTGTGGATAGCAATGGCAATGCGCCTTGTTTAGCGTCTAGATTAAAATAATTGTGATTAAAATTCACTGAATTTACAAAATGTTCAGGGATAACTTCAAACGTGATACAGGTACATACATTTGTATTCGAGCTTCTGTGTTATTTTTAATAAAACAGTCACTGCTTTGTAAACTCTGAACATGGGAAGTAGACATATCGTCGATATCTGCCTTAGTACAGTGATTTTTAATCAATACTTGTTGTTACTGACGGTATTAGATGGACTTTAAAGAATCCTACACAATATATCCCTATTCTCTGCTACTACGCATTGCTGCCACTAAAAGCTTTCCTAAGTAGTATGTACATATAGCTATATAATAAAGAACGATCAGACATGTGAGGCAACTTTAGGTATACTGCTACTTAATATAATTATTTAATCGAGCTTATTGTTTAGCTACAGTATGAAATGAGAAGATGGTGAAAAATATAAAAGGTGATAAATTCTCTTGTATTTTTTATTGTAATACACAAAAGCAATAATAATTATATTTATTTAAAATCATAACTCATCATTTGAAATTTATGTTAAGGTAAGGTCATATACACAACAAGTAGGCAGTAAATTAAATGAATATTATTTTCCCTGCCCTTAGTCCCTACTCTGTGTGTAACCAGTGTAACACATTTTTGGGGTTAATCGCTCATAAGTCTAAGTATACCTATGTACATTGAATATTTTTGAAAAAAGTAATTACTTCAAGGTGTGAAAAAGTCTGATGCTAAAAATATGGTTTTATCTTTGTCTGTTTCGGATTGGCGCAAAAACGGCTGAACGGATTTGGGTGCAATTTGGCAGACACAATTTGTAACCTGGCTTAACACTTATGGTACTTTTAATCTTGGTAGTATGTTCCCGTGGAATATTTTCCGACATCCAAACAGCTGAAGCCACGGCCAAAAGCTAGTTTCATATTATTGTAGTAAAATTTTGTAGGTAAGCCAAGAAAATACTATGTGTTAACAACTAAGTCAGAATTTAGGTTAGTCTACCTTGACTAATCAAGAGTTCACTAATTGAGTACTCAATAATACAGTTGCGATAATTATTTTTCTGTAACTGTAATCATAAGATTTTTGGACTGGTGTTAATTATTTCTTGCTTCCAGAAAACAGTGTAAACTATCTCAAATAATGTTATAAACTTCGTATTTTAGCAACCTGTTCATTTTTATAATCACTGAAACATTTTAATTTGATATTAGAGTATACATACATAGTACAAAGCGTAAGGTAATTAATTAATTTAAAATTATTTTATGTGGACATAAAATAACCAAACCTGTAACCTAATCAGTCCAAATGAGAAATTAACACTTTCGAAAACTATGGCAGCTTTGGAAATGGCAATAAGAATGAAATTTGAAGAAATAATTAACTATTTTGATGACATTTGTTCCTTCATTTTGGCCATTTCACAATTGTAACTATTTTTTTCTCTTTAAGAATAGAATGTGCTTGTTTGTTGATGATGAACAATAGATAATTAATTGTGTCTCATTAGCCAAGGATCTGTAGGTAACTATTAAAAATTATCAGGGCCTGATCACCTAAGTTTTTAAATAAATATTCTTTCAACAGATGGCAGCAGAGAAGAAATCAGTCAAAGTTCTTCACAGGTTACATCACTCAACTGTCGAACCATTCGAATCGGGTCATACAGATACACACCAAAAGAAAAGGTACAATATTTTATATAAGTTGTAACAATAAATCTTTTACTAATATTAATAGATATATTTTTTTGCTAATAATGTAGGTATAGATTCTGTACTAACATGATTAGAAAAAAATTGTAATATAAGTAAATAGGCCTGGGACAGTTTACCATATAGCATGCAAGAATATTTGATTATTTTGAATAACAATTAATTTATAATATTTAAAAAATCCCATTATTGTAACATTGTATTAACATTAGTTATTTAATTAAATAGTTAACATCATTCAAACAGTAGAGGGGCAATTCCTATATTTTTAAGAACATACAAGGAAGGGTTGTTTTCAAATTTGGGGCCAAAAAGCAGTATAATTATTTGATTTAATTCTCGTGGAGTAATGTTAACGTAACTTAAATGACTTTAAATCAATTACTTCTTTGAGATGCTTAAGGGTTTTCTATTACAACATCTTTCTTATCACTGTAAATTAAGGAGCCATTTCTCATTAATGTCACTAGTTCTAAGAGCATATTTTTTCTAGATTGTTATATGAAACAAAAACATTTGCAGGAAGTTTTTTTTTACGAGTTTGCATAGGTAATTTTATTTGTGTAATTGTAATTAAACGCATCAATAAACACCTGGGATTAATTTCCTGCTATACTCTGCCTCTCACCCCGTGCAAGCATTGATTGTTATGTGGTTTTTAATTACTGAACGCACCTAAATACTAACAAATACGAAATTATAATACATTTTAAATTCATGAGATTTCTACTTTTTTGGCCCTTATTTTGAAAACGACCCACATATTCTAAACACAGTCTCAATCTGACAAAAATACAAATAAATAGATTGCTAAAAACGTAACCCTTTCTTTTGGCTTTACCCTAGTCAAGAAATACAATCAATTATTTATGTTGTCTTGTCACATGTGGAATTTTCTTAATTTCTTAAGAGCCACAAAATTACTGACTGATGATGAACTCTTATGACTCGGAACTGAAAATTCAAGCATCCTTTTCCTGCTGGAAATTGCTGCATATTATCAATGAGACTGCTGACTGTGCGTGATTGACCAATAAAGTTTGAAATCCAATTGAATGTTCAAGCTACAAGCTTGAATTTGTTATATCTTAATGAATATTTGGAATTTATTCAGTTTTATCTTTTCTTTTTACAGGTATACATATCAGCAAAAGGCATAAAAATTGTTGCACCCTCACTTAAAAATGAATCAAGAGATGTGGCTCTACAAATACAACTCAAAGAAGTTGTCAGAATCTTGGTACATTTTGGTAAAGGCTTACCTGTAATTTTTTTATACACTATGAGCAAATGTGGTGGCTATATTAGGAAAGCATTGGATATGACAGAGGAATCAGGTAATTTCATTCTTTAGTATTTTATTTTTTTTATACTTAGTTTTAGTTTTTTATCAAAGTAACTTGTAAAATTTTGAAATGTTATTTACAGGTCCTTATTATAATCCAATGTCAAAGATAGACCCCTTCAAAAGGATAACATTGCTACCAGAAACAATATCAGATGAAGCAAAAATTACATTAAAAATTTTATTTGGTAAAGTAATGGACGAATTGAATGCTCGGGAAGCAAATGATATATTAGTGAGAACCTGTCCTAAAGAAAGCAATAATGTTGCAAGAATGGCAACAAGATTGTCAAGTGCTGCCATTGCATCTGGAACTAAGAGGTGTGTGGTCCAGCTATTTGAATATAATTTTATGTTGAGCTTATCCCACGCATGGGAAAATACCCAGTTATTATTATTATTTTGTATTAAATTTAAGGGGTAGATTTTAACATTTATTTTGTATATTTACAGTTCCAACCCTGCAGAAATAAGGCAAATCTTAATTTATCCACCTGGGAAAGGTGGTATACCTATAAACACTGAAGACTACATGTGCCTAGCCCAAGATCAGTTTCTAAATGATGTTATCATAGATTTTTATTTGAAACATTTAGTTCATGATGTTTTAACACCTCGTCAGAGAGAAAAGACTCATATTTTTAGCACATTTTTCTACAAAAGGCTTACTACTAAGCCATGCAAAGTGAACAAAATTTCGAATCCTCATGAATGGGATAGTAATTTGACTCCCGCGCAAAAGCGACATGCAAGGGTCAAGACGTGGACAAAGAATGTTAACATTTTTGAAAAAGATTTTATTGTAGTTCCTATTAATGAAAATTGTCACTGGTTTGTTGCAATTATCTGCTACCCAAGCTTAGACGGCTGCCGGAGTACCATAGATAACAGACTTGTTACCCCCCAAGAGATTAAAAGAAAAGGTGAGATGCAACATCAATATTTTAACTTACTAATCCTTTTTTTTTGTCATACTTTTATCCTAAATAACTTTCTTACAATTTCAGAACGTAGATCGTCAATGCAAATAGGAAACACAACTATCACACCATTAAATAAACAAGAACAACTTACATTAAGTTGTGACTCCGACAATCTTAGTGAACGAGATGAGGCTGAAGCTGAGGTAGCCTAAGTTTAATTATTCGCAATTCTCATTCGTACTTATAAAATACAATTTCTTGACATAAGTATCTATTACAGGAAAGCGATTTGGACATGCAGTGTGATTCAGATGAAGAAGAAACAGAAAAAAGTCCTGTTGAAAAGAAAGTTGAAGTTCAACCAAATAGAAAAACGGAACCTATTAAACAGTATGTATCTGTATATATATAAGAATCGTCGAAAGCCATTTAGTTATCATTTCTGGCCATTGTAGTTATTTTGTATGTTTTTACTATATTTTTGTATCTTTTTTTACTATGAATTGATTACTGCAACTTTTATAGCAGCTGTTATAGTCTGATTTTCTTTCATTCTCAGATCAGCATTGGAAACATCCGTAAATCAGCATGGAAAAGATTCTATTATTAGGTGTGTTTTAACACCTAACATACTAGGGCGGCTGAAAAGTTTTGAGCCTAGGGTATTAAAAATACTGATAGAAAAGTATAGAACATTTATTTTTCTATGTAATCTCCCTTTACTTCAATTCACTTCTTACATTTGTGATAAAGGACTATTAACCTAGTGAAAAAATATTAGCCATCTTTGCCTTCGAAATGCTCGTCTACTGCCGCCGCCTTTATTTCTTAGGCTTAGGCTCAAAACTTTTCAGCCGACCTGTAACAAATCTATCTGGATTGTCTAGTTCTTAAGACCTATACTAAATTATGCTCATGAATATTTTTCATTTCAGGCCATGTATACTTATATTTGATTCGTTAGCTGGGGCATCTAGATCCAGAGTTGTAGCCACGTTAAGGGATTACCTCACTTGTGAATATCAAGCAAAAGTATGTATATTTGTCCTACACGTAAAACAAGCAGGTAATAGCTAGTTTACATCTATTTAATAATTACTTTATGTTGCAGGTCTCTCAAAATAAAATTTTCAATAAGGATAACATCAAAGGAAGTTGTCCTAAAATACCTCAACAAAACAATTTTACAGATTGTGGGTTGTACTTGCTGCAGTATGTTGAACAATTTTTTAAAGTGAGTATCTTAACTATAATTATACAGGGTGGTAAACGACCCAACACAGCCGTCGTCTACACAATCTGTACATCAAATTCGGTGTTTACGGCTGCGCGCAATGTAATAACGCACGCAAAACATTGTGCTGACGTGTGCATGCAAAGATAAAGGGGTCGTGGGGGTATCCAGCTTCAACATTTCAAACATGTTATAGTAAAAAAAAAGGTGTAATTTGAACTTCAAAATCTCCATAACCAGAAGGTTCCCAGGTATGGTCCAGTACAAAAAAACGATCATAATAATGGGAAGAACAAGTGACTAGGCTTTGTTCAGGGTATTTCTACACCTGTTATAAAAATTGCAAGTCATACAAAGTGATAAGATTGTCAAACTAAATATTGTTTTTGGTTTCAGGATCCTATATTAGACTACTCATTGCCTATAAAACAACTAGCCAGTTGGTTCGACGAAATAGTTGTAACTCGAAAACGTGAAGAGATCTCCAATTTATTAAAAATATTGATGCACAAGTATAACCCAGATTCGCATTTGGCTTTGCCTGATATTACATTCCCTACTTTAAATGGTACGTATAGATAATGAGAATAACCATGTAGTATTTATAGTAAGTGTTCTAGATTCTCAGTATTATAAATAATTTCGAACTTTGTAATGAATTGAACTCACTATTATGAGGTGCTCAAGCATAACTTAAAAAGTGATTGCTTGAAGTTCATATGAATGTATGAACGGGTATGTACCTTGCATCAAGCTCATTCAATACTTGCCAAAAGTATCTCATAAAAAAACAAAAAGATGTGGTGAATAGAAACTTCTTTGAACTGCTACCTGACTAAAGTTTAGAGTCTAAACCTTCAACATTTTTTATGTGTTAATATTCTGTTCTACGTTTTTAGGTAAATTAATTGAAACTGAAGACCAAGATGAAGGCTCAGATGGCGACAAAGGCAATTCAAGCAAATCACAAAAATCCGAAGGAAAGGAGTCTGAAGCACCAACTCTCACATTACTTAAACAAATGCCAACCGGTGACATAGTAGTGAAGCGAAACTATGCCGACTCTTCCGACACTATTCACTTGCGAAAAACTATAAGACTTTCAAGTGATGCAGAAAATAGATCTATGGTCCAAATAAAGCAAGAATTTATCAAGAAAGGTGATAGCGAAAATCAAATCTTGATTCCTATTAAGTTACATACACATACAAGTGACTTAGTTAAAGACATTCAAAATACTTTAATAGTTAATAAGAATAATAAAACTTTGGGTGATAAAAAGCATGGTGTACATAATCAGAATGTATCAAATATGAACTGTATTCGACAAAACATTGGTGAAAGTGACAGCCATCATTCATTCCTGAAATCGAGAAGGGTAAACAAACTCGATGATGTGATGAATGAAACGAGTAAAAAATTCAAAAAGAATGAATGTTGAAACTTGTAGCCTGTCCATATACCATGTCTATTAAATTATCAATAATTTAATAAAGTGTATAGTTGTTTTATGGACTTGTAAATATTAGTAATTAATACTATTAACAATATGTATTTAATACTGTACCTATTTTATAATATAAAAATAATTGTAAAGATTTAAAATTTTACTTGTGTATCATATTAGCTTCCACGAAATACAAAACTGAAAGAAAATTAAAATGTGACTATCTTTCGTTTTGTAATTTTTTTTTTATTTAAATAAAGTTATTTAATAAGCTCTTAGACAAAAAAAATAAACGAAATGAATTAAAACGTTGCTATGTTTATTAGTATATCCTCTTGTAGAGCTCAAACCATACTCCCAAAATCCCAAATAACTTGTGACTGACACTAGCATGGCCACCATCAGATGTCCGTGACTACCGCAGGACCACGAACGCCAATCGCTTCCATATTTGGCAAATAATTAGTGCTCAATTGGAGCTAATTATTGCTCGAACAACAGAATTGGTGCTTTAGTAGTTTTCGAGAAAATCGACTTTGAAGGTGGTCCTGCGGTAGTCACGCTCTCTTCAGCAGGACCACCATGAGCGCCGAAAAAGGGGGCATGCTACAGCTATTCTAAGTATACAAATAATTAGTGCCCTTAAATGTGATTCATTTCGTAACAAAAAAAGAACTGAAACGTTTGTATTAACCGAGAAATCAACGATAATAACTTTCGCGCGCTCGTTCAGCAGGACCACGACTTTGAATGTTGATTCCAAGTTTCAGGAGCTAGTCGCTTTCCTCAAACTTACATAGAAAATTAGTGCTCTGCGAGATAAAATTGATACCCAAAATTCAAAATTACTACTCTAGTAGTTTACGAGATATACCATACCATTGGTGGGGTGGCGGTAGTCACGGTGTTAAATTTTCATTTGAAGATTTCCCTATTAAAAACTCAGTGATTTCTTCCCAAATTTATACAAAAATTAGTGCTCCTAAAGAAGTTATAGTGACCAAAAATTCAGATTCCCAAGTGTTGTATTATAAGAGAAATTAGCTTTCTTTACTTTTCCATACTAAATCTCCGCGTATAACCCTACCAAATTAAGTTGTCAATGGTATTGAGTTGTTTAAGAGATGTACACTCGTTTACATAAAATGATGGATGTCGGAATAGTAATAAGAACAGTTCAATATCCATAATTTTTATACAAACTGTGTACCTAGGTACATATTAAGAAAAAAAATCACCTATCGTTACCCATGGCCTGTGATACCTTTGTTAATGACGTGGGTAGGTAGGTACTCGAATAATTATTTTTCTGTATTGTAAGTACCTACCTTGTGTGTTGTTCTATGAATATCATTAAAGAGCGATAGGTATTTCTTATTTATTTATTTCTTTTCTTTTTAAAAAAAACGTTGCCCCACACTAGGAATTTCTCCTGTAACGTGGGTGCGTTTACAAACATTTAAACTCACATACACAAACAGCCCAAACCCAACCCAACCCATTTACCCATTTTTTTTTTTATTTTTTTTTTTAATTCTACTCATTATTTACCGTTGCTGCAAGCAGTACCTAAGTATTCAAAACCTAATTTATTGCATTAACAATATGTTGCTAATAACGTAAGTATAAAAGTATTGCATAAGTAATAATTATGTATTTTTTCCAGCTTCAGTACCTGAAGTCGATTTTATCAAATTTCCACTGACATATCTGTGGACCTCGGGTGTATTTTTAGTTACCCATTATAACCCAGTTTGACAAAGTAGGTATTGAATTGGTAACTAAAAATACACCCGAGGTCCACAGATACGAGGGCGGCACTGAAAATTTCGGGAATCAAGGAAGTGACACAACATTACTATTTAAAAATGTATTTATTGCTTTTCGAAGTATTCTCCGCGAAATTGAAGTGACACAACATTACTATTTAAAAATGTATTTTTTGCTTTTCGAAGTATTCTCCGCGAAATTTGACACATTTTTCCATACGATGGAACCAATCATTGAAGCAACCATTCCATTCGGAAGTTGGGGTCTCCAAAATGGCCGTTTTGTAGGCGTCCACAGCTTCTTCAGGTGATGAAAATCTTTGTCCACGCAATTTATTCTTTATTTTAGGGAAAGTATAGAAATCATTAGGGCTTAGGTCGGGGCTGTACGGCGGATGGTCTAATAATTCTATGTTTTCTTGCTCTAAAAACTCTTTTGCTCTGTACACGGTGTGAGAACTCGCATTGTCGTGATGGAGGATGATGCGGCGGTTGCAGTTCTCTTTACGGAGTTCAGAAACGACCTGTGGCAAACAAATGCTAGCATACCATTCTGCATTAACCGTTCTTTGTCCCTCAAGAGGAATAGTCGTAACATGGCCGGTTTTGGAGACAAACGTGGCCACCATTTTTTTTGCAACACTCCGTGAACCAACAATTTTTGTTGGCTTTAACTCATTTTCGCACACCCAAACTCGTGACTGGTTTTTTGTTTCGGGTTCGTACGCGTATATCCAGGATTCGTCACCTGATACAATGTTGTATACAGCATTTGAGGATCCTGCGTGGAATCTTTCGAGAGTTCTGACGCACCAAGTAACGCGAGCCGCTTTTTGCTCTTCACAGAGCGAATGCGGTATCCATCGGGAAAACAACTTTTTTACACCTAATTGTTCATGCAAGATTATTTGTATTTGACTCATGCCAATGTCTAAAGTTGCCTGAATTTCGCGGTATGTCACATGTCGATCTTCCTCAATCAGGTTACGCACAGCCGATCTTCGAAAGAGACCAAACAGTCATCTTTCAGCAGACGGCTGTCCAGCGCATTGGACTTTAAATGTAAGGGAACACCTCAACAATTGCTTTCCTGATAGCTGGACCGGCAGGGATGGACCGATCCCTTGGCCCGCTCGCTCCCCAGATCTGACCCGTTGGACTTTTTCGTGTGGGGCCGGGCCAAGGAACTGGTGTATAACAACATAGAAATAAACACTAGATAAGAATTAATACAAAGAATAAATTCAGCGTTTGAGACAATGAAGCAGGAGATGATGTTGAAAATAACGACTACAGAAGTTAGAAGACGGGGCCGTGCTTGTATTAGGAATCATGGCCGTCATTTTGAACATGAAAAATAAATAATTTTAATTCAAATGTTGTTTTAATTAGTCTGCCTAAAATAAAAAATTTCTCCCTCAAATTGGTTTGTAGGCCCTAATTTGAATAATTTGTAAGATATCCGCATAAATGATACCTCAAAAGAAAGAGCGATTATCAAGCTTGTTTTCAAAAAGGTTTGAACAAAAAAAGCACCCTCCGTTTTTTTTTAATAAGGTTTAAAAGACGTATTGTACAAATTTTTTATTTTTTCTGAGCTTTAAATGTCTGTAAAAAAAATGTCTAATGACACAGAAGCCTAAAACATGTTTTGCTTGATTGCTTACACATTACTTTAATTAAATAAATAAAAAATGAATTCATTTATCATTCAATTTGGCCATACTTATGCAGTTTACATTAAATTTTGAGAATTTCCGAAAAAAAACTTAAAAATTTGGTTAAAAATATTTGGTAAGACTTCGTCTAAGACAACCATGGCTTAAATGGTTCTAAATTGTCTGTACTATCTTCGCCTTAAAGCTTTGCACCCATCTTCCAATCACCCTGTATATATAAGGAGATAGGAATAATCGTTGTCGTCTAACCGATGCGGTATTACATTTGACCGTGCTACATACGTTGCCAACTGTTCTTTTATGTTTCGTTGCATGGTTTACAGGTGTGATTTCATGTTGTTTTAAAATGAGATTGAGTAGG
Source organism: Tiliacea citrago (assembly GCA_963921375.1). Taxonomy (NCBI): domain Eukaryota; kingdom Metazoa; phylum Arthropoda; class Insecta; order Lepidoptera; family Noctuidae; genus Tiliacea; species Tiliacea citrago. The sequence goes on from OY992785.1 coordinate 15,123,110, forward strand.
TATAGTTGTCTCACTGTAAGTACTTGGCAATTTTCATAGAGGCTTTTTGTCATAACTTTTAACAGAGATCGTTGGGCTCTCTCAAGGCGTATCAAGTAGGTTTTACACGCACCTCCCCAGGCCGTGATACAGTAACCTATAACTGACTGGGCCAGTGCCAGATAGACGGAACGGAGAAGCTTGAATTCGCTAACGATTTTAAAAAACGTAGTTTTTTAAACGTCCATATTAGTTTCCTAACACGGGAAATGGTTTGTTCGATGTGGTGACGCCAACTAAGTCCCTCATCCAGAGTCACTCCCAGGTACTTCATTGTATTTAATTGTGTGATTGGAAGACATGTGCATGTGTTACTTTTCACGGCGTCACAGGAGTGAGCTTTGAGACTTATACGTAAAGGTCTGGTTTTGGCGAAAGAAAATTGAAGAAATGCCGTTTTCGAGATATTAAGAGTTAGTAAATTGGCTTCCAGCCAGTGGATTATTTTTCTTAAGCCTGTCTCTGCAGCTTCCCGTGTTACTTCCCAATCCTCTCCGTGAAATATTAATACGGTGTCATCTGCCAAATTATTTACCAAATATGGAAGCGTTTGGCGTTCGTGGTCCTGCGGTAGTCACGGACATGGATTTCGTTATTAGGGAGTAGCCGCCAAGGATCAACGAGCACCACAAGGAATATCACAGAACCCATTGATTGTTTCTCTCTATTTATTACTAATGATAATTATGGTCTGTAAAATCCGGACACGAATGAATAACAACAAGAAACCCATGTCACGACGATCGTATACAGGGTGGACTTTTGAGATGGGGCAGTAAGGGCAGCTACCTTAACAAAAAAAAAAAATTATGCCAATCGATCCTCTTTCTTATAAGGATCAAAAACCTCTATTGAACCAACTGTGGTTTGAGTACTGGAAAAGTCATAAATCGCAAAAAACGTTTCCCATACATTTCGTAGGAAATGAGACTCCAACTTAGTTTTTAAGATGGACTGATGGATAGATGGACCGCTACAATGAATTTCAAACGAATAGGTACGCGCCTTAATCAAATTTAATTTGCTTTGAAAACAGATAGTTTGTTGCTTGTAATTTCTGAAACTCTGCGCAACAGCCGCCATACTCGTACCCGCTGTACAAACTGTCTGATGAACTTTGAAGCTTTGCCTAAATAAGAAAATTGTTGAAGTACTTGGCGAAACTTCGTTCAGTGCTCAATCACAACCCAGAAAAAAAATTGTGGTTTCTGTGATTAAAACAAACGTCAAATGACAATGTTAAATGTTCTGTTGTACCCAGTCATAGACTTATAAAAAAAGTTATTTTTTTCTTCCGATGGCTACGGTTTTTGCAACATTTCACCCACTGACTTATAAATCATATGGACTTGAAATATTTGACTATAGAAATAACAGTTACACAAATATGAGGCATATCGACGCCAAAATCATAAAATACTGCCATCTCTTTTTAACTTTCTTAATTCTGCGTAAGTGAAAAAGGATATTAGTGTTTTTGACAGTTACTATAATGGCGACACTTCATTCCTAGCGTCATGAAATACCTATTTGCGGCCGGGTCGCCATTTTATTTTCTCGCTGTTTGGTACCAAAGTAAGGTACGTCAACTGTCAAATGCTCTTGAGTTGTGGACGTTGTGGATTCTGCCATCCGACCTCGTGGTGGATTTAATAATAATCCGAATGCAGTCCAGTTCAGAGCTGCTTTTAAGAGACTTTTAATAAGAGCTGAAATTCGCGACGGTGGTGTCGGCAGCTGTATTCCTCTGGAACAAATTAATATTAATATATTAATTTCTTCCTTTCCTTCTTTCTTTTTTTTTTCTTTCTTTCTTTCTATTTTTTTTTATTTTTTTTTGGATATACAGTAAGTGTGTTAAGTTATATTGCTGGCTGTGTGGCTAGAAAATTGGCACGTTCACTGAAATGCGAAACTTTTAACAAACTACTTTTTGGAGTTTCTGAGCAATTTAAAACTAGTTTAATTACTTTAAAATCTCGTGGTGGTCTGGTTTATCCTTCGAAAGACGTTGTAATCATTTTGAAAAATGTCGAAAAAAATTTAAAAGGTGTGTTGCACGTAAAAGACCGAGAGGAAAATTACTATTTGTATGTTTTTAAGTTTTTCATAGATTACTATGCCGAACCAAACAATTTATTTGATTCTGGGAATTGTGAACATGATACAAATCATTAATTGAAAGTGTAATAGAGGTATACATGAATTTGAGATACAAATATTATGGGAAGAAATCTACTGAAAGAATATCACATAGAAAATACCTGAACAAAATTGTATTGTTCAGAAATGAATGAGATTGATGTGCTTAATATAAATACTTTATTATAATTATTGTTGACTTAATAAAAACCCACAATCATCTGCATTTTAGAAAAGATAGGTGTTCCAACACCTATCTAAAACAAATGTATATGGTTAAATCATTTGGATTTTCCTTGTCTTATTTGACTATAATGTCTACTGCTGTACTAAAACCGAAACATGTTACCTACTTGAAATTTAAACGAATTTTCGATAGAAAAAAAATCCAAAGTAGCACCGTCTATTTTCTGTTCTATACGATTATACGTAAACAGTGCAGTAAAATTATCATTAAATCGAAGGTATTTAAATATGTTAAGAACTTACTCAAGCTAAAAATTCATTTGAGTATAGCATTTTGTCATAAATCTACATTTAACGAAGCGCGTTTAGTTCCGGTGTGCGAAAGTATTCTACTCGCGCCTCCAAAACTAGACAGCCATAACGGTTTTAATTAAATCTGTTATAGAATACTAGCTCGATAAAAAGCAGCATATTATCCACCAGATTTCAACCTGTCTCAATGGGAAACATCAAAATAAGTTTTATGGTTTAGCCGTGAAAGAAGAACGAACCAACAAACATGAAACAACGGATTAGAAAATATGGCGTATTTTAACTCGTAGATATTGTACCGTGAGAGTATGAAAACATTCTCACAATCTTTTATCGATGTTATTTTAAAGAAATATCGGTATGGGCTGCCCTATTAACCGCCATTTTGTTCTCTCAGTAAAGTGTAGGTATGCACGTTTTTCTTGTAGGTATGCCAAGTCCATATGATTTATAAGTCAGTGATTTCACCACACAAGACATTAGGTATTTCAAGACTTCTTGGCGGGACAGTGAAGCGTCATGTTAGCAGTTTTGTTTTATTTTCTAAAATTTGTGTTTAGCCGAATATTAATGTGTAATAGTGGTGGATTATTAACCATTAAGTGTTCGTGAACCTGCATTAATGTAGGCAAATGAAACAAAACAGTGCAACATCACTTTAAGTTCTCTCAAGAAGTCCGCGCGAGGTTTCAGTAAAGTGCCGCGTCTTTACTTAAACTCAAGGGGAGTGGGGCGGGATATCATCAATCATCTTTATCATGCATTGAGTGGAGTTTATTTCATAATTATTTTTAAATAACTTTGTACTTGCTACCTAATTTTACATGACACTGGCTAAATGCACAAACCGTGCGAAGCCAAAAAGAAAAAAAAGTATTTCAATACTTTTTTTGCCGCTTAAACGTGTCGACTGTGTTGACGTTTGCACGCGTAATGGGTGAGTATGCTGTGAATGTGTGCGTGTGCGTGCACGTACAGCGAGCTGGCTGACTCTGAGTGACACAGTTTTCTGTTAGCGAGAATACGTCCGACTTTTTTATACGTCAATACATACATACAAATGATTGTTTTCACTGGGTACATACCCAGTGAAAACAATCATTTGTATGGATCACCGAGGAATAGTATGTGTTGATTGCTCAGAATAACTATTTTTCTCGGATTTTGCTATTGTCTTGGTGAGATTAAGGACGCGTTTCTTAACCTCACACTTTATTTTGATAACAAAATCTGTTTGTAGTGTTGTGATTGTATTGTGTGGTCTGGTTTGGGTACAAGGTTTGTATTTTAAGCTTTTTAGTACTCATTTTCTAAGGAAATGAGTGCAGAGGAACCCCCTGATGGGGGTGGAGGGACTCCTCCAGATATTATGGAGGTTGTGGAGTGTTCCCAAAACACTGATCGCGTAAGACCCGAGATTAGAAAGCGCCCCGGAGGTCCTGATATTTTTGTTGACGCGAAAAGAAATAAGCCGCCGCACACTGGTCCCGAATGATAAAAAAGTGGACATTAAGAAATTTTTGACAGAAGGTCAACGGATTCGGCTGATTTTTTTTTTGTAGACAGCTGATGCAATTACAAATCACTTTTATACATTGAGTTTTTGCCAAATAAGCCGTATTTTCAGAGAAAAAAAATATTGAAATATTTTTGGTATGAAAGAAATCCTAATTTTGTCTTTATCTTCCAAGATTCAAACGTATTCAAAATAAAACTTAGCGCAACTTGTAGAGGTGCTAATTGCTCACCACTTTGTCATAGACACTCTTCTGCGATTTTGTGCTCCTTTTGAGTTACAGGCACTTTAAATATTTTTTGTATAAAAAAATTCTAATTTTGTCTTTATCTTCCAAGATTCAAACGTATTCAAAATAAAACTTAGCGCAGCTTGTAGAAGGGCTAATTGCTCACCACTTTGTCATAGACACTCTTCTGCGATTTTGTGCTCCTTTTGAGTTACAGGCACTTTAAATATTTTTTGTATAAAAAAAATCTAATTTTGTCTTTATCTTCCAAGATTCAAACGTATTCAAAATAAAACTTAGCGCAGCTTGTAGAAGGGCTAATTGCTCACCACTTTGTCATAGACACTCTTCTGCGATTTTGTGCTCCTTTTGAGTTACATGCACTTTAAATATTTTTTGTATGAAAAAATCCTAATTTTGTCTTTATCTTCCAAGATTCAAACGTATTCAACCTATATTATTATATAGGTTTGTATTTTGACGGTCCTAAGCCCGTTAAAGTACGAAGGAAAAGTTTTAATTGCAATTTATACCTTTTTATCATTCAGCGTTTCCGACGCATTCACTAGCGTTAGATGACCAAATATAGCCCAAATTGTAAGTAATCGGCTAATTAAGCAATGACTCATTACCAAAAAATGCTTATAATCTGAATATGAGTCACACAATAAATTACCTGTACCTGAACATGTCTGTACACGTTTTGAGATATCCAAGTTGTTTATTTGATATATTTAAAATAAGACTTTTTTTAATAGAAAGACATTTATAAGAGTTACTTATTAATGAAGAAAATGTTATTACATCTTAGTCTATCTTTAACAAGATTATTTCTAATCCGCCTGAATTAATTTTTTAACTCTGAAAATACGGCTTATTTAACAAAAAATACATCTTTAAAAGTTACTTGTAATTGTATCAGCTGTCTACAAAAAACTAGTAAAGCTCATCCGACAACGAAAAATTTAAAGTGCCTGTAACTGAAAAGGAGCACAAAATCGCAATTGAGTGTCTATGGCAAAGTGATGAACAATTAACCCCTCTACAAGCTGCGCTAAGTTTTATTTTGAATACGTTTGAATCTTGGAAGATAAAGACAAAATTAGGATTTTTTCATACAAAAAATATTTAAAGTGCATGTAACTCAAAAGGAGCACAAAATCGCAGAAGAGTGTCTATGACAAAGTGGTGAGCAATTAGCCCTTCTACAAGCTGCGCTAAGTTTTATTTTGAATACGTTTGAATCTTGGAAGATAAAGACAAAATTAGAATTTTTTTATACAAAAAATATTTAAAGTGCCTGTAACTCAAAAGGAGCACAAAATCGCAGAAGAGTGTCTATGACAAAGTGGTGAGCAATTAGCACCTCTACAAGCTGCGCTAAGTTTTATTTTGAATACGTTTGAATCTTGGAAGATAAAGACAAAATTAGGATTTTTTCATACAAAAAATATTTAAAGTGCATGTAACTCAAAAGGAGCACAAAATCGCAGAAGAGTGTCTATGACAAAGTGGTGAGCAATTAGCCCTTCTACAAGCTGCGCTAAGTTTTATTTTGAATACGTTTGAATCTTGGAAGATAAAGACAAAATTAGAATTTTTTTATACAAAAAATATTTAAAGTGCCTGTAACTCAAAAGGAGCACAAAATCGCAGAAGAGTGTCTATGACAAAGTGGTGAGCAATTAGCCCTTCTACAAGCTGCGCTAAGTTTTATTTTGAATACGTTTGAATCTTGGAAGATAAAGACAAAATTAGAATTTTTTTATACAAAAAATATTTAAAGTGCCTGTAACTCAAAAGGAGCACAAAATCGCAGAAGAGTGTCTATGACAAAGTGGTGAGCAATTAGCACCTCTACAAGCTGCGCTAAGTTTTATTTTGAATACGTTTGAATCTTGGAAGATAAAGACAAAATTAGGATTTTTTCATACAAAAAATATTTAAAGTGCATGTAACTCAAAAGGAGCACAAAATCGCAGAAGAGTGTCTATGACAAAGTGGTGAGCAATTAGCCCTTCTACAAGCTGCGCTAAGTTTTATTTTGAATACGTTTGAATCTTGGAAGATAAAGACAAAATTAGAATTTTTTTATACAAAAAATATTTAAAGTGCCTGTAACTCAAAAGGAGCACAAAATCGCAGAAGAGTGTCTATGACAAAGTGGTGAGCAATTAGCACTTCTACAAGCTGCGCTAAGTTTTATTTTGAATACGTTTGAATCTTGGAAGATAAAGACAAAATTAGGATTTCTTTCATACAAAAAATATTTCAATATTTTTTTTCTCTGAAAATACGGCTTATTTGGCAAAAACTCATTCTATAAAAGTGATTTGTAATTGCATCAGCTGTCTACAAAAAAAAAAATCAGCCGAATCCGTTGACCTTCTGTCAAAAATTTCTTAATGTCCACTTTTTTATCATTCGGGACCAGTGTGCGCCGTCTGACTCAATTCAGTCCGTATATACTAAGCCATATTTTGAGAACGACTCCAAAATCCTCAATAGTGAGTGTGACAAAGCTCCTTTCACTGTATTTGTCTCTAGGGTGGAAACAGACACAAAGCAGGGCCTAACCTTAAATTCACTTAAGTTTGCCCAATTTATTTTCAATAAAGGTTTTAAAGGTGTTGTTCAAGGCAGTGTCTTTGGTCCGTAACAGAATGTCTATTGATTTCATGACATTCAGTGATGCCAACAACTTTTTCAGCAATCCCATTCTAATTGAAAACAAATACTCGGCAGCTATCCCACGCTTTCATATAAGTCGCATGGGAGTTGTTAGGGATATTCCTACTGACTGGACACTAGAGGAGTTAGTCCTTGCTAAAGAAACACCTAGTCATTAGGGCAAGTAGGCTTAATTTTAAAAACAAAAAAGAGGACACGGAGTCCTCTTTTCAGTCTTTTTAGTCTACAGCAGGTCCTTCCCAATCTAAACTACCTCAAGCTTATCCTTCTCAACCCCTTCTCTTCTCATCCCCTGTTAAAGCCTCCTATACCAAGACGGTTTATCGTTCCCCAAAACCTAGGCCAGAATTGGGCAAGTCATATGATACCCAAGCCCATAAGTTGATGGTCTATACCCCTAATTCTTCTCAGCCTAATGGTTGTGCTCTGAATTCCCTTTACATTGAAACCGCTCCCCTTCCTACTCCTAATGATAATTTGATAGAGCTCCTGGGTTGCTCCCTTATAAACATGTTATCCAAATTTAGTGACGCAATAATTTTCGTTGTATTAGCTCAACAACTCCTCGAATCTTGGACTCGCCAAAATGGAAAAAATCCTTCAGTGGAACAGTAGATCCATTCGCAGGAAAAAACATGATATAATCTATCTTTTAAATAGATATAAACCCGTTGCCTTTGCTGTGTCGGAGACGTGGCTCAAGCCTGGATCTCTCTTTAGAGTTCCTGGTTATTCATGTCTTCGGGACGATAGAGATGACGGATGGGCGGGTTGCGCCCTATTGGTTAGCAGATCTATCACTTATTCCCAGATTCCTCTTCCCCATCACGATCCTGGTTTACATGTAGTGGCCATTAGAGCCATGGACATATCCTTTGTATCTGCCTACATTCCCCATCCCAATGCTAATATTTTGTCTGAATTTAACTCTATCCTTTCTTCTATTCCTGGCGCTTTGATTGTGTTAGGTGACTTTAATTGCCGTCACACCCTTTGGGGCTCTCACTGTAATGACTTCTCCTCCAGCTTATTGCTTGACCTTTTAGATGATCGCAACCTTAGTGTTCTTAATGATGGATCTGCTACCCGTTGGGTTTCACCTAACCAAAATATTAGTGTTCCAGACCTTACTTTCTCTTCCCCCTTAGAATCAACTCTTTCCTGGTCTGTTCTCCCTAATTCATATGGGAGTGATCATTTTCCTATCCTAATTTCTCTTCCAAGTATTCACCCACGTTCTCCTCCCATCCTACCCCTACAAAAATATCGCCTACCCCAAGCTGACTGGTCTAAGTTCTCGTCCAATTTGGACGCAGAACTTCAAAATTTTCCCCAAACAAATCCATCCAACTCCCTAATTCATTACTTACAGTAATTTTGATGAGTGTCTGTTAAGAGCGGCTAATTCTTCAATCCCCTTGAAAAACTCTGCTCTTCACCTAATATCTTCTCCACCTTGGTGGGATGCTGAATGCACTGATGGCGTCCGTAAACGTAAAGAAGCAGAAAACACCTTTTCCTCTAGTATAAATATGCCCGACTATTTAAATTTTAAAAAGACTTTTGCAACTACTTGTAGGTTATTGGCAAGAAAGAATTGATGTGGCTGGCTCAAGTTTTGCGAGCCACTGTCTCCACGATCTCCAGTTTCCATTGTATGGAAAACAAAAAAATCTACCGCAGAGCTTGTGACAGCCAGTCTCCCGATGTTTCTACCAATGATCACAGTACCTGGTTGGAAGACTTTATATCCAAATTAGCCCCCCCCCCCCCTTTTTTCCTAGCTTCGAATGCCTTCTCACTATAGATCCTCCCCCTCATTTGATGACCTTTTCTCTTATTCAGAACTTATTTGTGCCTTAGATCACCTCCAGGATTCTGCTCCGGGGGTCGACCGAATACCCTACTCCTTTATTTCCAAATCTTCTTCTAACTGTAAACGAATATTTCTGAACCTAATCAATTCCTTTTTCGTTACTGGCAAAATTCCAGAGTCTTGGAAATTCCAAATAATCATCCCAATTTTGAAACCCGGGAAAGACCCAAAATATTCTACTTCCTATCGCCCTCTCTCTGTCTTGGCTAAAATTATGGAGAATCTCATTAAGAACCGACTAGAATGGATCTTAGAAACTAAAGGCATCTTATCCAGTTCTCAGTTTGGTTTTCGAAGAGGTATGGGAACTCTAGATAGCCTAAGTGTCTTAATTTCTGATGTTCGCATTGACTTTTCCAATAATGAAAGTGTTCTCGGTGTTTTCCTAGACATAGCTTTAGCCTATGATAACGTCCAACTTCCTATACTCAGGCAAAAGCTGCTACAGCTGAATATCCCTGTGAGGGTGGTCAACATCATTTGTAGTCTCCTTATGTCCCGTTCTATCTCTGTCCGTCATCAAAACTTCGTCTCCTCATCCCGTCTAGTGTGGAAGGGCCTACCCCAGGGGTCGGTCTTAAGCCTCATTCTTTATAATATATACACACATGATTTGGAGTCTTCAGTGAGTTGTTTCTGCAAAATCCTACAATATGCCGACGACATTGCTCTCTACTTTAGTTCAGCTTCCCTTTCAGATGCCTCATCTCGCTTAAATTCTGCCCTTTACTACCAGTGGCTGACCAATCACGGCTTAAGCTTATCAGTCTCCAAATGCAATGCAGTTGTCTTTTCTCGCAAGCGTAATATTCCCCTTATTAACCTTTAGGTATGTTGAAAATGAACCCATTTAGATCCGTGATAAAGTAAAATTTCTTGGCCTCATTCTTGACTCAAAATTATCTGGTCTCTATTATCTGGACTACATCTCAAAGAAATGCGAAAGAGGCGTTAATGTCTAACGTACCCTTTCTGGAGTTCGCTGGGGAGCTCATCCAACTTCCCAGAAAATCCTATATAACGCCATAGTTCGTAGTCACTTTGACTATGGAACCTTTCTGTTAGAACCATGCAACAAAATAGCCCTGGCCAAACTGGAAAGGATTCAATCTAAATGTTTGCGTATTATGAAATGCTCACCTATTAATGCCCTTCAGGTAGAATGTTTAGAGCCCCCACTTCACTTACGTAGACAATATCTCTGTGACAGATTTTTTTATAAAGTCATCCAGAATAAATGTCATCCTCTTCTCCCTCTTCTTCGTACACTTTCTCACATAATCCCAAAATCTCGCTATTGGTCTCATAAAAATCCTCCACTCCTCGTTGACAGCTTCAGTAATTTCAATAGTTTGCACATTTCCTTAGTCCAGTTAAATAAAAACCCCCTATTTGAAGTAAATTTTGATTCCTTGCTCTTTCAACCAAAAATTATTTTTAACTTAGGTATATCCAAACATGACCCTGTTGCTAATGCCAAATTCAATAGGATTCTGGCAGAAGACTGGCAAGATTGGCTGACGATATTTACAGATGCTTCTAAGTTGTCCGATAATAGTAATGTTGGATCAGCTGTGTGGATCCCAAAATACAAAATTATTCTTCATTTTCGTAGTCCTGCTTTTGGCACTATTTACACAGGGGAAGCTATAGCTCTTTTGGAAGAAGTCTCTTACATTGAATCACATGGACTCAACAAAAGCCTTATTCTCTCGGATTCTCTTAGCTGTCTACCGGATTTAATGAAATCGCCTTTTCGCTCCCGTCACAATTTCCCCCTTATCCTAAAGATACAACAACTCCTGTATAGATGCCACTGCTTAGGCATAGAGATTCCACTGGCTTGGATCCCCAGCCACTCTGGAATTGATGATAATGAAAATGTGGATACGATTGCCAAGCTGGCTACTCGGAATGGGATCGAATCTCATCCGTCTTCTTATCCCAGAGATCTGCAATGTCTAATCTTGTTAAACCCGAAATGATGAAGAATTGGAATGAAAAAAACACTAATACTGAAGGGAAGATTTTATGGTTCTAAACAACCATTCATTCCATCTAAATGTTGGTTCAGCAAACTAAAATTTTCTAGTAAAATAGCCACCTCTGTCATAATTAGACTCCGACTTGGGTTCGTTTGCACACCAGTTTTTTTGCCCAAAATACGCGTGAGGGACTCTTCTTTGTGTGAATGCGGTCTCGACGAGGGAACTCTGGAGCACTTGTTTTTTTCCTGTCCTCGTTTAACCACTCCCCTTTACGACATACTCCCTTCTGATGTTCCCCGCCCAACATTCCTTTTCTATTATCTTTAGCCCATATCCCTGCAGCTAACAGTTGAACCGAAAATGCAAAGTATGGCGAAACACCGCACACGTGCGGTGTTTCGCCATACTTTGCAGTTTCTTGGAGCTAAAGTAGTTAATCCTATATAAATTCATTCGCATTAATAAAATCCAGTTGTAGTTGATATTTTCTATTTATTTATTATATTATATACCTACTGAATGTTCTAACATTTATTTTGTGACGTTTTACATGTACAGACGCCAGCAGGTCAAGCTACCCAAAACTGTCAAATTTGGCCAATCAACCTGGAACCTTTAACGATAAAGTTGAAAATATTTTAAAGAAATTTGACAGATTTTAGTAGCTTGATGTGCTGGCGTCTGTACTAAACAAAAATGTTTTGTCCTTTTTTAGCATGGGGATCCATGGATGTCACCACTACAAACACTGATCAATAGTTGTGTAACAGTTTACGATCATTACTTTCTCATACCTTGACATTGGCAAAATCATCGAACGTTATCGATAGAGCCAGAACCTATAAAAATAAAATAGAACTATTTTTCTCATTTCAATTTCATTTAGGTAATTATCTTTACTACTTTAATTACTGTGATCTTATTAGATCAGTAATTAAAGTTTCCTCAAGGGTTGGTTTTCAATTCTAATCGGTTAATTTTGTCGTACACCTCCAGTCGTCAACAAAAAAAACACAAAATAACCTATAAAATTAAACTTATTAATTTGTAACAAAATAAAGACTTAGCTAAAAGATCCCAGCAACCAGGCCATTAAAATATAATTTAAAAAAATATATAATAAAGGCTTAGTAACCAGGCCATTAAAATAGTATTAAAAAAAAGTCCCGAACTCCTTGCTGTGGGTCGTGTGGTCGCACGGCTGGTAATCGCAGAACAAAAAATATGGGGATTAATAGACGTATTTGGACCTACTTATGCAAACAGGAACCAATCCACACACATGCCAAAATCGAGATAAGTATACAGAAAGCTTTCAAAATGCACCTTTTATCGACCCTGTAAAGATCAAAGTGATCTGACAATTTTGACAGAACAAAACATTTCTATGACAAAGTTATCAATCCACATATCAACAGTTATTCAATAAACTAACGAGATCCATGCGCCATGGTAACCCGACAATCTAGAAAATCATTGAAATAGTTTTCATTCATAAAGACCCATAGCAAATGGTTCCTTGTAAAATATTTTCTTTAATGAATTATCTAGAACCATGCGGGTTGATTCTTGTTTGCATATTAAAAATAGCATAATACTATATTTTTACAAAGACTCACATTTCTAGGTTCCTTGTTGATATAACTCTAGTTACAACATCTAACAAGTCATGTCCTTTGAATCTTTGTTGTTTAATGAACTTCTTGATAAAATTATTTACTGAATTCAGTGATACCTACGTGCATTATTGTAGTTCACTAGTTTTTCTGGATTCAATTATTTTTTTCCTAAAATAGATACATTTTGTGTGGTAGCTATGTTTTAGTATTATTATGGCAACTTTCTAAACTGAACAGTAGGTAATTAAAGCTGACAATGGCAACACTGCGTCAAAAAACAGAAACGTTCTGGTCGTTGTGTGATTATGGAGCTACTTATGCAAGACAGAATCAACCCACACAATGACAGTTTTGAGATAAAGCCGTGTTTGTCAAAATTGTGGGTACAATGAAATTGTTTGTTATTTTGAATAAAGTTTATTTAGCATATTGAACAAAACAATTTGTTCTATGTATACAAATATAATATTGATGAAAATCATTCATATTTTTAATAGTAAAACAAAAAAAAACTCATTGGTTCCTTTTTGCAAAACTGTCTGTGTGTGGATTGGTTCCTTGTTAATTTATTACCATGCTCTAAGTTCTGCAGTAAAAATAAAAAATGTCATATTTATTTAATCATTCTACTGAAAAATAGAAACAAACCGTAAATTCTTATAATATAATGTATCGAATTACTTATAATAATATTATGTATCTAATTCTTCAACTTGAAAATCAGGTAGTCCCGAAAAACCTTCAATTTCGTCTTCTAGGTCTGGGTTTCCAACGAGCTTTACATAGAAATCGTGCGAGTCTTTCGGAATTAGGTACAGCATGCTTTTTAAATCCTGCAATTTAGCGTCAGGAACAGGTTTCCCTATTGGCCATAGTGGCTCCATTATTTCTTTTGTTACCAAATACTGTCTTCCACGAACTTTTTTATCCACTGCCTTAAAATTAGTTTTCATGTAAATTTTGAACATTTCATCCTTTTTAATCATTATTTCTTTAGTACTGAGCCATGAAACTTTCTCTCCATCTATCGTTTTCTTTCTATTAATTGTATTTTTTTCTAACTTTAACGATGAAAAGAGAGAAATCTTCATTTTTCATCCTGTGTATATGCATTGGTTTGATTTTTTTACAGGTTTTCATAATCTGTATGTAATCGTCCGGTGTATAGAGCCTCTGTTGACGTTTTAAGGCACATTCTATCTTCCCAAAATCTGTATCATTTGGGAGAAAGCTATGCCCCGATTCAAGGAATCTTATATTAATTTGGTCTAAAGTTGGATGTTCATTCAACATGGCATGGAGCATTAATGTTAATTTTATATTGCTGTTGAGCTTCATCTTTGCTCCTAGTATGTATACCTAAATTGTATACCAAGAGTTGTCTTTTGTAAAAGACGATGTTTGTGGATATACGCGGCAAAGGCAACGTTTTTTCGAGATCAAATGTTAGGGTTTCAACAGAGGGATCATCTTTAGCCAGCTGCATGCCAGTTCTCAATTGGTTTTGTAGAGATTTTGCGATTTCTTGATGCGCTACCCGCTTCTGTTCAATGACGGCTTTATTTTGTTCCGACGACACGTGCAGTATTTGACTTTCAAAAAAGTCACACTTATTACACGTATCTTTTTTAAGAGGCTTAGTACGCAGATTAAACTTCAAAATTTATATTTAAATATTCGTTCTATTTTTCAGTAAAAAGACTAAATAAATATGAGATTTTTAATTTTTACTGTAGAACTTATAGCTAGTCAGGATTGGGAGCGCCTTAAAGGACTTTTTAAAAATAAAAATAATGAATTAATGATTTAACTCTATAATGAGACGTCTTACATATTTGGATGTAATTTACGAACTGGCTAATGAACTAATACTTAGACTAAACAATCTTATTCTTATCAAATATGCAACCTCAGCGACCACACAGGTTGTGGTGGGCAAAAGTGCTTATACACGCAAAATCTGTAAGGGCTGTGGTTCCATAACTCCTCCCTCACTAAGTGCGAAATTATCGGTAATATTTGGATTCCGATGATTCCGCATACAATACAATTTTCTCCAAAGTACTATGCTGAGACATACTATAGCTAAGATTACATAGAGTAATATAGTTGCTAAACTAACACTATTTGTTTTCACTGCACTATCACTTTCCACTATTTCACTTTTTAATGTGTAAGATAGGTGTTTTAAATCGTCAAAGTTTAAGTTGTTTAGATTCACTGTTTTGTTCCAATTAATAGATGTTTCTTCTAATTTGGGTAGAACCGCGACTGGAGTTACCCGATATTGTATTTTTCCTGAATAATGTTGCCTTTTGTGTAATTTAATGTCTTTCAGATAGACATTGCAGTTTCCATCAATTTCCAATAAATATGTGCCCTTTATCGGTTTCCTGATAACATCATTGGCACATGTTTCGGTAAGCATTATTTCATTTCTTGTGTAAATTATCCAGTTAAAGAAGTCAATAGGCTGTACTTTTAGGCTTTCTAGGTTAACTGCGAGGGGTTTACACAAACTGAGGTTTGAAGCAAAATTCATTAATTGTTCTATGCACGTACTTTCAGGATACAATACAACATCGTTTTCCTTGCACAGGAACTGGTTGGCTGCCATCTCTTCACATGGGTTGGCTAGCGGTAAGTATGTAGGACCTTTCACCATAAGGTACGGATATTTAGGGATAATGGTGGTCGTTTTGTTTTCATTGAAAATTGGCAGTGAATAAATTTTGAAATAATTGTATGTATTTTTATCTATAAATGGAATTTCCATAATGAATGTTATTTGGTTTTCTTTTACATAAGCTTTAACAGACATAGTTCTTTCTAGCAATAATAACGTTTTTTCTGTAACATGATAAATTAGGCTTTCAGTTTCAGAAATATTTCTTAACAATGCTAAGAGTTCAGATGGCTCAACAATGGTTTGATGTACAACAGACACTTTGGTAAATGATAATGCAGTTTCGATCTCATTTAAAACAGTATAAATTGACCTAAAATTACTTATAAACATATCAAACATACTTAAAACATATATAGAGTAAATAGAGTTATTTTCTTTAGTACCTATGTTTTTTACTATTCTTTCTATGCGTTTCATGCGTTCATCTAATATTTGAGTATTTTCCTGTATAGATGTAGATTTGTTAGTAAGAGAGTCAAGCATTTTTGAAATTATAGTTAGTTTCTTATCCACGTGTATTTGACCAATTTTTAGCTGTTTTATTTGATCATCGTACTTAATCGCGTCCTCATGGGCTAGATTACCGGTAAGTATTTTAATCATTGAGCCAAGAGGATCAATGAGGCCACGTTTGAAACGTTTTGATGGAATAAGCTGCCTGAATTTTCCGACTGTCGAATTGCGTAAGTATTCTACCTGTAATTTCATATTTTGGAACTCATTCTCGTAGGGCTTATGAATGTCAATTATATTACTAAATTCTTTGTATCTATTAATATTTAACACTAAATCATAATCTATCGCCTTAAAATCTAATATCTTAACTATGGTCCACTTATCTTTCTCTATTACCGCCTGTCCTTGTTTAACAGGTAATATACCGGGGTTATTTTTAATCTCTTGAAGTTGAAGGCCTTGGATCTTGACCGTCAGTTTCAAGATCACCACGATCAGCCACAACCTGTGAAGGACGTTTAACGTTCTTTAGAGGCACTTTACTTTGTCTTTTACCTATTTGTACTGGTACTACGTTCCTATTGATTTTTCCTGTTACTTTTGCTCTATGGTATCTAGGTTTATCTTTACTTTTTCTTATATTAATGTCCTTTACAAATATATTGTCTTCTTCCTGTAAGCTTAACTCATTTTCACCACCTTTCTTTTCTCTGGCCTTTTGTTTAGTGTTAAGAATCTTTTCGGCTAAGTATTTATACAGATATTTCGTTCGTTTTGCATGATCTTTAACTAATTGTTGTGTGTACGCTTTTTCTAAGTCTACATCAAATATTTTATTAGAGTCAGTGTGTCCAAATGCTACTTCAAAAGGTGTTAATCTAGTGGTGGAGTGTATTGTATGATTGTATGCCATTATGAAATAGGTCATGACAGAAGCGGCATCTGTACATTTACGTTCATACTTTGCAAGCCTATATATCTTTATTATGGTGGAATGGAATCGCTCTACGATGCCAGTAGAGTTAGGATTATTTGGCGTTGTTATGTGAATTTCTATTTTGTACATAGACAAAAGTTCGCGCATAAGTTCATTGTTGAATTCAGTGAACACCGTATATTGAAAAATACTTTAATAGAGCTCGCGCTACTTCTGTCGTTTGCCTACTTGCAATTTCAATAGCCTGTCCTAATTTGCTGAATGCGTCTACCAGCGTTAGGTAATATTTACTTTCTATATTAAATAAGTCAATGAATATTTCTTGAAAAGGGGCATCTTGTGTCTGTGTTAATTGTAACATTGGTTTTATGGGCTTTCTATCGTACTTCATTAGTTTGCAAGGCTCACATATATTTATAATTGCCGCTACCGTATCTTGCATGTTTTCCCAATAATAGTTTCTGCGAATTCTAACCATAGTTTCTTTAATTCCCCTATGGCACGTTTTACCTTCGTGATGTTTTAGTATAACAGACTTTTGTTCCTTTTCATCTTCTATATATATTACTCTGTCTGTACACTCGAAGAACTGTACTGAATCTTTCTTAAAGATTTCTATAATAATTTTAGTAAACAGCCGTCTATGTATGTCGTTCTCAAAGTAAATAAAGTATTTACGCTTGGGTGTAACATATTCTTTTAAGAATTGCTTTATTAATTCTTCATTATCTAATGGAAGAAATACTTCTAAAACTTTTTGATTTTTTCTAGATAAATTTTGAACTTGTATTTTATTTTGAAACCAGGTAAACACCAATATTTGGTTTGGTTTGGTGTCAATTGCCTCTCTTAAGATTGGAATCCCCAATGAGTCTGGTTCTATGTTGGAAGCTACTGTACTTGTTCTGCTGCTACCGGTTACTGAACGAATAGGGAAGTTATCTTGAAATAGGTCCGCAGGTGTAGTCACGTCAGAGTCAGAATCTGAAATAGTTACCATTTCTGTGTCATTTTCTATTTTAGCTTTCGTTGTAAATTTTTCAAGTTCTTTTAATTGTTTTATTACTTTTTGTATTTCAGTTTCGTCTACGTTAACATCCATTGATGTGTCATCTTCGGAATCTATAGCATTAAGTTTTATGCGTGACAATGCATCCGCATTACTATTTTGTTTGCCATTTTTATAAATAATTGTGAAGTCATATTCTTGGAGGCGGAGGCGCCAACGTGTCAATTTAGTATTGGGTTCTTTCAGGGAATAAAGCCAAGCAAGAGGTCTGTGATCTGTAAAAATTTGGAATTTATGTCCGTACAAATATGGTCTAAAATGTTTCACGGCCCAAATAATAGCTAAGAGCTCTCGTTCAATTGTGCTATAACGTGTTTCAGTGTCGCTAAGGGTTCGACTAGCATATGCGACTGGTTTGTCTGCTCCAATAGGTCCTTGCGAGAGGACAGCACCGAGTGCCACATTAGAGGCGTCAGTGGTCAAAATGTAGGGTTTAGTCGAGTCAGGGTATTGTAGTAAAGGTGTATTAGTCAGTACTTCTTTACATTTTTCGAAGGCATCTATGTAGTTTTGGTCTATGATAATTTTGTTTCGTTTCTTTAGACAAGACGTTAGGGGCTGGGTGATTTTAGCGAAATCTTTTATGAATTTTCTATAGTATCCGACCAGCCCAAGAAAACTTTTTATTTCTGTTGTCGTTCTAGGGAGAGGATAATCAATAATAGCTTTGATTTTATCTTTGTTTGGTTTTAGTCCGTCTCTTGTTATCGTATGGCCTAGGTATAAGACTTATTTTCGTAAAAATTCGGATTTATCTAGTTGTATTTTTAAGTTAGTCTGTCGTAGTCTGTCAAAGACGGCTCTAAGTTTCTGTAGGTGGTCCTGAAGGCTAGAAGAATAGACAATGACGTCATCTAAATAAATGAGGCAATGTATTCCTTGGAGACCTCTCATAATGTTGTCCATGGCTCGTTGAAAAGTTGCCGGAGCCGTTTTAAGTCCAAACGGCATCCTTAAGAACTCATAATGTCCGTTTTGGGTGCTAAATGCAGTTTTTGGTATATCGTCGTTATTTAATTCAATTTGGTGGTAGCCACTGGCTAAATCGAGCGTTGTAAAGTAAACGCTTTTGCCCAATTTGTCAAAAAGGTCAGTAATGTTAGGAAGGGGGTATTTGTCGTCAACTGTAATGTCGTTAAGTCTTCTATAGTCGATTACCATTCTGTATTTAATTTCACCAGAAGCATCTAGCTTTTTGGGAACGAGATGGACTGGTGAGCTCCAGGGGGAAAAGGATTCTTGGATCACGTTATCTTTCAAAAGTTTTTCAACTTGTTTATTAATTTCTGCTGCTTGAGCAGGGGCTTGTCTATATGGTTTAGTATAAATCGGGTCTTCATTCTTTGTCCTAATACAGTGTTTTAACTGATTAGTGAAGCTTAAAGGTATTTGTTCACAATAGAATATGTCTTTATATTCTTCACATAATTGTCGTATAGATGCTTGTTCTTCATCGTTCATGTGGTCTAGTCTTAATTTAGTTAGATTTTCACGTAACAATTGGTCAGTCTCTATATTTTGGTCATCTATGGAATTTATATGGCATTCATTTTCCTCGTATTTAGATACTATGAATGGCTTAATGACACATAATTCTATCTGTTTATCAAGAGTGTTTTGTATGATGGTAGTTGCAAAACCGTTTACACATTTCACAAGAGCAGTAGGCATTCGTACTCCTACACCAAATTCCGTATAATCTAATATTCCTACACCATTTAATAAATTGGTTGGTAGTTTTGCTCTAATTTCTGATCTCGGTGGAAGTAATACAACATGTATAATATTAATATCCGTATCTAGGCATATAGGTATTTTAGCTGTCTTTGTAAGTAGAACATGTTTCTTTAAATCTATAACAGCTTCTAACTGTTTTAAAAGATCGTTTCCTATCAGCCCGTCGTATAAGGAGTCTACGTTGTATACATAGAACTTATGATGATCTTTACTTTGAAATACAGAAAACAAGGGAATTTGCAATACCTGATTATGTTTACTTGAAGCGTGCGTACTTACTACTTCAAATGGTTCGTATGATATGTAGTTAGGAAAAAAGGTAGTCGCTATTCTAGGATGTATAAATGAACGAGTACTACCAGTGTCGATCATGAATTTTCCGTCTATTTCCGGTATGTAAATATGTGGCAATTTTAATTTTACCGTATTATAATTTAATATTATTCTTTCAGGTGCTGGTCTATGGAGGCTCGCATGTAAAAAATTTTTACTTGTTCTGGTTCAGTAGTATTATCTTTATTTTTAATCTGTTCGTTTTTTTCTAAGTCTTGTATAGGGGTTTCAGGTACAGAGTCTATTGGAAAATAATTTCCATCACTTGGGACATATTCGGATACATCATAACAATATTCGTATTCCGCAGGGTAAGTAAAATAGTCATCATAAGAAGGATAGAGTTCTAATTCATTTATAGGGAAACCCTGCTGAGCTGCTCTTTGCGGAGCAGTTCTCATAGTAGCATCGGTGATATCTGGTTGAGGTTTGTTTTGTGTGTTTTGTTGTGGAATCGGAGCACGATTATTACTACCAAACTGACGTGGAATCATTTGTTGATAACCAAAGGGTCTATAACCAAAATTAGGTCGGTAACCAAATTGCGGTGGCACCAAATTTTGTTTACTCATACCCAGTTGGCCTTGATTGTGCCCTGGCATGATAATTGGCCTATTAGGTGGAATTCCGAAATTAAATTTAGGTGTAGTACCAGCATTATTTTTAAATGATTGATTTTGTTGCATCATTGGCATCGGCCTGAAACCTGGTGGCTGCGGAAATAAACCAAATTTAAATGTTGGTTGTGGCGCAACGGTGCCGCTAGCGTGCGGTTTAATATTATGGTTTTGATTTAACATTTTGCTGCGCATCTGATACTGATCATAGAAATTAACTTCTTCTAAAACTATAGATAAGGCCTCTTCCAATGTGCGTGGATTTTTCAGACGCACAATGCGTACCATGTTTTCTGGTAAGTTATATAAAAATACCTGCAGGGCTGAGTTGTTATAAATAGTAGTCTTACTTACTCGCAAATTCTGATCACCAATTTGGTTAACCTTTGACAACAACACTGATTTTACTGTTTGAATACGTGCACAAAAATCACTGTGACTCTCATTATTTTTAATCTTTAAGGTTTCTAATTCGATAGCCAAACACTCTTCGCTTCGCGGATCGCCAAAATGTAACTCTAGCAATTCCTTGAATTCCGCCCACGAATGAATGTCTGCGCGCTCGCTGATAAGCGCGGCTGCGTCACCCGTTAAGCGGCTAGTCACAACATGCATTAAGTATTCCTGTTGTAATTCTGATGACTTAAACTTATCAATAATATAGTCACATTTGCGCAAGAATAAATTCAAATGACGTTTATTACCATCAAAACTGGGTAGAATTTTGTACAATTCATTTGGGATAAGTTTTATTTCTGACATTTTGGTACTTATTTAAATTATTTCTTATGTAACAATTAACTCTATGAACTCTACCGATATTACTTATTACAATAATTACTACTAGTAAAGTTATTAAGTGTTTCTGAACTCAATATGAATACTTAGACCTATTTAGTGTTTAAAAACAGTTGTATGTTAAGTAGTGTTCTTAAATTACACTTATAATAAATACTTAATTATTTAAGAAAACCATAAAACAGTCAAAATGGAAAACTTCTAATTCCAAGTTTACCGAAAGGATATGGACACGGATATCAAGGAGGTGAAAGGTCGTACTCACCAGCCTGCCACGCCCATCATCAGCTCTCAGCACTCCTCGTCACCGACGATATTTATTTGGTTCGTTGGATCACCTTGCCGTACACCACGCGTACCGTTGTGAAAATCGGGAAAAGTCTAATCACGAAAAATCACTTAACGCGTGACAGCTTCCTCAGTGATCCTACCGGCTGCGCCAGTCAGGATTGGGAGCGCCTTAAAGGACTTTTAAAAAATAAAAATAATGAATTAATGATTTAACTCTATAATGAGACGTCTTACATATTTGGATGTAATTTACGAACTGGCTAATGAACTAATACTTAGACTAAACAATCTTATTCTTATCAAATATGCAACCTCAGCGACCACACAGGTCGTGTTGGGCAAAAGTGCTTATACACGCAAAATCTGTAAGGGCTGTGGTTCCATAACTAGCTAGTTATTAAATTAACAAGGAACCAATCCACACACAGATAGTTTTGCAAAAAGGAACCAATGAGTTTTTTTTTTGTTTTAAAATTAAATTTAATATATGAATGATTTTCATCAATATTATATTTGTATACATAGAACAAATTGTTTTGTTCAATATTCTAAATAAACTTTATTCAAAATAACAAACAATTTCATTGTACTTTTTTTTCATTGTACTTTTCGTAATTTTGACAAAAACGGCTTTATCTCAAAACTGTCATTGTGTGGGTTGATTCTGTTTTGCATAAGTAGGTCCATTTCTCTATGGGCGCTTGCTTCTAAAATGACAACCGCCCCTCGTCCCTTTCCTCTTTGTCGCCTGTGCAATCGACGCCATATTTGTTTTTTATAAGTCTATCGTAGTCTGTGGTTCTACATCTACATGCCATTAGACTAATAAAAAAAACCGCCATTGCAGCATTGCAGTATCACTCTTTACAATTTATTTCCTAAATCCTCACAAAATGTCTCCTGTAATAGAATAATATTGTAATAAAAACTTGGAGTATCTTTCACAAGTGCTATGTTGTGAATTGCGGTACCTGGTTGACGAAATGACGTCAATATTTACTGTTTCCCAAGACCGAGTTAAAGTGAAACATAAATTTATTATGCAAGCAAAGCCTTAAACATTTTAAAGGGTTTTTCCCAGTGGTCAGATTGGTGGTCAGACTAGTCTTTCCAACGGGAATTTCTTTTCCCGTGGGTCAGATTTATTTGACAGCTAGAAAAACAACAGAAAAAAAGTACAATGAAAGTAAAAACAGTTTTGCATTTTAATAGGTACATGTTAGAAAGCAGGCTAGAAAGTATTAGAGGAGAATTTGTTTTAAGTTTAAAGAAATGTGCTTATTGGGCGGATTTGAACAAAACCACAATTTTATCTTAAACGTTCTAAAAAATGACCAACATTCAATTCTCCATTAGTTAACATCATTTGTGAATACATTATGAATTCGTCTCTCATTACATTTTCCTTTGTCCGTTTATTTGTTATTTTCGTAAAATCACTTTTCAGTAAAATTCTCAGTAAGTTGATTATCCCGGGTCCTTTTCTTGTAATTTTTTTATTTAGTTCTTTATGCCAACTTTCTAAACAGTTAGTAGTTCTGTGCCTCTGCCCAAAAACAGACCAAGTTTGCTTGAAATTAGACTTTTCTAGCCACTGATTTTGAAAATATTTTTAAAATTTTTATATGTTGGCCGAATCAGGAGCATCATTAATTATATATTGCCAACCTTCATCCACTAAATGTAGCGGTAGTAATGGCAGAATTCCCGAAAGTGCAATTATGCGTTTTGTTGCTTTTGATTTTTGTCAATTTAAATTTTTTTGCTTGCTTCCACACGTTGTGAAAAAAATGAAAATAGCAACCTTTTTTTTTAACGCATTAGAAGCAGCAACTTCAAAATCCAGGGTAAACTGTTTTGGTTCCATATACGGCAGTTGTGATCGTAGCATGCTAAAAAGACTGATGTAGCTTTGTTCCGATCTATGGGACATCAATACATAAATTAATGGTATAATATTAGTGGTGTCAATGCTGCTTCCAATATCACCATGGATGCTATATAACTGTGAAAATGATGTAAAGGCCACGCTCTTAAATGTTCCGTCACAAAAGAAATGTTTTACTCGTTTTAAATATTCCTTCGATTGCGGCGTACAAAAAACAATTATACGTGTTCCTTGGTCAATAAAATCCGCTAAAATGAAATTTTGAAATTCTTCAGGGATTTCAACGTCAATAGGGTTGTTATGAAATATTTTGGTAACTTTAGCGGCTTTATTTCGTTGACGGTAGGTACACCGTACTTTTAATAGATTGAAAAGACGGTATATTCGTTAAGTTTAAGCCGGAATCTTTTAATTTTATGACACACTCTTTATAAATTGTTGACACTGGTTGAAACTCCTTGCAAGCTTGTTCCCGCATGTTATGGAATGAAACTTCTATGTCATTCTTGCCAACATCTTGAACGCAGGTGTGATTTTTTGACTTAATAAGTTGATTGCGGTTCTGAAAAACCACATACATATACCTATACCTACATAATACTTGGGCATTGAGACGGACATGAGTTTGACAATAAAGTGATCAAGGTGTGACCAAGGATCTTGAACGTACTGCGAACTAAATAACAGAATTAACTCCTTGAGGTAACAACCAGTTTACTCACTTGAATCGTCACAGATCCCAAGCATCGCATTCTTTTGAACTGACCGCAAAGCCAAAATTCGTTTCCGTTTGTGTACGTTTTGTTTTTATAAAATTGATATCCATTATAAAGCAAGACAACTCCACCCTTTCTATTTATAAAATTAAGATCCATAATACCGATACACATTACTCAACTTCTGGTTAAAAATAGTATAGTACTGATGTGATTGACATTTCATGACAAACAGGAAAATTTTGTTCTATAAAACCATGAAACAACTTGCAAAGAATTTCAACCAGTGTCAACAAATTCCATGATGTCACAAATAAAACTAGTTTTATAACCTCTTCGTATTCAACAGTACTTTACTAAATTATGAGCTGATCTGACCAACGGGAACAAAAAATTCCCGTTGGAAAGACTAGTCTAACCGTCAATCTGACCACTGGGAAATACCCATTTTAAACAAGTTTATAGCTGAGGTGAAGGATTACGTATGAGGCCTTGTCTGTGTTGGCGCCTAACCCACGTTGTTCTAAGACGACAAAATTAGCAGTTGCATTTATCAAAATGCAAATATATATATATATATATCAAATATGCAGCCACACTTGCACAGGTAAGAACTTAAATAACACGATAATATTTTTATCAGTGACTTAAAGTGCTACATTCAACAATCATGTAATTCATAGGTACCTACCGTAGCTACTTTAAAAGTACTTAATCAAATACAAAAACAAACATGATGCTCTCAAAGGAAAATTAAGTAGATATAAATATTATTATTTATTAGAAAAGCACAGCCACATCACATTACTCAATAAACACACCCAGTATTAATATCATCATCCTGCCTAGCCTTTTCTCAACTAAGTTAGGGTCGGCTTCCAGTCTAACCGGAAGCAGGTGAATACCAGTATTTTACATGGAGCAACTGCCTATTTGACCTCCACAACCCAATCACTGGGTAACACAATACTCCTTGGTAGAGACTGGTTGTAAAACTTGCACTTCTGGCTACCCGTAAGTAATTACTCTTAATAATAATTGAAATTTTTATTTCCAGGAAATATGGCTACATCTGTTTGTTTTGAAAACTCAAACCTTGTGATCATACCACAACACCACCACTTCGGGCTGTGGAAATGAAGCCTCAGAGAACCAAATCACGAAAGGTAAATTAATTGAATATTATGGTTATCATTGACTAGTAGCATGCAGCAAATATGGATATTTATTTCCACTATAAATGCATATTTGTTTACACTACTTAAGTTGGCAACAAACTAAAACCCAAGGGTAACCTAACACAAAATACAAAAAGGGTATAAACAGGGTTTAACTCATTCTGATTATAGCACATATTTTATTTATGCTATTGTTTAAAAAACAAACAAATAATGAAGATAGTGAGAACTGTAATAATTTGTGCTCGTACAGAATCCTTAGCAAGCTAGTCAATGCAGCACTATGCAGATATTTCTGGTTTATCAAACTGCTAAGACTTGTTTTCCGTTTAATATTTGCTATACCTGTCTTCACTTTTACAGATGCAGTTATTCCTGAAGTTACAAGTTTCAAGAACAGAAGTCTGAAGAAGAGGTATTCTGAACAAGGCATGTTGTTTTAATCAAACAAAAATCCTGTCAGCAAATTATGCCAAGCTCTAAACTGTCTTCTTGTGTCTTGTTATGAAGCTTGAAGAATACTCAAAAATGTCTGTATTATTCGGTTGTCAACTACTTGTTTCAAAACGAAATAAAAGTAAAAATTTATGATATCAAATGCATTTTATTTATTACAATTTCCAATTATAAATAATTCTCGTAGGATTTATAAAGAACCCCCTTTTTCCCAGTCGGTTAAGTTGCTTAAAAGGCTAGTATTCAAACTATTCTAGGCTCTACAAACCTCAGCAAAAAGACTCTGTTTCATACCACTACGACTGACAAAATTTTAGTTCGATAAAATTAAAAAATACTAAACGTCACAATCAAAGCCAGCAGATTCTAATGCGAGTTTTCTTCTATGGGAGATTACTGGTCGTGTCGTGCGTAAATCATTCGCATTGTTATTAAAGAAATGTTTTTCTAACCATGTTCTTATCACACATGGCTTCCAATATCAAAGTGGATATCGGGTTCTTAGAGGAAAAGAACAGTTGGCTATTACACCCAAAGTTCTTTCCAAGCAAAGTAGGAGGGAAACCAGCATGGCTAGATCTAAAAGACTTGCCAAGCCCAAATGAACTACTTTGCAAAAAATGCAACGACCCATTGGTTTTCCTGTGTCAGGTATATTTTTGATTAAATGTAACATTATTAAAGTTACTATAGTTTTTGATACTGCAAAACAAACGATGTAAACAGGTTATATTAAAATAATTTATTACCTTTTTTAAAATTTCAGATTTATGCACCATACGAAGATTCCAACACAGCTTTCCACAGGACAATATTTTTATTTGTATGCAGAAATGGATCATGTTGTCAAACCAACAGTTCAGATTGTTTCATTGTGTTGCGCTGTCAACTTCCAAGGAAGAATGATTTTTATTCTTTTGAACCATACGAAGAAATAGAAACTGAAGTATGGTTTGAAATTTACTTGTTTTACCACCTCCAGATAACTTGTGCTCTTGTTAGCTGGCAGACAATTTCATAAAAATTCTTACAGAAGTAACTATCTGGAGTTCTGGACAGTTGGAAATGAATTATTATTAACTATGATATTCATTATTTAGTACCCATGTATCTTTATTTCCCATGTATTATTTATTGCAGCATTTTCCAATGGATGAGTGGCCTAATTTATGTAATCTCTGTGGTTGTAAAGGACCTTCACATTGTTCAAAATGTAAGAAGACTTATTATTGTAGTCGTAAACATCAAATCCTAGACTGGCAAAAAGGTCACAAGCAAATGTGTCCAGAATTACAGGTCTCAATTGTTTCCATTATTATACAGTAGTAAAAACTGAAAATGGACAAGTGTTAGTATTAATATCAGTAAACCATAATATGTTGCAGACGGCTAACAGCAAACCTAACAATTTTATGGTCACAGAAGCAGGGAAATCTGTTCTGTTTAAGGAATGGGAACTCATAGTAGATGAAGAAGATGAGGTACTATTATTTATTCATTAAATTAATAAGTTAATTCATTTTACCAGAGGAAAATAAATATTTGAAAATTGCGATTTTCCAGGAGGATTCCAAAGATGTGGATGTTGGTGAAGAAATGGATAAGTTGAGAAAATTGATGGAAGAGAAAAAAGCTGGAACATTAAGCAATGTTAGTGAAGATGAATTGGAACAGTATACTAAGACAATGCCTGAAGACAAAGTCTTTAATAAATTCAACAAAAGGGTAGCTAGACACCCAGACCAAGTATTGAGGTACGATAGAGGAGGTCAACCGCTATGGATTACTGGTAACAGTAGTGTGAATGTGCCTAACTGTAAATATTGTAATGGGGAAAGGCAATTTGAATTCCAAGTAAGTTTTACATTTATTGGAAGAACATTATAATACCTACTAAGTTGCAACCACCCTGTTTTTGGGGGGACAAAATGAATGAAGGTCTTATTTGTAAATTCAAAACATTTCAGTTCAGTTTTCTTCCTTTAAATAAGTTGTATGTGTAGTATTTTGTATATGTGTTTGCTAACTAGCAAGTTCTGTTTTAGATAATGCCACAACTTCTCAACTTCATTGGTGTTGGTATAGAGCTCAATAGCATTGACTGGGGAGTACTTGTTGTATACACTTGTAAATCAAGTTGTAATCAAGGACCAGCATACAAAGAGGAAGTCATTATAAAACAAGATTTGTCAAGTTAAACATTAATACTTATAATTATTACTATTAAATAAATTTAAAGCTACAAATTATTATTTTTCCTTCACTGGTGCCTTCCCATAGTCTTCTGATAAGTAAGTCATTAGGTCATTTAGTCCTGTAAACTCTGTTCTTGATGCGGGTGGGTTATTCTTTGGTAAAACAGGTAACATGTTACCCATTTTTATTCTAAACTCCTTTAGCTGCAAATAGAAATAAATAATTAGATAACCAGTTGAGTGAGTGGGTAGTTATGGTAAATTTATAATTTTATTGTCACTTACATTTTTAGCACCAGATAGTTTCCATATCCCATAGCATATACATGTAGTGCCTGTTATAGCAAAAACAGTGCCCCAACCAAGAGCCCTTAATGCAAGAATAGCACCGGCATCTGCTATCTCAGGACTGCCATGTAAGCCTTGAATAAATAAAAAGATGATAGAAAAACAGACACATGATAGCAAAAAGGGTGGACCAAGTTTTGTTTATATTAAAATATGTATGTGTTATTTTTCAATGGGCCTGTGTCGCCTGAAATAAATGTTATTATTTACCTTTGTTAAAGTATTTAGGATCCGTTTTCTTGGCAGTAGATAGAGTTGCACCAAAGCCTACGAAAGCAGAAATCCCAGCAACTGTTGCCAAAAATGCGCCAGCTGTAAATTGAAATTATTATTGCAACAACATGCTATGCTCTGTAAAATCTAATTAATAAATATTTTTATCTGATTTATGGTAATAGACGATCTCTTCATAGAAAATACAATGATAATATGTTTTAAATTTTATTTGGCTCGATTTCTTATCTGCTTCTTTGTAAAAGCTTTCCTATAATGAAGCATGTAAGTACAGACTAAAGGTTATACTAAAACTGTTACGTAAGTTCGTGCAAATTGTTGAGTTCTATTTAACTTTTATTCGGTGGAGGCGTTCTTCTTTCTCCACGGTATCCATTGTTTTACATAGTATTAGTATTTTATTTTTAATTTCTTTCAGTCTTCGCAGCAGTTCCCAACTGTCATGGATACAGGAATAAATACAGTGTTGCCAGTGGCAGATAGTCAAATATAACATGAGACAGCTCAAAAAGTAACATTTTCACGAGAAAAGTATCATTACCTTTTTTATGTCGAAAACGACACTAATACTATAATATGGCACTATAGAGCGTTTATTAGTACTAAACAAAAGACTAAACTACAAAACAAAACAGACAAACTGAACTGACACGGACGCCACTAGGTGCTCGCTCGCCTGAGTTAGCGGGATGGAAAATGTAGAAATACACGCGAGTAATGAATAAGCGTGAAGACGAAGTGACAGACTTTCGCGCTGTCATCAATTTGTGCCGGTTCACAAAATCAACGAAAAAGCAACAACTTTCTTGAATGCGTTCCGTTTCACAATTATTTTTTATTTGCTGGTAAATATTTAAATATTTTTTATTAAGTCCTAAAAGTAACGTAAAAGTAACATTTGAGTCGTGAAACATGGAGGTAACATGAGAGGGTCAAAAGTAACGTAAAATGTTACAAAAGTAACATTCTGGCAACGCTTTAAATAATAATAGTATAATAGAATAAAATATGTCAATTTGGCATTTGGCAACATTATTAATCAATGACACTGTCACAGTCAAACAGCAAACAGACAAAGGTCTAATCTCAACCACCATGGAATTAGTATGTACTACTTACTACAACTACAGACTATGAAAATGTCTTTAGGTTAGGGCGGGAGTAAAGATCCGGAATGGATAATTATTTGAATTCAGCAAATTAATGATCGGGATATTCAGAACCACCCTGGCTCCAACCAACGATGCTCATCAATCGCCAGAAGTCAAATTGATCCGAATCATTCAGTACCAGAAAGTTCAGAAAAAAAGCAGCATGGTGCTCGACGCTATAAAGAAACCACTGAGCAGAAACAGCGAGCGAAAGTTATGACTGGTGGTTGTGACCATCAACTTCCATGCTTAGACCCTTAAGACCATTTAATCTAGGTCTAAACTTAGACCTAGATTATCATATTAGACATTGGGCTTATACCAATCTATTACTATACTCTATGGCTTAGACCATGCATTGTGATTGTGGTACATACATGATTCAATTTTTTTACTGTTTGAGAAGTATGGTATTGATTGTGAGAGATGTCAAGACTGTCACAGTCAGTGTCAATGTCAACGCCAGCCAAGTGATAATTAGACCTCATATAATTTTGATATTTTTTATTAGGTTAGTTTTTCTTTCGTAACCACTTGACTAGACTATTTAAAACACGTACTAAAATGAAGAATAAAACAAATATCACGGACTTGTTTGGCGAAGTCGAGTCTAATCAGAGCTATGTTAAAGTTTGTGCACCAATGGTCAGATATAGTAAAGTGCAATTCAGAACTCTCGTGAAAAAGTAAATTACCTATTTGTATTTATCTTGTGGAATAATTCACGTATTTGTAAAATTATACTAGTATATATGCATGGTAGAGTTATGAGAATAGGCATGTCGCAATATGTTATAATCTTTAAGTTATTTGTTTCAGTTATGGGGTAGACTTATGCTTCTCCCCTATGATATTAGCGGATTCGTTCTGTCAAAATTCAAAGGCTCGTTTCAGTGAGTTTGCAACTACAGTCAATGATACCCCTTTGATTGTGCAGTTTGCAGCTAATAATCGAGATGATTTTGTAGATGCCTCTAAACTGGTTTATGCTTATGCAGATGGTGTGGATTTGAACTGTGGTTGTCCACAAAAGTGGGCTATGAAGGATGGTTATGGCTGTGCACTTTTATCAAAACCTGAAATAATACATGACCTAGTAAAAGGAATTAGGAACAGCTTACCTAATAACTTTAGTGTGTCTGTCAAAATAAGGATATTGAAAGAATTAAACCGGACAATTCAAATGTGTCAACAGTTAGAAAAGTGTGGAGTAAGTTTTTTGACAGTTCATGGAAGGACACCAACACAAAAAAGTGGTGACAAAGTAAATGCTGTTGCTTTACATGATGTAGTTGATTCAGTACAAATACCCATAATTGCAAATGGTGGGATAAAGACACTGGAGGATGCAGATGATTTGCACAAACAAGTGAAATGTAGTGGTGTGATGGCTGCCAGTGGCCTTCTGACAAATCCAGGACTGTTCAGTGGAGCAACAAGGACTCCATTAAGTTGTGTAAAAATGTGGATGGACATGAAAGATAATGGAAGTGATAAAATAACATTTCAGTGCTATCATCATCATTTAGTTTTTATGTTAGAAAAAGTGTTGACGAAACAAGAAAAACTAGTGTTCAATCATCTAAGTACATTTGAAACTGTTGATATGTTTTTAAATCAATATTTAATTAATTTTGTTGATGATATGTTAGAGTTTAAGTATAATCTAGATGAATTTATTGAATGTGAATATGCAGATGAAATAACACTAAAACATTCCAGTAAATGTAGGGGTTGTGGTAAAAGTGTGTGTTATTGCATTTGTAATAACTATGATTCTAGTACAACAGATGGAAATTATTTTGTATCTTGTGTAAAAGATAATGATTCACTTGATTATTTGGACTTAAATATATTTGATGAAACTTGTTAAATGGTTGTGTATTTTGATAATAATTATATAAATATTTATTTTATTGAACAAATATTTGATTGATTTTATTTCTGACAGTTACCAAAAAATCGTATGTATTGGGGATCTAACTGGGTAATTAACATAATAATAACTTCATGCCTGTATTCCTTCTCCTGTAATTAAATGTGTATGATTAATGGCCACACACATAAGTTTAAGCTGAAGTAGGTATAAACTATTGAGCCCATTTTTCTGCTCCCCTGATGACTACACCTGTATAATCGGAGAGTCGACTAGTTAATATTGGAATTCGTCAGGGCATTTCTCTTGGTCCCACTTTGCTTACCTTACCCAACATATAACTCTTTTCAACTCCACAGTTTTGCATACCGTCCAAAGTAGCAATTATTTAGTTAACTTAAACATGTGCAGAGGCCCCAGCACGAACGGAGTAAACGTAAAGATTTTTAAATCCAAAATACAACTAAGTAACATTTTGAATGAAAAAAAATTTGCATTTTGGTTTAAATTTTTGCGACAATCACAATAATTGGTATCATACGTCATTTTAAGACTATTCATATGTATGGGACATATGAATAAAGTCTTAAAAAGACGTAAATATCTATGTGCAAAACGTGTATTTCTAATCGTTCGAACTTACGTTTACTCCGCGCGTTGGTGCTAGATCCCGGGGAACAAAGACGTTGCCAGCAGCCAGTAATCAGTTTGGGAAAAAAATTGCTCTTATCTGGTCAAGTGTCACTGAAACGGAATCTTGAAAACCTCGGAAGTAAATTAGGTACTTAACGGGAGTTCAAAAGCTCTGCGATGTTGTATTACCACAGTTCACCATGAGTGACTATGTCATTTGTTATTAGGTAAAATTCAGGGCGGTACCTACAGTACTAGGTAGGTACTGCCCTGAAATTTACTTCCGTGGTTTTCAGGATTCCGTACCAAAATGGTAAAAAAGGAACCCTTATGGTGCGACTTCATCCGTCTGTCCCTCCGTCCGCACTGCAAATATGCAACTGCATATTTATTATTTATTTAGGTATATTATATTTTATTATTATTTAATGACTTGAAATATGGAATAATTGGAGATTAAACGAACTTACTTTTTTTTTTTTTGGATGGGAAATTATCAAATAACTTCTCCCGCTATGGGCGGAGCGGGAGGGCGTGTCAGACACTTTTACTGACTAAAACCCACCCGTGTTCCTTCCGTTGCCTGTATGCCAGGGCCACGATATCCCTTTCGGACAAACTCGCAGCCCTGGCAGGCATTGGTCCTACTGGACCCCGTCAGTTGGTGCTGACATCTCTTTGAGGCGCGCGTGGAACACAACGCGCCGTCGACCCGGGCCTGGTCCTTATCGGATGGCGAGCTACCCATCGCTCACCGTCCGCAGGCCCGCGCCTACGGTGGCCGGAAATCGGCTAGCGACTCTCGACGCCCGGGGCGTCTCCTGCGGCGACTAAGGGCGCGAGGGCGCGAATCTTGCCTCACCCTCACGCGTTCCGCCTCCTCCTTCGCGAGCATTACTGCTTCGCAGAAGGAGGTGACGGCCTCCCATGCACTCTCGCGCCGAACCATGGCCTGAACCAGGCCCGAACGCGAGAGATCGCCGCCGCCGATCGCCTCCGTGAGGACACGGCGGTGCTCCGCCCAAGCCGGGCAGACCTCCACCGTATGCTCCACCGTGTCCTCCGGGTGCTCCAGACAGTGGTGACACCCGGGCGTTTCCTCCCGCTTTATCCTGGATGGACGCCGTGGCGCCTCTCTAGCCACTCCTCAAAGAGGGGACTTATCGCCACAATTGTGGCGTGCCCAGCGCTGGGTTGCGACAATCGCACTCTCCATGTCGCCATGAGATCCCGCCGGAGCTCTGTCCGCTGTGCCGTGATTTCTCGCGGCAGCGGAGTTTCACCCCGGCGTTTCGCCTCCTCGCGCCACTCCCAGATGTGCGCGAGGACTTTTGCCTCCAGATCCCATGGCGGCAGTCCGGCAAGGAGGCTTGCCGCTTCACGGGAGATCGTGCGGTAACCCCCCGGTACCAGCCTGATGGCCATGAGGCTGGTCGCAGCCTTAAAGAACGCGCCCACAAAACGAACTTACCTGAAGTGAAGTTCTATCCAAATTATACGAGTTGCTTCGTCCTTTGAGATTAGATAACATTGTAGTAATATATGAAGCGAACACAAATATACCGCGAGCTTCACACCACTGCCACAAAGATTTTGTGATTTCAGTTAGATGTGGAAATCTTACCCCACCCATACGATTGATGTACGAAATAGCAGTTGTGTTGTCAATACGTAGTAAAACTTGACAATTATTTAATCCCTTAGCAAATATTTGTAAACCCAAAAACGCTGCCAGGAGTTCTAGATAATTTACATGTTTGAAACATTCTGAATTACTCCACTGGCCACTGGCGGTCTCCTCACCGCATGCTGCCCCCCATCCTTTTTTACTAGCATCTGAAAATATTTCTAGTGAGTAGCTGTCTTGTCTAATGGGATTGACTGCGTCATCAATTGATTTTAACCACCAGGAGAAATCGTCCTACAGGTACTGTGGTAAAGACATGTGGCTATCGTAACTACTCGTGTGACACAATGCAAGGTATTTGCATCTTTCCATTTGCTTAGTATACAGCCAGCCGTACTGAATCGCGGGGCAAGATGAAGTGAGGAGGCCTACCAAGCGTGCAAAATGTCTTATTTTACAACGAGGTTTAAATTGTAACGATTGTAATTCTTGTTTAATTAAAATTCGTTTATCTTTAGGTAGGCTTACATAAATTTTTTTCGTATCTATCACAAAACCAAGGTATTTGCAAACGTTACTTGGAATCATACAGCTCTTTTTAACCGATTTCCAAAAAGGAGGAGGTTATATGTTCGGCTGTATGTTTGTTTGTTTTTTTTTTTTTTTTTTATGTATGTTCACCGATTACTCCATCAATTGTGGACAGATTTTGAAAATTCTTTTTTTGTTTGGAATGGTATGCTTCCGAGGTGGTCCCATTGCCACCAAATCAGAATCTGATGAGGGTATCCCATGGAAATCGAGGGAAATCCTCAAATTTTATAGGCATACCTATAGCGATTTGAGTATTTTTTATAGTAACTCGTGCATTTGCACTCGAAAAGCACCATTTGGTGAAGTGGAACTGATGATGAAGACCACAGATGGCCACCGGAACTACTCAATAATAAGTATTTCACCGTTGCGATTTGATTAGGCACTTTAATATGGTTGCTAAGCAATTTATGCTCTTCAAAATGCATATGGTGAAGTCACCATTAGTTCTCCTGGTTCTTACCAGGAGAACTCCTCAAAAATTAACGCCCCTGCATCGGGAAAAGTAATATTTTGTAAAAGGGGATGAGCATTTGACATTAGGCTATTGTAAATTGGATAAATTACAAACTGACCCACTAAAAAGTGAAAAATAAAAAACTTTTTACAAAAAAAAAAAACAACCGACTTCCAAAAAAAACACTACAAAGTGAAAAATAACTTTAATTTCGGAAGTCGGTGGCAAAATACTAAAATACAGATCCAAAGTCACCGACTTCCGAAATTACCGTTATTTTTCACTTTGTAGTGTTTTTTTTGGAAGTCGGTTGTTTTTTTTTTAACCGACTTCCAAAAAGGAAGACGTTATATGTTCGGCTGTATGTTTGTTTTTTTTATGTATGTTCACCGGTCACTCCGTCAATTGTGGACGGATTTTGAAAATTCTTTTTTTGTTTGGAAGGGTATGCTCCCGAGGTGGTCCCATTGCCACCAAATCAGAATCTGATGAGGGGATCCCATGGAAATCGAGGGAAATCCTCAAATTTTATAGGCATACCTATAGCGATTTGAGTATTTTTTATAGTAACTCATGCATTTGCACTCGAAAAGCAACATTTGGTGAAGTGGAACTGATGATGAAGACCAGAGATGGCCACCGGAACTACTTAATAATAAGTATTTCACCGTTGCGATTCGATTAGGCACTTTAATATGGTTGCTAAGCAATTTATGCTCGTCAAAATGCATATGGTGAAGTCACCATCAGTTCTCCTGGCTCTTACCAGGAGAACTCCTCAACAATTAACGCCCCTGCATCGGGAAAAGCAATATTTTGTAAAAGGAGACGAGCATTTGACATTAGGCTATTGTAAATTGGATAAATTACAAACTGACCCACTAAAAAGTGAAAAATAAAAAACTTTTTACAAAAAAAAAACAACCGACTTCCAAAAATAACACTACAAAGTGAAAAATAACTTTAATTTCAGAAGTCGGTGGGAAAAAACTGAAATACAGATCAAAAGCCACCGACTTCCGAAATTAAAGTTATTTTTCACTTTGTAGTGTTTTTTTTGGTAGTCGGTTGTTTTTTTTTGTAAAAAGTTTTTTATCTATATTAATAATAAATCCTAAGGACTCTAAAATACTTCTTGTTTGTATTATATTGTCTAGGCAATCTTGATAATTGTTAGAGATAATACAAATGTCATCTAAATAAATAGATGACAAATAGCCTAATGATCTCCTAAAAAAATTACCGGTTTTAATAATTTTGTAAAAACAAAGGGGGCGGTGTTTAGGCCAAACGGTAAAACATTGAATTGGTAAATTTTACTGTTGTACTTAAATCGCAAGTACTTTCTGCAGTTCGGATGTATAGATACGAGAAAATACGCATCCTTCAAGTCAAGGGTGGCCATGAAACTGTTCTTTGATACTAGTTTTAAAGTTGTTCTCAGATCTTCAATTTTAAAATGTTCTGTTATGCTTGTTTAGAGACTTTAAATTTAATATAAATCTGTTTTTACCATTACGATTTTTAATCAGGAAACAACTAGAAAGAAACTGTCCTTCACATGGTTCGCAATGTGAAATAGCTCCACTGTTTATAAGATCAGTGATGGCCACCTCGTATTGAAGGGATTCTGATGAAGATAATGTAGGTAAACTAGGTTCGTGTGACTGATAAACCGGTTTCGTAAACGGTATCTCGTAACCTCTTATCCACGATAATATAACAGGATCATTGGTTAGCAATTGCCAGGGATCATAAAAATATGATAATCGTCCTGTGGAACGTACCAGGTTTAGCGCCGGGCGGCTGGGCGCTGCTGCAAGCGCGGCGGCCGTCGCGGTAGCTACTGCGGTCGCGGGCGCGGCGACGGCTCGGTCCTCCTCGCTGCTCCCGCTTGCCGCACCTGCGGGAACGGAGGCCTCTGGTTTAAAGGCTGAGTAGGGGTCTGTCTGGGTATCTGCGCTGGTACAGGTCTTCTGACTGGTGTGTTTATTTTAATTTCAGCGCCTGATTTGGATATGGCTTTTGCAGCTCTGATAGTCTCGGTCAGCTGTTCGCCAAATAAGAATTGATCGATTTCAGTGTTAAACAAATGATCTTTAATATCTTTTTTTATTGTAGAACATATAAAACTACGTCTTGTCATGGACTCGTTGGGTTGTGAGTCACACATCAGTTCACCCGCTTCGATCAGCAATTTTATTACTGTCTGGTCTTTATGATCCGAGGAAAACAATGTATTGAGAGCTTCACTAATACAAGATATACTTGCTGCGACCTGCACCTGTTTATTCTCCAGTGCTTTGTCTTTTTTGATGAGCACATCTGATAAAGTGTTCTTTATTTCTGGATTTAACTTCGGCGCATCAATCTTTGTGCATTTTTTTTGGAACAAGATGCTTTTCTAGCAGCTCTGTTCTAGCATCTTTTGTCAAACCTGTCGTTGCGATGTGTTCCCAGCGAACAGATAATTCACCTCTAATATCCGGTCCATATTTTTTGTTTCTTGTAGGTGTTTCACCCAAGAGATTCAGAATGCCTTCATCCAGTTCAGGGCGGTCGAGCGCAGCTTCAACGGGCAATTCCGACTGCACTGTATGTACCGCATCTGTAGCAGGGACATGTGTAGTTGAGGTGGAAGTCCCCGGTTGGGGCTCTTCCGCATCTAAAATCGGAACTGACTCGACTTCAGGCTGAACTTCCATTTCATCTGGAATATAATAAGTACCAGATGTAGGTATTGGAAAAATCAGCGCGGCGATAGTCCTTAAAAACTATCCACAACACCGACTTCATCATCCATACCAATATTTTGCTGAATACGAGTATACACAGATACATACATAAACTCACGCCTTCTTCCCATGGGGGTAAGCAGAAACTATAGAACGTCACCTGCTACGCTCCTTACATACTCCTTTTTAATTAATGAAAATGAATCAAATTTTGGTAAGTGAATGTCATCACTACCCCTGTGTACGTAGGTACCTACTAAGTTTTAGAGCGGCGATAGTCATTAAAAACTATCCACAACACTATTAAATATATTTATTCTATACCTACATGAGATTTAAGTAGGTCATTAACTAATGTTAAGGTAACATTCCTTTCAAATGTACACAATCACTAATATGCAGGTAGGTATTTAATTTACCCAATGAATCAGGGAATCCAAAATTCTGTGAAGGTAACATCCCCATAAGACATACACAACACTATTTGGAATATGACGGCATGTCAAATTATGATACGGATATAGCCCTAAAAACTATTCACAATATCTTTCTTTATTAATTCATTACTATTCATTATTAATTCTTTTTACCTATTGTGGTATAGTAATTTTATTCTAGGTGCATCGTCTTCACATATAATTATATAATTGATGTACCAATACCAAATATTGTAAAACATTTTAAAAGAGTAACGGTGGAGTTTCTTGCCCATTCTTCTCCATACGAAGCTACCTTTTGGAAGGGGCGACTAGAATCAATTCTATTTTATTTGTAAATTTTGACGTTCAAAAGTGCCATCTATGTGCCTATTTGAAATAAAAATTTTTTTTTTTTTTTTAGTTAATTAATATGAAACTTCAGCTTACCTTCATGATCCAATAGCTCAGGCGATAGAATAATATTCGCCGATGAGCTACCGCTTTCCGAGCAAATTCCAATTCGCGACCGTTTGGCACGTTTATTGATTTTCTTTTCAAGTTTTCGAATCTTTCTTCACAAATAATCACTGTCGTCGTTTTTGTGACTCCGTTTCGGCATCTTATTTTCAAGTTTCAACGAAAAGGAGAAAGTAAGTGGTGATCGGCAACGCACTAAAACGCGAATGAACTACACTACAGGCATAACGAGAAGGAAGACAAAGTACCCACCAAAAAAAAAAAAAACTCAAGCTTAGTGGGTGAAAGGCGATATCTTAAACGTATTACTACAATGTTATCTAATCTCAAAGGACGAAGCAACGAAGTATAATTATAAATAATGCTTGTTCATCTATATTAGAAGGGAAAGCATTGAAGCATTGAAAAAATATTGTTGGTTTCAATGCAACAGGGGATTATTGTATGGTGGTCCAGTGGTAGCGGTCCCGAATTGTAGGTTGTGGGTAATTTATATGATCACCACTGTTCGCAAAACGTTGAAGCAAAACATAGTGAGGAAACCGGCATGTCATAGAACCAAAAGATTCGATTATGATTAGGTACGGCCTATTCCTTTTCACAGAGATATCATTCGGGGTACTTATCTCTGAAGTTTTAAAGCGCAAAATCTGAAATAAATCTAGTTAATGGAGGTTAAGGAATGTCATTAATACATGAAAATAAAACGATGTCTCTAACCAGCAGTTTTTGGATATTTGCAAAAAACAAAACTTAACCCTTAACTTGGCAAAATGCAAAGCACATAATTATGTTGGTACAGTATTCTGGCAAAGTATAAAACTGCAAATTAACAAGTTATTTCTTTTTAAATAGCTTTAGCTTTAAATTGATCAACCTCTTTACATTTGCTTATAAATAGGTAATGCGACGAAGAGAGAAAAACAGGCCGTCAAAATATTTTAAATTTAATTGCCAGTCTTAGTAAGTAGAGTAATATTCACCTACCTGCCCATATTACCTATGTGATTAAGGTAGACAGGTCAGGTGGGTCACAGTTAGTCGGAATAGCCTTTCTAATTTAGATCTTATCATCCCTCGTACTTAATCAGTCGAAAATATAATTCCGAGAATTTGTGTAAGTTTAAGTTACCTCGGACTTTAATTGCTGAGTTAAGTTACAATTACAAGTTTACGTGTAACACTCAGTGTGTAAACCGCCTATTAGAGAGCACATTAAGTCCAACATTACCTACTACACTTATATTTAAAAATAACAGTGAGAACGAGAATTAGTTGAGCGTGACTTAATAATAATTAGACGACTTGTAGGCAATGTTCACGTTAATACTTGCAGTTATACCCAGTTGTTTATGAATCCATAGGTAGGTACAAGATTTTTAAACTTTGGCCCACATTAGGAATACCTCTTGTACCTATCGTGGATGCGTAAACAAATAGGTACACACCAGCTACCTACCTAAATCTTGCATTTATACCAACTACCATCCAGACAGTTATGCTGCTGGAGAGTTTGTTTCGCGGAGTTGCACCACTTCTTACCAGATAAAGCATAACCAAGTGGCGAAGGGCGGGCGTTAGGGGACTGTTTTATGTCATTAACGCCGTTCAAAAAGTACTGATTCTGATCGAATTTGATTAAATGACTTTTGATTTTGAGACCCGGAACAAAGCTATTTGTAGGTCATATGAATACTATGACTGATTTGAGATGGCGCAGGAAAATAATAGACATCTACCTGAAACTTAGGTGAAGCCTTTGCCCGGGTGGGATACTTGAAATCGAATGACATTTGATCGAATAAAAAATACCCGAAAACTTAAGCTCGATAGTAGCCATGAAGGTATAGATAAAAGTGGAGGCAACACTAAATATCTAAGTGAAGACGACTGTGGTCGGACTCTCTCATTCTGAATACAGACATATGATCAAGACAGTGATATGTGTTTTCTTTATCTTATGTATGTATTCAGAAAGAGAGAGTCGACCCACAGTCGTCTTCACTTAGATATTTAGTGTTGCCTCCACTTTTATCTTTATGCTTCTTGATAGTAGCTAGGTTAGGTACTTGAATCGATAAATTATGAGCGTGACAGTTCACTGAATGTCAAATAACTTATTTATGTTCGAAACGTTATTTTTCGAACGACCATTAAATTGAATTTTCAGAATCCCCGTTGCCCTGCTTCCTTGCAGTAGGACAAGAAAGTATACATAAAAAAAAACTCCCAACTCGGGGCAAGGCCGTAGCTATACCCCCGTAGGTATCAACGATACAAGGGTACCCCAAGCTGCAGAAAGAAATTGTGTATCCAAAATTAATGAATACCTACAACCTAATGAAAATATGAAAACGAACGTAATTTGTTTATAGTTTAAAGAGGCTACTAGCGCGGTCCAATTCTAAAGCTCTTGCATTAATTTAGTAAAATCACAAAGAAAATCTAACCTATCCAGAGTCAGGATGCTCAAATTTTTGAGTTTGCTTCGCTCTTGCATTCTATTAGTAAAATTACAATGTCAGCTTAACCTATAAGAGTCAGAATGCTCCAATTTTCTATAAAGCTTGCTTCTCTCGCTCTTGCATTCTTTTAGTAAGGTCACTATGACAACTTAACCTCCTGTCTCAGGATGTCATTTATTTTGTAAACAATAACAATACCTTCCTTTTGAGCTTTGCCGCAGTCGGGTAAAAAGGGGCCCAACATATTTTGATACAGGGCCCCTTTAGGACTAGCTACGTCACTGACCCGGGGATAGAACCCCATGCTCAGCTTTCGCGATTGCGGCCACTAAAAGACCGAGGCAATCCGTTTATTGGCCATAGCAAGGTAGGTACTAACTAGTAATTAAAAAAACAGACAAAAAACGCAACCCTTTCCTCCATTAGATTTCAAGAGTAGCAGTCAGGTGTGGGTTACCTATACATTGTGGGATTACCTTGCTTGCATTTTTCAGCCTTGCTATCTATGCATAAAGCATTAGACATGGTACAAAAACAGGTCAAGTGTTGGACAATGAATGTTTCCGTAGTTGGCATAAATTTATCCCAAAAACGAACTTAATATTTTAGTTGAAAAACATATTCTCCTATGCAAATATAAGTTTGTAATCGCAAAAATATATATTTTTTTGTGATAAAACTATAAATTAACGATTTTCGGCCATTTTCCTTTACTTGTGCTGAGAGACCTTGCTTCTTGCCAAATTTCATGTTTCTAGGTCAACGGGAAGTACCCTATAGGTTTTGATTTATTTGCGAGTATCAAAATATTTGTCATATATTGCCGTATTTTTTTATTGTGTTGACTTAGAAGCTTGATTTTAGTTAG
The DNA here is from genome assembly GCA_963921375.1 of Tiliacea citrago. Lineage (NCBI taxonomy): Eukaryota > Metazoa > Arthropoda > Insecta > Lepidoptera > Noctuidae > Tiliacea > Tiliacea citrago. The sequence continues at coordinate 15,164,952 of OY992785.1, forward strand.
AGCTCCAAAGAACCATATACCTACGTATTTGATATCAATTTCAACTTGATACCTCCATGCGTTCTTGAGGGGTCTTGACATACTGACAGACAGACAGTCAGACGGACAGAAAAACAGACGGATAACGAAGTGATCCTATAAGGGTTCCGTTTTTTTTCCTTTTGAGGTACGGAACCCTAAAAATAAAACAGCATGGGTTAAAGCCGTGAAAGGTAGGCTAAGTTCTAAAGGTAAGCTTCTACCTACTTTTCGATAGGTGTGAATTGTGTCAAAGCAAAATATGTGTATACCTATGCGTAAGTAAGTATAAATGACAAAGTAACGACTAAATCTGTATGATTAATATCTATAACTGTAATTTCCACGAGTGTCCCGCACATTTGCACATTTGCACGAATTTGCATAACGAGTTTTGAATAAAAACTGAAAAGCTCTTGTTAGAAATATTTACAAATAAGAATCTAAGTATTATTTAGTTAGCATTAAATCGAACATTTTTGTTGAAAGTCCAATATACGGGTTTTGCTGGCGCACGTAAAGTATGGATAACGCATGCCATTAAAAGAGGCAGTAGTATGGTCAGCGGTAACACACATTGGAGCATGCGTGTTGGATTCCGTCAGTATGGAGGACTCACGCGCAGACATTGGTTCGGTCCCCTGTCGGTAAATTTCCCGCGCTTTTGGACGAAAATAATTATGTACATAAGTGGAAATTAAATGTTATATGCTGGAGATTTTGAATCGTTATATACAGTAAGTCTAATAGAACTTCCTTTTTTTTAATCGCTGCGGAGCAATTCAAAGATTTTTTCAACTTTTTTTGTAACATTTTATAAGAATTTATATTTTGTATAAAAAATCGTGTACATAATATTAACTGATGGATCGTAGAAGTGGTTCATTTGTAGCTAGGGTACATTCCTATTTATTTTTTTCTAAAGGAAAGGGTTTTTCAGTAGGTACTCCTGAATATGGGTAATCAACTTACCGTACCTATTCTACTTAATTATTAAAATCAAGTAAAACCTAAAAAAAATCATTTAAAGATTTTTTAATCGAAACAATGCTCGATGTTTGAAAAAAATCCGGTAAATCTCATAGTATTTTAGGTAGGTCCTGGTATGGTAAAGCTAATTTTCTAAAGTTAATTTTAGCTACCTTCGTGTTCTTCATGTATTACCCATATTTGCAAAATAAAACTATTCTATTCAATTCAATTCTATTCCTAGTGTTATATAAACAACATATTATGTACCTACAATGATAGTAGTTTTTTTTGTCCCAACCTTTTTTTATTACGTGTGAGCAGTATCAATAAAGGAAGAAGCTATATAAAACTCAAACAAACCATTTAGCTCTGTGCTCCTAGGTATTAATTTTATGTGACAGGTAGGTAATGTGACAAACAATAATTTTAAGAAGTCTTTTTAAAGCACATATCATTGATGTCCCCAACTTTCATATCGAAAGTGTAGTGTTATGTTTACCTACACAATTTTTTTATTTTCTACCTTAGGCAGTTATTATTATAATAATTCAATTGCTCGACGCGGTATGGGTCAATAAATTACGTTAAACAAGTTAAAACGAAATTACTGCATTTTGTTATTTCATCCTTCAGTAGAATAGTAAGTTACTTAACTAGTTAGTTAAGTAACTTTCAAAACATTACCCACCTTTTGGGCTTTGCCGCAGTCGGGTAAAAAATCAAGTGTAGCAATTTTCTCACGCCCGAACCATTCATTGCGGCGGCCAATTAGATGTTTCTCATTTCCAGTAGAGCAAGTTTAAGGGCTAAAATGGCGAAAAAGCGATTTGGTATCCCTATTTCCGTCAGAATTGTAAAACTCGGCCAAGTCAGAATTTCGTAGAAGTAAGTCTGACGGACTGAATGAACAGGTAGTGCTGGAGTTGAGCTTTAGATCAAATATAAATCAATTTTTATTTTTGAGTCCAATAACTTCTATATTGTTTGCAGTAACTCAAGTGGGAATTAAGAACTATAATGTAAGAATAAAAAAACAAAGCTGTCTCATTCTGAACCTATATTTATTACAAAACCGTAAGTACTTTTTATTTCGAAAAAATCTAACAAGTATTTTGGATCTAATTAGTTTTTTGGTACCTACGAACCTACTCACCAATTGAACACCCGTAAGCCACCGCCATTAAAAAAAATATCTTTCTAAGTAGCTTAAACTTAGCTTTTTTCATCTGCCTTTGAAGACTTTTCAGTGAAACGTTGTCTTTTTTTACTGGCCATACAATTCTTATGCGCAAGAGTATCTGTCATGCTTGCATTTCTCTTCTACGAAAAATTATACTCGTACTGTCCAAACAGTAATAAACAGTTGTACAAATTGCCTGAAATATTAGCCATACATAACCGCTAGGTAAACAACAGTCGCCATTACAAGTAGGACAAGAAAGAGGCTTAAAATGTTTCATGGACCACGGGTTATTAATCTTAATCTTAAAACACCTTCACGAGTTAATTGATATCGGCAAATCGGTAATTATCGTTACAATACGACAGCATCGATAGCATGTGTATTCTGGTTACTGGAATATGCTGTAGATAATTGATAATGTACTAGAAACTAATCTGACCCTAGCTTTCTACTTTTAGTAGTAGGTAAGTTTAGTTGGAAAAAGCGTTCTAACGAAATTCATTTTTACAGAGGTATTTTTTGTAATGCTTAGTTAGATCTGTATTTTTATGGCAAGAACTACTTATACTCCATGTTGCGGTTTTTCAGACTATGAAAACATAAAGGAGCTTCGTATGAATCATATATTATGTGGTTAGTGTTTGAAGTTAAGCGCTAAAATTTTTATCACCTTACTGTGGACTTGATTTCGGCAGTAATGTGATAAACCAATAAATCAGCAAGCTCACACCTACTTAATTAAGCATTAAACATCTACTCGGACAGTAATGCGCTTCTTGCACGTTAATTGATCTTGTAAATCTGGTATGTTTGATACAAAACTCAAAGTAAGCACGTTACGCATATTGCTAATGAATTGATTGAATGGATAGGTTTTTATACAAATAAAACACTGCATACCAATTTGAATTGCTTACTTAAATAACGACGTTTTAGGTTAAGTATAACTGTCAAGTCAGACGTAGGAAGTGTATAGGTTGGCGAGGTGATGCTTCCAATTTTCTTCTTGTTTGATTAGACCTATTTGCTCTACACTTTCACGAGTGGTGCTACTTTAAAAACGTTGACCTGGTCGGGTGCGTTTGGTTAATTTAGCCTTTACGCCCGTGAGACATCGGGCGTGCATGGCACTGCTACAGCACAGATACCGAGCAGAGGCATCTATTTGCACGATCGGCGAGGAATTAAAAGTGTGCCACAAACATAGCGTGTTTACAGACGTCCGAGTTTGGTTCCGTGCTCACCGGATCGCTGTTGAAGCCCCATCCAAATTACTCGAGAATTGCGTGAAAGAAATTCTTAAATTATTTCTCTAATCCATTTTGTAACGGTGTGTTTTCACAGGCTATTATCAAGTGTGTTGTGGGTGTGTTATGATTGTTCTATTGTAAATGTTTAAAGTAATGTTCATGATCTCTGCTTTTCTACAACTTTTTATGATACAAACCTTCTTAAAATCTTTAACTTATACGTAGCTACTACACTACGAGTAGGTACCTAAAACGTGAAAATTATCACAAAACAAAAGTAATTGATAAGGGATAAAGTATAATTGTTAATTAATTTCTTTTTCATTGTTATTTCAGATGTGTGAATGGCTATTGCACGGGGAGTGGTGCGATGTGAAACTCCTGTGCGGCGGGCGCGCATTCAGCGCACATCGCGCCGTGCTCGCCAGTGTTAGCACTTTTCTCAGAGTAAGTAAACACTTCCCATTGACGTGTTCTTCAAAGCTTTTATCAACTTCATACATAATTGTACAATGACTAATTAGCAACATTTTCTTACAGCGTCTTCTCCTTTCTTGTCCCACAGATGAGTCGCCGACTTTTATCGTTTTGCCAGATTTTGACCTCGACGCTATGTCATCTGTGCTTTATTACATTTATAATGGAGAAGTCATTGTACAAAAAGAAAAAATTGAAATGTTTCTAGACATTATAAAAGCCATGCAAATATTTGTTGACTGTCAATATTTGCGGCAAATGTCGGATACATTGGAGTATAACAATTTCGACTCAAGTTTCCACTATGAAACAGATTTGTCAAAAAGGAATATATTTACTTTAGGATTTGAAGGCTGCAGAGATCAACGATACATAAATATAAAGAAAGGCAAGGAGATCCAGGATGTATTACAGTATTCCGTTAGCAACTCAGATTGCAAAGATACGCTGGTACGTAGTCAGAATCCAAGTGGAGAGCGTCGGTCTTCTTTAGGAAATCTGAAATCACCGTATAGAGACCGACAAAGGAACTCTTTTCTACGTGATTTATTTATCGAGACATATCCTCGAAACGGTAATGCTAACGGTCTGACGGCAGGCGTGCTAGCAATATCAAATGAATGCTATCGTGCTCCGGCATCTGTGCTCTTGACGAATGCAAATGGCAAACATCTCAGCGCCGACGGTTCACTCTTAGAACCATATAAAAAAACGAACGAGCACATCAGTCATTCGCCTACAGTATTTCACCTTCGTAAGCAGCGGCGATGCACTCGAGATGAACCAGATTACGGTGAAACTAACAAAACATTGTATGACCAATCTTGTCTAAAAGCTTGTTCGCCTGAGAAAAGTAATAAGACACACGTTTTTACCACTGAAACAAATAATTTACCGATGAATATATTAATGAACCATGTTCCTATGTCGGCTAATCCTTTACTTCAGTTAGGGATACAGGAACAGATTCTGTCAGGATTTTATGTTCCTTCCTTGGACTTTAGTATCGCACCATCAGTGTTTGAGTCGATAAAACCGATGCCAGTTCATAGAAATAGATCCGTCATTGAAAATGCTAGCGATGAAAGCAGTAAAGAAGTAGACGTGTCAACGTCTGCTAAAGTAACTATATTAAATCATGTATTAGAGGGTCCGTGGAGCCCTCGGATACCTCACAACTACAAACCGTTCCGTAGAAAAACTGAACACTTGTCGCGGTCACAATTGTCTAAAGAAAAAGTAAGTAGCTTAGTTTCTTTAGTTTCAGTAATGTTTAATGGTGGTAGGTACATTTCCGTTTGAGAGTAATCTTACATTATTTTTTCAGACGAACGAAAATAGCATAGTAAACGATAGCAATAACAATATTCCGAAACCTAATCTGTCATTAAATTCGGAGGCGGTTAGCGAAACAGAGCCTGCAGGAGACGTGAAAAAAGTCACAACAGTGGCATGTCTACCAAATACCCGGATAGATGACTTCAAGTGCACTATTTGCAAGCAGGTAAACTTAACAATTATAAGCTATATAGTTACAGGTCAAAATTAGAAAACATTGCTGTTCACTTGTTCTGTTAAAATATAACGACCCCATTTTTATCTATAGAAACCACAAATTGTGTATATGTTGGAGAGATTGAAAAATCCCAGTATTAAGTTAAGCTGGAAAATAGGCAATGAACGGTGATGCTTTAAAATCTTGTGGTAGATCTAGTTCCTTGGATTCTGGCGACAGGCGAAACTTCATTCACGCACGCAGCGCGTATGAAAAGCGGCGTAGCATATTATGAATGGATGGATTCGTACATGCATCGGAATAATACCTATTATTAAAATAGAATTGACAATATCTTGAGGGTTGTTTTAAATCAAACACATCTCCTTGAAGCATTACCAATAGCGTTTCCTTAATACCTAGGTTTGCTTTCACCACGCTGCGCGCTGGGTGGAAATGTTTTACGCTAAAATGCATTTATATTCATGTAGTCGTTTGCATTCGCGGTTGAAATGCTACGTCCACTAAGCTGTTATTTCTCGGTCTATAGTAAAGTGCCTGAAGTTGGGATGCCTGTATAAACAATATATTTACATGTTGTGTATTATTTTATAGTCATTTTATGTTATTTGTTATATGTGAAGTCACGTAACTAACTAGTAATGTTTCTTCGTAACCACATACATTATTGAAATTCCCATAATTCTGAAGAAAATGGTTTACTTGGACAAGCCAAAGTTATGAAGTATACTTACACAGAAATTAATTTAATATAGAAGTTGCGTTGGTGGGTATATTATCTTTCGCTCTGTAACTGAAAACTGTAAGTATTAAACTGTCGAGACTAAAACCACATAATTGCATAGGTATTCAAGTTTCAAACTCCATACGATCTGCAAAGTAAATACAGTAAAATAATAATGCCATGTTTCAAGCTTTGGGCGACCACGCCCACTTTTCTTATCTTTTAAGCCATTCGATGACGTGAATTATTATTGATCGTTTTCCCATAATTATGGTACTTTTGCAAGGTGTTCACGAGCGGCGAGTCGCTTGCGGTGCACATGCGGCGTCACACGGCGACCGCGCGGTACTCGTGCGGCGAGTGTGGCAAGACGTTCTCTCAGCTGCGCAACTTCAAGTACCACATGTCCATACACCGAGGCACCAGGGAGTTCGCAGCCACCTGCACCGTGTGCGGCAAGTACTTCAATGATAGAGGATATCTCAGCAGCCACATGAAAATCCATCGGTGAGAGATTGTTGTACCTTACTGTTTCCTATTACAAGTAATACCGCTTAGAAGCTTGTAAAGCATTATATTATTAATTAATAACTCTAAACTTCACTGTATTTGTTTTCAGGAACCGGAAAGAGTACAAGTGCACACTCTGCCCGAAGTCATTCAATCAACGCGTTGCTTACAACATGCATGTGAGGATCCACACAGGTAAATTGATAATATATAACACATAACATACATAACATCACGCCTGTAATCTCCCAATGGTTAGGCAGAGGTTTACCCTATAGGTCCTACACCCAGATTTCGCCAGTTATGTTTAAGTCCCATGTAATAGAGGGAGAGCCTATTGCCATCAACCGGACACAGAGCCAGACTGGCTGCTGATGAGAAATTCCTGGTGAAAAACTAAACCGGGAATCAAACAAAACACAACCAAGCCCTCATGCTCAGCAGTGGCGCTTAATAGGCCAACGAGGCAGTTCAATCAATCAACTCAGCCTATAGCAGTCCACTGCTGGACATAGGCCTCTCCCAGGCTGCGCCACAACACCCTGTCTTCCGCTTTCCGCGTCCAGTCTGTCCCAGCCACCTTTTTAAGGTCGTCGGTCTATCTAGCTGGGGGGCGTCCCACACTACGCTTGCCGATACGCGGTCTCGACTCCAGGACTCGTCTGCTCCACTGGCCATCGGTCCTTCGACAAACATGGCCAACCCACTGCCACTCCATTTAGGCTGTGCAGCATCTGGTCTAACTGTTCCAGCGTCTCTGCCATTATGACGATGTCATCGGCAAAACGAAGGTGTGAGATGTACTCGCCGTTTACGTTGATACCCTGTCCAGTCCAGTCCAGCGTCTTAAAGACGCCTCCAACGCGCAGGTGCAGGCAACGAGGCAGTTAATGTTGATATATTGCTGAAGTTAATGAAGTTTTTAGGTTTTTGGAAATCTAACTCATAATGGTGCGAAAAGGGGGAATTGCATTTTTTGAGGAGAATTTGACTACATGTTGTGATGAATTCAAAAGTTGGAATACATAATCTGAAAATTAAATGACAAAACCCATGTTTTATTAAAAAAAAAATGCAAAGCTGTGTTAGGGTGAAAAAAATTTGCTTTAATCAATAAACTTGAAAATTGACCTGAATACTTATATAATTAAATAATAAAGAGAGTAAGTAATCATAATTTTTTGAAAAATACGTTAAAGATAAAGGTAAATTTATTTGTTCAAACATGTGTGATACATGAATATGCACATATAGATGGAAACATACCACATATACAACCTTTTAAATAGGGTTAAAATTTAACAATCTGGCGTGTTATTTTGTAGAAAACATTTGAAACCCACGCGGAAAAACTCGCGGTCGAAGAGCTAGGAGGATCGCTATGTGTAATAGCTTCAATTTGATGGACCAATAAAAATATTGTGACAGACAGTCTCTATACAACTATTCAAGTAATAATTTGTTTATAATACTGATCACCGGTGTCGAGAACAAGTATACACATTAAATTAGTTACGTAGTGCTAAGTTTACACTTTCCCGAACGTGAATGATTTCTAGATCCCTCAAATAGATCTACAGTTTCATAGAAAGATTGTCATAGAAATCCGATCATATTTATTTAATTGTAAACATTTTTCCTGGTGGCGTAGCGTGTTTCTGCCACCCGGGGCAAACCTTAAATTTGCCGCGCCTCCCCCCCTTATTTTCGCAACTATGTTAGGTCAGGACTTCAGGAGAAGTTTGAATTAAAAATAAACTTCAATAAACCCAATGGGCCTAAATCAGCCCTGTTTTGCAGTCAGTTGTACGGTCTACGAACACCCTTAAGACGCGCGCACTCAACCATGTACTCTTCTCTGTCAATATCTTGAGATATTGAATATAATAATATAATATCAATCTCAGTCGAAATTGCATTCGTCGTCATCGACGCCCAATCATTATTAGAATATTGTAGGCCTTAGAAAGGCATATTTTTCTGCCCAACTCCGGAGCCGCTGGAATATTTCTCGAATTTCAGCAGTTACTCTATCATATTGCAGGAAACAAGTTTCGTTTAAAATTGTCTTCGTAGGATAAGCCAACATCTCTACTTCCGTCCTATAATAATATAATATATGTGCCTTCTTATTTGTCGTGGAGGTTCTATTAGAGTTTCCGTCTAAGTCAAAGTGAAAGTCAAAACGTTCGTAAAATGAACTGTAGTTTCATAATTTGAATACTTTTTAAGCTTATTTAACTTCACATGATATATTTTAAGGAACTCTTAATGTATTTTTTTGACGTCAAATCTTGCGTTTATTTTTTGATCAATTTCTACTTGTCCCATTGTTTTGATATTGTTCTTACAAGTACCTATTATAGTACGATGACAATATAGTTATCTGATCTGATGATGACCTGACCTGACACCGCCGCCACGCGCCGCCTCCTATAACTGCGCCGCCCTTAGCCATGGCCCCCTCTGCAACGGTACGCTACTACAATTTTTTTCTGATGATGAGCAAAATATCTTTTCAATACACTTCCTCGAAAACTGGTTCATATTGCACTACGATTAGGTTCACAATGCAATGTATTTCACACGCGTGCGATTTTTTATTTTGTAACACGTGTGCGCGGGGATAAAAATTGCCACAGATAACTTATACCTATACTTAGTCCAAATTGGTTCAATGCCTCTATTCACACCGTCTCGCGGCAGAGACTCGGCAGAAAATCGGAGGTGATTTTTTTCTTAATCTCGGCAAAGTTGCGTCTTTACGGCGTTAATATTATTGGAATATTTAAATAATGTTTATAAATAGAATACCATGATTATTACAATAAAAAAAAAAAGTTTATGAACAAATTAACATTTATTTGTGTTCTAAACTCAAAAATAATTGAATTTTCTATTTTTCATATTAGGCTGTTTATCGGCTTTATACCTTTGCTTCTCCTTCAACCTGGCGAAAGCAAAGCGCGGAAAAAAAAGAAAATTAAATCATAGTTTCCTAATCATTCATGACAAAAATATTTTTCGTTATTTTATTTTATTTCTTCAAAAGTGTATTGAAAAACGTCGTTTGATACACGTGGACATTTGTTATTGCATTCGAGGCGGAATTAACAACCGAGCCGCAGGCGAGGTTGTTTTTGAGCTGAGAACTGCACTTGTATCAAAATGTACTTACTATTCTTACGCCTCGTCCCTGCATCGCACAATTTTTACGACTTTACAATACATTGAGATTTCTTTATTAAATACTAGCTGCGCCCCGCGGCTTTACCCGCATAAGTCTCGATTAGGATATCGAGAAGGATACTTTTTATCCCGATATTCCCAAATATCGGGATAAAAAGTATCCTATGTCCTGACCCAGGTCATGGTCTACCCATGTGTCAAATTTTCTTTAAATCTGTTCAGCCGTTTTAGCCTGAAAGCGTAACAAACAAACAAACTCACTTTCGCATTTATTTATACGCTGCGTTCCGCGGTTTCACTCGCATAAGTCTCGACCCTTTGGGAATGTCGGGATAAAAAATATGATATATAAATTTATTTAAAATATGATTTGATATACATAGCTAGCGAGACTCTGCAAGCGAGATGGGTATCGAAATCTAAATACGATAAAACAAAACAAAACAAGATTCATTGTTTTTTTTGGGTCAACGACTGTTGTCACTACAGAAAAAAATCTGATTTTGAAATTGATATTTCAATATCAGTTTCAAAACCTGTTTTTTTTCTGTGTAAACTTCACTAGACGTGATGGGTATCGATATCTAAACACGATTAAACAAAAAAACAACTGATTTTCGCAACTACTTCAAGTGATTACACTACCAGTGGTCATTGACCCCAGAAAAAAAACATAAAATCTTTTTTCTTTGTTTTATCGTGTTTAGATATCGATACCCAGCACGTCTGCGGAGTTTCGCTAGCTAATTCAATTTGACCTTGTATATTTAAAACAAGCTTAGGACGTACGTGACAAAGTTTGTGAGAGACTAGGAACACCTGTATAGCAGATCACCAAAATATCCAAGGTCATGGTCTACCCATGTGCCAAATTTCGTCCAAATCCGTTCAGCCGGTTTAGCTTGAAAGCGAACAAACAAATTCACTTTTGCATTTAAAATATTGGATAGGATAGTTAGGATAAGTTTCATAATTACTCTTATGCACGAAGTCAATTTTCTTAATGATGGTTAAAACCTCATCAAAATCCGTTGCGTAGCTAAGAACAACAACGTAGTCAGTCAGACACAGAGAGACAAGAAAAGTGACGTTATTAGAAAGAACATTAAGTGAATCGAATCTACATCTACTAAGTATTCAAATTCAAATCGTTTATTGCGAACTAAGTGTACAATGTAGGTGTTATGATAAGTTAGTACTTATGACTTAGCAGCTTTTTACAAGTATTGTAATTATCATTCGCCTTCATCCTAAATTAGCATGCATTAAACATTATTATTACTTAATTACGTTACGTTTACGTTTTTTAAAAAAAAGAAAAAAAAATATTTTCTTATAGATTAGTACAATTAAATTAAGAAATTATAGTTATGTCAAAATTAAAATATCAATAATCAATTTAATACAATTATTCAGCAATATTAATGTCATCCTTTTCAGGTAGTACAATTTAAATTACAATTTTATGTACAGTTAAATAGGATAGATTAAACCGTATTGTTTGTCTATGACATATCGCCAATTTTGTACATGAGAGAATATCGCTATTTTAAGCTAGACTCTAAATATTATTTTACTGAGTAGAAACATTTTTGGATTAGGTATAGTTTTAGCCTTTTTTGGAATATTGTTACAGATTTTTCAGTTTTGAACATGTTGGGCAACTTATTATATATTTTTGTTGGCATATAATATGGGCTATCGCTTAACATTTTAATTCTTGAGGATGGAGCGCATAACCTCTTTTTATGGCGAGTTGTTGTGCGTATCTTCTACTTTAGTGAACTTGACGATATTTTTAAAAACAAATACACAAAAATGTCAAGTATGTATATTGACGGCAGAGTTAGAATTTGATGTTTTAGAAAGTGTGGTTGGCAGCTCTCCGTATTATCTATTTGGGCAAAAATTCTTATACACTTCTTTTGCATTATGAATAGTTCATCTACGTTAACACTATTTCCCCATAGCATGACGCCATATCGCAGCCATGTGTATGCGTATGCGTAGTATGCCATAGCTGTTTGTGTGTTTGTTTAATTTGAAAACGAGCGTAAGAGGATCTGGAGAGTTTCGTTTTTATATGTTCTATGTGTGCCTTCCAGTTAATGTGTGTGTCAATGTTTATGCCAAATAGGCTAAATGTATTAACTTCTTCTATTTGCGTGTTTCTGAATGATGTTTTTAGATTGAGAGGTGGTTTTTTGTATGATCTAAATTGTATTATTTTAGTTTTATTACTATTTATTTCCAGCATGTAAAGACTTGGATCCTTACTTTATCCCTTGTATTTAGGCTGCCTCTGTTTCTGTGCTTCCAGGTGTAAAGCCCCATGTGTGCGAGGAATGCGGCAAGGCGTTCTCACGCAAGATGCTACTGAAGCAGCATCAGCGCACGCATTCGGGCGAGCGGCCGTACGCCTGCCCGCACTGCGACAAGCGGTTTGCAGACCGCTCCAACATGACGCTACACTTGAGACTGCACACAGGTCAGTCAAACAAAGAGAGAGGTGATAATTATGTGGACGACATTATTATTCGCTGTTGTTTGCTGGACGTAGGTAGGTGTCTCCCTAGTCGTAGGTACAGTCGGTGACCAGCTTTACTTGACCCCTCTTACAAAGAAGAATAATGGAATAGGGTCGATTGTGGTGATGAACAGCATTACCTGACCAGGTAATGCTGTTCATCACCACAATCGACGATTCGTCTTTTAGTCCGATCTACCCTAGATTTACCTTTGACTGATTTGATTTTTTTTGGTTGACTCATATTTATTTTGTAAAATCTACCTAGTACCTGTGTGCACATATAAATGTATTTGATTTGATTTTTTTTTGGTTGACTCACATTTATTTTGTAAAATCTACCTGTGTGCACATACTCGTATAAACGTATTTGAGTTGATTTATTAAGTTTCAACCAAAGCAGTTGTTCCGCAAATTAACCGAATATGTATAACGATCGAGACATGAAATTATATAATGCGACTAACGTTCCATCAAAGAAAGAAATAAAAGTCAAAAGACAAAGTCGGAGTCGGAGTCAAAGTCTCCGATAAACTAATGTTGGTTTCGTGGAACTGTCCGTAAGACTTTCGACTTCTAGTATTGATAAAGAATGATTATATCCAGTGATATGACCTTGTGCTCGACATTCATAATCAATGCTAAATGAAATTAACTGGATACCGTTATCATGTAGGTACTTCTATTCTAGAGTAGATTGGAAAGTGCATCGCACGGACATTTATACAAATACTCGTCTTGTGACATTTCAATGATAATTTATTTTATATAATAATAATACAAGCCTATTATAACATAGTATCACGCCTGTATTCCCCGAAGGGTTAGGCATAGGTGTACCTGTTATTGTCTTCTTCGTGTCTTGTCATACAGGGAAGGTAATATGATAATTCATGATAATATAAATACTAACTTACTGTAGCCTACATACATTCTCTTAAACAAATATATAAACAATATCTTCTCTCATAATTTTATTTTCGGTCTTATGTAGGCGGTGCGTTTTCTGTCAGTGGTTTATTCAAATAAGTAGTTACGGTTCTTTTAATAATTATGGTAAAAGTTAAAAAACGATTATTTTGTGTTACAGGGGTGAAGCCGTTTTCATGCACGCTGTGCCCGAAGTCTTTTACAAAGAAGCATCACTTGAAGTCGCACCTGAACTTCCACACTGGCTCCAAGCCGTACTCGTGTCCTCGCTGCAAGCTGGCCTTCACTCAGTCTTCGAACATGCGGACGCATCTCAAGAAGTGCCGAGCGCCTGAACCAGCAAACAGTGACACTCCTCAGACCGGAGATACGACAGTGCAGCTGCAGACGTAGTGAAGTGACGAGCTCACGAACTTGTATCGAAATTGAAACGAAACTTGCCTGTATTTTAATTTAAACCTATTCTACACTGTGTTACACATACTCATACATTCTACTTAAATAAACAAGAAAACATGATTGCTTCTTTGATCTCGGTATTTTTAGGATTCCGTACCTCAAAAGGAAAAACCGAACCCTTATAGGATCAATTGTGCGTTGTCTGTCACACCCGATTTGCTCCGAATCAATGGGACCGATTAGTTGAAATTTGGTACACATATGAACGTAAATAAATGAATTTTGAATATGGGGGTCACTTTTTGGGGCCACATAAGTTTTTTTTTTTTTTTTGCATACTGTAGGGGAAGGTGAGGTAATACGATCCCTGTAGGTCAAATGATCCCCCGCCGTAAATCAGAGACAACTAGTGCTATCTATCCAAATGCGCATGAAACATGTTCCCCGCACCCCTGCCAGTTGCCTCTCCAAGTGTCATGGCAGTGCGAGCGTCTGGCGTGATTTTATTAAAAAATAATCAAAAAGTGTGGCTCTGATCTAAGGTAAGCCTGTTTTTGGATTTTCATTACTTTTTACATGTTCGTGTTTATTGAAATGTTGTTTTATTTGCGGATATTAATAGCAGTTTGCTAATATTTAAGCAATGTTCGAACACCGCACGCGGTATTTGAAGGTTATGTTTTGATCGATATCTTGGAATTTGGTTTTTGGGGCGAAATGATCCCTTTCTGTGTGTTTAAAATGATCCCTGGAATCATTTTACCCCATTAGTATTTGTTGTTTTTACAGATCATGCCGAGAATTTATATACGCAAAACTAATCGCCAAAATTGGCCTGAAGAACAAATGCAAAAGGCATTAGATGCCGTCAGAGATGGTATGCCTTACAAAAGCGCAAGTAGAAAGTTTAAGGTCCCTGTTATGGCATTAAAAAGAAGAGCCAAAGGTAAAAATAAAATAGCTGTAGGCTCCGCTAAAAGGTTAGGTAGCAAACAAACAGTGTTTAACCTAGAACAAGAACAGGAACTTGTTGATTACATTAAGGACATGGAGTCTAGAATGTACGGGCTGATCACCACCTGATTAGGTGCGTTGTGTGTCTTAAATGGGGACATGAGGCTTGTGCGGGAGTAGATAGTGACGATGAAGGCGACTTTACTTGCGATATTTGCCTTTCTAGTAATCAATTTGATAGTGTGAAAAAAAGATTAAGGCTATAGGTCTATTTCTAAGTTCCTGATAAGAAACGTATTATTTTTTAAATGAAGAGTTGATTTTTCTATTGCATTTTGACATTGATAAAAAACCTTTGATAGGCATGAGTGTTATTTGTGTTTTTTTATTTAGAAGAAGAGTTTATTTGTTTACCTATTGCTTGACTAGGTATGTTGTTAATTTTGCAAACCTTTTAAAAGTTTGTTGCAATGTTTAATGTTTAGTTTTGTTGATTGAGTAGTAGATAATTACAAAAAAAAAGATCTCTAATGAAACTAGAAGACTGCAAAAGTTTTGTGTAACTTGCTTACATACTTAAATTGTTATGAACAATACATGTGATTAAAATAAACAGCTGAGTGTTTTATTTCACTGATATTTATTAACTTATGGTATAAAACGATCCCTGGGATTATTTTACCCCTACCCCAGGGATCATTTTCTACATAGGTGTGTATAAAATGATCCTTTACTAAACTTTAACAAAAACCTCTAATACAAAAAAACTACATACATACAATAAAAAATAAGTATGCATTTACAAAGTTAAGTAAATTCACTACCTCCAACAATAGAAATCTTGCGATTTTGCCTTCAACTTTAGCCACAGTTAAGTTTTTCCCTTAAGGGGATCATTATACCTCACCTTCCCCTACATTATGACATATCAAAGGAAAGGGTTTGTTGTAATGATTTCAGAAAATAGATGAAAGTTGATCATTCACCCCTTATCTCCGAAACTACTGAGCCTAAAAAGTCAAAAATACAGAAAATAGTTCTTTACGCAAGTAAAGAACTATTTTTATTTGTAGATTACAAGAAAACCTATAAAAGTCTATGATCTTAAAATAATATGGTAAATATCTCAATATTGTGCGTACAAACTTACATTTGCAATTTTTTTACCCCCTTACACGTAAAGTGGGGATGACATTTTGTTTCTCGTCTATCGCACAATATGGGGTATCGTTGGATAGGCCGTTCAAAAATTTTGAGGTCTGTTAAAACCGTTTTTCTATTCAGGGATCCGTTTACGTAATATTAAGCTTTAAAGTTAAAAGTTTTGTTAGAGTCCCCCACCCTCGCCAGCTTATGTGCCATCTTTTAAGGCGTTTTATGTGGTCTTTGTATAGAAGTAGATCTTTAGCTAATGTGTTGCTGTGGTTGTTTAGTCTTTCTTTGTACTTTTTGCTGTAGTTGTTTGCTTCCTCTCTTATGGTCGGCTTTTCTAGGTATTCTTGTATCTCGGAGTTTCTTATAAACCAATGTGCGCTTGAGACTAGAACTAGAATTCCTACCAGATCCCCAGAATTCAACTCCATAGGTCCAAATTGGTTTTATGATGGCCTTGTAGAGAAGCAATTTATTTCTGAGCGAGAGTTGTGATTTTCGGCCTAATAGCCATGAAAAGTTCCTAAATTGCATGTTTGCTCTGTTCTCTCGGCTTTAATGTGGTTTGCCCATGTCAATCGTCTACCAAGGTGCAAGCCTAAGTATTTCACCGTGGTGCTGGTTGACAGGGTTCCATGCGCAATCCCCCTTTCTAAGTGAGAATGTGACATGCGTGGACTTCGTTATGCAAGGCTTGATTCTCAATTTTTGAAGCCACACGTCGATCTTATCTAATTGCGCCTGCAGTTTAGTGGATGCTTTTACGGGGTCGGTATCGCTTGCGAGACACGCAGTATCATCTGCATAGGTCGCTGTAACTACATCAGCACTCTCAGTAGTATATATAATATAACGAAATTAAAAGGAAAACGGTCACAGCTAAGAGCTTATAAGTTAACGAGTAATAGTCGACCAACTTACATTTGCAGTTGGAGCATTGACCGTGACGTATATCGATGTATGAGAGAACATGTTTTTCAACTACAATGTTAAGTTTGTTTTTGGGATAAATGCATCCCAACTACGGAACCCTTCATTGTGCATGGTCAGACATGCATGTTGTCGTTTTTTTTTGTGTCGTGGGGAATTAACGTTCCTGAAATGAATGACGTACTAATTAGGAAATCATGTTTTATGTTTCATGGTGGCATTGGCACACAGGCAAATGAAGGAACACAGGTGGGTTTTTTAAACCTTAACCGTTGTAGCTACATGAAATCGGTCTTAGGAGACTACATATCTTTAATATTTTGAGACATTTTACATAGATTTTAAAAAAAATACAGTCAGCTAGAAAATGGTCAATTTTCATTTAAAAAAAATTGTTGTCAATAGATAATTTAATATAAGGATCAAAAAACTCTATTAGACTAACTGAGGATTGAGTACTAGAACAGTCAGATTTTCCCATACATATCGTGGGAAATGAGACTGTTGATTACTTTTTAGGGTTCCGTACCTCAAAAGGAAAAAAACGGAACCCTTAGAAGATCACTTCGTTGTCCACCTGTCCGTCCGGTTGTCTGTCTCCCATATTATTATTATACTCTTATGTGGCTGTCTATCGACAGACAAGACTTATCTCACTGAGAAGTGAACACGCTTTTTCTCAGGAACGCGTAGAGGTATCAAGTTAAAAATTATTTCAAATACATAGGTCTATGTAATGATCCCCTTGAGCTGAAGCTCAAAATTCAAACTTCTAAGTCAACGTATTAAAAAATACGCCCATTTATATGCGACATATTTTGATACTCGCAAATTAATCAAAACCTTTATAGTACTTCCCGTTGACCTAGAATCATACAATTTGGCAAAAACCAAAGTCTCACAGCAGAAAATCGTTAATTTGTAGTTTTATCACATCATCATAATTTTAGCTGAAAGACACCCACTGTTGGACATAAGCCTCCCCCCAAGCATCGCTACTTCGACCGGTTCTGTGCTTCCCGAAGCCAGCGGATTCCTGCGGCTGTCACAAAGTCATCGGTCCACCTTGTGGGAGGCCTTCCAATGCTACGGCTTCCGGTACTCCAGAAACTTTCAGCCCCATCGGCCATCTGTTCTGCATAATCTTTTGTTATATTATTTTAGTGATAGTCGTTCGTCAGGAATAATCTGGAAGAATGCATCAGTCAGTGTATGTGTTTTGTGATATATACAGGAACGCAGGAGTTCATTAATTCACTAAAAACGAAAAACTTCGCAAGCAATGGGAAATTGCTTCTGAAAACTGCGGAGTCGACCTCAGGACTAACTGCTTCTCACACGGACAACTGTACGTAGTTTGCTCCCGCGTCACTAGACCTAAATCTCTGTATATTTTGGCTGCTGAGACCATAATTACAGACGTAGTATACAGGGAAATATAATAAAGAGTATATGCGGGGAAAAAAGTGAATTGTGTTATACATGCGATTGTGACCATCCAGTCGATGCCCAAAGGGGCTCAACTAGCTGTTCACAATGGTGTGCTGGTATCTACGCTTATGTATAGAAGTGAATGTTGGGTGTGGCAAAAGAAGCATGAAAGTAGAATCAATACTGTGGAAATGTGTTCCTTGCAAAGCACGTGTGGCGTAACTATGAATGACAGGCTGAAATTTTTTGTGATAGGGCAATGGTACGGTTTAAAAGAAGATGTAGTGACAAAATTTTAAAAGAGTATGGTTAGCTGGTTTGGTCATGATCAATGAAAGGCGACTAACAAAAGATATTTACAAGGAACAAGTGAGTGGAAACGCTGGGACGCCCAAGGAGGACATATAGTGACCTAATTGGTGATGTTCTCAGAAAGGTCAGGTGCGTAGTTCTCGCAACCGGCGTGCGTGTATTACCTGATGTATGAACGTAAACGTAGCAAAAGGAGTATATAAGAAGCGTAGCAGGTGGCGTTCTATAGTTTCTGTCTACCCCCATGGGAAGAATGTATGTATGTTTGTAGATAATTTCAAAGATTGTAACCGCGGCTGTTACTGTTAATTTATTATAACAGTCCTCACACTGACTTACCATGGCTGCTACTTACATACACACACACACACACACACACACAAACGAAGGAATATACCAAGGTTATCAATTTCCCCCTCTTTCTCATTAAAGAATGAGCGTTACTAAAAAGAGAAACACCTATTATTTAATTTACATCAAAATATGTTTACTTCTCACTCTTACTAAAGCGGTTAAACTATGCTTAAAAGAGAAGCACCAAGTATTTATTATCCCTAAAATACAGTTGGTGGTCTTTCATTTTCATTCACAGGATCAAACATTTTCGAAAAATTTACTCCTCAATTAGGTCATGTTACCTGTTACTGTGACCAGTGACCATTATAAAAACGACTTAATAAATACGTACGTATTTATCATCTTTAGAAAAATAATAGGCTGTTATTTAATAACAGATATTTGGATCTGTTATTTTTGTGTAACAGTAACAGTGACAAGTTAATAACAGATATCGTGTTTAACCAGTTACAACCCATCTCTCAGCACCACATTTCTAGAGCATCTAATCTTTTCGTTTCCAGTTCTCGTAATGTCCACGTCTCAGCTACGTACAGGAATACCTATGGGAAATACGAATGTACGGACGAGCCTGATCTTAGTGGCTTTAGTAATGTTGCCATTCCTCCATATTTTTTTTAGCTTGTCCATTGCCCCTCTAGCCATAGCCATACGCCTTTTCACCACATCCACACTGCTGTCATTGTACGCGATCATAGTAACAAGGTATACGTAGGACTAAACTACGCAGTTCGCAATCTGTGTCACATCTAGCGAGTTCTTGTTGCTACGGTCTACGATCATCATGTTGGTCTTACTCCGGTTAATCCTTAATCCAGACTCATGCGCTCCATCTTAAGAAGTAGTTCCTCCATGTGTTCAGTACTAATAGCAAACAAGTTTGTGTCATCAGCGTATCGTAGGGTCGCAATTTTGTAGTAAAACCATTAGTAAAACCATTAGTCCAGTCGTCGAGGGTGATTTGCATAATGAGCTCTGTGTAAGTGTTAAATAGGAGTGGCGATACAATACATCCCTGGCGGACACCTGCACTGGGATGGAAGCTATCCGAAATGTAGTCGTCTGTTCGTACTGATGCCGTTTCTCCCACGTAGTGTTCTCCAAGAAGGTGCACAAGGCGTTATGGTGTGCCCATTTCTAATAGCATCTCCCACAATGTTGGCCATTACACAGAGTCAAATGCTTTTGAGAAATCCACAAAGCATTTTTGTAGGTCTGCTTGTTGAATTCTCTTGCTTTCTCGATTATCTCGCGAACAATCTATTCCCGGGTTCCCCTTCTCTTCACAAACTCAGCTTGTTCTTGTGTAATCTCTCGCGACAAGTATGCTTTCCGTAGTTCGTTTAGAATTTGTAGCAATATTTTGCTTGCGTGGCTGTTCAGAGGAATAAGGCGGTAGTTGCTACACTTTTTGGTAGACACCTTTTTGTGAAGAGGAATGAAAACTTTGTAAGCCCATTCCGACGGCCATTTTCCTGCCAGCCATATCTTATTGCGGATGGTGTGAAATATATGAAACCCACGTTTTCCCAATGCTCGACTAGTTTCGATTAAGATAGCATCAGAGCCTTTCCATTCTCTAAGTGCTTGATGTCAGCTTTGATCTCTGACTCAAGGATGTCTGGTTCTGTTGATGGAATGGTTTTCGACTGCGAATCTTCAAACAGTGACTGACAGTAATACCTCCAAGCTTCTGATATTTGCTCCAGTTCGCTGACTACTTGACCGTTACCAGATGTTCAATAGCCCAGGGCCTCAAGTCTGCTATTACAATAGTGTCAGAATGGTCGATCATTGATTTCATAATTGTTGATTTTGACAAGTTTGGTAATCTACTATTATAATGGCGTCATTATGACTTTCCAATGGTCGGCCACTGACACTACATTGAAAGAAATTGCATATATTGGTAATCTCGTACATACTGACAAATGAATGACATTTCTACTAATGGGTTTTATAATAATGGCAAGACGACAATGCCATTATAATAACACAATTATATTACGAGAACATTGACCGACCATTATGAATTTACCAGATTACGAACTTTTAGCAAAATGACAATGGCATGACAATGGGATCGTGTTGGAATGACTGAATTTATAAAAATAGCAGACTTGGGCCCCTGGGGGGGCACATACTTGACTCTAACAAAATGAGAACTTTAAAGCTTATTACGAAAAATGGTCTTCACAAACCCTCAATATTTTTGAACGGCCTATCTAACGATGCCCCACATCTTGGAGTGGACGAGAAAAAAAAATATCGTCACCACTTTACAAGTGAAGGGAGGTACCGTAAAAAATTTCAAGATATTATTTTACCACTTTGTCGGCGTGATTAAATGTATATCCATGCCAAATTACAGCTTTCTAGTACTAAGAGTCGCTGCGCTAAACTGGGGACAGAGAGATGGACATGGCGAAACTATAAGGGTTCCTTGTTGACTACAGAACCCAAAAAAAGAGAAACAACATTTTGGTCCAGATGCTCTTGATGTAAAAGAAGGTATTTAAATGAGTAAATTATGTTGCGTTTTAGGTTTGGAGGTTAAACTTGGATTGGCTGCAGCCAGCCCCCAGGTGCGCTTCACAGATCGGGTAACCATTTAGCTTACAACGCGAAGCAAAGCTCTACACTGTCATGCAAGTTCAATTCATCAAAAAAACTGGAGAAATATAGCAGCTATTGAATTAAAATAAAAAATGGAAAGGAGCACAGCATGGACAGGTCACGTGCGTGAAACGCTGCGGTGGTGCCTTCTTCTGCTGCCGAGGTTGAGTTTGGCAAATCGGAAAGACGTACTTTCATAAATAGAGATTTAACAGCGAGATCTTTAAAATGATAAAAAGATGAGCGGTTTACGTACCAGTTCCTCAAGGATTTAAAGAAAGAAAGAAAGAAAGAAAGAAAAATGCGTTTAAAAAAACAGAAAACAATATTATTATAATGCCAAAAGGGCCTCAGCTCAGCATAATGTCAGATGACAACACAAGGTATACCACCTGACGCTGATTTTCAGCTGCAACCCACGAGTGCCATACGCTAGAATAATAAACACATAGAGAAGTGTGTGTCCGTGTTTAATTAACTAAGAGAGTAAATTAAAAAAAAAAAAAACACATTAATACGATAGCGCTGCCAGTAGACTCCTGTGTTTGTAGTTCCTACGGCACGCGGCGTAAAGGACAATTATCATTCTACAATATGTTAAGAACCATTCTTTGTATTTTTTTCAAATTTTAGAGTCAGTAATTAGTAGTTTTGAAGATACGAGGGTGGTCAGTCATCTATTTTCTTAAATAACTTTATTGGTATTTATAAAAAAAAATTGAGACCCCACTGCAAGCACTTTCATTTAATATGTCACGTACAGATAGCAAAACTTTTTTTTTAATTTTCAATTTGTCCCCAAAAGTGACCCCCATATTCAAAATTATTTAATTTACGTTACACGTCCGTGTTTTGGTCACAGAAAGTCATATGTGTATTGTGTACCAAATTTCAACTTAATTGGTCCAGTAGATTCGGAACAAATTGGCTTTGACAGACGGACAGACAGACACAAGAATGATCCTACAAGGGCTTCGTTTTTTATTCGGACGTTCAGAATCCTAAAAATTAAATAAAATGCAGTTACATGTGCTTTAATTAGTTGTATTGGTATTACGGTCTTTACCAAAGTATTCATTATTTGTAGATATTTCGTCGTAAATCGAGGGACTGTAGTAGGACTATAATTAAATCATCCTCCAGCAGGCTTAGCATGACGCTTTCTATTATAGTAGAGTAGACTCTACTGTAGAATAGAAATCGCTTGTCTACCCAAAAATGTTCTACTGTCTACACGGAAACGTCATGTCTGTCTACTCTTCCGTCGGCAAAATGCTTCTCTACGGTTCTCGTGATATGCTTGCTGGTTAGAGAGAGCAATCCTATCCACTTTCACATAATCATAAACCAATGAAAACTATAAATATGCAGTTAACTTAATTGTATTGCGGACAAATCTGAGTACCTACTCCCAATAGTTACGAATACCTACATCAATCGAGACATGTTCTATCAATAAGGTTATAAGGTCGATAAACTTAATTCTACATGTACTTAGATGGTAATTTAAAAATTCCCTAGATGACTTAAATGGTGTAAGTAAGAACCAATTTTCAAGAACACTTCTAAG
Source organism: Tiliacea citrago (assembly GCA_963921375.1). Taxonomy (NCBI): domain Eukaryota; kingdom Metazoa; phylum Arthropoda; class Insecta; order Lepidoptera; family Noctuidae; genus Tiliacea; species Tiliacea citrago. The sequence goes on from OY992785.1 coordinate 15,187,969, forward strand.
TTCAGCGCTTTATTATATTGAAACTGAAATTGGATCTGTAGCTGTATCTCGACTTGCGTTGTAAAGTACGAGAGAGTTTTATTTATCAACGAGAGTGATAGAAAATGAAAGTCATACTTAAGATAGTATATACTTAAGTACTCTTTTATGACATTGATGTTATTATGAATTATGTAATTTTTCTGCTACATTTGCTTCTTTTATTTAATATGCTTTTTTTAAATTGTGAACTGAGCCGTCAGCGGGATCGTATAGATATACGAACATCTTTTGTATTTTGAAAAAAAGATATTCAAGTAAATTTATTAATACGTGTTGTTAATTTTATTGATAGTGTTAGGGATACTAAAATATAATGAAACCATGATTTATATTTTTACTCCCGTTTTATTGAATTTGGTGTTGTAAAATAATTATAATCGATCAAGGTGTACAAAATTACAGGCCTTTACAGTATGTAGGTAAGTTTCTGGCGCATTAAGTAGTTACAATATTACCTATACTCCTTACGAGGTGTATGCGAGTACATTTTTTATTTATTTATACATAATAGTAGCAAAAAGTATTAAATACATACAGTGATAATATTGCTTACCTTGTAGAACCACAAGTAACGTATTGTACTTACATTATGTATTATGACCATGAATCTCTCTTAGGTGTCAATTTTATACATTATTGAAATATAGTTACAACGACGTAGGTAGTGACTGATATATCATTAATTAATGTAAATAATTTAAAAATATTATTTTATCCACCACATTATTTTATAATTCATCGGAATTATTTACAGTGTATTTAGTCGCTAAGTACCTGTTCGCGCTTTACAAAAATAATGAAAATAGCCAAAATCCAATTAAGAAATAAAATAACATGGTTTTATTGTACCTACGTACTGTTCAGCATACTTAACATTCTTTAGTTTTGTCTTAGTGCAAGATTTGTGCGATGTTTACTATTTTGTTTCCATACTTTGGACACTGTTCGATGTCTACTATATTATTTTCAGTTGTCAAACAAATGTCTTATTTCATAGAAATGAAACGACTGTCTCAAATGAAGGCTTCAAGAAATTAATGATTGTTAAGTTCTTAGACAGCACTGTGATACGACGTGAAAGATGAATAAATATACTATAATTAAAAATCTAACAAAATACTATAACTATAATATTCAATATAAGGAATGGCGAGAAGTCAACGAGTTTATATATATAACAATTATACCGTAGTCAACATGCTGTGCTCAAATCACTTAACAATAGTTAATTTCCTTATTCAATAATTAAAATAATTACATCATTACGTAAGTACATATTACTACAAAAAGTGTAGATGTTGAGCTGATTATCGACAAAAGATGATTTCAACGTTTGAAAGCGATTTAGTAAAAGATTGTGAAATAAGTAAGAAAAGTTATATCAGATACAAACAATAGATACAACCAAACTGTCAAGTAGGTAGTAATTGTGACATTACATTTTTAGTATTTTCCATGTAATTATGTAAATCGATTACTTATTATGTGACCTTTGATAGGTCCACAATATTAAGAACCCTGTATTTTTACTTTTCTAAGAATGTATAAATAGGTACTATTTAGGATGTATATTTAGTCATAATAGAGTTTTAAATCAAGAAGGATACACATGTAAGTGTACAGGTGATCTTTTACGGATTACGTTTCATTTCCAAGATGTAACAAATACCTACCGTACTTGTTAAGGTTTTAACGTATTTAATAAATCACCCGTGTACTTGTTACATGCACGAGAATGTTTAAAATAATTACAATTCTTTTAACTTGTAAAAGTTTGCTTATAATTAGTAATGTCCTTAACGTTACGTATCAATAAAAAGTTTATTTTAAAGAGTTACCGATTTTAGTCAAAAGTAAATTAAGAAGTGAGAAGAGAGAAAATGGACTAACATTATACATATTTATGTCTTCAAGATAAAAGAATTGTAACTTTAAACTGTAATAAGAAACGTTAATGTCGAAACCAGCGAAAATTTTAACATGATTGTGGACACGATATTTTAAGCCATACACGATAGTGACTTTAGTACAAATTCTTTTGCCCTGTAAACAGTAGAAAATATACAGTTAATAAATCTACTAAGGATTGCGTGTAAAAATCTTATTCGTATGAACAATAGAAATATACAAAACGCTATCGTTTGGTTTTACATCACGTATAAGCTGTGAATACATAATATTACACACAAACTTTTACTTCCAAACCACGTTTACACAAGTTACACATAATGTAAACCAATACTTACTTACGTTTAATATTTGCCAAACATTACATTACATTTAATTATCTCAGCCTTTTCGAATAGGAGAATCATAATTACTTGGGAATATAAAATAGTAACTAGTAGACTCGGTGAATTAACATTACAATGTAGTACATGTCCATCGGCGCGCGCGCAGGCGGCGCGTGCGATGCCAGCGACCACTACTCTACGATGTGAAGCACCATTTGTTCTAGCGTAGGGATAATGTACACAATTTGACAATTTTAGTCTAAATAACATTAGAATTACGCTGTTGCACATATCATGCGCTTATTTTCCGATTATTCATTAGGAACAACAATTTAAAAATACTATACGCTCATCTCATTAATTTTAACTTAAAAATAAACGTGCTTTTGGCACTTACCGCTAATCAGTTGTTTAATAACGTGTTTCGGACTGATTTGAAACAATTTCACAAAACAGTATTCGCTTCGCACTTTATTGCTGTTCAGATATTCTTTGGTGGAATTTAATTATATACTGTAGTAAAACTTTTATGTACGTGCTGATGTTTGAAACTACTTGTAATTGAACAACAAATAATTAAGGTTATCTTCAATCATGACAACACTGTTATGAAGACTTTTATATCTGGAAGAAGGTACATACATCTGTAATCGAGTAAAAAATTAAATAAGTCGATGTTTCAAAATCCTATTTACAATAGAATTGTAATTATACATATAAAATTGAGCATTAGTTTATACAGAGGCTGCTGAAATCTTGGATGTAATATTTAAATTCTTAACTAAATATGATACACTTCCCAGAGGGACTAACATTACTCAAGTACTTAGTACTTATTAATATCGCATCGCATTTACAAGTAATAATTCTTACAAATGTACAACTTAAAGTTTATATCGTAATCTCATAGCCACTGCAAGGGACGAAGTCCTCGTCCAAATGTTTTTACGAAATACTTTCGTTTGATCACAAGACTGGAATCACATGATGCGGCGGGGAAACACGCGTCCGGCGAGTGCGTGCTGCACCGGAAGGCTCAGGTGCACTCGATGATGAGCGGCTGGCTGGATTCGATGACGGAGGCGCGCGGCTCGGCGGGCGCGGCGTAGTGCTCGTGCTCGGGCAACGCGCGGTAGGAGTGCGGCGAGTGCGCGCCGTGCGTGGCCAGGTGTGGCGTGGTGGAGTGGGCCTGCGCCAGCAGCTCGCCGTGCGACAGCGCCACGCGCGCCCCGCCGGCTCCCACCAGCCCTCCCTGTGATGGAGAGTGCACCTCGTATGCCTCGTGCCCCTCTCTTTCGTGGCAGTCTTTGTCGACGGTACCTGCAAAGTGCACGCGAAAATGAAATCGGCCGCGTTCAGCGAGAGCGCAAGTGAAAGTTGCGGTTCACCTACGAAGAGAAAGTGCAGCGTCCTGCAGTTGCTCTCGCGACTGCGGTCGCGTTAATTCTCTTTTATTTGATTTAATAGTGGTTTAAATTCAAATTTTATTTATATTTGAATATTTTTCCAAAAGTGATATAAAAGTATGTAAATTTTTTTTTCATCAATGTTAGAAGTTAACTTACCGATGCATTCAGTGTTTGCTGCATTCGTTATTGCTAATACTTCTTCAATGTTGTTTGGCTTACAGCTAGTAGTTTTCCAGTGAGTGCGTAGCCCGGAAGCACTGATGTACTTCTTGTCGCATCCTTGGCAAACGTATGGTCTGTCATTCGTATGTAGACGCTTGTGAAGTTTTAAATGTACAAATTGTGTGAATTTCTGCATACACAAATCACATGCGTATGGTTTTTGTCCTGAATGCAGACGTAAATGTGTTTTTAAATTTGACGTTGAGGAGAACCGTTTTTTACAAATATCACATTGGTGCGGTTTCTCCCCGGTGTGTACTAGGTGATGTTTCTGTAGATGTGCAAGTTGCGTGAACGATTTACTGCATACATTGCATTTGAAAGGCCGCTCACCAGAATGCGTTCTCAAGTGAACCTTCAGATTCGAAAGTTGTCCGAACGTCTTACAGCAAACATTGCATTCGTAGTGCATTTTCCCGTCCTTTTTCTTCAGTGGGTAAGGCAAGCTCCTGTAACCCCGTGAGGATTGCGAGCCAGGACTCATCGGTGCCCCCATGAGTCCGCACGAGCCGTCGGGACTGACACTGCCGTGTTGAGGAACCATTTGACTGTTCACATTCGTGTTTTGTATTAAACTTAACTGTGAACAATTTTTGAGCGTAATCACACTAGTCGACGATGGATAATGGTGGTTACTTTGAACATTCTGTGATCTCTCATACTGGTGCGATGAAGTCACCGTTGGTGAGTAATTACTGGGTGGAGACCCTAGTTGAGTGATTATTGTAGAATTTGGAGGAGAGTATAAGTTATATGAGTAGTTGGGGTAGTGACTTTCATATCGTGTCTCGCGGATCTCTCTTATTTCTCTGATTTCCCGGATTTCAGTTGTATGTGGAATTGTATGTGGTGGTGATGATGAATAAATTGAGGCAGCGCTGGGTGTAGGTAGCTGCTGTGGTAATGGTAGTAGCGATGGCAGAGGGGTCAGGTTAGAGCTGGAGTCTGGACTGCAAACATTGCCGTACCTCTGACTCTTCTTATATGAATAAGCCATTTCAGTAGGAGATGAAGGCGGCGGTGTGGCATTTGGTTGACGGCGGTTAGGATCATTATTATTTGTGTCGATTCTGTTACCAGTTAAAATTGTTTCCAGTATTCTAGTATCTGGTGGAGAATATCTCATAAAAGCCGGTTGTGGCGTAGGCGAAACTGCACCGTCCTCATAGTATGGTTTGTTTAGAGGCACCACTGTATTTTGAGATGATTCTAAAACTATGACAGTCGATGTAGCTGGATCACGTCTTGGTGGTGATAAATTTTGTGGAGTGTTGGGAATTTCTTCAGCTATTACTAATTCTTTTTCACTTTCACAGTCCATATCTTTGTGATTTTGATACTGGTATGCTCTTGGCATTTTTATTTTCACTTTCCTGTATTCATTGCGATGCATGTCTTGGTCAATTTTTTGGACTATCACTGTCTCTTTGGGTTCATTGGTTTTATTGGAACAGTCGAGAACATAATTTTCTACATCGGAATCACTTGAATCTTCAGGAGGTGTGAATTCATCGTGATAGCCGTTACTATGGTATCCTTCATCTGATCGCACCGATCCATCATTAGGTGTCAGCTGATGTTCGTAGTGTGGTCCCACACAATGAGTGAGGATCGGAGATTTATTTCCTAGCTTTTCTTGATTACTTTGTGCCATTGGAGATGGTCCACGCATGTCTCTCAAGGTTTGGCACTGGGCAGGTGACCTATTACTCTGAATTCTTGGATTCTCGAGTTGGTGTATAACTACTTGGGATGTGCTCTCTTTGTGTTGATGGATTATTAACGTAGGGTTTTCTCTATGCATTTTTACCGGCGAGGGTGAAGGCATTAAAGTGGTTGGCGATAATGATCTTTGTTCACAAACAAGTGAGTTTTCCGTTTTGTTATGAATGATGTTAGTAGAAATATCGGCCCTCAGAACCACTCTCTCATTTTTGTTGATACATCTCGGGTCCTCTCGAAGTATGGTTGTTGAATTTTCATGGAAAGGCTTATCAGTTGCTTCTCGTTTTCGCCGTCGGCTTGGGATCTCTGCTTCTAGCAGTTCCTTGGTGTTTGTTAATCCAAGAACATATTTCATGTGATTGAAGGCAATTTCAGGGTGGACTGGTGCAGGTGGCAAGCCATAAGCTTTTTTGATTGTTTCTTCTTTGCCTATAATACAAATATTCAGATTATTAAAATTGTTCTATAAGAAACTTGATATTTTTTTAAGTAAAATACAGCTATAACATACAAATACTTACAGATAGAGTAAGTAGCTCTCTCCGGATCGATATCATAGCCCAACCTCGTTGCAAAATCTTTGCAATACCATACCATCAACTCTTCGTTTGGCATAATGTCTCTGAAACGATAAAATTTTGAGATTATATTAACTGGAAGTTAAAAAAAATTAAGTGATCATGAGTGTACGTGTTGTTGTTGTGAATTGAAGTTACCTAATCGTGTAGAAGTATATGTGTTCCTGATGTTGACAAGCCACGAGGTTCATCACGGAGAGCGAGTAGGCAGATGCGACGTATCGCATCCAGTTCGCCACGCTCGTGTCGGACCCGTCCAGGTAATAATAGTCACTGTCCTTGAATATCTGTAATAAATTAACAGCAATTATAACACTTGCGCTCAGTATACATGTAAACATAATTGAGTACGGAAAAATTAAGGCAAAGTTCTTTTTTATTGCTTTATAGTTTTCGCACTGCGACTGATTTGTATGAATATTCATTTGAATGTAAGTTACTTTGACTAAACGCCTTGTTAGTTCCTCTTGTAAAAGTAATTATTTAGTAATCATTGGCTAACAATACCACTTACGCTCTGAGAATTTTCTCAATTAAATTATAATGCAATGAACTGTTTATTTGCTTATATTATGTATGTTTGAAATCAAACTTATATAAATGAGCTAAACACATGTTATTCGTGCACGTGGCACGTGCAGGATATTTACAGTGCGCGTGCAACTGATAGCGACACGCTAACATTAAGTAGTATAGTGGGGAGTCAAGGACGAGATGCAATGTCACTCGAGAGGTAATATAGGACGCGGAAGATAACGCGCGTTTCAACAATGATATATATTTGAACAATACTTGAGGGTTCATCTAGTGCTGTGGATAGGGATATCAGCAACGTGCATTGTGATACGACTCCTAGTCATTTTTATTTTGTTCCAATATTTGCACCAGCTTAGGTTGAGCGTGATGGTTACCTATGTACTCGAATCAGTTTTTCCATCATACACACTTTTCTAACATTAATGATGATGTGTGTAACGAATTACAGAAAACATATTTGGATCCACCACCATTGCTATAGAATTTAAAGCCCAATCTCACCTTAATATTTCCATAAGTATGATGTCTCACAGTTTCCTGTACCTGGCCCAAAGAGAGAGTTCGGTTAATTGAAGAAGAAAATAATAGTGCATTGTAAACAGATAAATTATAAATTACGCCAGAGATATTAGTCTAGTAGTTTGCTTAGTTGAGGATAGTCTGAATTGCGGTCTCATGGGTTGTGCTGCTGAATATACAGATACAAGCCTCAACCAAATTAAAATAATAAAAGCCAAGCGGGTTGCGATTACTGGGTCATATGATTTGATTATGATGTATCTATAGTTAGACTTACCCTCCAATAATATCTCCAGGAGACTTTGTCGTTAGGTTTGTTCGGTGTTCGGGTACCTTCGAAGGGCCCGAAGCGCGTTCCACGTGGTATTACACCTGTACTCCACACACCCTCAGTCTGGAATAATTGCAATATGTTATGATGTGATTCACTTTTGTTCTGTCTGTTATGATTAAGTTCGTCGTTTGACTTTAGAGATATTTTTCAATGGTATAATTTGGAGTTGGAATGATTACGTACCGGTGTATTTGGAGTGGATAATACTGCAGATGGTCTGAGCGCGAGGCTGCGCGGGAGCGTCCTCTCGGCGCGGTTGGGCGTGCCACGCTCGCTCGGTACGTCGGGCACGATGTACACTGTGAGCCTCTCGAACTCCTCTTCGCGCATGCGCGTCACATCATATGCGCCCGCGCTGGACACGCCGCTCACCACATCTGCGCCGCCGGGACTCCCGGTGCGACCCACCACCGTTGTGCTTGGAACTTCCTCGCTTGTTGACTGTTGACAATACGTTTTAGGTTAAATAAAGCCCCGCTCCGTAACACTTAACTAAGGCTTGTTTTCAAAATGAATCGACATTAAAACATTTCTCAACCGCCAAGAGAAATGTACAATCAAAACGTTTTCATTAGAGTGAAGATTTAGCACTGTTAGTCCGCAAGTCGGTCATTTTCAGACCCCAAAAATATGCAAACAACGTCGTAACGAAATGCATTTTCCCTCTTTACAGCCGTGTGCATTTCCCGCAGTGTCGTCTAACTTTGAGTGTTATTTTCCTCGAGAAAGAGTATAGTTTCCTAAGTGAGAGACGAGAAGCGACGTTCGATAAAGGGGCGGCGCCACTACTGACCCAGTTTTGTGATAAGTGCGCACTTTCCACTGCGCACCGACACTTCCCCTTTGCCTATTTATATTTTCAACAAAATTTAATTAAACACTTAGTTATATCGTATCGGAATCAGCTTTCAGTGACATTAACATGCAACTCAATTTGGTGACAAAGTAATTATACATATTTACTTACCAGTCTCATTTTGATTGATTTCTGTGAGTCCTTTAAATTTGTGTTCTCATAATTACTTTCTGCGTATTGAAGTAACTTGTACCTGGAACAAAATTAAAACATTTTAGTTTGTATTTACACGTTTAAGTTGAATTTGAATCGAAGCTTTCATAAAGCGGAAGACTACAAAAGTGTTTTTACAGTAGCTGATAGAAAAGTTTTTGGAAAAACTTTGTCGATTTCAAAGACTTTATTGACAATATAATTATTATACTCATTGTATCAGTTTAAAAATATTAACCAGAAATACGGATGGTTTACGACAACTTTCTTATCTAGTTTACTTTTTTCTATACGAGTATATAATTTAATTTTGCTTGAATAATTACGATACCCTACGTAGGCAATTGTGATTTTTTTTATTGAAAAACCCTAACACTTTCTAAGAAATAGTAAAGGTACATTGTTTGATTTCTTAAACAGTTACAATTGAAATGATTGAAACTACAGGAGCGTCTAGAAACAGTGTTTAATCATATCAAATCTGAATATTTTATCAACATAAATTATATAGTTATGTACGATATGATTAAAGTGTTTAGGAATTACGATGGCAACGGTAAAGCAGATTTATTTTGCTCTCTTGCCGGTAGATGCATTGAATATTTGCCAAATTGGCACTACTCATGTGGAATACGGAACAGTGAATTGGTCACGAAATTGAAATTCTTTGTAATTCTAACAATCATTGGGTTTAAAATAAACCTGAAAGTATGTTTCAGCTAAAATTGAACTTGAGTACCAGTGGAAACAAATTGTGAGAAAACGACAATTTCCTTTAGTTATGGTTAGCTTAGTTTTGTCACATTAATTACACATTTACTGTAAAATAAAGTATTTACTTATTTTCGAAAAACAAATTGTTTCGTATTAGGGACATAAGTAAACAAACGTGTCTCGTAGCGAAATGTTTTAAGAATGTGCGGGTTCGTAAAAGAATGCATTCCTATGTTGGTGCAGTGAGGCAACATGAAGTTCAACATTTCATTGCATAATTGCGGAAGCGAGGCGGCTTGCGGCCGACGACTCCTCTCGATGAGAATGAAAATTTTGTTTTCCAAACCGGCCCCATTTGACATTCAAATAGTTGCGCAAGCGCCGCCGCCGCCGTCCCAGCTCCGTATTGTAAACATTATGCGCTGCATTCGTAATGGTTTTATTTATGTATGAGTTTCGTAACCCATGTAGTGCATCACTAAGTATTTATTGTACTTATGTACATAAGTAAATATATTATTTAATTTAATAATGCCTAGAATAATATAGCTTGTCATTGAATATTGACATCTGCATAAAATAATTTGAGAAAACGATGCATGCAAATATAACAACAGTTTTAATCAAATGCCTATTTATCTAAATATTGTCACTATCCGCACTCCTTTCTGAACAATGTTAAAATTAAAGAAAATAAAGTCATTCTAATTTATGCGATCACTTTCTCTGATTTGGCCTGAAGTCTGAAAAGTATCAACGATAATGAACGAATCATAATAATCATATAATCATGTGTTGTCAATTGTTAATTGCGTAAGGGCTGATGTTTACATAGTAACGTCGGTAGTGGTGAGGATAACGTGTGAAGAAGTGGGGGCAGTGGGGAAGGGGGGTCTGCACGTGACGGTGAGTGCAGGTTGCGCAATGCGTCCGCGCAATGTCACACATCGCACGCACCCCCGCCTGGTACCTACTAGGTACTTAGTGCTGGTACTTCTCGTGATTACACTCACTCACCTGGAACTAGATTCGATTTTGTTCTAAGTAAAAATTATGTGATTATTTGTTTTTCACTCATAGAATTATGTAAACCGTTCGGTGAAAATTATTGGTAATTATTATGATTTAATTATAGAATTGATTTATTTTCAAAATGGGAAAACTTATTTAAATTTCAAGTTCACTCAAGTGAAGAGAAATCAGTTTTCCCATACTCTAATATTCGTTTGATAAGATAAGAAAGAGATATGGAAGTTTTCATTTTCAATTGATACCTATAACTTCATGAAAAATGTAAATTAAATCAGCATTTACGTTTAAAAAATGCATTTTGGGCAATAGTAGCAACGTCAATCACGATTTTTGAGAAAATATAATGTTACATACGGATGGAAAGCATCCGTCCCGCTCGCGGCGCACAGCGCATATCTATCGCACGGTAGCGCACGGACGCGCATCGCCGCGCGCGCACCAGGAAGCAACCTTGGGCACGCGCATGATGCGCTCGCTCTTGAACTTGCCCTTTACGTTAGCACGTTGCAACCACGCTAGGGCTACCACCGTTTACTTTTTTTGTTGTTTATTTATGAAAACGGGTTGAGTTGATGCACTAGCACTTCTTCAGATTTCTTCTGATGTTAATCTAATATGCATGATTCAATTAAACCTTGTGCATACTTAGAATAAACACTTATTAGATTTTCTGATACAATGCAATGTTTGAAATTACTTTAAATATTTGTGTAACATAATCATTAGAGCTCGTGGCTAAGTAATAACTGCCGCACGGGTCGATCGATCAGGTTAAGCTAAGCTTGCCGCGGTTGGTCCGTGGATGGGTGACCATCTTTTCATACCAAGATTCCTCCGTGCCTCGGAAAGCACGTAAAGCCGTTGGTCCCGGCTGTCATTTGTAGATCTTTGACAGTTGTTACGAGTCGTCAGAAGCCCTAAAGTCAACCAGTCTTACCAAGGGATATCGTGTTACCCAGTAACTGGGTTGTGGAGGTCAGATAGGCAGTCGCTCCATGAAAAGTACTGGTATTCAGCTGCATTCGGTTAGACTGGAAGCTGACCCCAACATAGTTGGGAAAGGCTAGGCAGATGATGATGAATCATTAGTGTCTGAACATTATTTTAAAATATGTATTTGACGTTGGAACGAACTAGTAAGTTTATTAGCCGTGTAACATTTGTACTTGATTGTTTTATGGAGACACTGATTATTCAGGCATTTGTAGTAAAAAGTAGTAGGTATGGAAAATAAAATGAGATTTTCAGGCGCGGTGTATAAGTTCGGATTGAAAACTAGGGATTTTGAAGATACGCTACACGCGAGAGCAAAACATGCTTTAAAATTAGGAAGCATAATCTACGTTGCTGAAATCGGGTTGGAATTAATGAAACAGGAATTTATTGGCCAATAAGAAATGAAAAAATATTTACCGATAAATCCTTCAAATATTATGTAATATCCTGAGAGTGCAGAACCCTACCAGCTAGTGTTGCGGGTTGACGCTGAACGTTATTATTCAGTGATCAATGTGATATGATGAATCGATTGTTTTGATCTATTCGGACTCTACAAGGTCCCTTTATCTATAATTCTTATTTCCCGATTGAGTTTCTAACGATGATAAGTACACGAGCGAAGTACTTCAGAAACGCGGAAGTTATTAAAGTTGTTTATTTGTTTGACGTTATTGAATCTAACACTTTTTCCGATAAATAAGGCAATTATCAAATTACGTAATGCACACATTGTACGTAGGTACATAGTTTTCGATTTCTATGAAAGAAAACGTCTGTATTGTGATTGTCCTAGCTAAGAGCGCAAGGTCGGGTATTGAAGTGTCACTAATAAGAGTGATGTTGTAAAATAGCGATGAACACATAATTATGTTACATAGCCATGCGAGAGTGCAACGGGAACACTAACCTTGCAGGCTAATAATACATTTAATACGTAGATATTTCCACTACAAATAGCCACGAGTACCTATCGGCTAGATAAAGCATTATATGTTAGGCATATGTTATATAAATGCGGAATTTAATTCACAAAACGAAGAGATCATCAATTCAGACAATTTTATAATTACGACTTTGAACACGGAATTAGCCATATTTTTTGATTTCCTTAATTAGCCTTTAAGTATTCGTAGTAACGCTATCAAGCGACCACCTAACAAGCGGAAATAAGCTGAACTCAGATTCTTCGATACTCAGACTGAAAATTACTTTTCACAACTTCCGACATAACAATCAATTCAAACATATGTTACTCCATCAACTGTCTTTGACTTCACGTAACTTGAACGTTTTAGAGTAAACTGCGTTAAATAGGAGAGTTTATACAAATGGACTAAAACATAGTAATACTTACAATCATAAATATTCATCGTTCATGACATTCTTGAGATACTGTTCATAGTTTGCGCGTTTAATGTGAGTACTACCGCGAATAAACAAAGAGTATTATCGTCTCTAGTGCATAAATAGTGTGATGATGAGGTGCCTATGAGGCGGGCGCGAGGTGCAGCGACTTGAGGTACTCGAGCAGGATGCGCAGCGCCAGCAGAGGGACGAGAGGCCGCAGCCGGCGCGCCGCTCTCATGTCGGGGGGGGCTCAGCGGGCGCGCGCGGTCGCCGCGGGCTGCCGTGTGAGCCGGCGGAGCGCAGCGCGCATTATGCAACGCGGAGGCCGCCGTGCCGACCTGCCTCACGTCTAGCCGGCGAGCACCGAGCACTAACCCGACAGCCGCGCCGCTATGCCCACCGACCTAGATGCACTTTTACGACGCCGAGAATGCAATCGACACACATATTCGCGTCTCGTTCCGATAAACGCATCGACGACGAAAGCGGCCTGTGACGGAGAATGCGGACGAATTTGACAGCAAATGCAGTGAGTACGTCACGTTCGCGCCTCCTATTCTCTTATTAGAGGAGAGCGGGACGGCACAGCGCATTGCGACCGCGGACTGCATTCAAGTTCATTACTTCCGTAGTGTGGCGACCGCGGCGCGCGCCGTGACCGTGCTCTCGATCCCACGAACCGCGGGAAATGCTTACTGTATGCCACCAACAAATATTAAACTAATATTCCTCTAAAGCGAAAATTTGTAAAAAATTATCGACGATTAAACAAAAACTAAGATACAATAAATTTGAGTAAAATTTACCATCACTCACTGCTCGGATAAAAGTTTAGCATCACACAGGATATAAATCACTGATATGAGCAGATTATGAGATGATCTTAACACGTTTCCTGTAAATATTGAATCACGCCACAATACAATCTATCAATACGTTAATTCATAATCACAGCTCATAGAGCGCTAATTAATACAAGTTGAAAACAACGTGGCCGCGGGTGTCGTGAGAACGGCAGCGAAAGCCATGCAGGGCGGGCGGCGGCGCGGCCTGCGCGCCTCCCCGGAACACGCTTTCACTCTCACGGGTCGTCGACACAGCCTGCACACGCACCCCAACCTCTGATTCTCGAACGCACCCTTATTAAATAAACAGTTCAACAACTTTTTTGATTGACTTACTTTTATGTTTGTTCAAAGTGTAGATTTTCTATTAAATTTGAGAGATTTTCATCGCATTTTCGAGTATAAAGTCCGTGGTACGGGTGCATCTCACTCTCCGGCACCACCGCACCCTGCCACCTACCATTATCCAATATTGATTTCACTATTTACAGCCTGTAATCTATTAACAGCTGCAAACTGCTGGGGCCGGTATGAAATAGCAGGCGGTTGACTGTCGACGCTCAAACTGCCTTTTCAATTCGTTTGAATGAATCGCGGCGTAGTGTAGGCTTACACTGTGCATTTTTACTCAGCTCAGTTTTAGTTTTCAGTGTGAGCAACTGAGAATCTGAAAATACGAGTATTTTCGTGTATGTGTTCGTGGAACCCATAAGCTCGTGCTTTATTTATATAGTACTGTGCTACGAGTCTACTATTATATAGATACTTAGATAAATTTACTATGTTATTTAAGTAACTGGCTGGGTTACATAACTGGCGAAATGTGGGTGTACTATAGGTACACCTCTGCCTAACCCTTCGGGGATTACAGGCGTGATGTTATGTATGTGTGTTATTTAAGTAATAGAAAAATAAGCGAGATATAACCACGATAACTCTTTGTAAATAGTATTTTTCCGACTTTGTTGTGTTTTAAAGCACTGTTTATAACGTGTTTGCAGTGGCATAGCACCCCTCCATATTTACGTGTACATGCGCCCTTTACAACCGCGACCTACGATAACGTCTGGCAATTTCCGATCATTCGTGTTCTACCCCAAAGCGTTACGTTTTTCAGGCTCACTGGCTCACTGCATGTCTGAGTCTACATCTACACTATACATTGCACGCACTCGTCACAACCTCTATCGATTAAGACAATTCTAGCATTTCATAGATACTGTCCCATATGGGTGTAGCGAGATAAATGATATGAGTTTTATGTTAGTGTAACGTTTTTGTAGGTTCGTTGATAATACTTGTAACGTATTTAATAGACGTTTATTAAGAATTTATTCATGGGCTTGTTTTTTATTCAATATTAGTGATAGTGAGTGCTTAAATTTAATAAAAATAAATATTCATCGTGCGTTTTTATTTTTAAACTTTTTGAATTATACCAAAAATGTAGAAATACTCATATTACTAAGTTTGATTATGAAAACTTAAAAAAAAATATCATATAATTAGTAGGTACATTTTCTAAGCCTAATAGAAACCCATTGATAAATCGTTCATTTAAAAAACGAAATTATCCGATTGTCGGTCAATTAGAGCGTGAAAAGCGAAGCGCATCAAAGAAAATGCAGTTTTCCAGCGGCGGCGGAGGCTTGAGCGGTATCAAAACACTGAATCTTCCGGGGTGAACGGCCGCGGCGCCTCGTCCCACTGCGAGCGCGCGCCGCCCGCGCGAGCGAGACGCCGCGCGCCGCCCGCACCCGCCGCGCGAATAAATCGCACGCTGCGCTCGTGTGCGCCGGGAAATGCGTTTTCTGTACGAGTATTGGGCACACGGTCATTGACATCACATCACAAATTTTCTTTGGGCTTGTAATAGAAACTTAAATGGCGTTTTATTACGTAACTCCGTAAAAGGGTTTTTGAGATAAGAAAATACTTTGATTGCATTTTTAATTGGTTTTCTCGTAGATGCATCTTCTGTAATTAATCAAGTACATAATTTCGAGAAAGGCTTTTGCATATGTGCACTCAAATGACTCTTAAGGGCAGAATATAAATAAGTACACTATTAAATAAAATAAAAAATGGTAGCAATTGTTTCTTTTATTTAATTATTGAATTCACCACTTAAAAAATTCAAACAAGTATTTATATAAGTACAAAATAAAATTGAGTATTTTCATTGACGTTTGTTTAAATAGTAAATTATTCTGTGATTCCTCTAACTATAAGTTAAGTGATTAACGACCCCATGCATCCTGAATTGTTGTGTTTGATTGGTATGGCTCCGTGGCTAGGTTTAGTACCTATTACAGATAATAATATTATTAAGTTGATAGCAGTTTGTTATTTTTGTTGACTCATTGGAACCTGTTCTTATAGAGATGGTATACTTTAGTTTGTAAGATTTGTCATGACTACTCTTATCAACACAGTGTACAGTGTCTTTCATTGTAAGTTTGTTATCTCTGTCTACTACGAAGATTAAAAGTTCTAGCCGGTTCCGTAGTTGCGTTAAAAGTTTTGATGGTAAAGCACTATTGATCCTATTTAGTATAATGCATAGGGCTTGTCTATATCTGTGCAAGTGCTGGTGCCCGCAGTGCAAACTCGATTTCCCCCTTCTTGGGGTAGGCTTCAATACTCATTCATGCGTTTTTCCCGCTCTGGCTGCGAGCGGGCGCATAGCGCGGTCCCGCTCGCCGCGCTTCCGCGTTGGTACCGCTACATACGCGCATGCACTAGACCTAGCCCAATGCAGCGAATTTTGCGTAGGGTCGTTGTCCGCTCGTACATCTCTATCGGCATAGCTAGATGGAACTTAATGTCCCGATAAGTCTGGCTAAATTTCTAATCCCCCGACACCCGCTACCGCCTCCCTTCTTCTTCAAAGTTTTTACTATTTGTTAATAATTTTCACTTTTAGCACAAACTGTGCAATTCCTTTGTCGGCCTATTTGTGCGATTGTTCAAAACAATAATGAAGGTCCCTGAGATAGAAAAGATATTTAAGAAACAACGAACTGCCGAGTTTTATGGCCAATTACGTCAGTAATATAATAGGAGGCACTAAAAAGTGCCATTTGCACAAATTACATTTCTTGCTTTTAGCAAATTGAATAGTCCGTGTTTTTTAAGATTACACGAAAAGACAACAACAATGCGTCTGTGCCGTTAAAAAAATGTAAGTCTTGGAAGGACGAGAAACAGTTTGAAGACAATCATTCGCAATAAAGCTGTGTTTTTTATTTACATATTTGTGTTTTGACGAATGGATATTGCTAGGTTGTTGGCTAAATTTTTACCCACAATTATTATTGTCTGCACTCCTTAATTACATTATTTTATGGTTTGAGCAAATTATGAATAAGTTTTTGGAATGAAAGGTAACATAGATGTTATGGGAAAAAGTCCTTTCAATTGTGCGCTTGAGTGAATTACTTGTAACAGTGCGCAGAATAACAGTGAGGTACCTAGATAAATCGGTGCACAGAGGTGTTGAAGTACTAGACTAGAATGTGGCTAGGGTCAAAAGCCGCGCAGTATGTCAGCGTTTAGTATTCCGTGAGCCCGAGCTCGGGCCGGCTAACGGGACTGCTCGACCGTCTACTCAGGCCTTTACTTTCATCGATCGAACAAACTGCATCGACGGTTTACTTTCCTTTGTTAGTTTTGGGTTCCGCAGACTACCAAATCTACATACTTTATTTTATGTCATGTAAATCGTTATGTAAATTACATTAACCACAAATTCGTAATAATTTGGAAGGTATTTATATGCCAAAAAAATTAAATAGGCTCTTAAAACGGGAACTTTTAATAGGGACACGTTATAAAGAGATTATCTATGGTAACTACCTACGAAAAAAACGAAAGGGACGTCAAGTGTATGGTTAAATCGCAGGTAGGCCCCGCATCCGGAAAAAAATAAGACGAGACCGCAGAGCCTTTGTATAGGGAAGTACCGTTAGATCTGTTTGAGACGACTATCAACAGAATATGAAATATGATCATCTATTTATTGTTGCTCCGTGTTTAGTTCACCTGCAGAATTATTTGTTAGAGATATCCTGTTATACCTCACCTAGCAAAGTTTACGGCTACAGTGATTCATAGATTGTGAATCAACACGCATAGGAATATACCGCTAAGCAAAAACAATGTGCTGATCAACAGGACTCGGATTACAGAACTGCATATGTATGCAGTTGTGTTATCCTAGTTTCTTAGAATGGTTGGTATAACTGGCTGGTAAACTGTGAGGAAAGCTTCTGTTGGTCATAAATAAGTAGGTAACTGATATGGGAAAGAAAATATAAACCCTGCCATGTAGATAGTTATCTTTACACATAAACAGAAAGAGATAAGTAAATGAATAATTTATTGTCAATTTTAGGCGATGGACATGCAATCTATTACTCTTGCATTCTTTACGATACCTTGATAACAGTTGAAGCTCTCTCTCTATTCAATGTTGCAGGCCGTATCCATACATACTTCGATAAACATGTATATGCAGCGGCAATCCGTCTCAGTATAAGGTTTAACACATGCTTGTATTCATGCAGCACCTATCGAATCCCAGTACCGTTAGGTCGTGTCGATAAAAAATAAAAATAAGAGGGTGAAATCAGAGCCCGGCGGGACGCACCGTCGCGTCGGCTGCAGGTTTAATTCCTATGAGGTGTAAAGATAAAAAATGGACTTGATGAAAATATTAACTGAGTTCTTCAGTTTACATTTCTGATTTGAATAATCAGCATATAATGTTCCCACTGCTGGGACACATTCCTCCTCTTTTCGAGAGGGAGTGGGCTGTAATCCACTACGCGGGCCCAGTGTGGGTTGGTCACGTGTTTTCGAACGTTTTGTTCTAGGAAATTTCCTCCCGATGTTTTCCTTCACCGTTTTGAGAGCAGTGGTGATGAGATTATTTACACAAAGTAAAGCGCCTGCCTGGGTTCGAACCCACGACCTACAATTCGTAAGTCGGGGCCGTTAGCACTGGGCCAATGCTCACATTTCTGATTTGATATGTATTTCTGATTTGATGCTGACCAATTGCTTTTGTAGAGTTTTTTCATTTCGATGATAGTATTTTAAACTGCTTTGTAATAGTTTCTACTATTTTGTAACGAATGAGAATGCTCGTTGGTACGGAAAAGTCTTGCCTTTGGAAAACATCTCCAGGGAAATCTATCGCAGTGTAAATCGATTCATTTTATACATTTCTGAAAAGCCTCTTGGTGTAGGATATAGTTAGCCTGAATTGTGATTTTATGAATAATCGCAATTATTGAATAATTAGATTGATGATGTATAAGGCTTTTACTTGTTTTCAATGTAAGAATGTGAAATAGAAAATCCTTATTAAGGCAGGTTCTGAAAACCTCTAGAATGACTTCTTGACACTAGAATATCGACTGCCCGTAGCAATGACGAATAATAGATGAACAATGTACTATGTAAGTCTATTTGCTACGAGTTATGGTGCGGTAACCGTTGCTTGGCTGCCACCGGAAGGCTGTGGCATACATATAATAGGTACTCATATGAATGTGGGGCACACTGTCATCGATATTTTTATAAACACGTGCTGTTGCATTTCCTGCAACTTTACTTTCATAACTCATACAGAATAATAAATAGTTTATTACGTTTAGCGGCTGGAAACACTTGCATTGCATTGCAGTAGAGTTTAAACAAATGCAGGCTCGCCTGTTTTGCATGTAGCACATTTGTACGTTGATATCTCTTTTTCTCGGTAGTTAAAGCTGTTCGTTTCTATTAGCTTACTTTGATGCTAGGAACAAGTGAATCAATCAAGCGTTTAACAGCGCATTTTATCTATTATAAAGACTTTACTTAGAAAGTAATACAGTTTGATTAAAATTTTATTGGTGGAGGGTTTATTCTGCAACAGTGTAAATCTGAGTCACTAACGACAAATTGACATTGTAAGAATTAGGCATTAAATGAAAAAGCTACCATAATAAGGAACTAAAAAAAGGCATTATGTGTGCAGGTAATCGGGTTCCCCTACGCTTAATAAAAACAAACAAATCGCTATTGAAAGTTAAGGTCATATGTTGAAGGGATGAGTCAGTCGAGCGAGAAAAGGTTATTACTTATTATATAATGGATGCGTGTGCGCCCGGGGCACGATACGGAGGTACCGTTGTTCGAACAGGTTCCACGCATTACAGCGCCCTCCCCCCTCCCCTTGCCTCGACCTCCCGGCGCCCGCGCACTCCCCGCTGGCCACGCGCGTGTGCTGCACTCAACATTTACTTTCTACCCATCAAGGACCTTCCTGGCTCACCCATGTCAACACTAACTAAATCGAAGTGATGGCGGTGACCTCGCAGCTTCGAGTTTTCTCTTCATCCTGTTTAGGGTTACTAATAAGCAATGCATTCGTAGAATACAATAACAATAACGTAATTAAACCACGGCACAAGTTTCTTTCAGCTGTCTATGTCATCATAACAGATTTGTACTGAAATCAATGTCACCTATTTTCATTACAAGTTGCTGTTTCCAATTGATAATGAAAATTATAGCATAAATAAACGAAGATCAAGAATATTACATTTATGCAATCCTCAAAATTCAGAAAATGCGTTCTATTTTTCAGGAGTAGAGCAGCGTCATCGATTTGGAAAAATGTGTCATCGCCTCGTAGATATATTTTTCCAAACCTTCATTGTTTATGTAATTAGGTTCGATTCCTTTAAATCATATGAAGAAAATATTAACATATACCTACTCCTACTTCCGTCACGAATTTTCAGTCTAAATCTTAACTGTATATATCTTTAAATTGTTGTCAAATCAAAGTTAACTTTATGTTCAGCTGCGTAAACATAAAAATCGCATGAGCGAAAGCGTCGAGAAGTGGGGCTGAGTCGCAAGCGCGCGGTTCAATGACCGAGTTTTCACGGGTTTGACAGCCTTCTGTTATATCATCGGTCGTTGTCATTGTCATTGCCGAAACCGCGGCGGGTGGCGCGCATGCTAATTTGTAACTTTTGCGCTTGCGATTGGGACCACTTTTGCTTGTAGTTGTGCTTGTTTAAATTATTATTTTTTCGCTTCCATCTACATAAGTGTGCGTGTTTCATGTAATACGCTAATACTTATTTATATACATGGCTGCGATAATTTGTTCTTTCATTCAATACATTATGCTTAAAATACAATAAGTTCGATGCATTCTTGTTTCGAAGGTCAAGTGAGATGAACATGATATAATAATATGACATAAGCTAAAGAATGCGATTCAATGCTTTCATAATAAGTAATTGTATTTAGATATTTTGATTCAATTAAGTTTGCGTAGTGTATATTTGGTACTTGTATTAAGTACCAGTACCTATGAGGTCATTAATTTGAATATCATTACGTTTGTGTACATTTTCATTTCCGGAAAAATCTTTATTTTTACACACACACATAATATCACGCCTGTAATCCCCGAAGGGTTAGGCAGAGGTGTACCTTCCTTAAGTACACCCACATTTCGCCAGTTGTGTTTAACAACACAAATCCAGACTCTAGGCTGCTAGTGAGGAATTCCTAATGGAAAATCCCAATAACACTTTGCCCGACCTGGGAATCGAACCCAGGATCTCATGCTCAGCAGTCGCGCTTGCGCCCACTAGACCAACGAGGCAGTCAGGTCGAGTCGAGGATTTATTTTTACGTTTTGTAAAAATGATGTATTAAGATAGGATTTTATGTTTTATTTCGTTGATAGGACTTTGTCGGTTATCTAGATTTATAAAATCAGATAGTATTTTCAACATATAGAATGACTTCAGAATTGCAGTCAATAAACAAATCAATCGGCTGCACCACTTAAATCGCTGCAAGGATTACGTAATTTTGGCGTAGGAGGTAGACCACGTCACGTGTGCCCAATTTTCGCCTTGAAGTTGAACCTGACAAGTTCAAGGCTTTGTTTTTGCGCACCCAACAACGACGCAACAACAATACTCGCGCATGTGCGCATGTGTGCGTGATGGCCGCATGTTATGATTTCTGTAATTGCCGCCCAAAAAACATGGACTCCTCTTGAAAATTACATCGGCCATCGTGGATTTATTCAGCATTGTGTAATGGTTGCAAGATCTTAAAGATACTTATACAAATCTTTTTAGGAATAACATTAGTTTTAGTTTAGTTGGTGTTAGTACCTATGTTTATTCCGCGCCATAACCAATGAATTTGCATACCAATTAAGGTTATTTATAATTTAAAAATTTATCTATGTAGGTTAATTTTATCATGTTAGTATATAATAAGAGTAAGTAAGTATATTTAGTTTTCAAATGTGCAATATTTAAACATATATAATCAAAAAAGAGTACTTAAGTAATATTTTTCAAAATTGGATCAATTTGGTTGTAATTGCAATTTTCAATATTTTTGATTACATAGTTTAAATATGTTCTATTTAAGTGTATCAGTGTGTATATTAGTGTACAAGGTTACTGTAACTTACTACTAATTACGTTAACAAAGCCTCCAAAAAGTTAATTTATTATTGCATCTACTTACTAAGACGCGCGTTGATGTCTTTTGATGGCGCGAAGAAATTCGTAAGTAACATGATTAGTAATGATTACAAAGTTTAATTCTATGTTACTACTTAACTTATAATTAAATGTTTGTGTACTAACCATTAGGCTTACAGTCCCGATGTGATGAAGAATTAGAAGAAAATCCAAATTGTAAAATCCTAATGGGAAATGTTTGTTTATGTTTTCACTAACACTTAAAAATTAATCCACACCTCACATAAAACCGTCACTTAAAAATAAAGAAATGTATAAAATAAGTCTTATCTTGAGATCTAAGTTGCTTTCAGTCTAGTTATAAATGCAAAACGTCACTGAGTATCGTAATATTAGAGGGTCATGTTGGAGCGTACTCCGACGCGGCGTGGCGCACCGACACCTCCGGATAACTGATAAAATATAGCTCGGTTCATGGTCGGAGACGTCCTTCCTGCGCGACTACCCGTGTACAGCGTCCGCCCGCCTCGGTACCTGCGCCCGCGCAACGCTGCTCTTCCGCACTCGCCGCGCGCGCGGGTGAATGAACTGCTGCGCAAGAGCGAGACGGAACACCATGCCTCACCTCCTCCCGCACACTCCATCACCCCCCCGCACACTCCAATGCCATGGTCGAAGCTGACAGTGAATCTTACTCCTGAATCGACAAGATAATCTAGTACAAGTGTCAAAATAATTTTTTGCCTAATTCACACTTCGATTTCGCTGAAAATGTGTTCAGTCCAGAACGCTCACAAACATACAAGCAAGGTGCTAATTGAATTCTATTCTCATAATTATGACTGCAAGAACTCAAGAAGTCAGTTCTGTAGTTTGACCATCAACTGTTCTCGTTAGACTTTTAGAAAAGACTAGAAAACTGTTATGCAGTTACCACAAACAAAACTAAAGGCAATAAAAGCGATGTATATTTTCTGATCCGAATCACATGATTTGGAAACATTACTCATAAGATACACATAAAAGAGTTACTAAGAGGAAAAAAAGACAGGATGTGGAGGTAGAGAAAGATCTGGATTCATGATGTCAAAGGGGTTCTTATGACCCAGCTTCACACAGGTTCTCCCAACAGAGACCCAAAATCACTCAACGCACAGGATGACATTATAAAAAAATCATTTTTATGGCTAAAGTTGACATCCTCACAATATATGCATAACGTCTTATTTTTAAATGTCACACTCATTAACTGTCATAATATTTAATCATATGTAACATTCAGGCGAAAGAAAACAGGTATACAATCTAGATTTAAGAAGTAAAACACTCACATCCGATACAGGTTTGTTACACAAGTTGATCTAGTGTCAACGACAGGACACACACGATACTTCTGAGGGTGTGTGGTGTGACAATCATCTCACGCCCATGAGTACTGCCGTGACAAGACATGTGTCACGTCACACACAAGTCATTTATGCAAGCTTCGAGTTGTAGCGACAGCCACTGTAAAAAAAACACGTTTTAAAATCTGAAATTAAGTAAAATTATGATCGATGGGCATTTGTTTTATAACTGCTCAATCACCTCTTAGCATCTTCATGATACCATCTTTACCATCTATTAAGCATCTTTAGTGCAATATGTACTGAAGACGTTCTAATCTATGAGAAACTGTTTCTACATAAAATCTTAAATTTACCTTTTGATTTTCATCTGGCATGTGTTCGAGATTCTACTAGACTAATACGTAGCCACTAATGTTGGCTAATTTTTGTTTTTATTAATTTATCAGCGATACTGCGATCGCCAACCCGCCTCCCAAGCGTGGCGATTATGGCAAATGCCCCCTTTGTGGGAGGCCTATGTCCAGCAGTGGTCGTATTTCGGCTGAACGGATGATGAAGAATCTATCATTATTCTATTAATTTAGACATACCTACCAAATAATTTATGTTTCCCTGTCGCATGATCAATATTTTGTTTCGCATGCAACCATATTTGTACGCCTCTTGGCATAACATAGCGACCTATGAACTATAATTTAAAAACTGTATTCACTACCTATGTTACACAAATTAAAAATGTTTATGACTATGACATCATAATGCCAAAATTTTGCTCCACGCCAAATAGGCTCTCATTCCATTATTTTATTAGTGTACACAAAAATAAAGAGCATTTGATAGAATTAAATGTAAAACATAATATTAAGCAAAATTACAGCTGAGGATCTAGCTTATTACTGCTAATGATGCACTTGACCCTGAATTAAAATTAATAAGGCATAATAAGCTCGGCCCCATAACGTAGGACTAAGATAATTGGCAAAATGCGGGTAGTCGGTACTTATTATTTATATCTCTACGAGACTTGTATTGTGTAGTTTTAAAACATTAGGTTCATCATAATTTGAGCCGAAAGACGTCCACTGCTGGACATAGGCCTACCACAACATTGGGGGGGATTGCCATAATCGCCACGCTTGGCAGGCGAGTTGGCAATCGCAGTATGGTGTTAAAATGCATAGAGAACGCTGCTGCCATGCAGCATATATCACCTGAAATAGTTGAGCATATACTCATAAACGTTCAGTTAGTTGATTACCAATATTGACATACAAATAAACCTGGAAATGGTAATGAATAAAGAACAGACACCCTTTTGTTTTGCGTCGCCTTTTCTACTGTACCCAGATCTTTCTAGCTAGTTTTCCTAAATTGTATGTTTGGACAGATCAGCAGCCATCCACGTTACATCCACATGCCGCATACATGTTGTTTGTATTCATTAATGTAATTTTTTAAATTATTTATAAAGGAAAATATTCGTTGTTTTTCTTGAGCTTTTCCTATTAAATATTCATCATGACGTTGAGCAAAGATGTTACATAATGCGAGTAAAATTATAAGGATCTTTACGGCAAACCATTCGAGGCTAGTGGAGGTAGTCGAGCGGTAAAGAGCAACGATCTCTACACGGATTCTCTAGTTCTCAACAATTTCATACTTCTTTTTGTAAGAGCACGTCATTCGTAGGATTATATTTTCAGATTCTTTGACCTTATTAGGCACGCATCACTTCAAGATTCGAACGCTGTCCAAGTGAAAATTCGCGATGCTTTTTGGCTGCTGTACAATTGCTGGGCTTAAATAACATGATCAGTAGCTGATAACTTATATGATCTTATTATAGTACTTTGATACCACACTAGCAATATTACGGTTTTAAGCTTTTTGAAATCAATGTACCCTAAAAGCCTCGGTCAGTTAAGTTCAGGTCTATTAGTACGATAGTGCACTATGTATTATTACGAATAATTGTTTTCTTTTGTAAACAGCATATATGTAGTTAATTGTGAATATTCTTAACTTTTGGGTTATCAATTCACCGCGAAGTTAAATGAACCCACAGGAAAATCTCTAGTTGAAAAAGAAAGACTAAATCACGATGGAGAAATTGTAGCCGCTTACCTATTTGCTTTGCTTTATTTACCTATTTGTACATTTCCTTTGATCCATAATATGTTTATCTTATACGAGTACGATCAGTCAGATTTGTATTTTTTTTATTAAATAATAATATCTAAGCAAACACTTATTTGTAGTATGTTGTTATCATTGCTTTCAGTGCATGTAGCAGTGGTCCCCGCATGGCTGATTTTCATGCCCAGCTTAGCTTGTCTGCTAAACCTTTTTTATGTAGTTTGAAGGATAAAACACTTACAATTGGTGTGTAGGTAAAAGCCAGGTCGTTTATTTCCTTTTACTGAGCTAAGCTGTTAGCAGCACCAACCGCCTGGCAGGTATCCAAGCCACGTGTAGCAGTTACTGCTAGGATAAAGATTAAAATAGTATACGCAGCCTGGTTACTGGTACATGGCCAATCTTCTACGACCACAACACAATTTTACAAAACAATGAGATCATTTTCTGGACTTTTCTATAATAACGCAATGTTTACGAAATAAACTATGAAAAGAAATGTGGTTATTCGCAACAGGATTGATGGAAATGGTTTAAAAACACGAATAATTTGTCGTCCGATAGTTGGTTAGTTAATTAGCGTCTTAGGACCTAGTTGCTAATTTTGCTTTCATAAACTGAACAGTACGTGAGTTTTCGCTCAAACATACTGAAGTTCTAGAAACCCTTATCAGTCCTAGTTTATAACAGGGAAATTGTCAAGTCATCAGTTTTCCGAGAGCAGTTGATATTATTACGTGATACGTATGATCCTCTCCTTCAGTTTCCGATGTCAAAATCAAATACAGTATCACACATATGCATCAACAATAAAATGTTGCATATGTCTTCCGCCGCACAGTTATCAGGCGCAATCAAAGCAATGACAAAGCGGTAAATGTTTGAATTTATAAAGTGGGATTTTACAGTTACGTAAGGCCCATTACAGAACATGGAACATCTGAACAATAAAAAATATACATTATATATGCTCAATCGCAGCGTTAATCGCAGGTTTCGATCAAGAGATTTGCTCTACCTGCCGAACCCTTAACTTTTTTTAAAGGGTGGCCGTTATAATGGCAGAGTCAAAAAAATCTAACGGTCCCTTTCCACCCAAACACACATTGCAATGACAAAAACACAATGACATAGAAACTTTTATGTTTCCTACGACAAAATACTTGCAATTTGAGAAATGTAAAAAAAAGTGTGTTCGTATTCATCTTGTTTTAAAAAGTATGGAACGGCTTATTTGTTTGTTTGGAGATTTTTTGAAAGTTTTGTTTAGATTGGTGGCCTTCGTTTTTCATTTGCAAAAAATCTGTGTGAAGGTTAGTAATAAAAACCTTTTCAGTTTCATAAAGCCTGCGGCCGCTTTTCGGTTAGTCTTGGCAGCTTCTCCCGAGTTAGATTAAATTAAGCTCTCTTTAGGAAAAGGATTAAATGTGAAATTAAAAGTAGCAATGTTGCAACCCGCATCTTCATTTGTTTTAATGAAAAAAAAAGTTAAGAAAGAGTTTTATTACGCAGTAGCCGATTGTAAAAGAAAGGGGTGCGCCCTCCATTCGTGACATTGTTTAGCTACTGACCACCCTGAGGGCGGAGAACGTAGTTGTAAATAAATTGTCAGATGACTTTCTCATTGATTTATTACACTACGACAGTAGCCGTTTAACACAAAAGTCCTTTCTTCTAATGCGACTAATTGTTACAGTTTTTGTGTTGAAATCTGTAAAGAGAAGTCAGTCATTCACACAATAGATTTTTGTATAAAACTCGAATATAAATTAGCATTTCTATTCTTTGTGCTGGACAAGAACTTGATAAATATCTAGGAACGTAATTAAAATTCCGAATCGCATTTAACTTTAACGAACACTAAACTATACGACTCCTCGTGTGTTATGTAAAAACCTGACCAAAGTACCTAACGTAGAGCATAATAGACGGTATTAGGAAAAAAAGAAGTGAACGCCCAAACTGGCCAGTTGGAGGCTCCCCTCCACCGGCCGGCAGGACGCGATCAGCGATTTGGGAGCAATGTCCTCGACCTTGAAAATAGATGAACTTATGTAACCGCTGCCGCCCGAGGGCACGGAGCCTCCTCCACCAAATATTCCTTGAGTTTTTGCACGTCCCGCCAGATTACATCAACCTATGCATAAAAACTTTACCATCCTAATAATTATGATGGCCTTCTTTCCAGACTTTTGGCACGCTACGTTATTGGTATATTTGGTCTTTAACGATTAATTCAGGACAATATGTTTGGGTTTTCTAAAACTACACATTTGGGTTTTGTTTGTGTATTTCCTGGACAATCCATTGCGTCATTTTCACATGAAATAGCCAAATTTCATTAACCAGATGTAAATTTAAGCCAATTCATGTTCATTGATTATGTTAGAGCTGAGAGCCACGTGGATTAGCCGCGTGAGCCTGTGGGCTAATCGGAAGCTGGATACTTCAATGATTGTTTGCAATGTATTAACTTGAAACAGATTTGTATTTATCATAATTATGTAATACCTTATGTTAGATAAACAAAAAACTTATTAAAGGGAATCTGAACCGTAGTCACCAAAAGACAAAGCGGAGGCACCAAAAATTTTCATAAATATTTTTTTGTATTGTTCATATTCAAGCTTGCATATGTACTTTTAGCCTCTTGGCATATAATTATATTTTTATGATTACTGATGTGTACTCTTATTTGAAGAAATATAATAATTAATATCTTAGATTCAATGGTATTCATTATATTTGGTGCTGAACCAATAAGACGCAACGATTTTTACTCAAAGTAAATGCAAATTTTGCAAAAACCTTTCTACTGCATGTTTTTATTTTGCTGCTATGGTGCATGGAGTCAATATTTAAATTATCTGTGATCTGGAATTGTCACTTGTAAAGGTATCTATGAAAAAAATAACAAATCTAATATTCGTGAAGACAGTAGCAGACGTAAAAAATATTCCACCCATCATTATTATGCAATTTTTTCGTAGCCTATTCGCTAATTAATGGAACTTTATGTTAATTGAATACTCAAAGCAAAAACAAACAAAAAACTGATTGACCAAGCAATAAATTAATAAAGTAAGATAATTTAATAACGAACCTATAATGATGTTATCAATTAGCTTTCTAAAAGAAGAATTAGATTTATTTAGGTAGGTATGTTTCGTGTTTTAATAAGTACACGGGTGTTTTACATCTCTATAACGACTAGGAAGATATTCGATAAAAAGCATTTTAAAAACGATAATTAGATTCTGCATCATTTGGTTTCGTCATTTTGTCCGCAGTTATTAACAGCCGGTCTTTAAAATTGTGTAACCAAGGATAAATAAGGACAAACAGTAATAAAATAATAAATATTTAAGAACCACTGCTTACTGTTATTGTTTTTGTTATGCTGTTCTTATTCTTCAACTGTTCACTGTAAGTTTAAGTTTCTCAAGATAAAGCGTTTTGTACGCTTTCGAGAAATAGAGACTTTTTTCTCAAAATATTTCAAAACTTCTTTTTCGTTTCAGAGTGCAATATTTAATATTAAAACACTGACATATTACGTGTTGCATTACATCATATAGAATACATTTTTGGTAATACATAGTTACTTTGGTTTTGATGTGTGTTTTAAGTTTCCACATAATACTCGTCTGTAAATATTTGGTTGAAAATTCGTGAAAACACGTTCAATTACTTCTCTTAATACTAAGGCTGTATCAACAAACATATTACTACATATAACACATGCTCATAGCTTATACCTAAAGTAGCGTCAAGTTGCTAGTCAGGATGATGTCATAACCAAAAGCAAGAATGCACAAAAAAGCCATTGTGTAAAGAGTCGTGAGACTAGCTAGCTCAAGTCCACGAGCGTTGAACTCTTTTGAGTGCCGAACAGAGTCAATGCCTGCTATTAGCCAATTTATATGACGAACTAACGACGTTTGAATTGCTTTTACAAACTCCAAATAACATCCTACAGTAAATGTGAGCGGATATTTTTGACAACCCACTCATACTGACATGAAATAACTACTTCTTCAAAGCCGCACAAAGAGTTCGAGTTATTTTCTAGACTTGTAGCCAATTTGTTATGTATTGTTTCAAGATAACGTGCATGTAACCCGCATAAGTAGAGGTTTTTGACACTTGCAACAAAGACCGTGAAAAATAATGGCATGTTTAAACAAAAACATTTAATTTTGTCTGTACTGTGAAAATTAGTATTGATTTTTCAGTGAGCTCAGTGGTTACATACACTTAAGTACATACTTGTGTCATTGTCTAATGAAAAGCAACTCATTTATTTGAACTCTTTGTTCTACAACACAGTAACAGTAATATTTTGTTGAAAATTAATAAATTGATTTATGAATTAAATAATGCGTCATTTCATACATTCATACATGTGCGGTAGTCTTTCTTATTATACACGTTGCTATGACATAATCACAAATCGAAGTTTTTCTAGCCGAGGCGAGGTGATCTTTGGTTGTAAAAGTTCTGTATTTTCACGCTGTGAAGGAGTACTATCTATTAATTTAAACTAATTTGATTAAATGTCTATTATTGTAAATATGTACGTGATGTGCTGAATATATGGACTCGTGAAATTTTATATATTTTAACTCAATAATTATGTTTACGCGGAAAGTTGTACACACTTATACTCGCAATCATAATTCATCATCCAATGAACCCACAGAAAATAAAGTAGGAACTTCTGTTACAATCAAATATGAAAAATAAAATGTACGTTGTGCAGATAAAATATACATAAGTTCGGTGTGGGCAAAGATATATGTAGGTAAAATGTAGCGGAAGTATCCATTAATTGCATACTGAAATATACAGATAATTAGAAGGAATTTTACTTTGAATAATAGCCATGTATAGTTTTTCTGTTACAATATCGCTGTCCATTCCAAGGTTGCCTGGAAGAGATCGCATAAAGCGATAAGGCCACCCATTGTATATTTTGTATTATTTGATTTATTTTTTGTTATGTATTTTTATGGTGTACAATAAAGTATATTAAATAAATAATAAATAATATGACCCCGACATAAAACCAAAAATTATATTTAAGGTTGTTGTTTTTTGAGTTGCAGTAAATAATCAAAAAGTGTTGCCTAAAATAAATAAATGATAATAACTCTATTACAAAGGCCCAAATTTTTAAGTCATGTAACTTTTATCTGACGGATAATGCTAATTATATAATATTTAAGATATGGATAACATCGTCATCTCTTTTTTTTCTCACTACCTGTTTATTTAGATATTTGTGTAACTGTTTTTTCTCCCGAATAATAAAATAAATAGATATCCATGAAAGGTTTTGCTTAAACGACATAAATTCTTCCAATATTTAAAAAAAATGTGTTCAAAGTTTTTTGATTGTCGGCAAATACCATGATGAACTAACATGATGTACAAATTGAAATATTTGAACTACTGAAATCTTCTGGAAGAAAACTTTTTTTTTTTTTGGGTGGGATATTATTAAATAACTTCTCCCGCTCTGGGCGGAGTGGGAGGGCGTGTCAGACTTTTACTACTAAAACCCACCTGTGTTCCTTCATTTGCCTGTGTGCCAGGGCCACGATATCCCTTTCGGACAAACTCTCAACCCTGGCAGGCATTGGCCCTAATGGACCCCGTCAATTCGTGCTGACATTTATTTGAGGCGCGCGAGGAACACAACGCGCCATCGACCCGGGCCTGGTTCTTATGACACGGCGAGCTACCCATCAATCACCGTCCGCAGGTCCACGCCTACAGTGGCCGGAAATCGGCTTGCGACTCCCGACGCCCAGGGCGTCTCCTGCGGTGACTAGGGTCGTGACTCCCTCACGCGCTCCTTTGCGAGCATTACTGCTTCGCAGAAGGAGGTGACAGTCTTCCATGCACTATCGCTTCGAACCATGGCCTGAATCAGGGCCGGACGCGAGAGATCGCCGCCGCCGATCGCCTCCGTGAGGACACGGCGGTGCTCCGCCCAAGCCGGGCAGACCTCCACCGTATGCTCCACCGTGTCCTCCGGGCGATCCACACAGTGGTGACACCCGGGCGTGTAGGGGGGGCGTAAAGTGGGAGGAATCCCACTTTATCCTGAACAGGAACCTCCCGAAACATCCGTGTCTGGTGACCCCGTAAAGGGCCATGGACCGCACGATCCCCGCGTAGGGTTTCCGGCAGGAGGCGTTTGGACCCCCTAAATTGGGCAGGAGCCGCTTCAAGGCAGCCCCGGCCCGCTCCAGTCCACGAAGTTCCACCGGCTGTCGAGGACGAGTCCCAGGTACTTCATCGTGGACTCAACGCCAATGTGAACCCTTCCCGCAGTTATCTGGGAACCCGACAGCGGCGCGTTCCGAGAACCATAAAAACACATGACCTCGGACTTGTCCAAAGCCACCTCAAGTCCCAATTACCGGATCCTATCGACGACTATCGCAACCCCACGTGCCGCCAGTTCGGCCGCCGCCTGATGCGACCTCCTCTGGAAGTAAACCTGTCTTCATTTTTTTATGCGCATACAAAAAAAAAACAACAATGATACATTAACTGATTAATTACAAAGAAGTTGACAGCAATCTTGCAACAATATTCAATCAATCAATCAACTCAGCCTATCGCAGTCCACTGCTGGACATAGGCCTCTCCCAGGCTGCGCCACAACAACACCCTGTCCTCCGCCTTCCGCATACAGTCTGACCCACCTTCTGAAGGTCGTCGGTCCATCTAGCTGGGGGGCGTCCCACACTACGCTTACCGATACGCGGTCTCCACTCCAGGACTCGTCTGCTCCATCGGTCATCGGTCCTTCGACAAACATGACCAGCCCACTGCCACTTCAGTTTGCCTACTCTGCAAGCTATGTCGGTAACTGCGCTCCATAGCACGCTGGGTGACCTTGAATTTGTGGACTAGCCCGACTGTCAGTGTCCACGTTTCGGCACCGTATGTCATGACGGGCAGGACGCACTGGTTAAAGACTTTAGTCTTCAGACATCAATAACACAGCAACAATATTGGCAATTTTAAAATATATTATAATTTTTCATGCGACACATTTATCTTTATCAATTTTTTCACGGTTTTTCTTACGTCCCTGTTTCGGGGTTTACCCGACTAGGTACGTATATGGACATTACAATAGGCTGGCATTCCCGAAAATAACCGTGTTGTTGTGTTGTTTGTGTTTACGAAGATTATATAGTTACCTGAAACATTAACAAAAAAGGTCATAATATCTTCCATGTTTGTGCAGAATCTGTGAGACAAAATTATGCGAGCACCAAAATTTTCGTTTTAAAATCTAGAATTTTCGGAGACTCTTTTTTGCAGTGAGCTTGCGTGTATCTAAATGACTTAACACTTCTTCATTACTTGTTAGGCCTACATGTAGTATATATGTATAGTGGTGGTGATGTATATGGTTAGTAGTAAAGTTAACAAAACCGAACTAAGTGGATTGCAGATTACAGTTTGAAAAATATGGCGCGATTTATAAAAAAATTGTGCACTGTTATAATGTTTAAAATTGCCAATAATTCATGATAATATGTTTTCAAACGTTTCTAACGCTTGCATAAAACTGCCCAAAAAGAAAAAAAAAACACAAATCTTAAGCTTTTACATTTACTTGAAATTAAGTACTTAAAGCCTATTAAAGCAGAAGCATTTATTTTGAAAACGTATACGTATAAACTTACGTTATAGCTTTGATTCATTCAACACCAGTCTACATAAAAACACGAAAGTTTTGTAGTTCACACGAAAAGGAAGGACTGCCTCGTTGGTCTTATAGTTGCAAGCGCTACTGCTAAGCTTGAGGTCCTGAGTGCCATTCCCGGGTCGGGCAAAGTGTTACTAAGTTTTTCCAACTTGAATTTCTCAGTAACAACCCGGAGTCTTATCTTAGATTTGTGCCCAGTTGGTGGCACTTCAAACATAACTGACGGAATGTGGACGTACTATAGGTACACCTCTGCCTAACCCTTCGGGAAATACAGGCGTGATGTTATGTTTATGTTTTGTGAAAAAGGAATACCAAGAATCAACCTCTGTTTTTTTTATTATTCTCGGTAGTAAACCAATTATTATAACCTGGCTAAGACAGCGTGAACGAAAAGCTCTCCAACGTGTAACCCTGAATCTCTATCGCCATTTTCATTTACTTATTGTTGACTTATCGGTTGTTTTTTCTTCATAATTTGAACAGCTTAAATGATTTAGATGATGTAGTCTAAAAAGAAGAAAGTATTATGTGACTCGTGGCTGTGTACTGCGACCGCACGTAGAGGCTCGAGGTCAACGCTTTTCGACTCAAGATTAATGTTTTGATAATAACTAAGTGGATCAAACAGCGCTACGTAATTGTCTTATTATGATGTTGCTTTGGCAAAATTATATTGTTGAGGATGTTTGCGTTTCAAGTTTAAACCTCTTTATTTTGTTACAGATTTGATCTCAAGACAAACTGCCATAATATGAGCTACCCGGTGTCCGAGGGTGCATGTCTAAGGTAGGTTGCTTTTGTTTTTGTTTGCCTTAAAATATACAATAGGTAATACAGGGAATTAAATGTTGTCACGTCGTTTCGTCTCACGTCAATTACACGTTGCTTTTCTGGTAGGGACTTTTTGTTTAGCGTTATATCAGATGATGATTTGCCTTTATAAATAAAACCTTTTTATTAAAGGCCGTCGTTAATAGATTTTTTTGAAATAAAGTACTTCTTCTTCGTGTCCCTGGCACTACACTTGTTCAAATTTTGTTGGCCCAAAACTTCGCCACTAACATGGCGGTGGCAGCGCAGAGGTCACTTTGGTTGCAATTTTTGGGGCACAGGGGGCAGGATAAGAGGTGAAGCATAGTTTGTGACACAACACAAGTAAAGTCCTTTATTTTAATACCTATGTAGAATGGGTTTTAGAGCCCACCGTTCAATAATATTCAAAGTCAACATCAGACGAGAATGAAGGCTATTCGCAATACAAAGTAGATCTGATGTCATAGATCGTTCCTGGTAATCTGGTCAAACCAGCTAGACAATACAGTACTGGACGTACGATTTGCGCATACAATTAAGCTCCGACCCCCTTTGTATATTTTTCAATAAAAAATGTGGAGTGTGTCGAATCATCGAGTGCATGTGACTATTGGCGGATAAGATATACAGTAATGATGATTAATACAGTGGAATGAGGAAAAAAAATTGCATTGCTTTCTATATATTTTATAGGAATACTGGTCATAATTATGAATCCCTTTATTTAAAATAATTAAAACATTTTAATATTTTTTATTTTAATTTCGTCGTAGCTATTTTGACTTTTTGTTGAAATTCGGAATCATGCGATTTACGACAAACCTTTTGGGGATAGAAAATGTCAAAATGTTGCCTTTCCTTTTCCGATGTTATACCAAATCTTACTTACAGTATAAATTCGTATATAGGAGCATCTTTCTACCGAAATCGTACGTGAGCCAGACGCAACGTTAGTTGCATTAAAATAATTTCAAGAAAATGTCGGGCGAGGTATTGCCTAGTTTTCTATGCGTCGAAGTTGAACGCACGGCGGCGGTGCCGGCGGTGGTGGCGGCAGCAGCGGCGCTGTGCGTCGAGTCAAGGTAAGTGTGCCGACGGCCGGGTATGACCTAGTGCGGCTCCCCCACCCTGCTACTCAGTTCTGCACTCACGAAAGTTCAACGAACCTCCAGCAGAATTCTTACAGGCATACGCGACGGTTACATTACCGGAAAGCAGTTGCAATCACCTACATGCCCACAGCATCGGCCGCTCCGCACAATAGGGTTTGACTCTGTCTTGAGGCAAACGAAATCGCGGCCAATTTTTCGCTAAGCATTGTAGGATAATGCGGAATCTGGTTAGTCTGCATAATATGAATATAAAATTAAGTTATTAAATAATACGGAGTTTCAAATATTTGTATTCGATAATATTTATGTAAGGTTAAAAAAAAAAACAGGTCTTAAAAAAATACATATTCAACCATTACCCAACTACAAATGTTCTGTTAAAAATCCCATTTGAATCAGCTTCTAATAAATAGGTACATTTACAACAATAGAGCTGAAAAACGTAAAGATTTTCATTCAGCAGAAAACTTTATTACCTACTGTATGTATCAAAATTATTATAGCACGGTTGCCTATTGCCTACACAATCAGCGTACCAGATTGACCTTAGCTAAGAGCTTGCACTTGGCAAATAGAACCGTGCTAGAACAAGTTTCCTTAAGTTAGATAAACCAATGACTCGTGCAGTAAACTGTATGAGTAAGAGTGAAGGAAAGGCTTAAGCAGAAATTCGCAGCGGAAATATGTTAATTTGGCGTCTTATGTCACCGAGCGGGCAAGTTTCGTGAATCATGCGCTCACGCACAACACGTATTATACATACACCGTTATTACTTTCTACGAACGCTGATGAATTTTCCTAATTTCTTGTTTCATGCTCGAGTTTTATTGGTGGCAGTTCTCATGTTTAATTATCTTCGAGTTCTAAACTGAAGATTTGATTTAATTTTTTGTTTCATAATGTCACTTAACCTAATCCAAAGCTGCAATGCAAGAGTTTTCCAGAAAATTCCATGTAGTTTTGAAGTGCAATTTTACTTGCAAATGAAAATGTAGGAAGGAAAGGTGTTATCTATAAATACAATATGTCTGTAGTTGTATATTTTTATTTGAAGTTAGTATGAGGCTTGCAGTGGAGAGTGTCGTGGTCGGTCCGGCGGCAGTCCGCGCTGTAACGGCTCGATCGGGGCCGATGAACGCCGCTGGCCTTATTCCGGCAAACTATCGCAAGCGAGAAACGCGCCGTGTACTTTCATTGTCACCTCGCAGTACGCACACCGCCGCTCAACATTTAAACCAGCTTCTATCAGTCAAGGTTGCACTGATAAAAAAACATGGTAAACTTGTTGAAGGTAATTAATGTCACGTAAAATTTGACGTGATCATTCTGTTAGCAGTCTAGACGTAGCGAAACGTTTTCGATTAATTGTTAAATAACTGGTAAATAACATTTTCTCACCTAATTGCATAGAAAGGTAGCTTTCTTGGTAAATAAACTGCCGCTACTTTGGTGTGATTTGAGTCATTGGTAGTATACATGGTCGTATGAATACAGTCATGTTATCGCAGAAGCAGATCTGTCTGGAGAGGTCAGCTACGGTATACGATTGTACTTACGTTTCGGCGGCGCTCGGAGGCAGCGGTAACAATGGCGCAACAGTCGCGCGGCTACGTCACTCAGTGTCAAGTGCATTGAGCTCAGATAACGCTTTGAGCTTTGATCTTGAATACAATTTTACAAAAATTTATGAATTTTCCATATGAATATTTTGCCTACCACACAAAAATTTTAGAAAAATAATAGACTTACGCTACTCTTCCTGTGGGTGTCGTGCACTATAATGTTGATAGAATAACAGGCAGCATCATTCCATTCCTTTGATCATCTGCTTTTTTATTACCTAACATGGTGATTGTAGATTTTGGACGAAGCAGGTATTTCTGGGCTTCAGTTTTCAGCTGTGACTTATAATAATATGATAAATTGCACCGAGTAAGCGAGCAATATGTTACAAATATCTGCAATAGTGTTACAGCCGCTACCGTATTGGATTTACGCTGATAATGACCTGCTCTACATTAGTTCGTATTGATGTCAGTGTTGATGTTTACATTTTGGTGACAATAATCGTTTTCAGTTTTTCTTTCTCTGTTACGGGTTTTTACGTGTTTCGTAGAGGAAAGAGAGATAAGGAGGTCGAGATGCATAGTAGACGTACATCTGTGGTTACACTTTGGCCATGAGCTGTCCTAGCATAATACGCAGGTTCAATAGAATGCGAAGCTCGCTTATACTGAATGTGTTACCACTGACGTACGGTCTACTGGGGGTCTACTCCGAAGTATCGGCCGAAAGTCGGCCGTTTCTTGCCTTCCAAAGTTTCCTTTTTTGACTTTGAATCCTTATCCGGCTTCAAGTTACATTTTTTTACTTATCTCTTCGACTGTCGATTTTTTTTCTTTTGCTATAGTCAGCCATCATCAGCCGTAGTCAGGACATGGCCGAGCATTCGGCCGATTCTTTGGACTTATCTTCGGAGTAGACCTTCTGTACTCAAGAGGATTCATTGTAACCTTTATTGGTAAAGTCATTCCCATTCTAAAAGAAAAAATATTTTTAAATTCTATTTTCTTAATGAACTCCATAATTTTAGTGGGACTCTCAAAGATTAATTGTCTCACCCCTTTTTTGTTATTTGGCAGTATACGAACAAAAGTTACAGTAGTTAGGAATTGTGAGATTTTCCAAAGTCTATGCAGTAACTATATTTACCTAAGACTACAGTTATGAGCCAATTATTATAAGGTAAACTCTTTGCCCGCGATTTCGTCCTTATAAAAATTTATTTCTTATAAATAAATAACATTATCAGTTTCATTTACCTAGATAAGTACACCGAAGGAAACACATTTTTCAAACATATTGTGTTAACCTTTGTAACCCCAAAATGGGTTGATTTTTGAAAAAATCGTTTGTGCCCTTTCCATTATTTGACCCTAAGATTATTTAGACCAATTTTCGAGTTAATCGAAGTAAACTGTAAATTTAAACTTGATTACCCCATTTCCCCCACTTAGGAGTGCATTTTCGAGAAATCTAAACACACGTAATTCTTTTTTTTAATCAAATCATTTATGCCAGTTCAATCGAACCGCGTGTTAAGATTCTTCTATTCATCATACACAGTGGTAGCACATTTGTCTAGCAAGGGATTATGCTAGCATAATCCCTTACTAGACAAATGGTATTGAAAATATAAGATATTTGCACTCTGCAAGCGTGCCATAAGAAATGGATTTTCCCCGATAGTATGCCACTTTCTCAATATTTTTCAGTTTCTATGTTGATCTGGGAATTGAAGAAAAACATAGTGTATCGGTTGTGGGAAATGGGTTGATGATGTGCTCCTATGTAGTAACTAGTACGTTAATTTGTACCTACTGATGATCATATTCTAACAGACTGTCATTATTAATGTGCAAGGCAACACCTTGTTACTAAGTGAGCCTTAGAGCAGTGCTAAATACTAAGGGCACAGACTGTTAGTGATAATGGTCAGAACTAGAGATAAAGAAACATTGTTGGGGCCTTTTGCCCCAACAATGTTTCTTTATCTCTAGTTCTGTTGGTACAGTTATACTTCTTATTCAGAATAAATCTTTTGACCGTGGGAATGTAAAGGATTTTCCCCTCTGACTGTGTCAGTTGCAACGACAGCGGGCAGTAGTGTTGTGAGTTTAATTCATGGTCAAATGATTAACACATTATAATTTATAGGTAAAAGTTATAAATGAAAAAAAAAAAAACAATTTAAAAACATAGTTTATAAATTCTGAGAAAAAGTAGTAAAGAAAAAAAAAACCTATAGAAGTGAAAACTAGCGTTCGGTGACGATGACGCGAGTTCCATGATTTTTGTTCACCCAACAAGTGCTCAAAGCGCCTAAAGACGCCATTAAAAAAAAATGTTGTAAAAAACATGTTTTATAAATTATGAACTACTTGTAATTGAAGTAATCTAGTAAGTTAATACTCACACTTATTAACATAACTCTAACATTTAAAATATAACTTCATTATTACAATGATGATTATGTAGGTGATACAAGCTTTAGCTATTTTCTTATACTTTGTATAAAGCTGGCCTTGTTTCTCACAAGCCTATATAAAATTAACACGTTTTTCCATTTCTCTCTAAGTTCGTGCTGGTGAGTGAAAACCGCATGGCCGCGCGGACGTCATTCCACTTTTCCGAGGCGTCGTCGGTGATTTATAAGGCAACCGGTGTTACTTGAGCTCCGTCATTGAAGCGGGTTTTCCTTTTGTTATGTGATAGTTCGGGAGCACGAGGCGGAGCGGGAGTTCTAATGACGCTGGCTACTCTAGACGTATCCGCAGAAGCGACGACGCGCCGCCGATGCATTTCGCCGCTGCAGTGTGCAGTAGGTAAGTGTGTCAATGCACTCTAATCCCCCCCATCCTTCTCTCTGCAATCACTCATGACAAGTTCAACTCGTCTAGTCTCCCCGAGCCCTATGTGGAACAAACTTACCACGCAAAAACTCTTGGTACTCACAGGTATGAATGCACTAATGATTGATAATAGACATTGCTTTCTGCATAAAGTTCTGAACAACTCAAATAATAGAGAAAGTAATGTAGAATATGTAGTTAAAGGTTTTAATTGAAAATAAAGGAACACTTTATTACGTTTTAAAAGTCCTTGATTCTGTAGAATAAAAATTACGTAAGTGTTAGAAAGTGTGACACTTAATTTTCTTGTAAACTAAACAGTAATTTTATAACAAAGTACTTACAGTGAAATGGTAAAACAAGACTAGTACTTGTAAAATTACTTGATCGATATACCTAAACAGTGAACGTTACATTAAAAATTTTGAAACTTTTAAAATGTTTCGAAGAAAGTTGGAAATATATATAAAACAAGTTTTCTGTGTTTATATTTATGATCGTTTGTTGTAAGTAAGTTGTAACAATAAGAGAAAATTAATGAAACAATTAGTGTTGCAAATAAAGTAGTTAAGCGATAGCCGTCAGGCATTGGGAGATGCAATAAACGGGTTCGTTAGCCTGTCTCGTTTTCATTAGCGTGTACCACCGCGCCTGCGCAGACGCTAGTTACGACTGAAAAACGTTGATGTTACATCGCACACGTCTTTATCAGCCATCTACCGAATGCATACTTGGGATGAGATCAATATTTTAGAAAACCATTTGTGGTATTTTATGGCTGTCTGTAGGTGCAGTACACTCTCTACTTCGCTTCATAACATGAATATCCTGTCTGAAATCATCTTCTTTAATGTCTTCAAATTCACTAACCTACTTATTATGTTTAGTATGCAATGCTTTAGTGGTAATTGGACAAAGCCTACTTTTTGTTCAATGCTCGATAAAGTTTCAGACTAGCATAAAAATTACATTAAATTTTAACAAGGCTTAGGTATTTCTTTTGTCTTTACACAGTGTTGTAAATCATGGTGTTGAGGGTTACACAGACAGGTGGGTGCGAGCGCAGTGCGCCGAGTTTCCTATCCGTATCTAGGCGAGTGACAGTAGCGGCTTGCGAAAGTGCACATAATTGGATCGGCGCTTTAGAAAGGGGGTTATGAGTTTGTAAGTGCAACGAACTCGCGTGCATTTCATCGGGAAGATGCAGTTCAGTCAGCGTGCGTGGAAAGCGCGCGCTTCCAGGAATCGGCGGCTCGTCGACTCGTCGTCGCGCGCTCGTCTCTCGCTCTCGCCCGCGCTCTATAAGGCGAAAAGTGAAAATAATTATACTAAACACCAACACCTCGGAAAACACATGCTATATGTACTATCATACACTTATATTGTTATCTAATTTATAAGATTATCTTAGCACACCTGACGAGTTATCAAAATATGTTAGAGTTATCTATGTCTATGCCAAATAAGTAGAACACATTGTCTGATATTGTGCACCTTGTGTAAAAACACAACACCTGGTGCACATTGTTGTTCTCGGTTTCTGTAAAAAAACGACAGCTATTATAATAATCATTATGCAACTGTTAAACAAACGCGATATAACGGGGCCAAAGGGTTACGCGACCATATGGCCCGGTGCCGGATATGGGTTAAGTAATCACAGGCGTTTTTTTGCATCCTCTCTATTAAACCCCTTTCTTTTGTTAATGCCATAACAGTACAGTTTATAAAAAAAGTCGGCGTTTGCACGTATGGGCGGTATGTTAATTGCATCGGTTAGAATCGATGCCATCCCAGTTTGGTTCGTGCTAATGTCATTTTTTGCTGATCACTACAGATCAACAGATGCTTTTTTCGTTAATTATATATTTACTCTTCCAACGAACGGATACATTTGCATCTGTTAGTAGTTGGTAAATATGTGTTTTATTTAAAACAAAACGAATTATTCTTTAAAGATCTAATGCATTTACAGTTCTACTAGAGAAATACGAAAATGAAATAGAATACGTGTGCAATTATCAGTCAGATAACTTAATCAGTATTTATCCGGAGGAGGAGAAACAGGCTATAAGAGATTTGAGGCAGAGGTTTTATATTTATAAAACCTCTGGCTTATAACTCTTGCGGTGTTAAAAAAATCTTACGGCGTATCTAAGCTTTAGGTATTTACCTAAAGCTTAGATACGCCGCAAGACTTTTTTCTTCTGCCATTGGACTTGTCACTCACGGTCATGAAAATACAAAAAATACGTATCGATGTTACTAAGTGAAAATGATTTATATCTACCTGCATTTGGTTATCAAAATCCGTTGTAAGCAGATGTATTTGAACACCGTTATTTATTTACCCTATGGTAAAAACATAGGTAAAAATAATTATACTTTCTTGAAAGATACTTTTTTAATTAATTCAAGACGTGGATCACACTCAAAAGCTTACAAATATAAACTTGGAGCTTTTCGTTAATTGTCATTTGTTTGGGTTAAAATCATAGTCAGGAAAAACCACAACGCTTAAATATTTGTTAATAAAAATTATAAACAAAATTTTACAGCTCCTAAACCACAAATACTACCTGAGTGTCGAACATAAACAAAAAGTGTACGTGGTCCAAAGATAATATGGTATTTAAACCTCAAATTGGTCACAGACCGGAGGAAAAATGACCGGCCATATATCTTCCTAATCTTTTGTACTTAAGGGTCCGTTCGTTCTGAGAAACAGCTATTACTATAGATCCCGGTTCACGAGAGGGACTGTTACTTTGTAGCGCGCACTGCATGACGGCAAAAGTGCATTTTTGTTGGAAATGCAGGCAGTGACGTCACAGAGAGTACGTCACACGCGGGTTGGCTCCCGTTACTCGCACAAAGGGCTCGTAAACAAAGGACCTCTAGTTTGACCACAAAGTAGCTGCTCCCTGCACATTGCTTTGAGCGTGAAGCTATAAATCAATCGGTAACGGGAAATCTTGTTTGTTTGTTAACATCCATATGTAACAGATTGGTTTGTATTTGTGTTAAATAAGTACAGTACATTATTTAAATGTTATGTCGCATTCATTACTTACGTTTTGTTAGTTGATTGCACTAATAAACAATTAAGATTGAGTTTTATGTGTAAGAACACATAATACTCCTGTATTATCCTTATTTACTACAATGGAACTTTCAGACACTATATTTTACACGATTCCGAATTGCTACAAAAACTAAAATAAGTCGCTAAAATATAACGCTTTTCCTGGCTCAAAGGAACCAACTAAAATATCATAATTAAAATGAACCGAAAACATGTCAGAGAGGCATCATTAAAAGTGAACGCATGCCGACGGGCCGAGGTTCAAAAAAAGTAAAAGAAGGTATGAGTCCCGTTAGAGGCCGGTATCCCTCGGAATGCGGCTGTGGATGCACCGATAGATAGGTCGGAGGCTCGCTGCGCTTCGAATTATTACCTGATGGGCTGCCTTCTATTACGTAATGAAATATACAGTTACATCGCCGACGCGTGCTCAGATTTTGTTGATAGGATGCATTACTTTACTGTATTATGTGAGCATATAGCACAGAAAAATTTCATTAAGTTTTCCAATTTTTTAATAACAAAACGTTCGGTTGCTTCTATCACTTCTATAACTTTTGAATCGTGGGAGTATTCACAAAAGCATGGTCACTATAATAAACCTCAGTCCCAAAGCAAATAACTTC
This sequence comes from Tiliacea citrago, assembly GCA_963921375.1. Taxonomy (NCBI): domain Eukaryota; kingdom Metazoa; phylum Arthropoda; class Insecta; order Lepidoptera; family Noctuidae; genus Tiliacea; species Tiliacea citrago. Next base: position 15,231,309 of record OY992785.1, read on the forward strand.
TCTAAACAATTCACATGTTCTGTATGAAATCAAACCAGATACTTGTGGCGGAAACGTCAATCGCTCAGCTACTGCATCTATCGATTTATCATCTTTAGTTTTAATAATAATACCAGCCTAGAGCAATTCAATTTCTACATTTATATCTGTAATATTTATGGTGTACATAATAAAGAGTATTTTATTCTATTCTATTCTAGAACGGTTCCACTGCAGGGCTAAGGCCTATTCTCGTACAGAGAAGACATGAGCATTGATTGCACCTAGTTTGCTCAAGGCGGGTTGGCGATTTCAGACTTACATTAATTATTACTTAAACTTTTAAAGAGGTAAATTTGTGAATTTTGTGTAAAGGGGGTAATCTTCGAATTAAGGGAGAAATTTCGGAATCTGATCATTCGTTACTGATCAGATTCCGAAAATTCTTTCACTAATGGGAAGCTACAGTATTGCTGAGTGACATAAGATATATTTTAAGTTAAAACAGCACGCGGGCGAAGTCGCGGGCAGAAGTTAGTTAGTTAAGTCCAGGTTTCCTCAAGATGGAACCGTGGAGTTTCTTGCCGGCTCTTCTCTATAGGAAATGACCAATTGGAACCGTGCACCTAGCTTGTGACGTTTCATAAGTGCCCATGTAGGTTTATGTGAAATAAAATATTTTGATTTTGAGGTTTTCCTTCAACAACAACAACAATCATTTATTCTCTCTTCACAAAGCTGAGTTAAAGCTTAAAGTTAATGTGTACAAAAAAATGTCTCAGCTGTATTCCACCTTTGTGAGAGACTGGTGCCTGATATAGGTTTTTGGGAAAAACCTGTGTTACAGGTCAAAGTCGAGGTCCTTCATCAGAAATATCCAAGATAAATTCAGACAGTCCATTTGAATAGAAAATGTTACACATTGGTACTTGGCGGGATTGGAGCCCACAATTATCTCTATAATATTGCTTGAGCCATATTGCAGGCAAGATCAGAGTAGGTCCAATAAGAATCGTACCTACGGATCAGTACAAAATTGGAGAAAAACCACTACACCCTTTTGCTAGTCAAGAGGCACAAGAAAATTATTATTTTGTGCGCAATAATGAATCAAATTAATAGATAGATCAGAGGTTCTCAAACTTTTTTGGAGACGGAACCCTTTTGGAAAACGAAATATTTGACGGAGCCCTAAAGTAATCAAAAATGGTTTTATGTGTATTCTTCATTAATAATCATATTACTTGACATTAAAATTTGCATATTTTTTTTACTTTATGTTGGAATATTTAGATTGATACTATTTTACTCAGGTACCAGAGTAAAATAAAATATAGTAGATACCGCTTTAGTATTTTTTTTATTCTGGCCAGTATTTTCGTGGAACCCCCACAGAGCCTTTGCGGAACCCTAAGGGTTCCGGAAACAAACTTTGGGTATGGCTGAGATAGATTAACGACTCTGTTCTATACTTTTACCTGGCTACCACTTCGTTTTACTGATTTATCGTAGTGTAATTCAGAATTATTAATAGTTGTAGTTGTGGCATGTTATATTTATGGGCATCTAGCTAACTATCTAGCTATCTTAGACCAACGACATTAAAAAGGTGGCTGGGACAAACTGGATGCGTAAGGTGGAGAACAGACTGTTATGGCGCAGCCTGGGAGAGGCCTATGTCCAGCAGTGGACTGCGATATGCTGAGCTGATTAATTGATATTGATGGTATTTTTATATTTATTACATTAGGCATTGGTTAGAAAAACGAATAATTTACCTATTATATACCTAAATCTTTACATCAAAATCTTCGTACCGATAAATATTCCGCCACCGATGAGTCTGCAACTTTTCACGATGCTACGACGGTCGCTTCGGAAGACTCTTTTTGTTTACAGTCCAAAATGTCCATCGATGCCAGTTAAGTCGCAACAGATACGAAACTTGACGATGATAGATAGATAGATATTAAATATTTCTTGCAAATTGATAGTTTTGGTTTTGACACCGAAACTGATGATTTGCAAGAAATATTTAATATTAACGCGATCTTACGTTTACATATAATAAAAATTAATCATCGTAAAATACTCTTATAATTTATTTATTTGGTTCACCAACAATTATATAGAAATCAGAATAAAGTGTAACAATTACTTATAGGTAAACTCTGCATGCACACAAAATATTGTTGTACCTTACAAAAAAATATAAAGAAATAAAATACTATATTATAAAGTTGCACTGAATAGAATTTAATAAACTAATTAATAAAAAACTAATTAATTACTAATTAAAACAAAATCAAAACAAACAAAAACGAACTAAAAAACAAAATTAGGAAATACATAAAAATTAAAAATAAGTAGCCTAAATTCACCCACCCAGTGAGATAACGCAGGGCCAAGAAACTCAATGTTCGGGAAGATACTTATAAAAGTGAACTTATGAAGTAATGAATGAAGCACCTATATCATCGAGATAGATACGAGGGTGACACTGAAAGTTCTTAGAAAATAAAAAACTGATCAAACTAGCAAGTTATTAGTTTTATTATATCTTTTTAAAATAGTGTCCATTTACATCAATACATCGCTGCATCCGATGGGACCACTGAGAAACAGTGAATGATTTTTCCGTTCACTGCTGAGAAAAGCACTTTGCCCACTCGTCTTTAGGGGTCTCTTCGACGGCATTTTGAAACGCAGCCACTGCTTCCTCGGCGTCCATGAAACGTTTTTCGAAGTTTTTCTTTGAAGAATACAAGTGGCAAACAATTGTTATTGTACCACTCTGCAGAAACTGTTTTTCGATCCTCTAAAACAATTGTTGCGTAATGACCTATCTTTCCGAAGAACGAGGCCACCATCTTTTTTCCCACGCAACTCCTCGGAAGGAAACACCCAGACAGCAGACTGTCTCTTAGTTTCAGGATCATAACAATAAATCCAGCTTTCGTCACCCGTAAGTATGTCGAACACAGCATTTGAGTTACTCCTCGCGCACATCTAGGAGTGGCGCGAGGAGGCGAAACGTCGGGGCGAAACTCCACTGCCGCGAGAAATCACGGCATAGCGGACAGAGCTCCGGCGGGATCTCATGGCGACATGGAGAGTGCGATTGTCGCAACCTAGCGCTGGGCACGCCACAATTGTGGCGATAAGTCCCCTCTTTGAGGAGTGGCTAGAGAGGCGCCACGGTGTCCTCACCTTCCGCCTGACGCAGGTCCTCACCGGACACGGTTGTTTGGGGACGTTCCTGTTCAGGATAAAGCGGGAGGAAAAGCCCGGGTGTCACCACTGTGTGGATCGCCCGGAGGACACGGCGGAGCATACGGTGGAGGTCTGCCCGGCTTGGGCGGAGCAAGGCCGTATCCTCACGGAGGAGATCGGCGGCGGCGATCTCTCGCGTCCGGCCCTGGTTCAGGCCAGGTTCGGAGTGAGAGTGCATGGGAGGCCGTCACCTCCTTCTGCGAAGCAATAATGCTCGCGAAGGAGGAGGCGGAATGCGTCAAAGCGTGCGAAAGGTTCGCCGAATTCCGGCCACCGTAGGCGTGGGCTGGCGGACGGTGAGCGATGGGTAGCTCGCCGTCCGATAAGGACCAGGCCCGATCCGACGGCGCGTAGTGTTCCTCGCGCGCCTCAAAGAGATGTCAGCACCAACTGACGGGGTCCGATAGGGCCAATGCCTGCCAGGGTTGCGAGTTTGTCCGAAAGGGATATCGTGGCCCTGGCACACAGGCAACGCAAGGAACACGGGTGGGTTTTAGTCAGTAAAAGTCTGACACGCCCTGAGCTCCGCCGAGAGTGGGAGAAGTTATTTGATAATTTCCCACCCAAAAAATAAAAAGCATTTGAGTCACGTCCGTTAAATTTTGAACCATTTCACGACACCAATCAACACGACGGAGCTTTTGGGCCTCTGTCAAATTATGAGGTATCCACCGGGCACAAAGCCAAATGTTCATGGAGAATTTTGTGCACTTGACTCATACCGATGCCTAAGCTTGTCCGAATCTGCTGATAAGTCACTCTTTTGTCAGTCTCGATCATACGCCGCACAACACTGATGTTATCTTCAGTCGTCGCGACCACGTTTAAACTCATTAAACCAGTTGTAAACAGTGGCACGAGATGGGGCTTCATCGTGAAAGGCCAATCGAAGTCTATCATAACTTTTTGTTGACTTAAATGACATCGAAAGTCATAAAAAATCATGTTACGAAAATTTTCTCGCGTTAGATTCATGCTGATATGACACAAACAATTTTAAATTTGCCGCCAAATCTTAAACAAATGACAAATTAATAAAATACATACACAATAATATTGGAATGGTCTAACACTGCAGAAGGTTAAAACAATTCGCGATCTGGGAGTCTGCCTCGACAGTCAGCTCACTTTCATTCCCCACATAGACAATACAATGATATACATAGACAATAATATGTTAGGATTCCTGAAGCGTATGTCATGACTTTAAGTATTTTCATACCCTTAAACTTCTCTACTTCACCCTCGTCAGAAGTGTACTGGATTATACATCACAGGTGTGAATACTTATCAGGTCTATATCGATCGAGTCGAACGCGTCCAAAAAGGCTTCACTAGGTTCTTGCGGTATAAATCGAACAGCTGCCCCAACACAACTAATAATCCTGAAAGACTGAGTCACTTCAACCTTACATCTCTCGAATACCGCAGAAAAACTATGGACCAAATTATGCACTTTAAAATTGTCAATGGACTGACCCATGCTCCAAAACTTCTAGAAGACATAAATATATCTGTTCCCCGTTGTAGTCAACCCAGGCCCGACCGCAAATTAGATGTGTTTGCACCTTTTACAGCTCGAACCAACCTCGGCCGATCAGCGCCATTGGACCGTTTGATGAGAACTTATACTGAAAACCACTCTCGCACCAATAGCATTGACATCTCAATCATCTTTTGCAACTTCTTATTTGAATTCCATCATTAATTTGTTGTTCTTTATTTTTCATCATTTATTCTTTGCTAGAACATAAACTTTTTAATTTAATATAGCTAATTAATTTTTAATATAATTTAATTTGATTCATTTTACTATATTATTATCGATTAATTTGATTTTATTGTTATTATTAATTTATTTGATTTTATTATTAGTAACTTATTTGATTGTATGATTATCTTTATGTCTGATAGGCAAACTATGTAAGTGCTGTGCACACCTTTAAGTGATAAGTTCATTCTAGTAATTATATATATTATGTATGTTTATGTGAATTAGTCGTTGGAGTGCCGTAATAAATAAATAAATTAATATAAATTAAACAGAAAATTTAAAGAAAATTATTGTCTGTGTGGTGCCGGGCATAAAGAATAGCACCACCCTATTTCTTCCCGTAGGTGTCGTATAAGGCCAAGGGACTTACTAGAGAATGGGCAGCAGCATTCTCTATGCATTTTAACACCATATTGCGATCGCCAACCAAGCGTGGTGATTATTCCCTTTGGGGGAGGCCTATGTCCAGCAGTAGACGTCTTTCGGCTGAAATTATGATGTTGATGAAATTAAACAGAGTAGGGTAGCTTAGTCCACCCTGTCTAACTCCACATTCCATCACATACTCATCCGATACTTCACTTGGCCATTTTACACAATTAACTTGATGTGTGACCCTACCAGTATTTAAAACACTCAACAACTCACTAGGTACATTCGCGTCACACAGTTTATACCATAACTTGTCATAAGACACAATGTCAAATGCCTTTGACATATCCAAGAAAAGGGCAAAAATAGGAGTCTGGTTGCATGTATAATTTTTACAGACTTTTTGAGACATCAAATTGCAGTAGCATTAGATAAACCCACGTTGAGCATCATGGAGCCTGACATTATTCTTCAAAAAGCCATTCAACAATGAGTAAAAAACTAGCCACAACCGTGGCTAAGGAGATTGGTCTGTAGTTAGCTTGATCCGATATGTCACTAGTCTTATTTTTAGGGTTCCGTAACAAAATGGTAAAAAGGAACCCTTATGGTGAGACTAAGTCTGTCTGTCTGTCTATCACAGCTGGATATCTCAAGAACTTCTAATGCTATCAACATGAAATTTGGAATAGTTTTGGATGACGTTTACCCAACTATTTTTCAAACAAGAAAGAAATTTAAAAAAATATATCGTTTTTGCAACAGGGCCTGAATCCTTTAGAAGTCTTAAAAAATCGAATGGAGTGTAGTAGAGCATGTGGGGTATCATATAAAAGAGCGCTGTTTGTACATTCTCAAACATTTTTTTTAGGAATCATATTTTTCGACTTTTGATGAAAAATGTAAAAAAAATACCGTCCCGTCCCCCGTATCTCCGAAGTTTGCATAGAGAAAAATCTGAAATTATTCTATGTGATAGAAGTTTATGTAAAGATTACAGGACAAATAAAACGATGTCTCTAAATAGCACAGATTTTCTGCAATCATCAACATCATATATACGTACGGAACCCTCGGTGCGCGAGTCCGACTCGCTCTTGACCGCTTTTTTTTTTTACAATAGTAACTACAATAGTTTGCATCACGTCGTTTGGCAGCTAAGCATGCGACACACAACAGTTATAAAATAATGCCAGTGCTAGGCAAATGGATACCTGCATACTTTAAGTGTTCCACACTGAGCCCGTCGTGTCCCGGGGACTTTCCGCGCTTCATAATTATGTACCAATACATTCTTTATTTCTTTTGCTGTGTACCTTATTATAAAGCTTAGTGACGGAGGCCGCTTAAGTTCACCGTCGTCTGAGGACGGGCCCAGTGGAGATTTGATAGTAAACAAGTCTTTAAATAGGTTTGAGATCTCCGCCACATCAGTATGACCTTGAACGCTAACAAGAAAGCTAATAAGAAGCTATAAAGAAACGCGTCTGAAGAAGCTATGGTTCAAGCTGTTTGTACTTTTCCAGAAGTCTTTAAAATTATTAGTATGTACTATGTAGGGAAGCTATCTTGTCCTATACCTTTATGTTTTGAGTAAGCATAAAAATCATAATAAAAACCAAATATAAAGGCCTTACAATTTGAGTTGCACTAAAAGTACCTGCCTAAATGGAATTCTGAAGTATACAATGTTCGTTAAATTTCAATTTGAGTAGATGGACTAAGTGATCGGATGGCAACGGCCTGTTTATGTGGGATAACCATTGACGTGTTTCCTGGACAACCTTCGTTTATACTTAAGGAAATCTCGTCGGTCCATAAACGGATTAAAGATTATCATGATCTGATTTCGTCCTTTATGAGACCATAATTATATTAATTATAACGTAGATCGTTGATGCAGCCAAGTATACTATTTCTGTATAAAACTAGAGCATTTATAATAAATCTCTCAATATTGTGGAAATTGCAGTGCAGACATGACACATTTGTCCATCGCCAAATAAGTTTTAACAAGGAATAATTTTGACGTTTAGGAGGCTAGGGTGAATCTTTGGGTTCATTCAAGCAATCGAGTCTGGTCAAACCATGCTGGGGTCGGTGCATTTCATTCATTCATTAGGCTGCTTCGGCTTTTCTCTATTCCTGGTTTTGGTTTTACCTCTAGGAAGAGGTAAAACCAAAACTAGGAATATAGAACCACCAGAAGGTGGAAGTTAAATGTGAAAAATTATAATAAAAAATAAAAATAGCTCAAAAGAAATTAAAATTAAGTGATGAGGGAATTATTATTTATTCATAAAACTGTAACAATTAAAAATCGTATCACATAAAAAAAAAAACAAGTAGGTTCTTAAAAGGGTATTGTCTCTTCGCATTTCTTAACATTGATACTGAATCATGTCCAAAATATTTACACCGTCGCCTCAACCTAAGTTACATTTTCATAAGCTCCAAAGGTAAATGTGTCAATAAAACGTCCTAAATTATGAAGCATGACTTTTGAATTCTGCTGCTCGATAGTTCTATAATACTTATTTAAATGGCTTGAAAACCGTACCATCTTTAAATAAAAAATTTGCAGAAATCTATCACAAAATCTTAGCAATTTGATGTATTTATTCCAAATATAAGAGGTCTAGGTTTAGCGTGAGGTAACAATTTCTAGGTTACCGTATCATAGTCTGAATAATAAGTTTAATAAATAATAATAGGTCTAATAAGTTTCGATGCTACTGGCCTGACCAAACTAGACTAAAAATGAATCAGCGCAATGCTTTCACCTGCCAGATATTTTCAGTCATTGGCAATTAATAGTGTGCGAAGCAATGTAAAGAAAAGTCATAGACGTAGTATAAATTAATTATTTTTCTAGAAAAGTGGCGCACAATAATTCTCGTGGGCGGCGTGCGCGACGCGCGGCGCTGGCGTCGCAGCGCTCGCGCATTGCTAGTAGGAAAGTTGTTTATGACGTCGGAAAGTGTCACGTTGAACCATGGTGAACCGCGACCGGTGTCTTCCGCAGTGGCTGGCCTACTCACCAAATTGTCATTCTATCAATCCGTCACCATGACTTTATCTTCGCCATCTGAATGAAGGGTACATTTGCAGAGCTCCAAGACGTCTCATGCTCTTACTGTTGAACGATTTTACCCGTCACATTCACCGTAACTCTTCTTTGTCCTAATGAGATTTGGCAAATGTACTGGCACTGTTTCGTGTCTTCGTTTCGAGTTCGTAATGCTTAGTCTTATTTCACTTATTACAGCATCGTCTAGATAACGCAGGAATATAATTAGGAAGCTTACTTGTCAATTTCCATCAGAATTTCGGTGTGCTGTCAAAGTTGCAATCAACATTTAAGTAGGTATCGTATTTTTAAATCGGTCTCTCGAATAGGTTTACAAAATGTTTGTTTTATATAATATTAAATATGAATTAAATCATTACGGTTGTGTTCTTTTGAATCAATACAAAAAGTTTGTCATCACATTTATGATGCTTTTTATGAGCTTTAATTTTTTATGTATTTATTCTATTTTGTAGTATTTTACCAACCAACTTGCTTATTCTCCGACTTCCTTACATTATACAAAGAATAATAGAACTGTAAAAAAAAAAAAAACTATTTTCTACAAAAATAATATGCTTATTATATTTGAATATAGCCATCATGTTATAAAAGAGATGATGGCCGTGGGCCGTCATAGTTTAGTTGTAAGTGTTAGTTTGGACGCGCTGCCGCCGCGGCAGGCGTGACGCGAATCATCGACCTCTCTCGCCATTTGTAATGTTCGGTGGCGAAATAGAGGTCATTGACAAGGCCTAGCTCGCACCACCATTATACCATTTGAACCAACAATGTTTATTCAACGCTCTGTTCCCACTACATCAGTTTTCTTTCGAATGAAGAGTAATGGAAATATAATACGTGTTAATGAAATCCTTCTTATGATGTTTTTGCATTACATCCGGCTTTTGCAAAACTGACAAGTAGGTATACCATCCATTGTCATAATTTTGGTTTTGTTCTTTCATTGAGAAGGGTGTAATTTATATCCTGAATTTCATAAATATTTGGATTTATTTCTAACACGGTCCTCCAGATTGACGTTGTCTAAGAACTATGAGTTTAGCTGACATGTTGTCGAGGCATTGAATTTTTTGTGTGTATGTATGAACAATGACTTGTATAGCTAGTCGTGATCTAAGTTGGCGGAATGAGGGGCTTTGTTCGCAGGGGTTGGGGGAGAGGGGGGGGGGTAGGCGGCACGCACACTACACTAACGAAACGAAAATTTGTGAGGTGAACGAACGCAAGTGGCCGCGCAACCAAACGTCAGGTTGATTCACTTTTCATCTACGCTCACTCTGTTATGGATATTGTAAACTCCTTTATTTTTGATATAATGAAAACTCACTTTTTACATCTTGGCTGTTTCTGTTTCTGTCATTTGTTTTTTATTTTGACGCACTGCTGCATTTCGTGTCCTCTCTCGGTGAGCTTACCTGTGTTAATGAGAAACGCCTTGTTAAAATAATTGTAGATTCAGGAGTAAAAGGCATACGAATTAAAAATGTTCTAGGCTTGTTTATGTACCTATGTGTATAGCGTAACAGGCATAAAGAAGAAATATTCCAATAATAGGTTATTTTAGTACCAGTAAATGTCAATTGCTAAGAAAATGGGAAGTTTCTAAGTAGTACTCCCTTCTTGCAGAGACTTATAGTGGCTATATGCAGTAGCGGACTGCTGAACTGAGACAAGCTGTTGATAAATGTTTCATATTAATGTGGTTGCACTAGAGGAGTATTCCAGTTATCCAAACATAAAATTAAATAAGAAACCGGGTAGGGTACAGTACGGAACCTGAAAAAAACCAAACACGAAGGAATTGTGTTCTTTAGGAAAGAGTAAACAGGAAGGTGTTGGGTTAGACTCCAGTAAATAAACATAAATTGTACATAATTCATCCTGTAATCTCCACTCGCGCGCTGGATGAGCATATAACATTTTATAATAACGCGCAAAGTATGAGTTTTTACTTTTATCGAGCATGTGAGTTGCGGTCATCGACCCCGCGGTGTCCGTGTTTGGCGGGAATCCACAGTTCGCGAGCGCGGATTATTCTGACAAGCCACGTGATGAAGGCTGATGACGACTTTAATCAGGACCACTTACATGGGTTTTTACTTCTTATTATTTGACATGTGTGATTCATTGTTAAAAAAAATTACGAAAGAGCTTTTACATTTCACCGAAAAATAATCATGGCTGTTAAACAAATACATTTATGTTTCAATATAAATCTACAAAATGCATACAATTACAAATTGTTTAACGTCTCGATTAGCGTTAATAAAACATTATAAAAGTAAAGATAGCACAAAGCGTGTAATAAAAGTGTTCACAGTGTGAGAAAAGTGCTAAGTAGATAGCAGTTAATGATGAGGTGAAGTCAATGACTGCAGAATCAAAGAATGAGTAAGGAATTGGCGTATATAGTGGCGCTGACAAGTGGCAAATGATAAAAGTAGGTTTGTCATAACCAAAAAAAATTGCTAAATCTATATAGTTTGTGGTAGCAAAAAAAAAAATGTGTTATTCTTGAACATATTTCTCAGAACTTGGTTGTTACCAAAACACGTTTAGAAATAAAATCCCTATACAAATTAACTTTAAACTAACCCTTTACTTTGAGTTTTAATCCAAAATATCTATATTAAATATCATCGTACGGTTGGTATTTAATTAATAACAAGAATGTCTTATTTGAATGCAGAACTTGGTTGTTTTTTTATTTTCGATTAGGTACTCAACTAATTTTTGACTAAATAGATAATTGCTTCATATTTTGCAATAAATTACAAGCGTTGTGTCATCGCGCTTCTGTATGCAGTCTGACAGTGACCGTGGTTTAGCTGTTGTAAGCGTCTTATTACACTTATTAATAAATTATAAGTGATAGAAACATTTGACTACTGAGGCAATCAGGCGTAAGCGCGTGCGCAGGGCAGTGTGCACCGCGCACGTTGATGTCGTTTGTTCTAGCGTTTGCTCTGGCGCGGCGCCCGGCTTGATTAGAACCATTTTTCATGTTACTCATAGCTCATTACAACAATTTCACACGAAAGCAATGCCCACAAAAATATTTTTGAGACTGATGATTTAAAAGGTTTTTATCGAAATATTAACATGGTAAATCTATTTATAATCCACATTAAGGAATAGTGAGACGAGCAGTTATTAATGTATCATAATGAATCCCTCGATACGGAAGTAAGCACACATAATGTAGAAACATGACTGTCTGAACTACAGTAAGAGCTTACGAGTATCAGTAAGCTTGGTGGATATAATACCGTATATAATTACTGTGTTTAGTTGGATACAGCCTGTTGGAGACATTAGAAACTTGTTATGGTGTGGGATGAAGCTATAAATAAAACCAATACACAGGTGACTATGTAAGATTTATAGGGTCATCCATTACGTATATTAATTCACTTCACTTAGCAGGATGAGCTACATTCTATATAGGCAAGTGCGTTTTGGACCACACAGAATGAAAGGTTCCGTAGTGAGGATTAATTTATTTATCCAAAGAACAAACTTAACGTTGTAGTTGAAAAACATGTTCCCTCATACATTCCAACTGCAAATGTAAGGTTGTACGCACAATATTGAGAGATTAACCGTGTTATTTTAAGATCATAGACTTCTTATAGGTTTTCCTGTAATCTATTAGTAAAAAACATTTTGTTTCAAAAATTTCGGATTTAATTTAATCAATTAAAATTTCATGGTCAATTTTCATCTATTTTCTTTTATAATTTTAAAATTATAAAATCATATATCTGAAATCCTTACAATAAGCCTTTTCATTTGTTATGCTTATGTCACACGGCACAGTTTGCGAAACTTTAAAAAAAAAATCTTATTTGCCCTCTAAAAGTGACCCCATATTCAAAATACATTTATTTACGTTTCACGTCCGCGTTTGGGTTACAAAACTCATATATAATATATACCAAATTATAACGTAATCAGTCCAGTAGATTCAGAGCAAATCGGCTGTGGCAGACGGACAGACAGACAGCCAGCAAGACAGACAGACACATGAGTGATACTATATAGGTTCCGTTTTTCCTTTTTATGTACGGATTTCTAAAAACAACAACCCTGGTATTCAACATAATTCTCTGTCCATTCATAGTTTTCGTAAGCCCAAGGGATTTTTTAACGGATGGACAGCAGGATGACTTTCTATATGGTAAAAAGTTCACGACAATCTGAATTCACCATAAAGAAAGAAGCCATCATTTACACTGACGCAGTGTAATAATATGATGGCTTCTTTCAACAATTTATTTACCTGCATATTATGCTCTTACTTTAACAGTTAATGTTTACTGATATAAGTATGAAAAACAGGAAATTTAATTTTAATTTCCCGTTATATTAACATGAGATAACGAAACGTCTTCTTTGAAGTCTTTGTCACAACAGTCACAAGGGAATTAACCTCTAACAGTAACTTTTCCGAGACGACTTTTTTCGTGAATAACAAAAGCATCTCAGGGTTAGGTAGATTATATTTTTTCTGAAAACTACCAAAGTTACAGTGTTGGTTGCGTTAAGTGGACGATTTTGGTAAGATCGCTAGAACATTGCATTTTCATCTGCTCTGAACTTTGAGGTCTAGAGTAAGGAACCTCTGTCAACTTTCTTCGTCGTCATAATAAAGTGATTAGCAAATGCAACTTGACGTTAGACACTTTTTTATTTCATTTTTATTTTAATTGATAAGCTGTGCGCTGTGGTGGTGTGCGCGCAGCAAAAAGCTGAGTTTCCGCATTGCGCGCGCATATCGCCGCCCGCGCCGCTGCAGCCTGCAGGGAACATTTCCGCGCCCGTTGTCGAGCCGCCTGCAACACGAGCGGAGGGAAACCTCAACATTTTTTTTACCCACAATGAAAGCATAGCTATTGACGATTGTCTAGAATGGTTTTGGACATGTAAGATTCAATTTGAAGAGGTTTTCGCAAACAGTGTTAATTTTTATAAACATCCTGGGATCTTGATAAAATTCCCAGTTCAGTTATATTTTCTATCTGCCCATTGTGTCACCGTATGTAAAATGTCAACATTTATATCTGCATTTTTTATGGTGTACATAAAAAGAGTATTCTAGTGTATTCTTTCGATAGAAAATAGTAAATCTTCCTTTAAAGGGGCCTACCTTCTTTGCCAGTACTAGGGCATTACAGATTAAATATACAGATAGATAGGACCTAACCTAACCCACCGTAGTAAATCCGTTTAATTTACCAACTATCATGTGAATGTAGGTATGTACATTATGATAAACTCGATCTTGTGATAAGATAGTACAAATTTCGAGGTAAGGGCGGGTATGTTTGTTTAAAATAAGAATAATTTGCCAAAGATATTATATATTAGCGGTATTATTATGTAGGTACAAAGTTGACCATCATTGTTCCATGAACAAGTTGCATTCTACATTTTTTTTTAGGTATGAAGTAACACGGTCTTAAACAACTGCAAATTGTCTGTTGCTTATTAATCCATAATCGTTTATAATTAACAACATAAATATAAATGATAAACAAAACATAACAAATGAAAATAATTATTATGTTTTGTACAGTTAGGTATTATCGATTCAGACAAGCTGAACCATACATGGTAAAGGTGCATTTTAAATGTTTGAATTTACATTTACGCTTATTTATTTAACTGTTACTGAATTATTGAAGCTGAAACACCGATGAAATAGCGGTACTTATATTTGAAAAAGTAAATTTTCAAAACTTATTAGCAAACCGCAGGAACGTTTTAGTTCTCGGTAGACCTATAAATAGCGTTTGATTTTACGACACGTGTGGTTAACGGTGAATAACAATAAAGTGCATTGCGTGGTGCCGCAGGTTGACGATGCCTGTTGCCATCGGCGGCTAGCGGTTCGCAAGGTTTAGGTTCACTTGGGTTCATTGCCATAGTTTTGTAACCCTTCTTGTGTAACTCGCTCTCGGCCCTTCTCGCGCACCTCTCACTTGGACTCATTATTGCACTTATTTAGTTTTCTCGAAATGCCCATTCGGTCTCAATGTAACTCTCTGCCATTGAACGTCTTACGGTTCAATCTCGATGTTAAATAATATAATTAGTACCTCGAGTAAGACGTGTGACAGAACAATTCAATCTGTAGGCCGACCGCGACGTAGGTGTTTGATTAATCGCGTAGGTTTGGTCACCATTTGTTTAATTATAAGCCTCCATTTATTGTGAGCGATTATCATATTTTGCAACATTCATTTATTTATTTACAGTTACTATGATGTTACAGAATACACAGAAAAAAAGTCTTATCCACTCATAAAGAAGTGACATCACAATAATTGTACGGCTTTTGACCTTATGGTTGTTTAATAATCTTACACATAAAAAAAAAATCTACATTACAATACAGGTAAATATTAATATTAGAACAATATGCATATTTAACATACTTCCTTGCATTTATTAGCCGGTCTTTGACTTATGGTATTAAGTTACATTCGTCACGTGAAACTGTTACAGTGTTAATATAATGTGTGATCCTGATCAGTGATGTAATATTATATAAATATGATTGTTGATCGTTTAAACATGATGATGTTCCATGGTGTGGGTATGGGTATAATGTATATGCGGAATGTTTAATTGAGCAGTCGTGTAGGCTGCGGTTCCGCGTCTAGCGGCCGTCGACCCCGCAGCCTTTCGAGAGTATCGAACCGCATGGATTACGTCACCGCGCAAGCCTCCCCCCCATGCCGGCCTGATCACCGCGCCGCGACGCCTAGTGCCAACTGACGAACGAGCCATGGAATATTCCTACACTTCTCTATTGCCCAAAAAAATGTTCGTTAAAGTTTTTGCTGAAGGACCCAAGTTCAAAACAGATACTCGTACCTCAAATTCAAGGTTGATTTTTTAAGGCGTAGAGATTTAAAACTATTATGTATTTTTTTGCGTTTAGAAATTAATAAGAATCAATGTAAGACTTTTGAGATGTTTTTGTTGGAGACCGCAATTAAGCTCGGATAGACAATATAATCCTAGCAATGCAATGTAATGAACGTGCTACGCCGTAGTCGTTCAAACTCGCGCAATAAAGCTGTAGCGCTCTCAAAAATTTTGGGCACAATGTTTGGCGCTGGAACTTTCGTTGGTTACGCTCACTCAGTCGATAAGGTAAACATCATCCAGTCAGCAGTCATCGACCCCGCGCTAGCAAGGCCACTCGCTTACTCAACTCGCCTCTAAATTTTTATTGACTTACTTCTTTTGGACCCCTTTAATTTGTTTAACTCAACCGATCTAATCGACTTTTATGCGCATTGCGTAAGATAGTTGATCTATCAAGTGTGTAAAACGATGATAAATTATGCAAATGAAGTTGAAAGATATAACTGTACGAGTAACTGAACTTAACATTCTCCTTGCAGAGCCATTTTATTTTGAAAAGCTCTTTGTTTTGAGCGAACTCATACTAAACAACAACGTTGTTCTCAATACAGTGAACTCGAGCGCTCGCTCGTGTGGCGCGGTTGGCGCGACTTGGAGCAACCAACAAAAGTACTTTCGGCCGAGTAACGGGACCGCGCGGAGAAATGCTCTACGAAATCGAAACACGCGGTGCCGTTAGCCGGCCCTCGCCCTCAGAGCCTGCGGGATAATCTTGGTAAATCACAGCCGACGATCCGCCGTTACCTCGTATTAGTGCTCGTAATTTCCGCTGTACTGGTTTAGTGCATAGTTTTCGAAGTTGACTGTAATTTTGCCAACTAGTTAAAGTCAGTTTGGGATCTGTTCAATTTGTTTATGAAACTAGATGCACGTTATGGTATACGTGAGGTTAATTGATGATATTTATGAGGAATATTACGTTGCAAACGTTCCTATAAGATCATAAACACTTTGTAAGTATTTATACCGTTGCTTTGAAAGTTTGCGAAGAACCTGAAAGACATTATCATGTAATAGAATATTTTTTATTTCTTCTACGCATGTCTTTACAGTAATAAAGTTAATAAGATTCGCCTGACATAATTGGTATACTCAACTTCAATTAAAGCATGTGTTAAGAAAGTATTCTAAAAACATAAAAAAACACTCAAATAACTTTCAATCGTAAACTCTACAGAGTTGGCCGGACGGAACTCTCTATGTCGCCATCTAGTGGCGCTTATAAAGACTACTACTCGACTCTCGACTCTCTTCATAGAGACGAGTGCTCGTGACTAGTGGTAGAGCACTATACAGTAGCTCAGCAGTTCTTGTGATATCCACCAGGTGGCAGGACGTCAAATTTTATAAAAAAAAGCTTGTTTTCTAATAAGATATCTGGAATATTAAATTTTAAAATACCCATAAGCGTAATGTGTATTGAGTATAACAAAATAGACCTTCTTACTAATTAATAAAGCGATCAATTCTTGATGTTCTCTTATTTTTTTATGATTCAAGAATACTATTAATGTTATGTACAGTAATTATTAGGAACTTTATATACAAATAATTTAACTATAAACAGATGCATAGTTCTCAATGTCTTATATCTATATATATCTTATCTTAATCTTATATATATGTCATAAAAATGCAACTGTAAAATATTAAACAGGTTCATTATACCGTTGTTCGGTTGCAACTTGATTCATGGCTTTAAGGGTCGGGTAATCGCCGTCGACCTTGGCCATACAAATGCGCGTCAGCCCACGCCGCGCGCCGCCGCGCCGCACTGCTGTTCGGTTTTATATGGAACATTTAGTTTTAGTAACGAAAATATGGATATTCGAAAAAAATCACAGCTAGAATTATAGATACTAAAATAGTCTTTTCAAAAAAAAAATGAAAATATCTTGGGTAGTTTGAAAGTAATATCGTTTTTTATGCTTTGGGTAGACATTACTGCCTGAATTTATTTCATAAAGTATTTTGTACAATACTTGAATATTCACATATAGAATTGAAGTGTTTGCGTTTTAGTTTAACATACATTATTTGCATAATTTACTTGCATCATATATAGGCGTAATAACGATTAAAAGTCACTAAAATCACATATCTGCGCCTTAAGCGATCGATTATATTATTTCGTCATGTTGATAGCATGTCCTAATACTTCAACATCAACAATTCCGATTTTTTTTGGTTGGTATTTGATTGTATTTTTCTCTAGAACATTACTATATGGTCTACTGACTATCAAATATTGTTTTCTCAGTTTCTGATTTCATGAAAATAGGTATTTCTTGGTCTAGTGGTCGCAAGCGCTACTGGCGAGCACGAGGTCCGGGGTTCGATTCCCAGGTCGGGCAAACTGTTATTGGGTTTTTCCACCAGGGATTTCTCAGTAGCAGCCCGGAGTCTGAATTTGTGCCCAGTTGATGGCAATAGGCTCGCCTCCTATTACATGGGACTTAAACGTAACTGGCGAAACCTGGGTGTACTATAGGTACACCTCTGCTAACCCTTCGGGGATTACAGGCGTGATATTATGTTATACTATGTGTATCATACCTAATTAATTATTAAAATAATGGGGACATTAGCAAAATTACTAGTATATGTCGAGTCGTTGAGTTTTGTTCATTTTATTAAAGAAAGTACCTAAGCAAAGGATTAATATCTCTGCCAAAATTAGATAATCTAGCTCTTCAGTCTCACATAACATTTTTAATACGGTACATCTAATTACTAAGCACCAAACATTTCTTACCATGTTCGGTAAAGAATCTTATGCACATTTTCACTAACACCTAGTGTTACGATTTAATCTTTGTTCGGCCCACTAAGTTTTACCCTAGATAAAAAAATCCTGGTTCGTCTCAAACGTCGTCCCAAAATATAATTTTAATTATTTTATTCTCGCTTCGTCCTATTTTATATTCTTTGTACGGCCCATATTTTTTATTATAGGCCAAACTTGCTTTTTTGTACAATCGGCAAAAAAGGGATACGTATTAATAATATTTAACATCAATCAACTATTTAAAACAACCGCTCCTCTCTGTCTTCCGCGAGAAAAAATTACTCGTATTATTTTATAATAAAATTAATTATTCATGCAAGTCTAGTTTTCAAACTTTTTGTTAGGTCTACTGCTCGAAATTGTGCACAGCGTGTCGTGTCGTGAACAGAATACCGTCTTGTATGCAACGTACTATGGATAAAAAGTATCCAGGTTATAAACTATTTCATCCAAATCCTAAATAGTGGGATAACACTAATGATTGAAATACTATCTTGAATTCATGCAAGCCTAGTACTTTATGTTAGGTTACTGCTATTACTACCGACAGATAAATTATGATTTATTATTTCTGTTTCTGCGCAATTTTCTTTTATTTTGCTTTTCGTAAGAATCTTCTACAAAGTATTAGAAAACTTAAAAAAAAACATGAATAAAATCGGTAGTCATTCTCAAGTTATGGCGTGACCAAGGGAAATAGGGATTCATTATTATATATTGTTTTGAAATACTTATATTTTTTTTTCTTTTTGTAACTTTGACTGTAACTTTAAAGTGCTTAAAACATTTGGGACGAAACACAACTTCAATAGTGTTATGGGACGAACTAAGGATTTTTTGGAATGTGGGACAAAACTTCGGGACGAATAAATCTAATCTACCGGTTGCGAGTATTACGCACCTGATCTTTCTGTTTTTAGTAGTTACGTAGGAACATAGGGACGGACATTCATACATATATACAGGTCATACTGACATTTAACTATTATAATTTGACAAATGATTGACATTTCTATTTGTATATTATTATCTTATGTTCTAATTTTATTATCTTCATTTATTGAATTAATGTGATTGATTATTATTTTGCAAGCTAGTTTTAGCGAATTGTTTTAGAAACTTAAAAAATCCAACCATCTGTAATGTACAGACGCCAGCAGGTCAAGCTACCCGAAACTGTAAAATTTTCTCAATCAACCTTGAACCTTAAGCTGTAGCGATAAAGTTGAAAATCTATTAAAGAAATTTGACAGATTGTAGTAGCTTGATGTGCTGGCCTCTGTACTACAATTCTTGCAAATAAATATCATTTAATTTAAAATTTATTCATTCAAATAAAGTTTCCACAATTACTGCTATATCCGTTGCGCTAAGAAGGTGCTGGAAGTTCAACGGAAGTGCGATTTCGTGATATTGACTGTTATGGTGTTGCAAAGTCAAAGTCAAATTATTTATTTCAAATAGGCACGTAAAAGACAAGTGTCTTTTTTGTACCTATTTGAAATAACAAGTAATAATTTGACGTTCCAAAGTTTGAACGTCAAAATTTACAAAAAAAATGAATTAGAATAGAATAGAATTATCTTTATTCAAGTATCTTAGACTCAAAAATGATTAGTAAGACTTACAACTATATTAGTAAGAACTGACACTTTACAAAAACAAACAAATGGTAGTGAATCACCGTTGCGGCAACCCATGTGAGATGGCACAACAGCGACCCACAAAAACCCAGTCCAGACGACTTGAGATCATGCTTAGGATACTGTTGGATTCTAGTCGCCCCTTCCAAAAGGTAGTTTCGTATGGAGAAGAATGGGCAAGAAACTCCACCGTTACTCTTTTAGAATGTTTGCTGCTATAGTATTGTAGGTACATAATGTTTTAGTGGTCACGAGGACTCTACAATATAACGATTTGCAAGCGCGGATCCACCGTTGTGGGTACGGTGGGCATCCCCACAACCCTAATTCACACTCACATTGTGAGTGAGCATATACCAAAGGAGACTGGGCAAAAGTGGTCTATGTACTTATGAAAGTATGGTTTTGATATTTGTGTAAAGTATATTTTTCTCGAATTGTCGGGTCAGATTTTGATGCCCCGAGGTATCCCGACACAAATTGAAACTATATCGCTTTTAGTCTACATACCACTTCCCATGCTAATTCACCCATTCTCCTTTCAATGTTAGTGAAGAAGGTAAGCACCTAAATAAAATTATTCAGTGTAGGTAATATGTATACCAGCTTTGAATTAAATCTGTTATGCTTTCAAACGGAAAAATACGGACCCTTATAGGATCACTCGTGTGTCTGTCTGTCCTTCTGTCACTGCCGATGTGCTCCGAATCTATTGGACCCATTATATTTTTTTTGTTTTGGTACACATATGAATTTCTATGACCCAAACATGGATGTGTAAAGTAAATAAATTCATTTTGAATACGAGGGTCGGGTCACGATTCCGCAACTTAGAAAATTTAAAAAAACATTGACATATTATGTGAAAGAGCTTGTTGTAGAACATGTTTTCAACTAAAATGTTAAGTGTGTACTTGGGATAAAAAAAAATGGTAGATATCATATTCATTGTACGGAATCTTCACCACGCGAGTTCAACTCACACTTGTCCGGTTTTTTTAAAGGCACCCTAGTTTCGTGGTTTGGTTACAACAATGGCGGTGACGTATTTTGTTGCTTGCAGACCCCGTGGGTTATTTTTTTAACATATAGTGGTTAAATAAAGGACAGTGTGTTAAATAGGTACTTTTAATTTAATTTGATAAAAATCAATTATTTGAGGGATCTACTTATATTACATTTTTCATAAAACACACCAAAGTTTGTGAATAAAATTGTGGTCGCAAATTTTCACTGGTAAACTTGCGCATAAACTTATTATTTATTTATAGTACCAACATTTTTGACATAATTGTCTATAATGTTGGTACTATATAATAATTACATAAATTGTTGGCTGTATTTAATAATATGATACATTTATCACACTAATATTATAAAAGCGAAAGTTTGTGAGTGTGTGTGTGTGTATGTTTGTTACTTCTTCACGCTCAAACGGCTGGACCAATTTTGATAAAATTTTGTATGGAGTTAGCTGACGCCCTGGATTCAGACATAGTCTAGTTTTTATCCCGATATTCCTACGGGATCGAGACTTACGCGGGTGAAACCGCGGGGCGCAGCTAGTTACATATAAAATAAAAACGGCTAAGTGCGTGACGGACCACGCACAATGAAGGGTTCCGTAGTTGGGATTAATTTATCCCAAAAGCAAACTTAATAAGTTCTCCGATATATTCCAACTGCAAATGTAAGATTGTACGCACAATATTGAGAGATTTACCATGTTATTTTAAGACCATAGACTTCTTATAGGTTTCTTGTAATCTATAAGTAATTAACTATTTTCTTTATTTTAAATTTTAGGCTCAATTGTTTCGGAGATAAGGAAATGGTCAATTTTCATATATTTGCTTAAATGACTTTAAAACTATTTATGTTAAAATTATAAAAAAATATATCTGAAATCCTTACAACAAAATCTTTTTTTTTTTAATTTTCTAATTGCCCACAAAATTTACCCCTATATTAAAAATTCATATAATTACGTTACACGTCCGTGTTTGGTTACAGCTGTGACAGACGGACAAACAGATTGACAGACACACGAGTGATCCTATAAGGGTTTCGTTTTTTCTTTTTGTGGCACAGAACCCTAAAAATAGGCCGAATGTGTGGAACCGAATGAATGCACCGATGAATGATTTGATGTAATGGAACCATGATCACCATTATAGTTAGAATAAACACAAAAAAGACGTTCCAGTGAATATAATATCACCACTTGGTGAGATGCTTTATTGTTACTACAACTACCAGTAACAAAACGTAGGTAAAAAATGTCACGTTTAAAGCCGCTATAGAAACATTACATCGTCGATTGGCGATGTATCTGCGCCAAACCCCATGATGTTAACGTTCTTTAGCCATTATAGTACTGTTTTCTAATGCCAAATTTTTAAAAACGTTATTAGAAGCGTTATGTGATAAACGATTGTTAGTTGGGCAAATATGGTCACCCATATAAATGCCTAAATAAAAGCGCACTGTTTAATTTTCAATTCTCGGCGCTGAGCGAAGTGCATTTATTTAGGTGTCAACTAATATAACAAGCTACCTAAAAACCTAATTGAAATTACAAGTATAGATCAATTTAAAAAAAAGCTTTACGAATTTCTAGTTGCGAAATGCTATTATAATATCAATGATTATTTAAATGAAAGATGGCTAGGCCTACTATATCCGATTTAAAATTATTAAGAATAAAGTTTTGTAAGATCCAATATTGTTACTAAATTAATTTATATTTCAATTTGTTATTAATTGTTTAATGCTCTGACATATAAATATTATTTATTATAATTTATAACTGTGATTGACAAGGCTGACATAATTAATTAATTTACTGTTTTAGAATAGAATATTTGCATACCCATGTGATGGTTAAACATGGAGAACTCTAGTATTTAAAGAAAATATCAATGTATATTCCTACCCATGTTTGCAAATAAATATATGATTTATGAACTAGTGATAGTGAAAACGGTAATTATTCTCTCTATTAGGATAGTTCGTTATGGCTCAAATGACTCAACATAAAAAATAATTTAGAGCGGAACAAAAGAGTCAAAATATCTGCTTTTAAAATGGATAAGTGAACAAAACTTTATATCGAAAGCTATCTTGGCGTATTTTAATTCACCAATTTCTGTTCATTATTGTTTAACCTGCAAATATTTTGATGCATGATGAACATAGATAAAAACCGGCCAAATGCGTGTTGGACCACGCACAATGAAGGGTTCCGTAGTTAGGATGAATTTATCACAAATACAAACTTAATATTGTAGTTGAAAAACATGTTCTTCCATACCGATCGATGTACGCAACGGTCAATTTTTCAACTGCGTGTAATCGCATTTTTATTTTATATGTGATCAAACTACAAATTAACGATTTTCGGACTTTTTCCTTTACTTGTGCTGTGAGACCTTGCTTCTTGCCAAATTTCATGATTCTAGGTCATCGGGAAATACCCTATAGGTTTTGATTAGATTAGATTAGAGTTTATCAAGGGGTTTAACCTCGATAAACTACTACGTTTTTGACTAGGTAGTCAAAAATTAAGATAAAAATGTAGGAATACTGAATATAGCCAGGGTTACCATCCGTCCGGATTTGTCTGGCCATGTCCGGATTTTTGACTCTCCGTACGAACTTTTCTGGCCTTGTAATTTATCCAAAGGAGATGTTTCATTTTCGGCCATAAAGTGTACGGCAATGAAAAAATAGGAAAATATTCCACGAATTGAGGAAAAATATTCTTTCCTGAATACTTCGGCACACAAAATAATAGTTTTTCAAATTATTGCCATATTCTATTGATCATGGCGTCGTCTTACTTGCATACTGATTTCGTCCAGAAATCATGTTACATTAAAACTGATTAATATTACGCAGACGTTAATTATATAAATATGAAAGGCATGTATTTCTGTGCTAATAGGTTATGATAATAAGATACAACAACAACACAACAACACCCACAACATTAGACAACTCTTTTGGCTAATTATAAGAAATTGATCGATAAAAAATTATATTTTATTTTTGTAGATTGTAGATTTGTAGGTATTTCTAGACAAAAAATGGCTGGCTGTCGATGGTCGTAACATTAAATTATGAAAAAAAAAACATTCTTTATTGTATTCAGGGGTTCGTTTCCCAGGTTTTCTAAAGCGTACATGTTATGGCCGGAGTCCTATACAAAAATGAAACGTCTCCTTTTTATGCATATGGGGATGTATAAGGGGATTTTTTAAGAAAATAAATACTACTGACAAAATAACGTTAAAAAGTAAAACGTCTGGACTTTTAAGCAAATGTCCGGCATCTTTATCTGACTGCGGCGAAGCCAAAAAAGGAGGGTTATGTGTTTGACCTGTATGTATGTAAGAATATATGTGTGTATGTATGTCCGTCCCTATGTTCCCTCGTAACTACTAAACGACTGAACCGATCTTGATGAATGATATGTCGTAAGATTTGTCTTTGTTGCGCGAGTGACACTCGGGGTATATTAAAATGATTGAAAATCAAAATGGTGAATTTTTGGGGCCAAAAACTGTGTTTTCGAAAATATAATATCTCCCAAGCCTATCGAGTGGGCGGATAACAAAATGAAGGGTTTTAAAAGGTGATTACATAAACATATACATATTATATGTTTAAATGTAAACTTATATGAGAAATTATAAAACAACTATCCCGTATTTTTGGAGTGAGTGAGTAACCGACCGTTATCACCCGATTATAAGTGAGTAAATAACCTAATTTACCGTCTTATAATTCTAACTAAAAAGTGTAAAATAAAAAAATAAAGTTAAAAAAATCTAAAAACCCGATTGCGTAAAAAGGGAGAGTCGGAGGCAATAGGTCTTTATTATTAAATTTAAGAAGATGCCTCCAACTGCGTGAGATTGTTTATAGTAAAATCTTGTTTCCTTTTCTTTAAAGTTCACTTTTTACGCAGTCGGGTTTTTAGATTTTTTAAATTTATATTAGTAAGAAGTTTTCAGCACCATAGTTTTTAGAAAGAAAGGCTTACTTGAATATTTTGTATATTACAGAAATGTAAACCCTAAAAAATTGTCTCGGTTCGTGGTTCTTTAATGATTTTGTTAATAAAAAGCCATTTTGTGCGGAAGATGAAAAATAATGTTGAAACGTAATGAACATACATACATACATACATAAACTGACGCCTTCTTCCCATGGTCGTAGGCAGAAACTATAGAACGCCACCTGCTACGCTCCTTATTTACGTGCGCTCCTTACATACGCGCGCTCCTAACGTAATGAAAACAATAAATAATTAAACAAAGTAATTATCTTCTGTTTTAAAAATTAGTTATTATGTAAATTTTAGCTTTACCGCTCTTTTACCGACTTCAAAAAATAAGAAGGTTCCCTGTTCGTCGGATTTTTTTTTAATGTCTTTTGCCCGATTACTCAAAGACGGCTCGACCGATTTTGAAAATATTTTTTTTTGTTTGAAAGAGTATTTTTCCTAGGTGGTCCTATTATTATCAGGTCAGGATCTAATGATGACATACTGAAGAAATCGAGGAAACTCTTCCAATATTATAGGGGCACACCTATAGCGATTTGGGTATTTTTTATTGTAACACTGTTCTCGGAAAGCACCATTTGGTGAAATGGAATTGATGATGAAGACTATAGGTGGCCACCGGAACTACTCAATAATAAGTATTTTACGGGTTGCGATTTGATTCCTTGAATATGGTTGGTAAGCAATTTATGCTCGTCACAATGCATTATATGTGAGGCGGATGCATAAGTACGGTCGGTGACCAGCATTACCTGATCCCTCTTACAAAGAAGATTAATGGAAGAGGGGTCAGGTAATTCTGGTCACTGACTGTACCAGGAGAACTCCTCTACAATTAACGTCTCCGCATCAGGAAAATCAATATTTTGTGAAAGGTGATGAGCAGTTAACAATAGGCTGATTGTAACTTAGATAAATTACAAACCGACCCATTATATACGTATTTTTCCCACTTAGTCTATGTGGATGATGTTAAAATAACTTCCTGGCTATTATATTATCAGTTAATGTTATTTGCATAGCAGGTAGTGTTATTCGAATTTGTTTACCTACGTACCACAACAAACAAGTCAAAAATAAAATCTTAAAAAAAAAAACAACTGACTTCCAAAATAAACACTCATTCATCTTTATTTTATAATTTCAGCTAAAAGACGTTCACTGCTGGGCATAGGCCTCCCCCAACATTTTGGGGGGTTTGCCATAATCGCCACGCTTGGCAGGCAGGTTGGCGATCGCAGTATGATGTTAAAATGCATAGAGAACGGTGCTGCCCATTTTCTAGTAAGTCCCTTAGTCGCCTTTTACGACACCTACGGGAAGAAATAGGATGGTGCTATTCTTTACGTCCGGCACCACACGGAACCAATACCCCACAAACACTACAAAGTGAAAAATAACTTTGATTTTGGAAGTCGGTGGCAAATAACGAAAATTCAAAACCAAAGACACGTCGGTTATTTTCAGCTCAAGAACACAACGAGACAATAGAAGTTAAATTCTTACATTCTTATTATTTATTTTATTTTTATTAAATTTATTTATTTTAAAATTCTTATGACGCCTATTGGCGGTTAGCGGTCCTGAACGAGTAAGCGCACAATAACATTTTTCCCCTATCAAAATATACCCATAAATATAAATTTCAGAATCAATAGCTCTATTTTAGAAGTTGCACCCTATTAGGACTAGAGACTCACATAGTAATTGGAAATTTCACATTAAAAAAATAAGAACTAAACTATCAAAATTTTCTAATGCCCTCCACGAGATATGCGTACGCCTATGCCTGGCTCAAATATCTTATGGGGTAATAGTTCAGACGCACCCATATTACTTACTTTACAGAAGAAAGAACAATGGCAGGACTCTATGTAATCTGGGTGTCGCACTTAGACTTCGCGTACATTCGTACAAATACTCTTAAAAAATAGATCTCGGTTAAATTAAGAAAAAAGGTAATCACAGCATGTTTTTTTTAAATATTGGGTTTCCCCAGAAAAACGTTGTTTAAAGAGCAAGTGGCTCTGTATAAACCAGATCCCATGACAGTGAACCAAAGAATATAATATGCAGTAAACAAATGATATTCAAATCTTTGAAAAAAAAACATACAATTAAAAAAATACATACAATTTTCTTTGGTATTGTTCGTTGAATCGTTGAGCTCCTTAAGTTCTGAGTTGAGCTGCATGACTACAGAAGTACTGACAAATGTGTGCACTGACTGGACAGATACCATCAATCGGTGTGGTTCTTTTATAAAAAGTCAATTTCAGGCAGGGGGATCTATCGATTTAACCAAGACTATGTCTGAAATAAATCATTTATCATTTATTAATAGTTCCAATAATTACTACTGAATATTAACTGAAGGGAAAAGTGGCACTAGTAGCTGACTGACTTTGTAAATTAAGCACACATTGAAATAAAGAAAGAAAGAAAAATATTTTATTTGGGACACGCACAAGAAATTCAAAAATAGAAACTAACAATATCCAAAAATAAAAACAATCAAGACTTGTGCGATGCCAAAAAGGCTCCAATCTCAGCATAATG
Source organism: Tiliacea citrago (assembly GCA_963921375.1). Classification (NCBI taxonomy): domain Eukaryota; kingdom Metazoa; phylum Arthropoda; class Insecta; order Lepidoptera; family Noctuidae; genus Tiliacea; species Tiliacea citrago. The sequence goes on from OY992785.1 coordinate 15,258,801, forward strand.
CTGCGATATATATAAAATAAATACCGCAGCGCTGGTATTCTGATAGGGCCCGCTGTGATGCCGTGGACTCGCCTACGGACACTTATAGTAGGTTAATAAAAATAAAAAAAAACACAATAAATAAAAAATAAATATAAATAGAAAACGACATGCACAATAAATGTTACGAATGACTCACGCCCGACACTCGAAAAATTACTTGTCCATGCCATAGACTACATTGGACATCTAGAAGAGCGTCATGTCCTATTGTGCTCCATGCACTTCTAAGCAAAGCAAGCAGCCATAATAACGTGATGATTGACAAAATGTCTCTTGTTCTTACTAATAATGTGAACGTCATATGTATAGGCAAATCAAAGAAAACAACGGTTTTGAATGAAGAAAACCAAAGAGTAGTGACATTAAAATGTGACAATTAAGACATTTCTCATTTAATGCTGACATCAACTAATTGTATTGTTGCCTGGTGGATTTACTTTACTGTCGTTAACAAGAAGCTATTATATAATTATTTATTAATATAAAACATATTGCAAATACAAATCAGCACTGCCTCCAAAGCTAAGAATAATTTTCTTGTGTTTCAAGGGACAGGAGTCTGCTTCTACAAATAGAACAGAACTAAGTTATCACAGCAATGTCTGGTTCTGTAATACTTCGAGGTAGTAAGTCTCCTAATAGTTTAAACGAGAAACCACAACCACCAAAATCCTGCTGATTAGCGTAATTATAGAAACAGAAATACCTTTATTCTGTTGAGTATGGTAACTCCACAGCTACCGTCCAAGTTCTGCGTTTAGATATTGCAAATAATTGCGTTTTGATAGTCATTTTTAAAACAATATTTATTTTATCTTTTTTTCTTTGTGCTAATGTAGTTAGTGAAAAAAAGCTAATGCATACAAACTAAAGCCCTGTCAGTGTTTCATATAATTTACATACTTTCATTCATGAATGCTTCTGAAATGAAGCGACATCAAAACAGCCATCCTTCTTTATTAAATCTTAGTAAATATTGAAAAACAGTCAGTTGTAAACCCCACTTTCAAAAACTAAACATACTAACCTTACCCTGTCTTTATATCTTTGAAATATGTTAACTTGTTTGCAAATACCCGGAATTATAATACTAAACGAGACAATATACAAACTAGATAAAGAAACAGTCTAAACATACCAACTTCGCGACTAAAAATGCACTCCTCAGTACCTTTATTATGTCTATAAAAATATACAACGAGTTACCAGAAAGATTAAAAAAAAAACACTTTTGTAATAACTTAAAACTCTTTTGATTGAGCAAAAGCTATTATAGTATTAATGAATATTTAGACGATAAGTTATAATTTACAAGAAAGACATAAATAAAAATGTACATTTAATACTACACATTAAATAATAAATATAATAAATAGGTACCGAGTGCAATAACTTATTTACAATTAATAATAAATTCTAGTCATTAATAAATAAAGAATCATGCAATAAATTAAGTGTAATAACCAAATATCATTTAAAAAAAAAACTAAACAAAAGGGATAACTAACTAAATTTTTAAGGGTAAAACATAAAAAGATCTACTTACAGCAGGTATTATTTATAAATTAAAGAGATAAAACCAAAATATTTAGGTACTTAAAATTCTATTGAAATACTTAAATAAATGAAATATTAGAAGAAGATGAAAAAGCAGTAATAAAATAAAAATGCAATTACTAGAATACATAAATAATATAAACACAAATTAGCGCTCTTACTCCTCTTTCCTACTATGCTGTGCCCGACAGGGTCCATAATTGTTTCATTAAAACTGTTTTTACTAACATTCTGGAATGCAATAAAGAATTGTGAATGCGCAGAAGCAGACTTAACGCCGCGGCGCCGTAGGCATTTTCTACCAACCTTTTTAGCCTAATAAATACATAATCTCCAATATTGTATTTAAAAATTTGCTTCAATACATTCATTTAAATGAAATATACGAAAACCGCTTTCATATAATTGACCTCAAACATGTAATCCAGTAAAAAAAGTGAGTACGTGGCCAACAATCATCAATCACATATTACATAAGGGTACATACAACGAGTGGTTCGTAAAACGCGAACGTTTTTTTATCATTTTTGTTCTTTATTTAAAAAATAAGCGAATTGATTGGCTGCGCGGGTCTCGGAACGAGCTTGCGTCGCGCGCAGCGTCCCTCCACACACCGACCAATGGCGGCCAAGGACCTCGCGAGGGTGCTCGCCCTTTATCATTATCCAAAAAAATATTTTGTTCTTCTATGCCAGTTTTTGGCTACCAAGCAAATTGACAGGATTAATCGATATTTCGCTGCAATTTTGTAACAAGTAAGGCTAAACTTTGACTAGCAAGCTAAGTGTCAAATTGGTGGATGTTTATTGCTGAGAGAATTAGGACTGGTTAATGTAATTCATGCTTAGAAGAGACGTCAAAGGTTCTCAGTCTCTTAGGTCATATTCAAATCATTTTTTTACAAACATCTGAATAAGTAGCTTAACAACTACAAAGGTAGAGTTGTTGGAAGCTTCTAAAAATCTATTCGTGAAAACTAGTCTCACAATCCCATATCACCTTATTTATAACTAACTGCGCCCCGCGGTTGTACCCGCATGTCTCGATTCCGTGGGAATATCGAGATAAAAAGTATGTGTGTGTCCTAATCCAGGTCATAGTCTACCCATGTGCCAAATTTCATCCAAATCCGTTCAGCTGTTTTAGCGTGAATGTGTAACAAAGACACTCACTTTCCGATTTATAATATTAGTTAGGATTCTCTTTGGATTTGAAATTTTTTGTAAAATCCTTTTAAATTTTACCTAGGAGTACTAGGTAAATTTGTAAAATAGAATTAGGCTCAGCTAGAAAGGATCAGAACAATTATATTTTTTGATGGAGAATTGTTTTAAATTAATCCAACAGTTGGTAAATAAAACTAGAGGTTATTTTATTTTATTTATTAAGGGTTAATAAACAACTACGATATATAATACATAAAGTTAACAACAGTTTAAGTAGCAATGTTGCAGTCCACTGCATTATTCGGACATATTTATAGATCAGTGGCTGCCACTAGACGAGCATTACCACAATTAACAAATATTTAGAAATAAATAAATAAGTTAATATAAAACTACAAAACCAAGTTAGATCAGAAACAGATTCATTTACTTAAATTATGCAATAAAAAGTAATAACAGTAAGATTACAATTAAGATAAAAAAATATAATATTAGATTTAAATTTATTTTTCGAGCATGCAAATACATTATATCAATATCAATGAAATTTGAATAATACGATATCAAAATTCTATGAATAGGGCAGCGTAAGCCAGAGTTTGTACGACAAGAATTTAGCGCGAACAGAGTACGTGCATGAATCTGACGCGCATGAACTGTTCTGGGGACAGAATAACACAGCTTACTCGTTAGATCAATGGCATCAAAATTATTGTGAACAATATCATGAAGCACGTTGGCCTCAAGGTATTTACGCCGGTTTTCTAAGCTGATTAGCTTGTACTTATCAAGAAGTTGTGAGTATGACAGATAAGTCTTAGTCCCATAGCATCTGTAGCACATAGCACGGAGGTACTTGCGCTGGACCCTTTATATTCCAACTACGTACGTTTGGTAGAACCTTTTGGTTACCTTGTTATGACTCTACAGTTTTTTTTCTGATAAGTTTATTCCGTACCATCAGCCACTCAGATAGCTCTATTGAAAACACGAAAACACCCTAAGTATTATCAAATATTAGTGTTAAACCTACCAATAAACAAACTCACCATGACTTAAACATGTCACATTTTGATTCAGTCATTGTTCGCCAGAGTTTGTTTCGCGAATATGTAAACTGTGGATGTGACGCGATGATTGAGCGAAAGAACTATATTGTGTGTGTGTGGGCAAAAAGTTGTTAGAACGAGGGTGCACACCCTCGCAGCCCTCAGGAATGAAGAGCTCGCGAATGTGACTCAACGATTCGATGACTTGACAAAAATACTATGTAAAAATATAAATTGGAATTTACATGCCTGATGGAGTTTTATTTTTATTTTACCGACTTCCAAAAACGAGGAGGTTATTATATGTTTGTCTGTACATTTATTTTTTAATCTATTTTCACAGATTTTAGACCGATTTTGAAAATTCTTTTTTTTTTGTTTGATAAGGTATGCTCTCGAGGTGGTTCCATTATCAGCAAGTCAGAATCTGATGAGGGAAATCCCATGGATATCGAGGGAAATCTTAAAATTTTATAGGCGATAAGAGAATAATAGAATAGATAATAATAATAATAGGCTATAGCGTTTCGGGTAATTTTTATAGTAACTCATGCATTTTGCACTCGGAAAGCACATTTTGGTGAAGTGGAACTGATGATGAAGACCACAGATGGCCACCGGAACTACTTAATAATAAGTATTTCACGGGTTGCGATTCGATTAGGCACTTTAATATGGTTGCTAAGCAATTTATGCTCATCACAATGCAATGGTGAAGTCACCACCAGCTCCAGTTCTTACCAGGAGAACTCAACAATTAACGCCCCTGCATCGGAAAAAGCAATATTTTGTAAAAGATGAGCAGTTGACATTAGGCTATTGTAACTTAGATGAATTACTAAATGACCCACTAAGAGGTAAAAAATAAAAATAAACTTTTTACAAAAAAAAAAACAACCGACTACCAAAAAACACATAAAGTTGGTTGTTTATTTCTTTGTAAAAAGTTTTTCTAAAATATAATATTTTAATGTTTCCTGTCAATAAATAGTGCAAACTTGAATCTAAACGAAAATTTTATTTATATGATGCACAGGGGTTAGGCTTTTGCATGATTAAAGGTGATGATGGTGTGATTTAAGGTTTACATGTTCCTAAATTAATATTGTTGAGGCAGAGTAAGAGGAAACAAATGAAACACATATGATCAACTCGTGCTGTAGTTGGAGCGGACGTATACAATGATTGTTTCGGGTATAAAAAGACGCTTAACGAAGCTAAGAGATACTTATACTCCGTCCTTGTCATATTTTTTTTTACCTTCTGGTTACGGAGATATTGACGGTCAATTTCTGTTAACTTTTTTCCTGATTACAAGTATTATTACTACTTATTACTACTATTGTTATTACTTAACTTTAAATATCCGCATAACTACTATACCGTTGCATGGAACCAAAAGCATTATGTTTTGGTGCGTTGCGTTGCGCGCTGTTTTCACACCAAAAATAAAAGTCGTATCCCAACAATAATTTTTGCTCACTGCTACATAAAATTGATGTACAGAATGCGTAGATAACGGCTATGTGATGGGTATTTGTACACCCTGTACAATCGTAGAGCTTACAAGGATGTGATTACCACTATTAGTTACATACATGAACATGGATGCACTATTAAGAATGAATCACGAGAGAGCGTTATTTTACAAACAAGTCTGTTTGTAAAATAACTTTTTTAAAGTTTAAACTATACCTATTAATGTAGCCCCATTACCAGAAATGGTTAACATCTGAGAGGAACTACACATTTTGCTTGTAAGTGGGAGACTAACTAGGTTGTTTGCTGATCTATTAAATACCTTGATAACTGCTCTTACTACTATACAACATTTTGTTTGATTTATTTAGATCAAAAACTTAAACCTTTAGCAGAGAGATAGCTTTGTTGCGAAAAGAAAAGTGATTAACATAAATCAGTGGTCGAATCCAACGTTTGCTAATTTTAAAATATATCACTTTTTATTGGCATGGAGGGGTGGCACGCGACTCTATCCTAGAGAATAGCCCTTCCTTTAATATGAGGGTTTATTCGCAATCCTCAATTTGGTTTTTTGGGACTATTGTGATTTTTTATAGGCTTTTTTTGGACGGTCAATGAGGGGTCAGTTTTTTAGACAGCACCCCTGCCTCGTTGAGATTGATTGACAGGCAACGGTCACTCGCAAATTGCCATCTGCATTTAAGTCAAAATAATAAAAATTATTCCTAGTGATATCAGGAAAGGGGCTTTTTTTTGGAAAGTAGGAATCGTATTTCAATAGTGAACTAAGTCAAAATGAAAGTCCTAAGCGAGGCAATCGTTTTCATAGCATTTCCTGAAAAATCTCATGCAGATATCCACTTGAACAAGTCCTTGTCTGTGCCCGAACTTGTGTTTAATTTTACTTCACAAACAACAAGTTATGTAACAAACAAACCAATCTATCTCCGAATCAAAACTTTATACAAAAGCAATTTCACGTTGGGATGGTTTTTATTATTTATTTATATTTCTTATTCATTGTATAAGGTCTCATTATCGGGCACACCGTGTCCATTGTCTACGCTGACACGCGTCCGATCTCTATTTTTTGTCACATTCACTTTTTCACAGCTAATATTTTTGCATTAATGGATAAAAAACCTCCCCTATTTACAAATAACAGGGACCTTTAATCCGAACGCTTATTAAATGTAAATATTTCATGAAATATTATCGTGATGGATTTTTATGGCGTTTTAGTATTGTGATTCAATTATCATTTTCTGGTGAAAAAACATCAATTGTACTGAGTAGAATGAATGGCCATAAGCTAGCAATCAGTCAGTGGTCGCATCCTGCCACTTTCAAACAAGTTAGTTATATTTTTGAAAATCCTAATGTGCCTTTCCTATTCTTCTTCGTGTTACTCAAGCCGTGGGAAAGAAATTCAGTAAAGTTGATAGCGAGGTCGACTTGATTATCCAGGGTATGCTCTGGCATACCCTGTATAATCAAGTGCACTGAGCATTGTCTTTGTATAATTGTACACTCTTTAATAATTGTATTTCTTTATCATTTGAACTGACCTTCTATTGCTTGGATACTTGCGAGTTGGATATAATATATCAAATACGTATAATTTTGAATGCTATGATTAAGTTGAAATGTGCAAATTATCAAAATGTGCACATCAAATCGCATAACATTGGTTTTGGCAAACTGGTGATAGAAAAAATTGGAGCAGTGACGTACGCGCGCCAAGCATCGTACGGATCAGGTAATTGTACTGTGTCCCGGATTTTATATGATAAGAGACATTCCTGTCGTTATTTTAGGAATAGGAAACTTCAGATTTACTTCTTAAACTTTGCTTTCTAACAACGTTTTTACCGTATGTTGATTAAATGGAAAGACTGGCGAGGTTTATTTGACTCAGCCTAAGTAAAAATATTTTAAGTTCCATTTTGGAGTGCTTGGGGTTAAAAATCAAAATTATCATTGCGAATTGGCTGATTTTTGTACGAATTTTCTCAAGTACAAAAGACTTAAACGCATGAAATGTGACATGTTTCCTCGATCGATTGATCTATAAAAATAATGTTTTAAAATGTGTGTCTCTGATTTATTATACCATGGTGAGTGTAGTCTGCATTGTGTCCACGAGCTGACCAGCAGATGTGCGGCCGGCTGTTTGTATTCACTCGTCGCTCTGCGCATGCGTGCCCTCCATGAACTTTCGCAAATATGGCCGCCGACCAACACACTTATTTCATTTCACATTTTATTTCTCAAAATAAATGACAAACTAAATGACTTCTTAACAGCCGGGATATGTAGCACTTATAATATGTAGATGAAAATTTTATATTTTATTCACATTCGAATTCAAAATTAATATGTACAAAAGCTATAATATTTTTTAACGATTGATACGGTATTTTAAGTAGGTATGACACCGGTGTTAATCGAAAGGTAATCAAAACATCGCAAACTATTATGTTGTTAGTTTCTTTTAATAAAAGCTTTGACGAAACAAAAAATGATAAGTTTCAATATTTTTAAGAAAAGAACTAAGGACGCGAAAATTTCGTTTTCGCTGAGAAACATAAATATAATTAATATGAGTAGGTATTTAAAAGTGTTCACTTCGTAATTGTATCCCATTTTCCTTGTTTCAGTTAATTATGAATTTAACATTCGTAGAACGTATCGAACAGGTAGAGCCTGCAGAACAATAAAAATCAATCACGTAATTACATTTCTACGCACACACATTACAAGCACTTTTTTTCTTGATAAAAATGTATTGTCTCATCATTACTGATGAGAATTATTTAACTAATACGAATTGAATGCGTAAAACACCACAATTTATTTGGTTGACGACGCATACTCTTCATTATTATATACATATTCTTCAAGAGACACAAACACAGGTCGTTCGAGAGCTAGTTAATTGGCCGATGGTGTTATTGTACCACCTTTGAATAGGTATAGGTTGCAATTGATTTATGTTATAATTATCCACGACAAAACCCGTTTTTAACAGTTTTGTAAAAAGTCGCATCTGAACCGCGCCAAACAGCTTCAAGTTATTCAGGTCGTGATTACTTCTAGGATAGATTTGTATTTTGGGTAACAGTATTTTAAACCACAAATTATCAATTCTGAAGCAATATATTTGACTCGTATCAACAAACTGTTACTATTGTATTTACTTGTAGTAAATGTAGGCAGCATCCCCCGTCCATGCGCGTCACCCCAAATCAAAACGCACCACGCAGTCTTTCGGTAATCGCCACGCGGGCCGCAGCTCGAGGATGTATACCACTCTCGTTTCACAATTACGACACCATAAAAAACCTAATAAATATTTCTTACAATCAATAAATAGGGTCTAAAGAACATCAGCGCGCAATTTTCATAGCCATCCCTTTCGGCTTTTGTCGTCAAGTAACAAGTGCGGTGTTATTGTGTTTTTTATTGAATTATGTTCGACAATGTAAAAAGGCCTATTATATGTATCAATATTTTTAAGTAGCAGTGCGTATGTGATACGCTCATTGGGGTTTCTCTTTAGAGGGGCGGCTCGTGGCGTACATGAAGGGTGAGATACTTTTATATACCTACTTGCTTGAGAACGTTTGAATCTAAAATTGTGAATTATAAATACAAGTATTCAATTAGTTTTAACTGTAACCAAATAAATAATGACAAACAGTAGACATTGTACTAGGTATTTGTTTTTATTTATTTGGACAAAACAGATGCGCAAAAATACTGATGCCCCAGAAAATGAATAAACAATACTGATAAAAAGAACATCTTATTATAATTCCAAAATATCATTGTACTCATTCATTTAACCCAAAAAAATAGGAACGTATGTGCATCATACGCGATAACCTATGTATAAAGTGCATACTGATACCTATTAACCTAAAAAAGTTGTCAAGACATAGGTTTGGCGCAATAACTTATTCCCAAGATGCATTGCATACGTTGACCCCAAACCCAAACTGAAGACAGATAAATAATATCTAGACACGTTATCTCATATGTTAGGTATTTGCATACTTCATCATCTTCATTGGAATTTCAAATCTATTCATTCATTTCCAATTTTGTGTTGTTTAACGTTAACATATGTTTGCTTTTAAGATTTTCAATAGCCTGCGGTTTCGTAAAGGTAACTCCTAATAAGAACAACTCGAAATGCTACGTATTTGATGCAGACATATGAAAGCAAAATTAAAAAAAAAAAAACTGTTATCAGCTTTAAAAACAATTGCAAATCATTCGTGACAGTTTTAGACAATAATAACATTTTATCAATTTTGACACTTACTATTATGTAGGTTGATAGGGTACCTTCCTACCTAGGACCTTCAATGTTTTTTATCTTACAATTTAACATAAGAATATTATGATTAAGGTAGGTCCAGAGATATAACTGATAAAAAAAATACTATTGGTGATTGGTGGTTGTGTTTTTAATATTCCTAGTTACATTTATTTCGTCCATATTTTTACAACCTAAAATGTTTGAATTGTACTTGATTATTTTTTCTACTTTCGAATTACCATTGATAGTAACTTTTCAGTGCTTTAATGCAACAACTAGAGCTTAAACTTCTGTATGGTTTGTTCCCATTAGGATTATAACGGGTCCGTTTTAGTGCAAACGAAAATAATTTGTTAGATGTGACTTGTTATTTTTACTAAACAGTTGTGAGGTCCAATAACTTAACGAGACAGCCTCAAAATAAAACTATAAGGTGTAAAAATAGTTACATTTTTTAAATGACTGGTGTTAAAATTACTATAGCTCGCTTTCAAAAATCCACAGCAACTATAGAGCGTTTAGACAGCCTTTATTAGTGTCAGAGAGTTTCAAGATTGACCACCAAAGAGCCACCAATAAAATCATTAAGTATAAAAACTTAACAATCAAGGCTAAAATACTTATTTTCTCAATTTGCTCGTCAGAAGTTGGCACAAACCACCGAATACAATACAGTACATATCGCTACAAAAACCATCCTGTATATTCTAAATAGGTATACTCTTATTAGAATTGACATAATATTTTAATTCTTTATGTCGGTCATCAAGAGTAGCAAGGCATCCTAAACCCTTTTTTAAGTGCAGTTTCTATCTGCGTTTATTGCTAGATCATTCTAATTGGTTATATGATTCTGTTTATTTCTGAGTCTACCAGCTGGTACTGAAACGTTGTTATGTTTTATTGCAGAGTGCAGCGTGTGCGCAGCGGCAGCGGCCGCAGCTGCAGCAGCGGCAGCGGCGGCAGCGTCGTGGGCAGCCAATCACGCTGCAGAAATCAGCAAGTCATCGCCACCTATCATAATCGCCAAAGGCACTGTCAACGGAACTGCACAGTATAATGGAAATTGTAAGATTACAAAACTTAACGAAACCAATAACTAGAAATAAGATAAATTATCTTTAGATATTTTTGATCACAACGAGGATTTACAAGACATGTCCGATATTTTTGTATTCTAACAGGTGACACATCTTTTTGAAGCCGATGCAGCATCCTATATTTTGGCATCGCATGTCTCGTCAGAGAGTTTTGGTGTTCTTACGATGACATATATTTGTGCTGACACACTGAAAAACTTAACAGTATATTTTAACTAATAATCACCTACTTCAAGATGGGTAATTGATACTGGCAGAATAGTCGAGATAGACAAAGTTGCCAAAAAGAACAAAACAACGCTTATTATTGACATTTCTACTTCCAAACATGACTGTCAGATATTTAAGCTTCCAGTAGAATGTCACATATTTTGGCAAAATAAGCAGCACTGATTGCAATAAAGAAGAAAGCTCGAAATATTATTCCGTCAGTTTTTTATGCTGCCAGTGATGTCAGATGTTTTCGATCACAACGTGGTATCACATTCTTCTGAATTTAACTGAGTAGACAGATATTTATGACGCAAGACATGTCCGTTAATATTGCATTGACTCATATTTTTGAAGCCAATGTAGCATCCTATATTTTGGCGTCGCTTGTCTCGCCGGGTAGTTTCGGTGTTACTTCGATGCCACTTATTTCTGCTGCCACGTGTGCCTGCCACAAATGATCACTTGTATTTTCCGTCATCTTGACGAAATATATTAATGGAAGAATCATAAAACTAGATATATTGCCGAGCTGTCCATAGTAATACAATTTTATGCTCGTGACTGTACAAATACCTAATTGAATTTTCTATTTTAACCCACAGCTGAGTATAAATTAACTCGTGGCATTTAAATGTAAGTTGATTTTATTAAAATATTTAACGTTTGTTCATAAAGTACCTACCAAGGTAGCAGTGGCTCAATTTAAATTAGAGTTTACAAAAAAAAAATATCTACATAAATTAATTGTTAATTACACCCTGTACTAACAAGTCAGAGCTCTGTGAAATTATTTACAATGAAAACTATTGGAAAAAGCTTTTAAAATTTTCTTATTAGTAAATATTTCATTTAGGTAGAGTAGTCTAATTGATTATTTTGGAAATCCAATTCAGCTGATGTTGATTAAATTGGTTACATAAGTAAATAAAAGTTTTAAAATAGATTCATTGGTTCGTAGTGCCGAGAATATGTTGTTTTTTTATATATTTTTTATTGTTTTAAACATATTGATGGTTTTGGTCAACGGCTTCATCGGATCTTAACGTCTTATGATAAAAAGATAAAAGTAATCTTATTGCTTGCAAGCATTTGACAAAATTCGCGAACAGTTTGCGATCCGTAGCAGCGGCGTAGACTCGACGTAGCACTAGACTTCTGCTGATCTTGACATCTTACAAAAAAGCCAAAAGTTATAGTTTCATGTGCTTCATTGTAACAATAATAATCCGACAGTATTAATGTAATGCGCATTTTCATATGGTAATACCACCCAAGAACGAGACAGGCTTCATAAGCTAAATGCTTTCTCAGCGTCTTATTTCTTAAAATGTAAACCTAGCTATTAATGTAGACTATAAGGAAATGCAAAGTACTGTGTATGGCAAATAAACACTATTATTAAAATAAGTGACCAGGAAAGCCGAAACATCCTGCTATGCAAGTATTTCTTAAAATTCGCGAAAAGTGGACTCGGGGTAACTCTAGACTTCTGCGGATCTTGATATCTTAGAAAAAAGTTAAAAGTATATAACGGCGATCCGGAGGCAGAACGATCTATTTCGCAAGCATTTCTTAAAATTTGCATTCGTAGCAGCGGCGTAGACCTGGCGTAGCACTGAGCGCAATGAAATAATGCTTCAAGCATTAGGTCTACGAGAGATTCATTTTACATTAAATAGCTTTCCATAAGCAAATGTATTGAAAAAGGTTAAGAGATTTCTCTAGCATCATTTCTACGTGATCACTAATGATTTGTTGAACTATTTTGGTTGTATCGTAAAAGATCGTCATTAAAATGTAGTTAAAATAAAACAATTGAGTTACGATTTAAACTGACACATCTACCTTTGCTAATCAGGTTTTAAATTGCAATCCAAATCAGAGGAGAAACAGGTCGTATATTCATACAACTGATCCTTTTTTTGCACTAGCTACCTGAGTCGAGACCATTTTTTTTTCATGTCACTTTGATCTGTAGTCGCTGACTCGCTGTACAAAAGAGTAAGTTGATAAAATAATGCACACTTGCATTTAGGGAGACAGTTATTGATTTTGCAATGCTTTTACTACAAATTAAGAAACTACAATCGGTTACAACATTTCTCAGTCGATTCGGTAAATAAAATCATCTGAATTATTGAGCTGCGTCGTTTTAAATGCGTTCAGATTGAATTTAAACGCAAAACGAGGATACTAAAGAAACCTTAACATACCTATTTTATATTTTAGGGTGCCAATAAGCGCCACCCCTCGTAGGGCACGCCTTTAAAGCAAAATTAACATAACACATTGGGGTCGATTTTGGGACCACTGTCCCTCCGTTCCGGCTTGGTTCTCGTTTTAAAGTTTCTCGATGCCAATATAGATGGCGGTACGATTGACAAAGGCAATGCCATCTGCAGCTAACTTGACAAACTAACAAATTTGGAAGCACATCACGATTTTTTTTCGTTTAAACGTTTAACACATACTAAATAATTCCATGGTTTAACACCAGAGGACACTTTCAAGCATGATTGAACGATGTCTTGTTAACTCTCTACGTTATTTTTTACAAATTTATATCGTTTTGCTAATGAAATTCAAATCCTTGCACTGCTTGGAACAAAATATTTGAGAAATGGCTTTTAAAGTTAACATAAGCAAATGGTTATGTGTTACTTTGATCATCACTCAATAGCCAAAGTGCCCCTAACAATTGCTACTTACCATTTGAATTATTAATATTTCCTCCAATTTTATACATTGTATTTGATTGACCTTTATTGTAGGCAGAATGATCAGAAGTAGTTGAGGAGTTATTATTTGAAGGTCATCAAATCTTTTCTTTAAACTCTTATGATCTACGAATGTATTACTCATCTTGTTTTTTAACATTTTAGATACAAAATGAATCACAATTCGAAGAAGGGAAGTCTAACAATCGATTAATCAGTCGGTTTTAATTTACATCGAGTCATAGAAATTAAAAAAAATCTTTAACTAGCTTTTGGTTGGGGTGAAAAGATCAGAGAAAGTGAATATGACAATTGGTCCAGTTTCATTATTTCCAAAACCTGTTTTTCTTGTGAGGCGACTATTGTTGATGCATAATCATACGTGGATTAGATCAGTAACAATGGGTCCGGTCGCTCAGGTCGACGGCATGTGACGTGTTCGAAGGGGACTCCCTCTAACGGTTGGGGAGGATACGCTCCAAATTTCGCCATACCTGGTTCTCAACCGAAATTTAGTAAAGCAAACGTGAAATTGTCACACTTTTAACAATGAACATCAAGCTTAGTAATGAATTTAATACGAATTCGGAGGGGATCGCGGATTTAAATAACCAAATAAAAGTTATTCATTGATCTGTTTATTAAATTTTCTACAAGCCTGGGATCCATTTTATTCCTTATGAAGCTCTTTAAAGGGTTTTGTCCGTTATTTGCAGCCTAAGCGTGGCCTTCAAACACTTTGATGCAATTCAATAACTAAAGAAAACTGAACACCTACTTGGAATTGACACCGGTCACAATTTACACCAGTCACAATTAACAACGGTCATAATTCACAACCTAGGTATTTTAGTTTACTGTTGAAGCTTGAATCTTGTGTGCATTAAGTTCATGAAAGTAGCCTTCATGAACTTAATGCGGTGATAATGATTGAAATAAGGAAAAACCTACCTACTGAATTCATTCTTCGAGCAACGAGTACTCGTTGCTCGAAGAATGAATTCAGTACTTATTATATTTAACTCTTTCACAGTAATTGGGTCAATTGTATACACACCATTTATTTGAAATTTTATTGTAAAGTGCGCCCTAAGCTGTTCATCGAGGTACAGAGGCAAAATATTAAAAATTATATTACTTAGAGATAGTCAGACGGCTCATTTAATAAAAGTAAATCCGTTCAGTCTCAGTTCCGACCGGGTATCTCGATTTAATGCATGCCATAAACTTGGACGCGAACTCTGCATTCCGATCAAAGTTGTCTCTCAGAAGCTACGGTGACACACACGTTTTGATACACGGTTAAATTATTTGACGAATAGTGTGGGAATTATAAATACTTTGCATGCATGTAGGTGCTTCACTTTGTTTTACCTAAGTCGTCAATAAACATCGGGTACTCGCTCCTTTATGCAAATCGGTGTACTTTCAGTTAAAAAAAAATACGATATTAAGTTTTTTTTTTACTGAAGTAAGCAAGTCCTCGAAACCTTTCATGATGTATCTTTGGTGACAGGACATTTGTATGCGATGTTGTAAAATTTAAACAATATTCAAATAATCCACGTTCTAAGTATCAACGGCAGTAAAAATCCTTCAATATCCGTCGAAACGATGGCTAGCAGACATTTTCTCATTCATTTTCACTTCCTAACTCCTACATTTCTGAAGTTCATTTAATTCAGGTCAATACTCCTACTATATATCCATCCTTACTAATATTATAAATGCGAAAGTAAGTTTGTTTGTAATGCTTTCACGCTAAAACGGCTGAATGGATTTGGATGAAATTTAGTACATGGGTAGACCATGATCTGGGTTATGACATAGGCTACTTGTATAGGATAGGATACTTTTATCCCCGTAGTACGTTCCCGTGCGATAATTTCCAAGAACCACGCGGGCGAAGCCGTGGACAAAAGCTAGTTAATCGATATATATTATTTTTACACAAGTATACATCTTTGTGAATGGTATGGAAACAACGGTGCGCACATTATTATGACAACTCAAAAAACATGAAAGCACGAGATGCCCACTTATCATCGACACCAGAAACAAAATAATTTATATTTTTAATAAAATTTTGTGTAAAAATTGCTAAAATTCCAACTTATAAAGGCAAAACCTCGAACCTCCTCACACATTTAATTATAGTCATGAAGCCAGCAAAAGCTCATTCAATGGTTTTTCAGCGCGAACTTTTTAGTAGGTACTTGCACAAGAAATCGCAAGTTACACTTTACGTAACACAGTTTATTTAGGTACAATTCTGAAAATAGTGTTACAAAAACCATTTATCGATGTTGAATATAAGAACAAAAAGACTTGGAAAGTTGGTCATTCCCAAAAGATCCCTTTCGCGGTCGGTCGTACGCGGCTTCTATTGAGTATATTTTTTGTGAGGTTTGAAGATGTTGTTGGGTGTTTGTAAGCACTATGTGAGGTAGGTAGTAGAAGCCGTTCACCCTGCAGCGTGCTCGTGTCTGTTGGGAACGTTCGTGCTCCTTGCTGCGCGCTGCGCCGCCGCCGCGCCAACAAGTGACACAATTTGGGTTGGGGTAAAGCGGCCGGCGCTTTCGGGCGGTGTACACGTTTCGTTAGCTTCTCTATTTTAAAAACTACTTGCTTGACGATATCCGGGAAGGGACCGACCGCATCATCGCGGCGTCGACTCCACACCACTGTCACTCATTTTCGATGCAGTCGACCTGCGTACGCGTCGTTGGTCGCTTCGCGCGCACGCGCGTCCGCCTTTATGCACTTAACACATTTTGATAGTTATTAAGTTTTAAACGTGCAAAGGTAAATGAACTTATTATAAACAAAGTGCCTTTTCTCAATCAGAGGATGTATGTTCCGAAGAGGTGATATTTGTGGTGCCAGTTGATAATTTTTAGTTACCATGAGCGGGAGGGAAGGCGGAAATGCAGTTCCCTCTTCAAGTAAGTAGATACTTAAGATTATTTTTTCTTAGACTTTAAAAAAAACCTTTTGTTTTGTTGTTTACGTCGGTTTTACATAAAACGGAAAATATAGCGGGAACACAATCAAGTCACGTCAAAAAGCTGTTTCATGTGTTGGAACTTGACATGGCCCTTATCGAACGGATGTGTTGTACGCAATGCCCAGGGAGGCAATCACAAATAGTTCATCATTGAAATTATTCAAATTGAGGTTAATAGAGTCTCGTTTTACTGATGTCACACATGTGTGCCATGTTTACTGGGTATCAAGTTGATCAACAACAAGATATACTAATTATAAATTCGTACTTCCTAATTAGAGAATGTCTTGTATGGCATGACATCATACGCAATAATTTGTAGTTTTTATGATAAAATTATTTGTATTTATTTTAAGGACTACGGATTTAAAAAATATAATAGTTAAGTTCAATTTTAAATGAATTAAAATTAAAGTGCGTATATTCATGAATGGACGTACCAGCAGTCCTTGTATAACATGAGTATCAAGTATTGAATTGGAAACATGTGACGTGAACATTTTATCAAACAAGGTCTACGCATCGAGCAGTTAATTGTTTACTATTCCTACGATACCGTTTTAGCTGCTCGCATGCGTGCTGCCTGCGACTTGGCGCCGCTGCTGCGCTGTTTTCAACTCTAACAACACTCTTATAAGTTTTATACTAACAAAATACTTTCTATTTATATTTATCTGTGTGAGTGATAAAAGCTTGAATGTGTTTAGGTAAGCCGACTGCATTTTAGAAGGACCTTAATCTCGCTCCCCACTACTCTTGCACTACGTGTTTTTGTCGTCGACATACCAGAGTTGTAGTGAAGAACGCACTATCGATATTTTTATGCTGATTAGAATATTGTTTACATTCTTACGCAACAAAATTTTACGGACCGAGGTGTTGTAGTACATCCTCAATATGCGTATACCTTTTGGGCTTGTATCTGTTACATTGTGCGTCGTAGTAGTTCGAAACAGGAAATTGTTTTTTTTAAATAGAAAACGTCACAAAGTTTTGGTTGATCTGTTAAATTAATTCGTTTGTACAAATCATATACACAAACATGGCGAGAGCATTCTTCCAAACAGGAATTATCATAGAGAGTTATTGAAGTACCATCCGGAATTTTTAGAAAGTCGATGTAAAGTGAGGTGACGTCCCTACGGCAGGGTCCGAGTTCGTAACCAGTCAATTAAATCCGAATGGTGGATCATTCGGCTGTCTCTTTCCCTCCTAGTTCAAGATACCACACAGCACAAGCGCCACTTGACGATGATTCACGTTCAAATTCCGTACCTACGATTGATAACAGCAAAAAGTGGTGAATGGCACAATATTTTAGGTCATTTCATTTACTTGCTGGACATGCGTCCTATAATCATATTGGTATGCGTTTTGTTTACTACACGTGTGACTCGTTCCATTCAAATAATGAATGAGCATTTGAACTATGATAAATATGTATGTAGGTACTTATTTATATCCTAAATATGTATAACCTACATACATCTTACCTACTACATAGAAGTTTGTGTGATTGAGGCGAAACTACACTATAGGTAAAAAGATTATTAAATAGTTGAAAAAAATAACTGTGAATAAAGTCGATTGTAGACAAAACCTTAGTGATTTGTCGACGTTCGTGATGTAGTGTAGTATCGTTTGATTAAAATATCACGGTTTGTTATCGATAGGCGTTTAATTATTTGGAGAAAGACAATTTGTTTAAATTAAACTATTATAAATAGTAATAAATAAACGTAAGTGTCAGCTTAGTCCCACGCGCGTCAGCAGGCGTACACCACTTCCCTCGCTGATGTGTCGCTCTCCGCGTGTGATACGATACGAATCATCGGCCCGCATCCCGGAGCACTGCCACCATCACATACCACATAAAAGCATTAAGTACTGTAATAATATTTCGTATATTAAATGGCCATTATACCATGCAATTCTTAACCCCAACAAAAACTCTCTTAAACTTCGTGTTGCGCTTTCAAGTCAGGTCCCACTTTTAACAGATTTCTGAGAGTATTTCCAAAAGACAAGACGATTATGCTCATATGGAAATACAATTGAGAAATATAATATCAAATACGCAATACTCATAGAGACTGAGACAACAGATGCGAGGGTCAACACGTGTTCGCTTATTGACTAAACTTTATTTTCATTCATGGAAGTGATCCTTTACCTCGCGACGTAGATTGATGAAAAGGTTGTTAAAACATGTATTTTCTAACATTGACGATTACATTATGTGAAAAACTTTGGTGAACGGTCATCTAGATAATTAAGGTTAGATTAAATAAAACACTGCTACTTGCACCTGCCCTAGGTAAGTTTAACTTACGCTGTCTATGCGTAGATTAACTTAACAAGGCATTGGGGTGCGTGCGAGCAACGAATGTTCCACTCAAAATATGCGTAGAATTTCCCCTTCTTGCTTTTAAAATACCACGAGCTTAAATTTAAATTCTAGTTTAAAAATAGTGCACCTAATCGCTTTAGGAACTGACAATAAACCAGAAACGTCACGATTTCTGTCTCGTGTTTAGTTATTAACGTGGAGGAGCTAAACATTTTTGTTATATTTAGTAGGAACTGGGACATTTTAATCTGCACCATAACAGTCCGTTGCACAACAGTTGTGGTAATTTGATACGAAGTGGAAGAGGCAAAGTAATGGTTAAATATTTGAAGAGGCGCGTTAGTGTTGCATTAGACGAATACTGTGTAATGCATCTGTTGCATAGAAATTCCGGCGCATGTTGAGGTGTAGCGTGGAATGTGCGTAGTTGCGGGGAGGGTGCGGGCGCGGGCGGGGCGACCATGCTGAGTAAACAAAACTACAAAACAGGCACATAGCACAGCAGTCGGATGCGCCGGAGTGCTACCTCACTCGGTACATATACGTATTTAAATAACGTGCTGCTACCGCACTAGCGGACTAATAGTATTGATTGTAATGAGCGAACACCCCGCTACACTTTAATCCAGCACGATAACAAGTTATGGAGCTTTAAACACGTCGAGGTATTAATAAACGCGTAGTAAAGTTATGCCAAACTTAAACCTCGAAAAGTTTCAAGTATATCTGAAGTTTAGGTATACTGGCTGTCACATCTAAAGATAAAGCCAACTCACAATATAAAATATAAGAAACAAATTTTATAAAAAGCAACTTACGGCTCTACCGGACAAGGGTTTAATTTCGGTAATGGAATCAAAATTGGATTGATAGTTTAGCCGTAAAATCATAACAAAAATATTAACTCATTTACGTTTTTTTTTATGAATGAAACAATAACACGGTGCGGTCATTATAATTGTAAGCTTTTCAAAGTTTTCAAGTTATCAATGAAAATCGTAAGTTCTCTAATACCTACCATGGCTATCGCATAGTCTTTAAGAATTTACCCGTTTCTTATGTAAACACTGAGTTCACTTTAATAAATATTTAAATACTAAGAAAACAAGTTTCTACAGAGAAAAAACATACTTTTTGTAACGGCAAACAGTTAAGATACAAGTTGATTTTGGTACACATACATAAAATAAGCATCCGATAGAATTTTGTAATATGAAACATGTTCAAATGGATCCCACGTTATTAAGAAACAAGTCTAAAAGCTTTCTCATTAATATGGGATAGGGAATAATAAATATTGAGTATGGTGAGCAAGGCAGTGCGGTGGCGACGAGGCCGGCTAGGTGCAGTGTTACGGCAATGAATGAAAAAGGTACCACAAACTTAACCTAAATACCGAACATTCTTCCAGTCCCCGCCGCCGCCGCCGCCTCGCCACGTGTGCTGCGACCACGCTTTTACCGCTGCCGCCGCCCGAAATAATATGCTTAGCTTACATACCAACACATGGAAATGTATATCGAATTAGCAAACCCACCAATAAATTCTCATTTAACTAACATTTGAGTAAGCCTCCGCGATACTAACGCTCGATTGATGAGAGAGCGTCGTGAGAACTTTCAGCTTGTCTTATTTAAATGTTGGTTTGTTATGGTCTAGATTGGACTTGCATTATACATATTTATAACACTCGGCCGCTTATTAAATTCTTTAGCTATTTTGATTAGGTATTATAATTCTAGATAATAAATTGAAGATTTTAGGTATTTTGATTAATAAAATAATATCCCGGCTGTCCTTTGACAGTCGTTACGGGTCGTCAGAAGCCCAAAAGTCTCACAACCAGTCTTACCAAGGGGTATCGTGTTACCCAGTTACTGGGTTGTGGAGGTCAGATGGGCAGTCGCTCCATGTAAAATACTGGTATTCAACTGCATCCGGTTAGACTGGAAGCCGACCCCAACATAGTTGGGAAAAGGCTAAGCAGATTGATTGATTTTGATTCAAATAAATTGCAAAGACTTAAACATTAAGAGAAATTATAGCCTTGTTTTGAATGATGAACAAAAAATACAACTTGGTATTTGGAGATAAGTCATACACTACGGAGAAATAAAAAATACTGGGCGCTAATCAGTGTGAGTATGAGAATCGATGTTTGTCATCTGAAGTATTTCCGGATTTTTCTAATAAACTTGTTAGTCACTACTTATATTTTTTTTTCGAGGAATTAACGTTACGTTAACATTAGTCATCGCTACAATATAGATGTTTTCGATAGTTCATTTACTTACTACCATTTAAACTTATACTATCCTAACTTGGTTAAAACTTAATATGCTTAAATACATATAGAATTAATAGATATAGTGTAAAAGGAACTGTCTTTTATTTAATTCCGTTCCCACGTTATTTGTTGTCTCGGTGCCCGATAAGGGGAGCAGTATACCCTTTCTTCGGCCAGTATACGACTGTAAGCCCTTATTTATTGCTAATAGTTTTCCGAACGTTAAAATGTCTATGCATGCGTTTAGAAGCAAGGGACTACGACCCACTTAATGCAATTTGACTATTAGTGAATTCTTTATGACCTTTCCATTCAATAAAAACATGCTAATGCGGTGCCGGTATTACTTAGTTTTATATAAAGTTTCTTGATAAAAGAATGGTAAATATACCATCCGGATACATGTTGTACATTTGGGACACTATTTGCCACGATTGTAACTTCGTCAACTCCGTCCTTTTTTATTTTATTTAATAAATAACTGCGTTCTTCTACCCTTTAAACGCTTATAACAAGTATTGTATTTAATAAGATAGCATGCGCTAATTAAAGCATATACGTAAAAGCCTGTTAATATCGGCCGTCGTAAAAGCTATGTAAGTACCGGAAACACAGGCTTTATGTATGAAGGAACTAAGATGTAAAAAAAACTCAATTTGATGGTAGATTCCGTAACAGGTAAGAAGGGGAGCATTGCGCGGGCGCACGGGACTGTAAGGACTCGCAGGAGTGACGGGAGCAGGCGGGCGGCGGGCGCGGCGCTGGTGGAGCGATACTTACAAAGTGAACTGTATTTTATTTGCAGGTGCAGCGGGCGCAAGCGGCAGCGCCGTCACAGGGGTGACGCGCCGCGGACGATGTAAGTGGTTCAACGTCGCAAAGGGCTGGGGGTTCATTACCCCTGACGATGGCGGGCAAGATGTTTTTGTGCACCAGGTGATTGTTATCATTTTATTCCACGAAGCATGCACGCAACGAACAATATTTAAAAATTATATGTGACGCTAAATTTTAGACGCATACCGATGTAGTTAATTGAATCGCTCCGTTCTATAAAATAGTTAAAATAGGAAAATAAATCCATTGAAAAAAATATTGTGGCGTATCTAGCGGTTGACCCGATAGTGCGCTTATTTGTTTGCTCGGCTTATCAAGGCCGGATGTTTTTTCTATACATTTGCGCCACCAAACTTGTACTTCGTTCGGCTGCAGCGACGCTAGCAGTAAAACTTATATTAGGTCAAGACTATGTTACTGGATGCCGATAACGTTGATTTTTTTCTCATAAGCGATAAGAAAATTTATAGCCCATTGAAGGGACATACAGTCAATAATAATTGTAAGCATGAAGTTGTTATTTTTATACTGAACTAGCGAGCGCCTCGTGCGCCGCTGTCGTTCGCACAAATATTATTACAACTTTGTGACTGCTCCACCGATATTATTTACTTTGTAGTTTTACACTTGAAACTAGATTATGAACCAGAAAAAGCTGAAAACGCTCCTTATGGGTAGGTATTAAAAATTGATGTTGTTCCACGAAACGTATTACTATTTCCAGTCCTTTTCTCATCAATATCGTTAGTTTCGTTGCCTTAATTTTAATAAATTTCTTTCATAGCTTTCGTTGTCAGAACCGCTACCAAAGAAGCACAAGAAGGTAAACTGACACATTTATTCGTTTATTTCTAGAGCGTAATCCAGATGCCAGGATTCCGGTCACTAGGAGACGAGGAGGAGGTGGAGTTCGAGTGCAAGGAGTCAGACAAGGGGCTGGAGGCGACGCGCGTTTCCGGACCCTCGTCCGTGGATTGCCAGGGATCGCACCGGCGTCCGCTCTCCAAGAAACGGTTCAGAAAGATACGGTAATCTTCGCTAAGTAGCGTAGGAGGAAGTATCTTAACGCCTGTTTGTATGGACGATACTTCCAAGCTTGCGGTTTGATATTGCTGAACATAGAACCTTTCAATAGGAGTTGCCGTAGGTTGCATCTCAAAATAAAGCTTTACATTATCACCAAGATTTATAGGTGGGTTCATGATTTCCCAAGGTCGATAGGAAATTAAATAGTTATCAGCTGATTATGTAATTGATGAGCTGGAAAAGGCAGAATGATAGTGCAGTTATTTTGATAAATGATATTATTTTTTTTACATTACATTACCTACATAACGGAACTTTTCATATTTACATATAAAACTGCTTACTCTACTAAAAAAAATATACTGCAATCTTGTTGTAGCAACAAAGTACACGTGTTATTTTAGAGGACGAACAAACACAACTAGGTTTAGTTGGTATCCTTCCTCTATTATACTCATGCTAAAAGTATATAATTAAAAGGCAAAAAACATTCAGTTATCAAACTATTAAACAATTTCATGAAGTAATAGTCAAACGATAACCTATTGAAATTAATATCGAATGATTACGACACCATTGGACTATTTCAATGATATTGTAGGTTTGTATTTGCGCTATTCACGGGTTAACAACAGTCCGATACGAATACCTAAATAGATACAGTAAAATATGACAAAGTAAAACTGCAATAACTTCAAACGTGCACGAGGTGTCAGATTTCATATAAATAAGACTATCATATTAGATTTATACATATTCTTTTTGTTTACTTGTTGCCGAGTCAAACACTTAATCGGAGGGTTATCGCATTATCTAACCATGGGAAAATATCGAGCCTACGAAGCTAACAAGCCATAATAACTTTCTTAGAAATACAGTTGAAATCTTTTTTACCACACGGTGTAGGCAGATGCTAGATAAAAGTCTATTTTGAGCAGTGTTAAATAGATAAGGATTATTCGTAATGTGTTAATTGGGTTTAAAAATGTAATGGAACAGAAATGTGTCTATTATCTACTAGACTTTATATCAGTTTTATTTAAAAAAAAATATGAGCACTGTTGTGGAATCGCAAATGTGCTGGTCTAGGGTTGGGTCCCTTATGTTGAGATATAAATAAATACAAATTAATCTTAATGGTAATAGGGAGCTTACGGCCAGTCTCATAAGGAAAATCCAAAAGCTTTTGATGGTCTTATCCAATTGATATAATAGCATATTTCATGTTTAATTCTTTACGTCGGCGGCTCCTCTATAATTTTAGGCCACGATGGCATTCGATTATAAGTTATGACTTTATGAGTCAGGCAGTTGAAACAATTGAATTTGTAGTTTAATCTGTCATGTATCACAATCATTTCAGTTTCATATAGAGGCGCCAAACCAATATGTCATAAAATAAACCCTGAAAACCCTATGTAACCGCCTTAGAAAAATGAACGTCGTAAATTGTAAATGAAAGCATTAACGACGGTCAGTACATTACTTAATGTTTCTTTATGAGGTATTTTTACACAAAATTTTACCTAATGATGAAATCGACCTACTATTGGTAAATTAGATACTTTTTGGTTTTGCTTTTATTTTTGTAGCTAGTTGCATGTTACATTTCATTTTTAATAATCGAATTAATCTTTGGTCACGCTTCCAAGTCCCAAGTTTATTACGATTTTAAAACTGAAAAGTTTTGTTATGTTTTTTTTTATATGTCATAAAGATAATGTTTGTTTTTTCCAGTTGCTATAATTGCGGTGAGTTCGCCAACCACATAGCCGCTAAGTGCAGCATTGGCCCACAACCAAAGAGATGTCACAACTGCAAGAGCGAGGACCACCTCATCGCCGACTGCCCAGTAAAGGTAAAATCTTTTTTAAATACGAGTGCATTTCTTGTTTTCATCTGGTCCTTCGCTGGATGAACTTGCGAGACAAATATAACCACTACCTCAGTAGTCTGAATTAAGGTAATAAGAAACCAGGACGCATGTTTCCACGTAATCAAATGTATTATTTGTCTCAAATAGTGGAAAGTTTCTATAACAGTTCATGGTGCGCCTGCTAATCAAGGGCCACCTCGAAGAGGGTATCCTCGGGATTAAGATAGTGTTGGACATCGCCAGCCAACGTATTGGCGCTCACTGTATCTGGTTATAAGGAAAATGCTGCTGCCTAAGCTCTAGATGAAATGTCTAGCGTCCTTTTAAAAAATACTGAAAGTAAATGGTTCCTAAGACTTAGCAGACCTCTCAATCACGATCATATGACGGTTTTTTACTTTACATTAATATCTAATGTAATGCTAGCAGTCCTTGCCCTAGGTTACCACGTAAATATACGAGGAAGCATATACATAAACGGTATTATTATTATTTGTATGTGTTTATATATCTCGGGATCATAGAGTCCCGGTCTTTTGGAAGGCGTACGAGGGGGCCGATACCAACTCGCAGAGGCCCCTTAGACAAATTTAAATGTAATGGGGTACCAATTGACGATTATCCCTGTTTGCACTATGCAAGAGCACCCAAGAACAACCCCCGGTTGGCGTAGGACTATTGCAAACAAAGATATTGGATTATGGGTTGGGTGGCTGAAGTGAACTGGTTATTTAGGACTATGGAAAGACTATGGCCCCTGCCTGACCAATGTTTTATATAAAATGGCAGGGAGTGACTTGCACACTCAATAATGGAATGAAGAGGTAGTCCATGGCTATCAGGGCAATCCCGGAAGTACGGTCAAGATCCCTACCAGCATCTTACTGGAATATTTCCTTCCTTCGAGCAGGTTTGCTCTTGCAAATCTCTACTCAAGCAGGCCAATAAAGGCAACAATGAGGTGGAAACTCTGTTCGTCGTCATTGTTTACTCCAGCCGGCCACTAAAGGCATGCCAGAGGTGAGGCACAAAACTTCTCCCGGGAGATAAGGTCCGTGGGGTCGCTACTGCCCAACAGCTCGCCACATGCTGCTCTGCGGGTTACTGTATCTCTTGGTCTGGCTCCTTACCCTAGACCTGTTCCGGCAAAGTATACTCTCCCGGCACAGAGTTCGGAGCGCGCAAGCCCCACCACGACGTCGACGTAGAGATATAGCGGTGGGGTTATTATTATAGAGGAGATAGAGCTTATAGCCTGTGATCGGCGGCCCGCACCAGGCTAATACCAATGGGAACTGGGTTTCAGGTCACCGTCTGATATGATATCTTCAGCTGTATGCATCAGTCCATAATCACTGGTAGAGACACGACTGCCTGCAAGTATATTCAAATAGTTATTATAACATTGCGTATGTAGAGAGTAAAATCATTAAACACCCAATTTTTCTTCCTGATAAGATTATTAATCAAACTTTTAATTTATAGGTGGAGAAGAAGAAAGATGATGCAAGCAAGAGTAGTTCGAGCAGCTCTCAGGGGGGGCAGCAGGACAGCCCGCCTCATTCGTAACTCCGTCAACACACATACTGTATTCCAAAACCCGACGAAACTTGTAGACTTTCTAACGGCATTTCTTCACTCTTACTTTAACTATGTTATAACGTTTTGTAAGTTTACACAAAGCTTATATCCGTCTAGATACTCCATTCCAAATTGAAACAACTTAATTTAATTAACAGGTTTGACTTCAAGAAATACATATTCTTTCCACAACCAGCTATCATCAAAACTTAACATTGTAAGAACGCATCTACCTCAATATAGTTACAGATAAACTATACAAATAAGTACAAGACTGATCGGTACAAATCCATAATTCTAGTACAAACTATACAATATATACTTTTTACATAATAATTTTAATGATAGTAATATTACAACCTAAGTTTGCAAACGTAACGTAAGTACAAATTTTATGTGTTCGAGTGACCTTAATTATTTTACGTATATTGGTTTTTATCCAAAGTTAAGTGTGTGTTTATATTATTATTATTTTGTTGCTATATTATATTATGACATTTTTATGTTAATTTTAGCTCATAATCAACGACAAGTTAGAAGTATTATAACTGGCTATGAGACAAAATGAAAATAGAGAGGGTTTACAAATAAATTTACCAATAAATGTGAAAAGGTAAAATGATATCTACTTCAAAGATCAAAACAAATTAATAATATGTAATACCTATATCGTAACTTAAAGTACAAAACCTTTAAAGTAAGAGTAGATCCTGTATGTACGTTGCTGAATATAAATAAATGTAAGCCCCTAATATAATATTAGACGGTTAACTTAGGAAAGAAAATAAATATCAATTTTGTTTGTATATTTTTTAAGATGCATAATACAATGTAAACGTTGAAGTTAATGTGCCAAAGTCAAATTAACATTGTTGCAATAATTGTAAAAATATTTTAATTAAAGTGTAGATTCAGTACGAATTATAAGTATTTATATTACTTACCGTAGCATACTAGAGTGCTTACCTTTATACAGATAACAGACCGTACAAATGTAATGTTTCTATGAATATTTTAGATTAACTTTGCCATGTATAACATTTGCGACTTATGTTTGCTCAAGAGCCTAATCATAATTAAGTAGAACGAGTTGTGAGTATAGTGTGGGTACTTAATCTGTCCTGCAGTCAGATTATACAATTTTTTTCCAGTTAAATTGGTTAATTGTTAACACTACTTAAATCGAGATAATATCGCCAGACTCTTGTAGAGCACAATGAGTGCATTTTAACGATTGGACAGGACATTGTAGGTGATTACCAAGTTACTGTCATTTCTAAGTAACAAACTGTTACAACATAAGGTAATGGTGTGGCTAATGGTAGGAAGCCATAAAAACAAAAAACAAAGCGCAATCGTTAACCTTTCCTGTATCGATTAAAATTAGCACCCATGATCGAAGGTGTGTACTACCAATAATTGTAGGTATTTAAACAATCTATCGAATTAAGGCCGTAGCTAACTTTTAGGGTGCAGTACCTATGTTCTAACAGTATCCTGTTACTTAGCTCACTTCATCATTCGAAACAATAAGAATGAGTTCTCAATTCTTTTTAAAATTTTCGCTATTGCAGAATGTTCTACCCATCGATGTTAATTTAAGACTTTGTTTTTTACACACAAAATCTTTTAAGGTAGTTTAGATTCAAATAATAAGGAGTAAAAATCTACCTCAATATTTATGAATATGACTTAGTTATTGTAGTTAAGATATTTTACTGTATTTGTTTTTAGGTTATAAAACTGACTGTCGTAACGCCAACAAGTTATTAAGATCATTACTCACAGGCCCACTGAAACTGTCTCTTAAACTTTTTTTTTTATTATAAACTGTAATATTTGCATACTTCTATGATTGTAATGTTAAGAAACAAAATTATACCTAAACGACATATACATGCACAAGGTAATGAACAATTTATCTAGTTAAGGAATAATTAATGAGTAACGTCCGCCTGCGTAAGATACCAATAAATTTAAGATTTTGTTTTAAGAATCTAAAGCTTTCAACGTTGTATAAACAATTATTAAGAGTTGTTTTATTTTTTATTAATAAAGTCATGTTTGAACATTGTACAGCAGATAATGGCTCAGTTCACAGTGGTGCCTACACAATTAATTTTCAAATTGGAATGGTTTGATCATTGATGTGTTTAATTGGTTACGTTCTCTTTCAAATATTTGGTACAACTATAATTGTGTTGTTGTAAAATCAATCTTTATTGGTAAATCAGTTGTTTTATATGTATTTCAGGTTCAGTTAACATCAGAAGCCGATCAATTATCAGAATTAAATTTTTTTTCAACAGTAGTATATTAAAATTTGACTGTGGTTCCCACCGGCACTTTAGCGGCTATTCATTTTTTTTAATAATTGTGGAGCTTTCACTCATTAGAACTTTTAAAACTTTTTGTCACTTACGTTTGATGTTGGCTGTACATTGTAAAACGTAATAAAAATGAAGGTTATCAAATTCTACAGGCACTTGAAACACTCGCATGCGTGTTAAACTTGACCTACTTATTCCCAATAGCAACTGAAATTTTAAATTCTATCTTGACTTTAAATAATTCTTTGAACAAGTAAATAACATAATATTATGTAGTACGCGTAAGTTTAGTCATGTGACATCACGGTAGAGGCAGATCGGTTTAGAGATATTATACACTACGGGTCTTTTTGCATTTCATTTTATATAGCAGTAGTTGTAATGTAGTTTTAATTTATAAGATTTTAATGAAAGACTATTTGCAAACATCTACCTCATAATTTAATTACGTTAAATAGAGTTTATTGATAAGTTAATTAACATTTATAAATTCTAGCAATTATTTTTTTTTCCATAATTATATCTTTGCTGAATGCCGAATTTCTTTCTTAGAGTTTAAATTTTGTTTTTTATTATTATTCAAAGAGAAATAAATCATAAAAAAATGTTGTTGTTTTTTTCACCCCATTCTAATACCAGAAATAATTACGGGACAGATAATATTATGTCGAGCCTATATACAGCAGTAGGACTTCAGGTTTTTCTGCACAATGTCGGCCTAAAATCCTTGAAAATGTTTGAATAATATTATGGTTTATTCCATATGGCTTTGATTATTTCAGCATATTATAAAGTTGCAAAAAACAAGTGTTACATCACCACAACTTTCTTCCACCACTGATTTTACCAATCATAGAACTTTTTTTATGAATAAAGTTAATTTTTTTTCCTAACCTTACTTTTGTGTAAATTAAGAAATGCATGCCTTATTAAAAGTAAATAAACTAATATAGAGGGAACTATGCCCGTAATTGCATCTACGTAATGAGTTTCTACACAAAATGACCACGAGTCCACGAGTGAGTGATGGTAAGGTCCTTGGAGAGAGATGGAGCGTTGCGGAGGGCGCGCGGGGAGCGGTCGGCGCGGAGCAGAGATGTCACGTTTTTCAGCGAAGCCGGGCGAAGATGGGCGCCCGGAGGATGCAGTAGTGCGGGGCTCCCCTCCCCCCGCCCCGCGCCGCGTCCCCGCGCTGACGTAACGCTGCCGTGTCCGCCGCCCGCCCTAGTGTGTGCCGCGCCGCGCTCCGACCGGGCCATCACGCACGCCGCGCCCAAACGACATCAGTGCTAATCACTTGACGTTTCCAATTTTTGCGCTCTGGTTCTGAGCTTTAAAAGTGAATGAGGTGCATGACGAGATTGTGCATACGCTTATGTACGTCCCCTAGCTTTTATCCTAATTTGTAATTGCTGTAAATACTCGACACCGCCCTTAAAGGCCGGATGCATCGGTGTCATTATCAAATGAGTTATCGCGTTGCAAAATCTCGGTTCTTTAATTTCTCTAAGGCGTTGGTAGTTCATGTTACAGAACATTGGGCGCTAATTTAATTCGCAATTAACTTACTTTATAACATAGATGACGGGGTTAAAACAGTTTCTTAAGTTAAAGCGTAGTAGGGAAATGAAATGCATAGGAGTATTGATGTTATTTTTTGTAACGTTATTGAGACTGTGAAACAGACCCTTAAAATTATTGTCAAATTACAGAAACGTAGTATTGTTTACCAAAAACAAAGTATCAAAATTAAGTAAAAAGATCAATTTAATTTCGGACTTTTAGGAGCAAAAGAGATAACTACACGACATTTCCTTCTAGGTCTCATGATATCCGAAGTTGTGTAACATTGAACAACTAAGCGGGTAACAATATCTGATCGACTGTGTTGACAGCAGCCATGTGTATCGCATAGACCAGCAGTCAGCTCGTACACAGTATTGATAGTTGGATAATAGTTCCGATTGATATGATCTTACGGTAAGTTAGATGTGATCGATCCTGACAAGCGTATGTAGTGTAAACATTAAGCTTTTTAGTGATTAGAAGCATCATTTACTGCATTTTATATCTTCGAGCTTCCCAGAACGAGTCATCTGGTGACTGCCTCGTGCATACCATCATCCATCTTCATTGTAGTTTTATTTATTCCAGCAGCATCGATGGCCTTGAATTTAGATGATTGTATTCGTTATTTTTACAAATGTATATGCAGCAGTAACTCAATCACTCGATCTGTTACTTCAAGTGGAATACGTTGTAATATAGGTATAGTTACAATGATATTTGGAGTTAAAATGCAGTGGTGAATACGTTGAGAGCATCGAGATCGCTAACATAATATCGATCTGTATATATTTAAAACCAACGATACATTTACTGTTCAGAGGGGAATAGGAACATCGTTTGTGGTAGCTAACTAATGGTTTTGAAGTACATCACGACTTGTTGCACTGACTACTGTCATCTTAAGCTCATTGGGCTAATCGATTACTGGTTCATCATCTTTAATGGTCCTATAAATAATAGTTATTAAGGAAAATATAAAAAGTTTAGTTAACATATTTTGTTATGTGTAAGGTTTTATGTTTTAATTGAGTATTTGACAATCGTTTAATTTTACAACAAATTATTATTATTAGTTATTATTTAGTCACAATTAAACATAAACTTATAATAGATCATCATATCTATCGATAAAGATATCGTTTACTTCAACATTGTATAGAATAATACCTTTATTATATAGTTACTAAAACATTGTGCAATACAAAATGTATTCAAGTAATACTTCCATTCCACTTACGGAATTGGTTGGCAAAGGTCTAGAAGTTCTCGAAGCTTTGACTGCGCTTCACTCATGATAATTAGACTTAGATGCACTCTATCGCGAACTAAATGAAAACTAACTTACACTTAACACACTGAAACAGGAAAATTCTCCACGAACAAAACTTTCAGTCAATTATCTAGAATCATTATTATTCGTGGTAAGGTCTTCAGATTTGTTCCTGAAAGTATAATATATCTTCAATGCGCCACCTGTCAGTTAACGATGTAACTGATGTCGTATTGTTTATGTTTTCGTAAGTAGAGGTCGCTACAAGCAATGATCAATGTCTTGGTTAATTCATAACTCGCTCGTGGATTACAGTTTCTTTCGTTTTGTTATACATTCTAATCGGACTTGCAAAACGATTACTGCTAACCCTATTTTGTATCTGTCAACTACAGACGAATGAGATAGGTTTTATAGGATTAGGTATCTACATAATTACCTAAACAGAACGATATTTCAAATACATTTTGCGATCATTGTGTTTAGTGAGTTTTCAATTATTTGGGACTTAATGATTGTTTATTAGGTATATTTTTACTTATTTTTGAAAACAATTTCAACTGTTAGTTTTTTACTATTTGTTGATGAGTTTTTGGACGTAAACGAATACAATAGCGACTTACGAGTAATTATGTAAACAATTGCGACTAACTTAAACATTTTGTAAGTTTATACTTTATAGACTAGTAGCCAGTTAATAGGAGCGTTCACATCATTTTAGTTTATATAAAGACTATCGAAATTGGCATTAGAAAACCATAGAACCGAATCTGTATGAAACTCCTTCTGATGTACCTAACATCAGAAGGAGTTTCATACAAATTCGGTAAAAAGGCTCAGAAACACATACACCTACCATTTAACTTACCATTAGACCCACTATACTGTGTTTTTGAAGAAGCAAAGGTGCTACACATTATCTCTAACGATAGGTAATCGTTTTTTTTTTCTACTCAAGAAGTTCGCATTCTTATAAACAGTAATATAATCAGATGCGCGACTGTGATGATTTCTTGTGCTGTTGTTCAGACAAGGGAAAAAATGTGTATCCCTTTAGCTAAAATTAAAATGCAATTTGCCTAAAAATAAATAGTTAAAGAGAAAATACCTTTTGAACATTTATTGCACAAGTGCACATACAGTTCTTGAGTTCAGTTAATTCATTGTCCACAATTTTATGCCTTCATTTCCTCAATTGGCAAAATGTGGGTGTACTATAATAATAGGTGCACCTCTGCCTAACCCTTCGGAGAATACAGGCGTGATTGCGCCACACTAGGAATTTCTCCTGTACCGTGGGTGCGTTTACAAACATTTCAACTCACATACACAAACAGTCAGACCCGGAACAACTACTTGTAGGTCATACAAATATTTGTTCCGTGCGGGAATCGAACCCGCGACACGCAGCGCGGTAGTCAATCGCTTAACCACTGCGCCGACCTTAAAGCCTTATGACGTGACTAATAAAGTTAACAACAGCCAGTCATAACAAAACCACCATGACACTTGACAGTAACGAAAGCCATGCCTAATTGTTTTAGTTCAGCCCGTAATATACCAAAAAATTGTCTTTTAATATAAAACTTAAAAGAGAGTAAAAACTGTAAATGGGTTAACAGCTAGCCCGTAGTTGTGTGTAAAATACAGTCATAACAAAAACACCATGGCACTTGGCACTAATGAAAACCGTGCCTAATAATTGTTTCGTTCAGTCTGTAAATACCAAAAAATTATCTTTTAATATGAAACTTAAAAGAGAGAAAAAAAAACTGTAAATGGATTTACAGCTAGCCCATGGATGTGTGTAAAATACAGTCATAATAAAAACACCATGGCACTTGGCACTAATGAAAACCATGCGTAATTGTTTCAGTGCAGTCTGTAAATAATCATCTGCCTAGCCTTTTCCCAACATGTTGGGGTCGGCTACCAGTCTCACCGGATGCAGGTGAATACCAGTATTTTACATGGAGCGACTCCTATCTGACCTCCACAACCCTGTTACTTGGTAACACGACACCCCTTGGTAAGACTGGTTGTCAGACTTTCGGGCTTTTGACAGCCCCTAACAACTGTAAAAGATCCACGAATGACAGCCGGGACCAACGGCTTAACGTGCTTTCCCAGGCACGGAGGTGTGTCGCGGCATGTGTAGCTTAACCTGATCAATCGACCCGTGCGGCTGTTATTACCTAGCCACAAGCCCCTCAGTTCAGTCTGTAAATATAAATACCAAAAAATTGTCTTTTAATATGAAACTTAAAAGAGAGAAAATAATTGTAAATGGATTTACAGCTAGCAAGTAGTCGTGTGTAAAATACAGTCATAACTGAAATACTATGATACTTGGCACTAATGAAAACCATGTCTAATTGATTTACTTTAGTCTTTAAAGATAAATACCATAAAACAAGTAACTTAGATGAGAAATAAAATGTATATAGATTTACAGCTGGCCAGTGGTTGTCTTTAAAATATAGTCGAAGAAAATTGAGGATGACCAAGGCTAATCAGTCTTCATCAAATACGGACTTGCAGTTCGTTGAAGTAAAGTGAGATTGAGGATCGCAAGTTATTGATGAATCCCAATTTTAAAAGTGAAGTCAGCTTCCCTTGACTTAAATGTATTTTTGATTGCAAGCTGATGATATGAAATTTTTTAATTTCTAATCTTACTTTAATACCTACCTACTTACGATGAAATAAAGATTTATCTAATAGAGAGCATTGATTATTTATACAATGTTTTCAAGATATTTTTGTTTTAACGGCTGTAGTTTTTTTGTGTGTATTTATACGAGTACTCCTAGTTCAAGATAATATATGTAGTTTATCACCGTTTATAAAGTAGGTATTGTATATGAATAAATTAATAATTCTTGTAAATCGCACTGAATAATGTGTCATCATATAGTACCAGTAGTCGACTAGGTACACTAAAAAGTCAAAACAATTTATTCTAAAATAAATGCCGGGTCTATCTTAATTTACCTTAAAAACCCCGGTAACTTTATCATTTGCCCATTTCTGTAAAATCAATGATCGTCATCCAAATGATTGTTATAGGAAATTCGTAAAGTTGTACACAGTTAATCTGGATCTCGATCATTGATTAATGAGTACAGATCGCGATCGAGAATGACTAAGTAGATGTAGGTACCATATTGTATGAATCTGCATTGATATAAACTTAACCATCAGCCACCGATCTTTTTATGTTAATGTTTAGACTATGTTGGAGGAGCTTGTGGCTAAGTAAAAACTGCCGCACGGGTCGATCGATCAGGTTAAGCTACGCTTGCCGCGGTTGGTTCGTGGATGGGTGACCATCTTTTCATACCAAGATTCCTCCGTGCCTCGGAAAGCACGTTAAGTCATTGGTCCCGGCTGTCATTTGTAGATCTTTGACAGCTGTTACGGGCCGACTGAAGCCCAAATGTCTGACAACCAGTCTTTACCAAGGGATATCGTGTTACCCAGTACTTCTGGGTTGTGGAGGTCAGATAGGCAGTCGCTCCATGTAAAATACTGGCATTCAGCTGCATCCGATTAGACTGGAAGCCGACCCCAAAATAGTTGGGAAAAGGCTAGGCAGATGATGATGTTTAGACTATGTTAATAATTTACATAGTTTTGCGGATTTGACTCAGAATCATAAAGATTCTATTACTTAATAGTATTGTGATAGTAGTAGTAATGAACCCAACAATTATAGGCCCGTGTCAATTCTGCCAGTTTTCAGTAAGATGTTTGAAAAGTTGATGCTCAATCAAATGTTACGTCACTTCAATAAAAATTCCATCTTTCATGAACAACAGTACGGTTTCACTAAAGGTCGTTGTACCACTGACGCCGGTGTCACCCTAATAAAGAACATTTTTAACGCCTGGGAGGAAGCCCAAGATGCCATTGGAATCTTTTGTGACCTCTCTAAGGCTTTCGATTGCGTTAACCATGAGACACTTCTGCTGAAACTAGATCATTATGGGATTAGGAATACAGCTCTTGATTTACTTAGATCATACCTGAAAAATAGAAAGGTTAAAGTTCAAGTAAACTGCGTTAACTCATTGGGGTCTGAAATGGCAATGGGCGTTCCTCAAGGTTCGATATTGGGTCCATTCCTCTTTTTAGTTTACATTAACGATTTACCCCAATTACTTCAAAATCAACCAAAGATGGTTTTATTTGCAGATGACACGTCATTGATCTTTAAAATAGACCAACGGTCTCAAAACCTTGACGACGTCAATAATTCTAATCTTCAGGTCCAAGATTGGTTTACGGTAAATAATTTGGTTCTAAATGAAAAAAAAACCAAATGCATTAGATTTAAACTACCTAATGTTAGAAGTAGCGAATGTGATATCATATTGAAATTTGAATGGAGAAAAACTGGAATTAATCAAACGGTTTTCCTAGGAATCACTCTAAACGAGAAACTACAATGGGGACCACATATAACATCTCTTGCGGGGCGGTTAAGCTCGGCCGCTTATGCTGTTAGGAAGATAAGACAGTTAACAGATGTAGAAACCGCGCGTTTGGTCTATTTTAGCTACTTCCACAGCATTATGTCGTACGGTATTTTATTGTGGGGTCGGGCTGCTGACATTGAATCCATCTTTATTTTGCAAAAGAGAGCTGTCAGAGCCATTTATAATCTACGTCGCCGAGAATCTCTTAGGGAACTCTTTAAAAGGATTAATATTATGACGGTACCTTGCCAATTCATTTATGAAAATATTATGTATGTAAGAAAAAACCTACATCTTTTCAAAAAAATAAGTGATAGACATAATTTCAATACTAGAAATAAAGATAAAATAGATCAGCCATGTTTCAGATTATCTAAAGTACATACATCTTTTATGGGGTACTGTGTTAAATGTTACAACAAATACCTTGTGATATATTGCAATTAAATGAAAGAAATTTTAAAACT
Source organism: Tiliacea citrago (assembly GCA_963921375.1). NCBI lineage: Eukaryota > Metazoa > Arthropoda > Insecta > Lepidoptera > Noctuidae > Tiliacea > Tiliacea citrago. The sequence goes on from OY992785.1 coordinate 15,295,535, forward strand.
CATATAAAAAGTACACTTTGTAAACAAGCTTATTACAAATTAGAGGATTATATCAGGATAAGAACGCTTGGAAACATGCTGGTCCAGCTCCATAGGACAATCTGGAGTCTAGACAAAATCTAACTGATTGCTATTTTAATTGTATATTTTATTATTTTTTGTGACATTTATTTTACACTCTGTGATTACCTTAACTCACACACTGATTATTTTAGGAAAATATTTTTTTTTTTACAATGTTTGTAAATATGTGAGCACCATGTATCTATCACATAATTAATTTATCTCATTGCTTCATTATTAATTCTTTTTACCTATTGTGGTATAGTAATTTTATTCTAGGTGCATCATCTTCACATATAATTATATAATTGATGTACCAATACCAAATATTGTAAAACATTTTTAAAAGAGTAACGGTGGAGTTTCTTGCCCATTCTTCTCCATACGAAGCTACCTTTTGGAAGGGGCGACTAGAATCAATTCTATTTTATTTGTAAATTTTGACGTTCAAAAGTGCCATTTATGTGCCTATTTGAAATAAATAATTTGACTTTGACTTTGACTTTGACTTTAGTAGTAGTAGAATATTCAGTATCTAATTATCATAAACTCGATTTGTAATTGGAAGTAATTACGAAACCAATGCAGATAGAGAGAGTGCCCTAAAAACGTTGCAGTACCTAGTGAGGTTCTAAATGAGCACATGAGTGAATTGATAGGGACATCTGAGCTTAGCCTTGCGGAAATCGATACTAGTAGCCAGACCTGCAACTCACACATATTTATATCTACTCGTATAAGCGAAGAAATTTGAAAGGCTGCCTCGTAAAATGTATCCACCTCTGTCTACGTAGGTATTCATAATACTCGGTCATATTTTGTAGTATTGCCAATAAAATGAAGTATTCGTATTTTCAATAACTATTCATACGATATTATTCCTTATGCCTACCGTTTTTTTTATAACTTTTCTCGAAACATTAACAACTCATTAATACGGTTAATTAGATTACTAAATTCATAAATATGTTTTTTTTTTGTATTTTTACAAAAGTAGCAAAAGTACTGGTATTCAGCTGCACCCGGTAAGACTGGAAGCCGACCCCAACATAGTTGGGAAAAGCTAGGCGGATGAGACAACTGTAACTTATCAAATTGATAGTTCATCAGCGCAATATAGTTTCAGTTTAATTTAGGACCATAAGATAGTAGTAGCCAATTAACCAGACATACGAATTTACGATTATCTTTGATAGACCGGAGACCTTTAGAAGCTACATATAAGACAAAACTTAACATCTTCAACGTTGTTCGATCTTCTATTCGTTATTTCTTGACTTTTCAAAAAACTGAACCTTCCTTACTGAACCACCCAGAGGATTCGATGATGATGGGCATGATGTTAGATCTAATTGATCTACAGAAGTCAAAGACCAAATTAAAAAAAAAAAACCTGTTTTCTAATAATCTTGTGCCTGATAGCCACACCGTAGAACTAACTACACGGAGGTAAATTTTGTTTGTTGCTTATGTTGCTTCACATAAGAAGGGCTAATCCAATACATGTGTCGGCTTCGGTATCCGGTAGCCTAGCGTCCAGATTACGATAAGGTATTATTAAACTCCGTGGGAACCAAGAGAACCTTATTTCTAGGTTAGTTAACAGACGTTTGTAATAGTGTCGAAATATCGAGAACTCATTTCTCCAAAATATCTATCTCAGAAGAAATCCCATTACTGACAACGAATTACCGTTTAACGAACGCAATCGGCTATTAGATATAAAAAATACTGACTTGTATTAATAAACTGTAGTTCATAAGTTTATGCCCTGGCTGGAGGCCTTGATTTATTGAGACAGAGACACCCACAGGAAAGTCCGGTTAAGCTGGCAACAACCTCCTAGGATGACTTTCAAGATGCCCCTTACAAAAAAAAATAAAAAATGTGAAAGTTTAAAACAGTGACCAAGTATGATGTTTTAGTACCTGCCTATAATTACAGACAACCCACGCCTAATTTTCCATGTCGTAATAAGTGTTTCGATTGTTGCCAAAACACTCGCAATGATCCCTCGTTCAATACAAATGTTAAGGGTTAATAGTTGACATAATTATTGGAATATGAAGTGAAATGTTGTTGCTAACCTATCGCCTAACGACATATTAATGCAATTATATAAAACCTTTTCCTCTTGTCTTTTCTACATGTCTGGATCCTAAACAGCTCTGTTTTTTTTTATTTCATGGGTTTTCGTAATTTCTTCAATACTTTGTAATTCAAGACCTAAGCTACAATAAATCGAATTATTTGGCTGAAATATTGCAAAAGACATTTACATTTGTGTTAGTAATCAGATCTTAGCAACAGTTACAGTGGTGAGAGCAGTGGTGGCCCAGTGATAACGGTGGCTTACGAGTTGTAGGTCGTAGGCTCGAACCTTGATAGGCGCTTTACTTTGTGTAAATTATTTCATCACCACTGCTCTCAAAACGGTGAAGAAAAATATCGTGAGGAAACCGGAATGTCCTAGGACCAAAAATTCAAAGACATGTGACATTTACCAACCCACACTGGGCCCGCGTGGTGGATTGACAGATGAGGAGGTTTGAGTCCCAGTAGTGGGAACATTATAGGCCGATTATGTATATTTGTATGATAAGTAATAGTTACAGAAATTTCGCAATTTAAATGATGTAAGCTTGTTTTTTTTTTTAAATTGTTTCTTTAACCAGTACCAGTACCAGTACCTAGTGCTTCCTTACTGGGTTGTACGAGTAGATACTAACAAGAATTTCAGTTATAGTGAAGCGTCATAAACAATTAAACGGCTGAAGCGGCCGCGGCGTTTACTTCTAACTTCATTGCACTACATAGCGTTAATAATGGATAAGTTTTAAATTAAATTATGCTGGTGTAGGTGTAAAGTTGGTAAATTAACAATTGATGTAAGATCAAGTTCATCCCAGTAGAATTAATTACTTACCACGAATTAGCACAAGTAGGTAAAGTACCTATAAAAAAGTTTATCTAAAACAACTTTATAACGTGAATAATAAGTCTGTTTGTTAGTAACGCTTTCATGGTCAATTTGCCACAATGATAACTCGGTACATAGAGCAGGACAGTCGGTGTTTATCTTTACGAAAAACGTCTTTACATGGGTGGGTCCGCTGCCTGATTCCTTTTGAGCTTTTTATTTTATTTATGAAAGTTAAATAATTTTGCTATAGGCATATAAAAAATCTTAAACTAATGTTTTAGAGTTTTTTTTTATATTTAGTTTTTTTGTTTTGTTATTGTGTTATTTTTTTGACTACTTACATAGGAAAGGTCGTAAAGGTTCCAAAAAGCTATGTCTACCCTGTTACTTTAATAATGTAGTAAATATTTTTAACCTTTTCGCTCCAATCTATTTATATTTATAACTGTAGGTACATAGTATAAAACAAAGTCGCTTTACGTGCGTCTGTGAACGTTTAGTTCTTCTAAATTATGCAATGGATTTTGATGTGGTTTTCACCATCATATGCAAATTGTATTCCGGAAGGTTTATGAGCAAAATAAATTCATTTTTATTTTAGATATAGCATAAAAATCTCGATGGTTTGACATGTCACCACAACAGTAAGTACATTGCACCTGTGCGAAGCAGGGATGGGCGTTAGTATTACTTATAATTAAATGAATCTCACTATTGTACAGGAAATACTAGCACTGCATTGCCGTATTTTCTCCTAATGTACTACTAATTGTATACAATTTGTCCCAATTTGTCCCGGCATGGAACTGGTGAAGGCCCGACTTCACCAGTTCCATGCCAGTCTCATCCAGGTTCTACCCTACTTCTTAATAATAGATTTCTTTAAAGGTTAGGTTAGGTTAGGTCTCGGGTTGCTTGGGGAAGTACCTGTGTCGCATAAACAGGGAGCCGGACGCCCGGTGTCACCACTGCGTCGACTGCCGGGAGGACACGGCGCGGCATACGCTGCCAGAGTGTGCCGCTTGGGAGGAGCCTCGCCGTGAGTAGGCAATGACCTGTCGCTGCCAGCCGTGGTCGAGTCGATGGCCGGCAGCGAGGAGTCCTGGGACGCGGTGGTATCCTTCTGCGAAACAGTCGTGTCGAAGAAGGAGGCTGCGGAAAGGGAGCGGGTGATCTCGTCCGCTCACCTGGCCCGCAGCAGGCACACTGGGCGGCGGCAGAGGGCAGACAATGCCCTCTTTCGGCCCCCCTAAATGGGTCCAGGGACGGCGGACGTCCGCCGCCCCCTATCACACTGCACCCGAGGTGGCGGCACGTAGTTTTCCACGCACGCCCCTTTCAGACGTTGCGGGTCAGACCCCTCACCTCCCTAGACATGAGGTGGCACGCAGAGGCGGGCCGGCGAGCCGGGGATCACGGAAGTAATGCTAGCTCCCAAGATCCCGGGTGCAAGTGTGGGAAGGGAACTCTGCGGTGGTTTTTGGTCAGTACCAAGTTGGGGGGTGAGGTGTTGGACCCCCCGCAAAGTCCGAAAGGGGCGCGCGTGGAACACTACGCGCCACCACCTCGGGTCCAGTGTGATAGGGGACGACGGACTTCCCCGAGTGAAGTCCGCCGTCTCTGGACCAATTTAGGGGAGCCGGAAAAGGGCATTATCAGCCCTCTGCCGACTCCCAGTTCGCCTGCGTGCATCCAACGAGCCTAACGCAACAGGGCTATCTTATAAAGTTGAAGAGTTCCTGTAGCCACCTTCCGGCTCTATAATAAAACCCTGGACTACAGCTTAGGCTATAGTGTTTATCAAGACAAAAATGTGCGAGCCCAAACACAACACAACAGGGCTATCTAATTTAGTTGCGGAGTTCTTGTGGCCACCTTCCGGCTCCATAATCAGAGCCTGGGCTGCACCTTTGACTTTAGTTTTGTCAAGAAAATCAAACGAACCCAAACACAAGGATGCTATCTTGTTTAGTTCCGGAGTTCCTATGGCAAGCTTCCAGCTCCATAATAAATTCCTGGACTACACCTTGGGCTAACGTACCTACTTGTCAAAACAAATCCGAATGGCCTAAACACAACAGGGCTATCTTGTTTGTTTGTTTGTTTGAGGAGTGCCCGTAACCACCTTCCGGCCCCATCACCAGATCCTGGACACCACCTAGTGTAATAACACTTGTCAATACATAACCAATGGGTCCAAACACGATGATGCAGTCTTTGGTTGAGAAGTTCCTATGTCAATCTTCTGGCTCCATCATCGGACCCAGGATATTACCTCGGGATATAGTACTTGTCAATACATAACCAATGAGTCCAAAACACGGGGCTATCTGGATTACTTGAGGAGTGCCCGTGACCACCGGGTTCCATGATCACACCCTGGACACAACGTACTGAAATACCAATTGTCAATACATATTCAATGAGTCCAAACTCGATAGTGCGATAGCACAAATCTAACAAGATATCGTTTGATTGATTCGTACCTATTGCCACTTTCCTGCTCCATCATCAGACCTTGGACATCCTCTTGGACTGTAGTTCTTGTCAAGTCAAAAGCAACGAGTTAAACTCAACGACGTTATCTTATTTAGTTGAGGAGTTCCTATGGCCATCTTCGGGCTCCATCGTCAGACCAGCTCCATGGTATCATATTTTTGCGTTTTCACCGTAGTTTTATTATTTACTAGATATCGGGATAAAAAGTAGCTTATGTCTTAATCCAGGATGGCAGCTACCTCTATACAAAATTTTATCAAAATTGGTCCAGCCGTTTGAACGTGAAGAAGTATCAAACATACACACATACTCACAAACCCCCCCCCCCCCCCCTTTATAATATTAGTGTGATGTGGTTTATTCAGGTTAGCCAACATTTGTTTACACAATACATTTAAAATAAAGTTCTTAATAGTACGTTTTTAAGTCCAAGAATTACTTACAACACGCACATACAGTTATATAAATGTACCAAGTTTCAGCTCAATCGGATGCCAGGAAGTGCTTGAAAAATGGATGACAATGCGAGTTACTAGAAACACTTATGAACTAAGCAAGCTAATATAAAGCTTGTAAAAACAAGGTTTCAAGTATTTTTTAATACTTAAATATGACAATTGTGTCACCATGTCACGAACTGTTGCTACAACGGAAGTGACAAAGTGATTATGTCATGTCTACGAAAGCGTAGCAGACGGCGTAGCAAATGTCTACGATTGCTACGATTGGATGAGTCACAAGTTTTTGGATCATAAGTATGATGTGCATCGTACAGTATTTTGTCAATCTAACTGGCCTTAACCCAACTACGTTGGGGTCGGCTTTCAGTCTAACCGGATGCAGCTGAATACCAGCATTTTGCTAGTTGCGACTGCCTATCTGACCTCCACAACCCAGTAACTGGGTAACACGATACCCCTTGGTAAGACTGGTTGTCACACTTTTGGGCTTCTGACGACCCCTAATGTATATAGGTATGTAAAGATGACCCATCCACGGAACAACACCGGCAAGCGTAGTAAGCCTGATGGATCGACCCGTGCGGCTGTTATTACTCAGCCACGAACTCCCCTAGTATTTTGTGTGTCAGTTTAATTTGTAATTGCATTTTAATATTTTTGAAGAAAAGATTACAATTAGCTAGGTAGTAAACGTTTCTCATAAATGTAGATCATAACCTTCATCCAATTTCACTTTTCTGAACATAAAGTCAAAATGCCATAATGAAAATGTTATGTTCAATTTGTAAAAAGCATGCTATTATGGTCCTTTTATAACGTGTATTCCCGTTCGTCCCACTAACAAAATCAGTGGGACGACCGAGAATAAATTTAATATTATTTATTAATTTCCCGTTCGTCCCACCAGTGGGACGAATAGGAATACATGATTTTAATAGCAACACAGAAAAGGCATATTATTTACAATTTCATTAAATGAAAATCCGGAAAATAATGTTAAAGTTTTGTAAACAATCGCCATTTGAAAACTTTGGGTGAATGATTTGTTTATTATTTACTTTGAGATTAACCTTAACGTTTACTGTATCACCATCGTGAAGATATTTTAAAGGTGTCACGATAAATTAAAAAAATCAAAAACCCGACTACGTAAACAGTAAACTTAAAAAAACCGGCCAAGTGCGTGTCGGGCCACGCACATTGAAGGGTTCCGGAGTTGGGATGAATTTATCCCAAAAACAAACTTATCATTGTAGTGTGAAAAACATGTTCTCCCATACATCGATATACGTCACGGTCAATTCTCCAACTGTAAAATTAAGTTGGTCGACTATTACTCGTTAACTTTACAAGTTAATGAGTAATAGGCGACCAACTTAGCTGTGATAGTTTTCCTTTCAATTTCGTTATATATACTACGGCTATGATTTTTTTCACATTTCCTCAATCAACCATTTAGCTGGCAGGGGGGCACTTGACTCTAACAAAATTTAGCACTTTAAAGCTTAATATTACGCAAACGGATTCCTGCATCGAAAAATGGTTTTACAGACTTACAATATTTTTGCACGGCCTATTCAACGATATCCCACGCCATGGGATAGACGAGAAATATCATCCCCACTTTACGTGTAAGGGCGGTACCCTAAAAAAATGTTTTTCAAGATTTTATTTTACGACTTTGTCGGCGTAACTAATATGTACATCCATGCTAAATTACAGCTTTCTAGTACTAAAAGTCTCTGAGCTAAGCCGGGGTTAGACGGATGGACTGACAGACAGACAGACACACGGACATGGCGAAACTATAAGGGTTCCTTGTTGACTACGGAACCCTAAAAACGATGGAAACAAGGTTTATAGGTATAAATGAATACTATAAATAATCTCATGCAGTTGGAGGCATCTTCTTAGCAATAATGACCTATTGGCACCAGCCATTTTGATTGTTAATAATTTTAATATACCCAGTAACACTTGCGCAATAAAGGCGAATGTAACGACACATCATTTACCAAAATCGGTTCAGCCGTTTAGTAGTTACGAGGGAACATAGGGATGGAGATACATACAGGTCAAACACATAACCCTCTTTTTTTGGCTTCGCCGCAGTCGGGTAAAAAAGTATTATATTTATAAATTAAAATACTTTTTCTCAATCGTCGGTTTACACCTTGTCAATAAGAAAGAAAGAAAGAGAAGAGCTACCTTAGTGCTATGAAAGAGTCGAATGCCATTTTATGGGTGAAATCAAGTTTTTCAACTGTTAAAAAACTCAAAACGTTTTATCTAAGAAAGCGCAGATTGAAATTATTATCTTACTCATTTTTTTCTTTTTTATGTTAAAAAACTAATGTTTTAATAATAATCAATCTCATACTAATATTTAAAAAAAAAACGTAAAATTCTTATGTACAATACTTTTGAATGACTCAGGTTGTTGCTAAATAATTTTCCTAACCCTTTTCCAAAACTATCAGAAGACATAATGGTGCAGTAACAAACTTTACTAGTACAAGGGAGAGAACTAGCTTCCGTCTGAACTACTTGCAATGGAACTTGTTCAATATCTGGTGTATCTTGATTGGGAATAGAGACCTGAGGACTTCCTGACTGGTACAGGTCATTTTTTGCCTCAGGTTGAAGAGTTCCGAGACTGGATTTCCTTTGCAATGAAGATTGAGGGCTGCTAAGAGTCAGCGCGTCCACTTTGTCTGCATTATAGTTGCACATGGCCACTAAATCATTTGCAGCAAGGATGTGCTACAGAATTTGTTTTTCAGACCTCAAATACTTAGTATAGAGTGAATTTATTGGGGCCTCTAGTATATGAATATCAGACTAAGCTTTGAGTGTCAATCTCATAAATGGTCATACTGTCTTCTAATTTAATTTGATAGTTATTTAATTTATTTACAAGAAAACCACGTTTTTTCTTCAGTTTTTATTGGAAAAGTGTTTTTGTTGTTTCGTAAATTTATTGCACGTATTTATGATTTTATTTACTTTTGCGTATTTTTTAATTTTATTTTGACTTACTTTATAACTACTATTTTTATGTTTCATTAAAGAATCCTCAGTAAGGTCTATTGTTATTAAGGAATGAGGGTTGCAATTAGTGTTTACTTCACAGTTATTCCTCAAAACAACATGAAACATTCATCGCATATGACTACCACTAGAATCATACTAAAATAATAAAACGTTTGTATGCAATTCTTAACGGGTTGCGATTATTAGCAAATCAACCGATGAGTACATACCTACTAATATTAAACAATCCAAAAGAAACCGTCGTTCTGACACCAGTCTGTCACATCACCACAGAGAAAGGAAACAATATATTTATTGTTTCCAGAATATCCAGAATATTATATTATTTGTATATTATATTATATAGTTATTTTGCAGAATATTGTCTGACTGATCAGTCTTCGACAATATTCTGGAAAATTTATTGCTGATGGAACTAAACTCTTTTCGTAAAAAAGCGTAAAAAGTAATTCAACAATAAATTTTAATGGTTGCGATACAGTGTGCAATGTGTCGAAAATATTTTGTAAGACAACGTATTATCATAGCTTTATTAAACAGCCGCCTGTCTGTTTGTCAGTCTGTCAATACCCTTTTTCTCAGGAACACGTGGAGGTATCAAGTTGAAATTAATATCAAATACGTAGGAGTACGGTGTCTTGGACCTCTAAAATAATCATGCTTCTAAGTCTACTCTATAAAAAAATACGGCCATGCGACATACTTTGATACTCGCAAATAAATCAAAACCTTTAAGGTACTTCCCGTTGAGCAATAATCGAAAATTAAAGATTTTAGATAGAAATCGAATCAATCGCTGGATCGATCGATTCGATCTGCAATCGTTAATTTATAGTTTTCTCACCTAAGACTTAGTATAGTTATAGTATATGTATTCGATATTTTTGCGATTCATCATCATCATCATCATCATTTTAGCCGAAAGACGTCCACTGCTGGGCATAGGCCTTCCCCAATGGGGGGTTGCCATAATCGCCACGCTTGGCAGGCGGGTTGGCGATCGCAGTATGGTGTTAAATTGCATAGAGAACGCTGCTGCCCATTCTCTAGCTAGTAAGTCCCATAGTCGCATTTTACGACACCCACGGAAAGAAATAGGATGGTGCTATTCTTTACGCCCGGCACCACACGGACCAAACCCACGTTTTTTGCGATTACAAACTTATATTTGCAGTTGAAGAATTGACTGTGACGTATATCGATGTATGGAAGAACATGTTTTTCAACTACAATGTTAAATTTCTTTTTGGGATAAATTCAGCCCAACTACGGAACCCTTCATTGTGCGTGGTCCGATACGCACTAGGCCAGTGTTTTTTTAAGTGCCAACTTTTGTAAATGAACTGAAATGTAAGGAAATGGTGAATGGTACGACATGTCAGTGGGAAATAATGATACAATAGACCTTTTTTCATGAAGCCCGGGAGTTTTTTTCATAACAAAGACGTAAACCTGATTAAAAATATAGGAGTCATTTTTTGAACTATGTTTGGTTGCGACTCGCTCCCCCGCAAGTTGGTTCGGCCCAACAATATTCTCCTTCTAATGTAGTCCATATGTGGTATGATACGTCCAAGCAAAAATGGTCCAGTTATCGGCCTTTACTTTCCAAGATATACGCAGTTTTGTAAAGTTGGGTGAAAAAAGTGCACTTCGCGATTTTAGTTGATTATTAATTAATGTTCAATTACCTACAAGTTCATGTAGTTTTTTCTCAAATAAAGCTTTTACTGAGTTTCAACTTCTAATATCTGATAAAAAAGTGCTTATGAATAATTTTTAATCTTTATTATCAATTGACTGTTCTAGATATCGAAATGAATAAAGTCTTGACTCAATACCTCACCTACTTGACCCTTTTTGGTTGGCATATAACGCCATTTTAATTCATAGAGCTAAAGCATGTGGACATTATAACAAAACCAAACTGTAACAACTTTTCCACCTTTTACTATCCATGTTTAAGGCAAATAAATACTTATCGATCTTATCTAGAACTGTCAAATGTTTGTGGGTTTGTTCTTGGCTGTCAAATATTCAATACAATTATGTTATGGTAGAAAATCGGTAAATAGGTGAAAATCGCATCGGCTCTTTCAAAACCAGGCACTTTCATACTCGCTCTCCCCTATTCAGCTACTGTCTCATCAAAACTATAAAATAGCTAATAACTATGCCGTATTTTAAATATTTTGTATTTTTATATATCCTTTGAAATTCTTAGGGGACCATTGACACTGGTCAGACAGGGCAGGGACAGAGATCGTATATAAATATTTTTTATTTCTGTATGTAGGTTTGTACAAACATTTTTACACGTCAATTATATTTTAAAAAACTAGATTAGGTCGGCGTTTCCTATCTGACTACTCTGAGAGAAAGCCGAAAAAAACTCACAGTTTCTTTTAAAGTCCAGACATGATCATGTGAATACCATGTAGATTATTGTCTGAAATGGTATTTTGATGAAAGAACCACACAGATTGAGTGGACACTGACCAGTCAGTAATCGTGCAGCTCAACTTAGAAATTAAGGAGCTCAACGATTCGACGAACAATAGCGAACTAATTATACTGATCTGGAATATTTTGGTCACAGTTACGCCCGAATTTAGTTTATAATTAGCATCGCCATGTTATGATCATATTATTATAATGGTCACCTTAGATTAGGTCATTAATTTATGGGCTTCAATACTCAGGGTTGAAGAGTTGCTATTGTTTTCTGGTATACAGTGTGGATTTTTGAGATGGGGCAGTAAGGGCAGACAACCTTAACCGTTGTAGCTACAGGAAAACGGTCTTAAGAGACTGTCCTTAACTTTTTGAGAAATTTTGATTTGCATTCACAGATTTTGAAAAAACGTACAGTCAGCAGGAAAATGGACAATATTCCCATTTTTATTTTATGCCAATCGATCCTGTTTCTTATAAGGATCAAAAACTCATATTGGACCAACTGAGGTTTGAGTACTAGAAATGTGATAAATCGCAAAAAACTTTTCCCATACATTTCATAGGAAATGAGACTCAACTTAGTTTTTTTGATGGATAGATAGACCGCTACTATGAAGACTGGTAAAAAATAAACAAAAAAATTTAACTTCTTATTTCGAATGAATACGCGTCATAATTTAATTTGTTTGAAAACAGAATCTAGATAGTTTGTTGCTTGTAATTTCTAAAATTCTGCGCATAATAATATATATACAAAATACCCGTTCTAATTTGAACCGGCAATTCGCAAGGAAGTGGATACAAACATTATGGTCCTTTATCGTGACCACCTCGCAGTCCTGATCTCACGCCTCTTGATTTTTTTTATGTGGCGTTAGTTAAAAAATGAACTTTATAAAAAAAATACGACGGTGTTCAGGAACTAAAAGATTTACTTACCACGATTCTCTATGGAATTAGTCCTAGCACATTATCAGCTGCTACCTGCTCTGTATTTAAGCGAATAAAGTCAAAAAGGCTACCGTTTTGAACCTCATATCTAAGAGTAGAAAAGTAAAATTTCTAGGTGAGTCCAAATGTAAAGTTTCAAGTTTTTAATTTTAAGGTAAATAATATCCAAAGTAGATATTATTATTTTTATTTGTTTTTCGATTAGTCTCTTTTGTAGCGGCCAGTTTGTCGATGGTAAAAAATGTAAGTTGTAGTCTCATTTCCTACGAAATATATGGGAAAAGTTTTTTGCCATTTATGACTTTTCTAGTACTCAAACCTCAGTTGGTCCAATAGAAGTTTTTTATCCCTATAAGAAACAGGATCGATTGGCATAAAAAAAGTTTTGTGAATATTGCCCATTTTCCTGCTGACTGTACATTTTTTTCAAAATCTGTGAATGTAGATCAAAATTTCTCAAAAGTTAAGGACAGTCTCTTAAGATTGTTTTCCTGTAGCTACAACGATTAAGGTAGCTGCCCTTACTGCCCCATCTCAAAAATCCACCCTGTATAGTGGGTTGGTTATGTCCAATTCATCATCATTGTTGCATCATGACTAAATTCCGGAAAAAAGTGCCAAATGGAATATGTTCCAATTTCCTAGAAATCTAAGAACTGATTCCAGGATCAGCATCCCGATACCATTTTCGTAGAAATTATTTTCAGAAGAAAGGCTATTGTGATTTGGTTGGTAGTATTGATTTGGTTCCTAAATTTATCTTTGAATCCACATGCTGAACCTACGCTTTAAGGCGATTATTCAAATGCAAAGGGCAACCCCCCTGCATGCATTTTGTCATTTACAATGCTACATGGCCCACCTACGGGGAAGCCTATTCATTAGCGAGTGTTTATTGGTTGAATTAGGTATTTTGTCATGATCTGACTGCTTTATCAGCAAATAAAATCGCATTGTGTTTTAACACTTCTCCATCTTTGGATGGATCACACATTCTTCTAGGAGATGGAACTAGAATCTTGCCTTTTACCGCATAGGTGTATTTTTCCTGTTTGATTCTCATTTTTGTGTTCACGGAGATATGTTAGGTTCTTTTGAGATTTTTTGCTATCGATACAAATAAAATAGCAACATCCGAATTTGCAATCAAAAATCTTTTTTTGTACAATATTGAGTTTCTGTGTGTCTTATAAGATATTCAAGTAGGTAGCAAGTCTAAAGTTTCCTCTATCTGATAAAGCCCGAAATTATCTTAATATTTGACAGGCCACTACTGTCGTCTAGCGAGACAAATGACGTTTATACTGCTCATTTGCTACCCACGAGTTACTTGGCCAATATAATACAAAGTTGCCTTACTGCTTTCAGTTATCATAGTTAATGTTTGACCTACTCGCGCCGCGTCTGTGTGTATGGGGCGAGTGCCTTGAGTGCTGCCTCGCGATATCATGAAAACAAAAGGCGAACTGTGTTGTGTTTGATACTACGAGTATTATATTATATTTGCTATGTCGATGCACTTTCAGGACAAATAAAACTAGTTGTAAATTCAGAATTTTGGTAGCCATGGAAAATGGTTAATTGAATCAACCATTTTCCATGGCTACTACTACTACTTCTAATTCAATATTATAATTTTTCATGATCATAAAACAGAGAAGGAATTAAAATAATTATAATAAAGTTTAGTTTCGCACTTTTTAAACCAAAATAAAACATTAGCAAAGTGAGCCATATTCTGGCTGTAAAGCAAAAAAGAGGTAGTGTATCTTAACTTTGCCCGCAAAAGATCGAGCTGCATCAAAGATTGAACTAAACCGATTTAGATTAAACATTCGAAATATAGCTGACTCCTTTAGCAGTAACGGTGGAGTTTCTTGCCCATTCTTCTCCATACAAAACTACCTTTTGGAAGGGGCAACTAGATTCAATTCTATTTTCTGTACATTTTGACGTTCAAAAGTGCCTTTTTTGTGCCTATTTGAAATAAATCATTTGACTTTGGCTGTGACTTCGAGTCGCTACTCCATCGTGTACTTGGTACATACTTACTACGAATATTAGACAGAATCCATCTTATACAACTAAACAAATTCATCTTTCCTTTACTTTTAGTTGTAAGACTAATAAAATGCGACGGTGTATACCACTAGTTACAATTAGGTATATATGTGGCATAATGGTTTTTTTTTTTTTTTTTTCTAAAACACAGCCTATTTTACAATTTTTTTATAGCCGCACAACGAAAACCTCACAGGGTTTATCTGTGTGCCGGCGAGCCGTTCATTTTATGTTTAACATGTTATCTTTAAATGTTAATTACTACAATGATATATTATTTTATAATGATGATAATAATTTAAACATACGTATATCTGTGGTATACATATCGGTGTGGTGTGTGTATGGTGTTTAGGTGTATATGCAAGTAGGAAATATTACCTACTTACCAGCAATTAGGTAACCAATGTGGGAACATAATACCTTTACGTTTAAATACCTAGATGTTATAATTTACGATTCAAACACTTATTCCTCAAAAATAATACAATTAACATGAGCTACACGAACGGATAAAGAACGGTAGGTACTCGTAAATAATCTATAGTCAGTTAGTAGATGCGCAATTTCATACAGACATTCAACAGCCAGATGAGAATATTTGATATTTCGACCTAAATTTCATGTTTAATTGAACGTCTTAACAAAATAACCAGCTGTGCGCTAGCCTGACCCAATTTTGTAAATTTTTGCTTTTCTCGCGAAACCATCCCTGACTTCCGTACTCGTAGGTACCTAACAGCTGACTATCAAAACTGCCATCGGATAGTTTGCTGCATGAAATATTGTTAGGTACTTTACTGTTAAGCAATTACTGACGTTATTAGGTATGTTATTTACCATTAAGCTTGATGTTTTTGATATTACATTACCGACCTGAATCTCATATATATTCATTATCATTTCAACCGAAAGACGTCCACTGCTGGACATAGGCCTCCCCAAGAGGGGAGGAGGGTCACCATAATTGCCACGCTTGGCGTATTGGCGATTGCAGTATGGTGTTAAAATGCATAGATAACGCTGCTGCCCATTCTCTAGTACTTACTAGAGACAGTAGCGTTCTCTATGCATTTTCATTTCATTTTTGTAGGGACTTCCCTTAGTCGCCTTTTACGACACCCACGGGAAGAAATAGGATGGTGCTATTCTTTACGTCCGGCACCACACGGAACACATTATGTATTAGGTTCCGATAATATGAAAATAATAATAATTAGGTACCTATCTCATGTTAATAATCCATTAACGAAACCTGTCCAAAAATCAGTGTTTATAAAATGGTAATAAGATAAAAATCCGGACAAAAAAAACAGACTAACTGCGCATCATGAGCATCAATAAAAACAAACCATTCTTATTATGTACTTCATCTAACATATTCAAAATCAAAATATTTTATTTCACATAAACCTACATGGGCACTTGTGAAACGTCAGAAGCTAGGTGTACGGCTCCAATTGGTCGTTTCCTATGGAGCCGGCAAGAAACTCCACGGTTACTCTTTTAAAAATAATTGGCTTTTACAATGTTTTCAAATTAGTGTTAATAGTGTAGGCCTGTCAACAAGTACCAGGTACTTATGAACATTAGGTATTGAATTTGTATAATAAAGTTGATGAACCAGTTGGTATGATTACTGACTTTATGTAATTTGATTTTGATGTGACATGTCGCGTACTTCAGTATAGGGGGGAAAGCTTACTGTGTGTTCTTATCATAGAAGGTTAATAGAATTAAGATTTTTAATGTAATAAGTTAAAATTATTAAATAGTCGTGTACTCGGTCGTAGCCTAGAATGAACTATTAAAGCCTTGGTTGGGCCACAGTAAGCATCCAACAGTCATGGACCAAAATCGAATGTTGTCTCGGGGAGAGTGCGCGCGCATCTCCCGCCCCACGCCGCACCGCTCCGAACGTCCATTGATGATCTTCTTAATCTCGATACATGTTATTAATACTATTCGTATGCAAAGTCGTATAAGGCGTATATCTCCTCATTTTTTCACGAAAGATTGATTTTATTGAGGAAGTGAGCCGGATAAAGTTAGGAAAATACGGGGACGACTCATCTCAGCGAGATGGAGGGCGCTGGCCACCGCATCGTTCGCTAGGTTTGGGCGTCGCTGCGTCTCGGCTGGCGGCGGCGGCGGTGCGCGGCGGCGGCGCGGCGTGCGCACACAGCGCGCCACGCACGCTTGTATCGCGACCCAGTCTGCTCTGACGTTTAGCCGAGCCGCCGGTGTCGCCCTGCCGCACCGTTCGCAAAAACGTATCACCGCACATTATATTCTGCGCACTTGAGATACTCGGAGATAATCGAAAGTGTTAGTTGCCGGTGTTAGTGAGGTCGCGCGTAGGGCAGTAGGGTCGCGGACGGTGCGGCCAGTGGCGAGGGTGCGGGCGAGCTGCCGGTCGCAGAGCGAGCGCGCCGCACAGCAGCTGGCGGTGTTTACACGCGGCGCCTGCATCCGCCGCCCCAGCGCCCCAGCGCCCTCAGCCCCCCAGCGCCCGAGCGCCCGAGAGCGCCCCGAGCTCTCGGTGGCTCATGCGCGTCTTGTGCTCTATGCGCTCTGTGCGCTCCGTGCGCTGCTCGCTGCAACAAACAACACCCCTCATTTACTATTCAACGCTGTGAATTTTTAACTTTGCGAACGACCGAAGATAGAGGTATTTAAATGCTTATCAAAGCTGACTCTCACAGAGAGACCGGCCGTAGTGCACATTAGTGTCACAAGCTCAGAGCATTCGCATTGAAACAGAATTGTCATAGTTCATACGAGTGATTTCACAACTTCGTAAATATGGGTGCTAAAGAAAGCGTGGAAGCTGCTAAATTTTCTTCGCAAAATTGGAACAATTTCGAGGTTCGTAAATACCTTTAAATTGATTTGCACATGGAGTGTTTGTATTCCCCTACCTCCCTCGTGAATGTCTGTATTATGGGGCGTTTTTGCCAATAAAATAATGATAAATTAACGTTATGTGAAATCATAATTAAAATTTCATGCACAGTAACTTTATATCGAGCAATCAGTATATTTGCATGTTCACACGTTATGTTTAAAATATATCTAATATTAAAACTGTAATAACAAGCTACGCCTATATAAATTAAGTAAGTATACCTAAATATTATATTGTGTGTATATACATTTTCGCTATATAATATTTAGTATATGCCATTTTACTATAAGTATGCTAGACGATCCTAAATATTTAATTAACGTGTAACACGTAATCTATACGCTGACGGCAGTGCTGCGCACCTATATGCCAGCTGGGGTCACTCAGATAGATCTGGACGCCGTGTGTACGATTAACCTAACGTTTATTACCTGAGATAGTAGTATATGTGAACTTAAAGAGCTAGACTGTATTATATTACATATTGAGAGCTAATTGACACCGTTAGAATAATGTCGTGCTAACTAACGCCTTCATGCGATACGATCCTCGCATACCATTTATAGTTCGATATGCTGATGTAGCTATACCATTAGAGCCATTACCACTTTTAATAAAATCTACCATTTTATAGTAGTTTCTTACAGACGAACATAAGTATAGAACCATTGAATGTTGACACTAATATTATCACTTCTGAAGGTGAATTAGTAATCACTCAACAAACGCATGACATTAGACTAACAGCAGGCAATCAGTTGACGAAATGTTTAATGAATACGAACAAGTTATCTACGAGCAGGTGGTATATAGCCAGTTTTAAATGAGAAGCCAAACTAAGCTGACCCACATACAGGCGGTCTAATCTAACATGATTGAAGGCACTGCCGTGAAGATCGAAATGCGGCGTTAGAATTTTAATTACCATTTGATAGGATTGAGTTGGACTTGGACGTATCGATAACCCAGATACCAAATTTAATAAGTTTTCAATTTAACTAACTAGTATAAATTTATTTAAAATTCTTTAATTACCTGCAGGCATTCGGGTAAAGGTATCTCTCTCATTTGAGAAGACAATGATTGCTAAATCTATACCTCTCATAGGTACATACCTATACCTGTAGGTAAATTAATTAAACCCGAGACCCGCAATCCAAAAAAAATCAGTCTCAATAGATTTCAAGCGATATATCGATAGTATTTATAACACATGGACATTTAAGGATTCTCGTAAATTTTGACTCAAACTCGTATGGCTTCCGCACCAGCTGTCAAAATATTTTCAACATCAACATGGAGAATTTATTGAAATACTCGTAGATAGCTATTTTATAAGATTTTTTCAATATCATCCCAACTTTTATTGACAAAAAGATTCAGAATTCCCCCAGCTAGAATTTTGGAGACCCCCGCAATACTATCTGATCCGTATCTAATGAAACTTGGTTCATGAAGCTTGCATCTTAGTGAAAGGAGAGTGACGATCTATATCGACGTAGGTGGTCGAAAAGTTTTACGTCATGATCATGAATGGGAAGAGTTATTTGCCTTAAATTGTATCAGGAATAAACTTTATGGTGAAGGATCTGATAGAAATAAGTTAAAATGGCATAATATGAGATGATGCCATCCATGTAAATTGTATTTAGCTACCTGTTCAAGGCGTGTTAGCTGTAGGTGACTTAATATTATGACTATTTATGACTCACAAGTCCATGTACAACTTGGATAGAACTCAACGCTCTGTGCTCATTCAATGACACTTCGATTACTACGTCTTGCGAAAAACTGAGCATCTGACGTCTTTTTCTTATTAGTAGAAATAGTGGGAGACGAAGTGAAGTTAACTATAGACAAGTGAAGCCTTAGAGTAAGTCAATTTTCACACTTTTTAAATCCCAGTGTGTATAAAGTCACGATGCTAATGATCCCACAAATATAACTTCGACATATTAAATTAATATAAACGCTGTGTTATGAAATTTTGTGGCCATGTTTCAATGTAGAATAATATTTTGGTAGTTTGTATTTATAAATGTTTCTGTTTTCATGCATGTCTTTTTATATCGCTTTAAATCCCATTCCATTCCTATCGAAATATATCATCTAAACTGAATAATGATAATATAAAATATATTTTTCCTTATATTCCTTAAATCAAAAACTTCTTAAATATATTTACTAATATTGGTTTACTGGCTCGTATAATTTCGATGTATATTTTCAATAGAGTAAGTATGCAACAACAAAATTGCATTTTTGCGGATCAGGGTTGGGTTGTAAGTGTCAATAATGTAGATAAAGTTGGAGAAGCTACCTGTGTGATATATGTTTAACATAGTAGTACTTTGTGTATGAATGCAAGAAGGTTGTGTTGTGGTTTGCAGCACGCCGCTGTGAAGCATCCGTACCGACACGGCACGCAGCGGTCGCAGAGCCTAAACCGCGGCCACTCGCTGTCGCGCACCGATGGCACCTGGTGACATCACGGGACCGCGGGTGAGTGCACGCGCACTCATGTGCAGCACAATCTATGAGTATTTATTGAAGCATACACGAAGCCTCTGAAGAGTTGTTTACATAGGTGGAATAGGTCGATACGGGCCTATGGTACGAATGCTGTATGCACTATCTAAACAATCTCAATTTAAAGTCTTGTCTGGATTTGTGATAGTAAGAACTGTACAAAAATGGTTAAAACAGGAGCCTGCTGCCACTTGCCCATTATGTCCATATTAGGGTCTTATCAGTTAACATCAATGGTGGCACAACTAAGAATAGTTAGATGCCTACTGATTTCAAACTTCTTTTAGATCTTGGTATTTTGGAGGTCTTGGTATTTATTTGCTTGGCTATTTTTATCAATAAGGCAATCAAAGCGAGCCTTGTATTCAAGAACGGTTTCAAATACACGAACGTACATATTGCCAAACCTTTTGCTATGTAAGCATACCTCTTGGCCATCAGAATATATTGGGATGTAAAGCATTTTTTTGGGAAAAAATAGTGTTAAAATTATCTTCTCATTCTAAAAATATCGTCGACTGTTTGATGTGTAATCACAACATCTTTCATCGAGCAGTAATAAATTATAATATTGGGTTTTGTTCTAAATATTTTTTGACGATGAGGGTCAAAATTCTACATGACTGTTGTTGGAACTAAACAGTGAAAATTTTATATTGCAATAAAGTAGCGATTTGAGAGTTCAGTGGCCTTGGAGATAATGTTTTGTATTTTGCACTTTAAAAAACACTTTTAAACTTAACTGTCACGCCGAATTTTATAAATCAAGGCAATAATAGTAGGTACGTAGCATTACATACTTGATTACGTTATGTCAGTACTCAACAACTGACGTTATTTAATTTAAATGGAAATAAACTATTCCTGTAATGAGTTATAAAAACATTTGATATATTTAAGGCTGGGTCTTGATTTCATGAATAGTCAACTGTTAGCCTAAGGCATAGAAGGGCTTTTTCATAGGTTTCAGATAGAAATTTTCCACCAGATACGATACATTTAAAATTGCAACTGAACATGTTTGAAATCAACTGCCAGATAATTTTAGAGGAACAGAGGTGGTGACACATTACGATAAAAGCTAATTAAATTCGTGGCCTATGTATGGTTATAGATCAGCCTACGTAAATTCTTATTAATCAAGTTTCAATTTAATACCTGGGGTGGATACGAAATACCTTTTCCTCGATATGAGAACTACGTGACCTAGTGAACATGCAAAAATAGCTTCCTAAAATGGAAATGTAAAATATGCAACCATTATGGCAGACAGCAGCCCGGAGAATCTGAATGATAATTAGTCTAACATTAGAGAATACATTGATATCTACTGGAAATTGGGTTGCAGAAGTCAGGTGGAAGTGTCGGTGCATCATTATAATGTTTAGCTAGGTCCTGAAAATTCTAATGAAGAGAAAGCTGCTGTAGTAATTTATTTGTGAGTGTGGTTAATAAGGTGACATTTCCGTCAATATATGTGAATGGTTTTCAGCCTAATATTTATTTGAATAGTCATAAATTAGGTAGCTAGACATAAAATAGCATATTTTACAGTTCGTTAACTATCCACTTCTTGCAGAAGTAACTTTATAACATTTAGATTTTATTGAACTGTGAAATTTTATATTATAAAATGATTATATTTCAAACCATTTCATATTTTGGCTTTGTTTTGTAAATCCATACTCAACAAAACTAACTTAGTTGGTGACAACTAAAATCATACCCTTGAATATGATGTTTCTTTTTTGCAATTACATACTTTAAAAATATGGACGGTCTCCTTAGTCCATTTTACTGTATCTGCAACGTTCAAAGTAGCTAGGCAGCCACCTTAAACCTTTCCTGCCACATTTCAAATTACTAACCTGTATGTGGTACCTACCTTGTAACAGATATTTGTCTGCAGGCAGCATAGTGCAGTGCGCCGAGTGTGGCACGCGCACGATGGGCAACAAGCTGTCGTCGTGCTCGTGCGCGCCCATCCTGCGCAAGGCGTACCGCTATGAAGACAGCCCGTGGCAGAACTCGCGACGAAGAGACGGACATTTACTAAGGTGACCTGAAGGACATAATTTGATTTTGAACAAAAATATTATTATCTGTAGTATCTATAATCTGTTCCAAAAGTTTCTGATGGGAATGTGAACAAATAGATCTGAAAACATGCCTGTGGGTGCCAATTTGCAGTGGCTCTTCCAAATTGAGTGCTTTTATTTGATTTTTGAATACTTAAAATCGAAATTCTAATATTAAAATCACCTTAAGGGGATGCGCTAAGGTAGCCCGCGAAATCCAAATTTTGACTATTTCATGAAATAGTCATTCAATAGGATTCTACCTTGTTACTGACTTGGAAATTGCAAAAAAACGTAAGAAAATTTGAATTTCGCGGGCTACCCTGACGCTTTCGTCTTACAGAAGTTTTACATTTGCTCAATTGTCACCTCAATTTTCGACGATGATTTTTCAATTACAATTTATTAATGTTATTCAAACAATAATTGTTGGAAAACGTGATGAGATATAAAGTTGAAACCTTCTTAATACATATGAATGTGTTACAGACTCCCTTTAGTGTGTGATTACGTAATAATTTAACCTGGACAGCGTTTATTTACTACAATTTCATGAGATACTTTTGTCACAGACTTTAGAACAAAAGCCCAGACCAGAGATGGTTCAAACTCAAACTCAAAGCATTTATTTCAAATAAACCATTTACAGGCACTTTTGAATTGTCAAAGAGTCGGTCAGTTAGTCAGAAAGTGGAAGCTATTTGCCCATTCCAAAACGTAGATCTCTATGGAGAAGAACAGGCAAGAAACTCCTAGGACACTCTTTTAAATCAAGATATTACAAAATCCTGGGTACATTATTCTTTCTACTTCTTTATTCTCTCGCTTCTATATGTGAGAACAATGTAAAAAACAAAAATAAATATATTTAAAAAAAAACAATTCAAAATATAAGATTAAAAGATTACAAAATAAGCCCTGGCAGTTAAGAGATGACCAGCCTCAACTGACAGCGCCCGTTCACGAATATGACGTAAAATGACAATACACAAGACAAGACATTCTAAGTGTAAAGACTCGAGCAAACTGGCGCGACACTTTACATTAAGTTTTCATAGAAATTGTGCTACTAGTGTCGTGTCGCATCTGTCTGTGGGAGCCTTAACGGTGCACTCAGGCGAGTCAGCCATGCTGCCATAAGCTTTTGACTGGCTTTACCACGGCAGCCTAACTACATAATATCCTATCTTTTATCCTAACTATACAGGGTAGATTTTTGAGATGGAGCAGTAAGGGCAGCTACCTTAACCGTTGTAGCTATAGGAAAACGATCTAAAGAGACTGTCCTTAACTTTTTGAGAAATTTTTATCTGCATTCACAGATTTTGCAAAAAATTTACAGTCAGCAGGAAAATTAGTAATTTTCACAAAAACTTTTTTTATGCCAATCGATCCTCTTTCTTATACGGATCAAAAACCTCCATCGGACCAGTTGAAGTTTGAGTACTAGAAAAGTCATAAATCGCAAAAAACTTTTCCCATACATTTCGTAGCAAATGAGACTCGAACTTACATTTTTTACCATCGATATACTGCCCGCTACAAAAATACTGATCGAAACAAATAATTATCAATAACTTCTACATTGGGTATGATTTCACCTTCAAATTAAAAACTTTACATTTGAACATTTTACTTTTGTGCTCTAAGATAACAGGTGTTCAAAATAGTAGTCGTTTTGATGTAGGCATAGCTTTATTCTCTTTACTACAGAGCTACTTTCTAACTAACTATCAGCTGATAATGTGCTAGTATTCATTCCAGAGAATCGTGGTACGTATCTTTGAGTTCCTGAACACTGTCGTATTGCTTTTCACAAAGTTAATTTTGTAAATAGCGTCCCATAAAAAAAAAAAAAACAAGAGGCGTGAGATTAGGACTGCGAGGTGGTCACGGTATAGGACCATATGTATCCACTGCCTTGCGAATTGCCGGTTCAAATTAGAACGGGTACGAGTATGGCGGATATTGCAGTAATTACAAGCAACCAAGGAACAAACTATCTAGATTCTGTTTTCAAAGCAAATTAAATTATAAAGCGTATTCATTCGAAATTCGAAGTTAAATTTTGTTTATTTATTTTTGGCCAGTCTTCATTGTATCGGTCCATCTATCCATAAAAAAAAACTAAGTTGAGTCTCATTTCCTACGAAATGTATGGGAGAAGTTTTTTGCAATTTATGACTTTTCTAGTACTCAAACCTCAGTTGGTTCTATAGAGGTTTTTGATCCTATAAGGATCAAAAACCTCTATAGAACCAACTGAGGAGGGAGAAAGAGGATCGATTGGTATAAAAAAAAGTTTTGGTGGAAATTGCCCATTTTCCTGCTGACTATATTTTTTTCAAAATCTGTGAATGCAGATCAAAAAAAAAAGTTAAGAACTGTCTCTTAAGACCGTTTTCCTGTAGCTACAATGGTTAAGGTAGCTCCCCTTACTGCTCCATCTCAAAAATCCAGTCTGTATATTCAGGGTTACTGGTAACTCGACGTATTCCTTGCAGGACGTCATAGTATGGTTAAAATGCAACAAATTAAGCCACCAAATATTCTACCGAAATTCAGTAGTTTTTGAATTAATTAGGTTTTTAGTTGTTTTATGAAAAATACAATTTAAATATGATTTACGGTGCGACTATACTGGAATTTATTAATAATTAATAATTAAAAAATCCAAAATGCCGAAAACTAGGGCAGAGATCACTAATGAAACATTTTATTTTTCGTAATTTTTGTCATTACTTTATTTAAAAAAAGCTCAAAAACTACTGAATTTCGGTAGAACATTTGGTGGCTTAATTTGTTGCATTTTAACCTTACTATGACGACGTGCAAGGAATACGTCGAGTTACCAGTAACCCTGTATATTTATCGTACCTAATATATTTGCGTAAGTATGTTTGTTTGTTTGTTACCTTTTCACGCCTAAACCACTGAACCGATCATCCTGAAATTTTGCATATACGTTGTCAGGTGTACAGAAACGGACATAGGGTACCCTTCATCCCGAAAAAAAGTACTGTTCCCGAGGAAAACAACAATAACGTTCTTATGATGATAGATGGCGCCACGTGTCTTTCGAATCATGATTGAATTGCGAAAGTGAGTTTGTTTGTTACGCTTTCACGCTAAAACGGCTGATCGGATTTGGCTGAAATTTGGCACATGAATAGACCATGACCTGGATTAGGACGTAGGATACTTTTTATTCCGGTATTATTCCCAAGGGATCGAGACTTATGCGGCTGAAACCGCGTGGCGTAGCTAATGATATTTACGTACAGCTTGTGCCAATGCCAGAAAAGAAGCACCTTTTGGAAGGGGCAACTAGAATCACTTCTATTGTTTTGTAAATTTTTGACGTTCAAAAGTGCCTTTTGTGACAAATTTGAAAAAAAATATTTAACTTTGACTTTGAGTAAACATAATGACGCGATACGTAGTCAATAGTGGAATTAGGAAATGCAATTATCTTGCTAGGTAAAGTTTAGATTTGCTTCACTATTCGTTGGATATTAAACGTTAAGGTATCAATTTAATTGATGAAATTTCTCACACCTTAAAAACACAACACCTAAGCACACTACCTATAAACAGTATTAAAATTGTTAGGTTACTAATTGCATTAAAAAAAAACGAAAAGTAGTGTTCAATTTACCTACTTCAAATAACACAACGCTAATGTTCATGTAGAATATCGAACTATTGTGAATATTAAATGTGGTGGAATTCTAGTAATTTTCTCAAAGCAACTCTGTCCGGGGTCTCTTGTATAGTCGCCAGCATAATTATCAAGATACCACTTACTGTCTTTTCTCACTCGATTCGATTCGAACTTAACCATAAACATTTTAAGGCTTAAAATCATTTGGAGAAATTTGACGTGCTGGAGACTGTACATTCACAGAGTAAACACAATACATCACGCTTACTTTATTGGTTGCATCAAAGCAACTCGTTCTAATTTTACTTACTAACATGTTTCTAAGTAAACTTTATGCACCCAAACAGAGCGGCAGAAGTTTTAATGACATTTTATGTGAATGTTGCGACAGTACTTACCTACATATTTATTTTAAAGCAAATGTTTTCTTTTACGTCCTTTTCTGTTTATTGTATCTGAAACAATTGTACGGAATTAAAGAGATATATAGTGTAAAGTGATTTTGTTTGGTATATTTTAACACTGGGCACTAAACGCATGTAGACGTCTCCTCACCTCAGGAACCCTTCATCTAATGAGCCAAAACAGTGTAGTTCAAACTGGCTACTATAACGCAATCACATTTATTTCAAGAGTACCTACTTGGACGTGCTCAATTTTTTTCAATGCGATTATTGTATTTAATACATTCACATTACACGTACAGTCACCAGCACATGAAATTACCACAAACACCTTCAACATTTTAAGGTTTAAAATCATTTGGAGAAATTTGACATTTTTAGTCCTGATGTTTGTGGTGACTGTACCTACATAAATTTACGCCTTCTTCCCATGGGGGTCAGTAAAAACTATATAACTACTTAACTCCTTTCGCTTCGTTTACATTTAAACATCTAGTCAGTACACGCATGCCGGTTGCGTGTACTACGCACCTGATCTTCTTGAAAAACAACATCAATAAGGTCACTATTTATGTCGTCCCGTACAGACCGCTTCGACCGTTTCCACTCTCTCAATATTGTATTTTCGAAGTATGAATCGTTGCAGACTATGGGCGGAGGTGTTCCACGTGTCTGCCAGTGGAGCAGGCACGGTGAAGTGGCAGCAGGTCTCCGAGGACCTGGTGCCTGTCAACATTACCTGCATCCAGGACTCGCCCGAGTGTGTGTTCCACATCACCGCCTACAACTCGCAGGTCGACAAGATCCTCGACGTCAGACTATTGCAACCGGGTATGTTTATAAATTTTTATTATAACATTTATTATTTTTAAATATGACAACTTTGATGAGAAAAGATTAAGTTAGAACTGAAGTAACTCCTAAAACAAAGCCAGCATAAAAATATCTGTATTGCGGTGCTATCTTATACATAAGATTATTTTTAGTATCACATCTACGTAACAAAGAATAAGTATTTTAGATTGTAAAAGTGGCAAAACATAGGTTATCCTATCCACAAATTCTTATCGGATATTTGTCATTTTTAGGGTTCCGTACCCAAAGGGTAAAACGGGAACCCTATTACTACGGCTCCGCCGTCTGTCTGTCTGTCTGTCTGTCCGTATGTCACCAGGGTCTCATGAACCGCGATAGTGAGACAGATGAAATTTTCACAGATGATGTATTTCTGTTGCCGCTATAACAACAAATACCGAAAAACAGAATAAAATAAATATTTAAGGGGACTCCCAACAAACGTGATTTTTTTGCTCGTTTTTGCTCGATATGGATAACGGCAACAGTTAGACGCTTGAAATATTCACAGAATATTTAGTTATATATTCACTTTAAAAATAAATAATTAAATTAAAATAAAACAAATGTTTAAGGGCTCCCATACAAAAAACATGATTTTTTTACCGTTTTTATAGATAATGGTACGGAACCCTTCGTGCACGAGTCCGACTCGCACTTAGCTAGTTTTAAATACAACCTTAATCCAACATTTTTTCTATACAGTAGAGCTAGGTACCATGTGCTGGCTTTGTAATTTGTTTCACATAATTCAATATGTAAACGAACGGCATTACTGATGTTCTTTCCTTGATAACAGTCAGCTAAAAATAGTCCTACTAATGTAATATCGACATAAATCTCCTGACTGATATATTGATACAAATTGTGGGCTGCTAATAATATCAGGTGTAGGCTGGCCGCCTACTGAACGCTTTGAATGTGAGCAGTGGGACGTTACAGCTGTCCGTGTCATAATGTTAGTTCTAAGTTATTAAATCCATAACACTAGTACGGTCAACCCAACCAAGATAAAATAATTTACTTGAGCTTTGCTTTTAGAATAAAACATGTATAAGGTTTCGATGGTGGTATACAGGTTTCAATTGAATTGCTTAGATAAATGGAAATAATAATCAATCTTATTATTCAGAAACATAATAATGCACATTTAAAGTAAAAATCCATAATGAAAGGTATATATTTGGTTTCAAAGTCATCCTTATTACACTATACCGTTTGAACGCCATTTTTATAACGTGATTTACATCATACATTACGGACGTTAAAAAATAGTTCCCGAAATAAACACTTTAGTAGCAAACGTGGACAACACTGGCAGTGCACCACCTACATTTTACTGGGGCAATTCGGCAGACACGACGAGAGCGGCTCTAACCTAGTTTTAAATTTACACTGGATAGTTAGACGAGTAATCGACCGAATTCACCAACATGTACCAATGTCCAGTACATTACTTCCTTCACAAGCTCACTGCATTAAAACTGTTGCTGAACACGTTATGAGTAATATGAAAACAACTCGCGACTTCTATATCTATTGATTTTATTGCTAACTGTACTTCTGGTGTTGCAACCACTATTTTATTTACATTCATGCTAAATTCTATTTACATAATTCACACCAGTTCAATGTGAAGTAATTTCTAAACAACAACTGAATAAACAACTTCCGGCAGTGATTTTACGTCTTGCAGAGATCGAAAAACTGACCTATCAGTTTATTGTTTAGTTTTACAAACAATTTACTAAATCCATCAATGATGCAAAGGATGGCTCTAAAAAAATGTTTATTATTTATTTATTTAACCATGTTGCACACACATATATTATATATAAACATACAAGAAGAAAGGAACAGAAAAATACGTACAAAGGTGATGCTTATTTCTAAAGAAATCTCTTCCAATATACCTGCGATAGGACAGTCCATAAAGAGATATAGACATTGAGTGTAAGAGTAGAAGAGAAAATAGAATACATAAATAAAAAAAGAATCATCTGGGCATATTTGGAGATTTTTATAATAGTTATAGAGAACAGATAACCACACTGACTTCCTACCTTGACAAAAACTTTACAATTGATAACACATACAATCTTCGAACATACCAATAAATTATATTATCGTTCCAGGAACTCGTATCGGGCAAGCGTCCGAATGCTTCGTGTACTGGAAGGATCCCATGACTAATGACACGTGGGGACTGAACTTCACCTCTCCAATTGATGCCAAACAATTTAGAGAATGCTGTGTAAGTATCATACGTGTAAGTTGAAAAAACATATGATTGTATGATTAGAAATAAAATAGACTGATAAAATTCACGAAATGCATGTAAATGAAGGGATTCTTAAACGTAGAAACCAAAACATAACTGAAAACGAAACTTCAAATGATTCAATTTATTAATGAATGTTGTCAATATAATGACAAAACAATAGAATATACTCGTAAACGAGCTACAAAGCACTCTTGTTTACTTGTAATCAATTATCATTTTTTATCATTATAGTCACCATCATTCAAATTCTCCCGCAAGGCTTCGTCGAGCTACAGCCTCAAGCTGGAACCGCCGGGCAACAAGCAAAAATTCAAGGCTAAGAGGAAGCCGCTCTCTACCCCTGCCAGCCCCAATCGATCTAGGTAATGTAAACAATAAAGTAATAAAACTGATAAATTAAAAAAAGCAATGATTACACACAACAAGTTAAACCGTCACATCTACATAGCTATGAAAGTATCCTTGATAGTCGCTACCAGTACCTACTAGTGGTCGCCAGAAAACTTAACTAGTAAACCTTAGAACATCTCTATGTACCTACTGTTCTGTACTTGGGACACTAAGATCACTGAATTATTTATCTTCAGACACATTTGGTTAGACTGGATCTAAACTGGGACATTCTTTTAGACTTGTTGATCCCAACATAATTTGGAAATAACTGGGCAAAAGTTTCCATTTTGTTTAGAACAAATTTAAGTAGGTCGATAGTACTGAGTACAATGCAACGCTGCACGCCACTATTGCATAAACTTAGCTCTAACCATAAGTTCTGTGAGTAATGCACCTTTGTGATTGTAGTCTGACCTACCGCGAGCCTCAGTGCACATGCATGTCGCAAGAACAGTACGCACGACTGAGAGCGCAAGATCCTCGCTACCGTGAGTATATTTCGAACTATTGAAATTAAAAATAATAATACCAGCTCATTATTGTTGAACTGCTGAGCAAAAGCCTCTTCTTATACAGAGAAGGCATGAGCATTGATCATGTCCAAGGTGGATTGGCAATTTCAGACTTATATTAATTAGGTATAAGTCCAGATTTAAATCATAAGAGATAAATAAGCTACACCCAGCATATTGGGTTTATCTTATACCACAATCAGAGAACATATATTAATGCAGTGTTTTCCATCTGTAGGACGATTAAAGTTTTTCAGAGAAAGGAGCTTTAAGAGTGGAGTCGTATCACAAGAGACATTCATACTTCAATTGGAGTAAACCTTAGTGTGATCGCATGGAACAAATACTGTATTTTTTCGCACCATAGAGAGTGAGGACTTTTTTTGTGATTGTAATAAGATTTTCATAAAATCAGAATAAAAATCAAAAGGTATTTATTCAAACTAGGCTGAGAATCAGCACTTTTCGAACGTCAAATATTACATAAGACCCAAAAACGCCCGCCCTTCACCACTTCCTAGTACTTTAGCTGGGAAGAAGAAGTAGCGCAACACACTTCCCATCAGCAGAGCTGTCTGTTCAGTTACAAAACTGAACAGACATAATATAAGGTGCGTTGATCTTTACGGTTCCCAAGTATCATATCATCATCACAGTTAAGACTCCACTCCAAAGACCCCCCACACCACCCGACCCATATCCCCGGAGAAATACATGAAGTGTATTAACGCTAGCGGCGATACCATACTTCTCGTTTTTACCATTTAATGATACTAACTGGTATAGGTTCATCGACCCTGCCCCGAACCACGACTCGCGCAAACGAAACAGAGGGAGGCTCGGCAGCTGGAACTACTGGACGCTCCGAGAAAGTTGCTACTGCCACATCGTCCACCTCACTGTATGACAATGTGGCCAATGCGCAGCCCGCACACCAGCCGCCACCAAAACGTCAGTATATTTGATAAAAACATAACTTTCAAAGCATTTTTAATAATAGCAGTAATAAGTGGCTTTTAAATAATCTGCATGCAAGGATGAAACTACAATATATTTTTCTGTAATACCTTAGTTTTCTGACGGGCTTAAACCGTCAAAACTGATTATAAACGTAGCAAACAGACAGTTAGACCTTCGTATAATAAAATAGTAACGAAGAATTTTTATCCGTTTCTCTGGATGTCTGTTCCGGGTTGGCACAAAAACAGCTGAATGGATTTGGGTAAAATTTTGCACACAGATAATTTATAACTTAGCTTAACTTATACAGTACTTTTAATCCCGATAGTACAAACGTACTGGGGGATATTGTCCGACATTCACGCGGGCGAAGCCGCGGGCAACACCTAGTTAATAATATAAGTGTGGATCCACGAGTACCTAACATAATTGTTGTATAATTAAAAACCTAATTTACTCACAAATATAATTGTTGAAGCGGTCCGCCAATCTAATTGTATTTCCTCTCATTTTCAGCGGCATCGCGACAGGCTGACGCATCACAGCCTCCGACACGACCTCCGAAATCACAAGAGACGTCTACCATGACTACTAACACCTCCACTGCGCCCAAGACTGTCACTGCTTCCGTGGGAACACATGGCACTAACGTAAGACAAACATTTACTGAAACTAGTGCAGCATCTTCTAAATAACATTCCTGGGTCCTGCAATGGGTGAAAAACTTCCATGTTTATGGCATTTGAAAGGAAAAAAGTTGATTAAAAGAGACACTAACATAAACAGCGCTTTGAGCACAGTCTCTAGCAGTCGTACTGCCTACATACAATAAAAAAATCTGTCTCTAGCGGTAGTCAAGACCCAGGCTCCGATTGGCAAGGCCGTGTAATTAAACGTCTGCCTTTCTTCCAAAATTGTACCAACAAATAGGTATTTAATGATGTAGTAGCCTCATAGTAATTCTTACATCGATATTGCCGATCCGGGAGAAAATTAAGGTGGCGAACCTGAAAATCTCTTAACACGCCAGAATACTGTATAATCATGTTATTCCATCATCAGACTAACGAAGAAACCCAAGCGACCGGCGCAGGTGCAACAGCCCAAGCACAGCACACTCAAGACCTGAAGTCGGAGGGGGTGCAGGCTGGTGGAACCCTCACGTCTTCCAAGTCCTCGGCCACTTCCACACGCTCCGGCAAGGAACACCTGCAGCACATGCCCAAGAGCGTGGACTACGGAGATGGCAATGAATCAGTACGTGTTACTTATTTAACATTATTTTCATTTATTGTACAGAGGCATTCGGTACCATCATTTAAGAATCAGTATACCTACATAAAAAGTACTGTGCCAGCTAAATTAATATTCCAAACCCATTTTCTGGAAGACTAAAGGAAAAATTTAATCAAGCAGGCAATGGACATATTACCGGCGGTGTCTAGTTTGATGTGAATCAGTACTTCAATAATAAATATTAATTAATAATCTCTTTGGAAACTCAACAGGACTGTATCAATTTTCAGTCCCGTGAATCGGACAGGCATGCTGCTCATCATCACAACGTGATCAATAATAACACATCGGGATCGCGGCGCACAAAGTCCAAGAGCACTGAAGACATGAATATGGGTGAGTACATTTTTCTTCTTCGAGCATCTTGTGAAAATGAGAAAAAATTGCCTTCTGGTAGTTTAGCTGCCAAGGCTGCTTTAAGAAATTCCTCATAATTAAGAATACTTAATGACAACCGCAGAAAATGAACGACAAAGAGTAAGAGTTCAGCACATCCTGTATCACTCAGCAAAGACTGAACAGATCATGTTAAACTGAATGGAAAAAATTAAGTGAAGCTATGAACATGAAGTGAATACAATGATTGTGACCATGATTTTTGCAACTGGTTAATTCCAATGTCTCAAAAAGTATTTTATTGCCAGTTTATCTAACTAACATAACATCTCGCCTGTAATTCCCGAAGGGTAAGGTAAAGTAAGGGTTAGTTAGAGGTGTAAGTATCTATAATACTCCCACATTTCGCATTTATAACTACTAAAGCTCAAAACGTAAAATGCCGTTAATAAAACCAACATTTACACGTCTGAAGTAAAGATCACTACAACTCCATATAATTATGTAGAACTGATGAAAGAGTTACCTAGTTTAAATGTGTACATAATAGTACCTAGTTTATGAAAATGTTACTTATGAGGCGTTAATAACACACGAGTGTAAGTTGTCATACCGAGCCGCAGGCGAGGTTCATACATACATACATAAATTCACGCCTTCTTCCCATGGGGGTAAGCAGAAACTATAGAACGCCACCTGCTACGCTCCGCACCTCAATAACACCTAAATAATAAAATAATAATAATAAATGTAAATAATTAAATTAATATTATTGTTTGTAATAGTTAAACACGAGTTTTTAATACTCTTTTATTAATAAAATAATTTAATTATCTACATTTTCGTACACTACTTTAACGTAAATATGGCGTCCAAATGCAACATTCTAACACGCGAGTACGCGGTCAAGAAGCATAAAGTATGTATTCAGAAAGAGAGTCCGACCACAGTCGTTTTCACTTTATCTATACCTTCATGTACGCGCTACAGCAACCGATCAGCTGTTGCGATGTCGCACCGTCATTACCGCCACAGATAATGTAGAAACAGCACACATTGTTTTTACCGCTGTA
The DNA here is from genome assembly GCA_963921375.1 of Tiliacea citrago. NCBI lineage: Eukaryota > Metazoa > Arthropoda > Insecta > Lepidoptera > Noctuidae > Tiliacea > Tiliacea citrago. Next base: position 15,329,296 of record OY992785.1, read on the forward strand.
ATCATTTTTGATAAATCTATCTATTTCTTATACATTATTGTTAAGTATTATCCCACTATATTATCACTGTTAAGTTGCGTAATATCATTTTTTTGTGCGTCAACGGTAAGTAAACCTATGAATTGAGAACTCATTGGTCGAGCTGTAGGTACCTACTTTAATAGAAAAAAGTTACCATTATACCCACCCTTGCGCAGAACGGTTCTGGGTGCTAAACTTTATGCTCACCGATTTCACGCCTGTGTAAAAATTTAAACAGTTGCAGTGATGTTTCTTAACATGACAGCATATGTAAATTTTCTAAAATAATTATTGAGTACTATTACCACAGCCAAGGATCTCCCCACTGAATGTTATTTTTTATTATTTGAGATTTTTATTATTATTTCCTTTGTGTAATTAAATACATATAAATTATATTTTTAGAATATTAGAATATAAAAAACTAAAAAACAACATAAAACAAAAACGACGCAAAACATTTAAAAATATAAAAAATAGTGGTTCGCCGGTATCGGGAGCAGGGTCCAAGCTACCGTTCGTTAGGGCTCCAGAGATAGGAACCTCCTCTAAATGTGAGCCGTATCGAGGAGTACTACCTTCTGAATTAGGCCCTTGATTCAACCACCTAACGACAGCCTCGAGAGATGTTAATCTAGGCATTCGGCCATCAGGCCATTGGCCGATACGAAAATCTCCACAATGACAGTCGAGTTCATATTGCACATGTCAAAAACCTCGTGTGCTAAGTCGAGATATTTAATTTGTTTCTCTTTCTCAGCTTTCACGAGGTTCTCGTCATGTGGAATGGTAACGTCGATAATTATTGCGCGGCGCGCTAATCAATCTATCACCACTATATCGGGCTTATTGGCGACAATACTCCCGTCAGTAATGACAGACCGATCCCAGTACAAAGTGACATGGTCATTTTCGAGAACTGGGTCGGGCACCTACTTGTAATATGGTACCTCAGAATCCACAAGTATATATTTCAAAGCAAGTTGCTGGTGAATAATCCTAGCTACTTGGTTATGCCTGTGCAAGTACTCGCCGTTAACAAGACGAGAACAACCAGAGATAATATGTCTGATGGACTCACCCGGACGGTGGCATGCCCGACACACAGCAACCGTCCCGTCCTTCATAATATGTATCCGGTTGTTATTCGTCAAGATAACATCGTCCATAATAGCACAGAAAAAACCTTCGGTTTCCCCGAAAACGTCACCAAAACGTAGCCAGGATACGGACGCAAAGAAATCTACACCGGGCTCATGAAGAGCCCGATAGAAGCGCCCGTGAGGCTCCTTGCTTTGCCATACCTCCTTGCGGTCATCGGTAGTAAGTACTACAGGTTTGCGCCAGTTGTTTTTAGCCATCGAGAGCGGGGTGAGTCCCTTGTCCACTGCGACCACATCAAGGTGCATACCCAGTTCAGCTTTTAATAGTAGATTGTTATACAAGGGTCAAAAGGAATTGGTGACTTTCACCCGTGTTAAACACTCTACTTTTCATTTCGAATATAATGAAAGTAAAAAATTGTAGTATTTCTAAAATATTTTATTTTCTTCTTTGCTCCCCAGTTCATAAGATCATTGTATGTATTTAAATATCTTTCCTTTGAAATTTCTGGCATAAGATTTTCGATTACTGTATTTGCCTCGTCTTTAACCGAATCTGGGGTCAACATTTCAGAATCGCTTGAACTCATTTTTAACCAAATATTAGTCTCTTAAAAACCCAGATTTTGAATTTCGGTACAGCTTACAGAGTTCGTATTCCGTCAAATTATATTAAAGTCTTTTTTAAATTTTAAATATGGAACACACCGCTTCACTGCCGCGGGCCGTCTTGCTTAATAGGTGTTTAATTCTCACTGGCTGTTTATACACTCACAAGACCGATTTTTTTTTAACAATCATTATTTTTCTTAAATATGTAAAAAAATTCGTAGCCGACTACCTTACCAAAGTTAGTTCTACTTTTAAAATTCATTCCCGCCCTAGGGAGGGAAGCAATTACTATGTGTTTACCACCCGCTACTCAGATCAAACAAACACTACTTTCCGAGTATGGGAAATGAAAATAATATTCCCTGAGACTGCACACCTCACGGTTGTGGAGGGTCCTCGTATTTAAAAAACCTCGACCCCCAGCACTTATGCGGGATGTACAGTCTCATCAAAAATGATCGTGGGTGATGCATCCGGTTTGCGGTCAGCAGTGTACGGACCCTCCTATCCAGGGCGTCCAGTTCGGTCTGACAAAGAGAGTCTGAGTCCATTTGAGTATGCCAAAAGAGTACATCAAAACCGGCATGACCCAACCGTTGAAGAAACTTGTTTCCGCCTGAAAGAAGACTAATAAGTACCTTCTTCAGGGGACTAAAGAAGTTCAGTGATTGTTATTATTATTGTTACGCGCGAATTACCAATATTTTTGAATAACTTTAATTATAAAATATCCTTTTTGGCTTTGTAATCTTATGTAAAACCATAAATGGTGCATGTTGTGTTAACCTGTAAGTAATTTTATTATTATACCAAACAATTGTAATATGAATGATCAATCATGACATGTTAATTTTAATTTTATTTTATTTCCTTAAATTTTATCATTAATTTTATCTATTTTATTTTTATCCTGTTAAACCTAGTTATATGTGCATGCTGTGGTATCATGTAATTGAAGGAGCACACGTACAAGAACCTTTTATTATTATTGTGATTTATATTGTATATGTGTATCCTTTGTTGGAGATCCTAAATAAATAAATAAATATAATTGTTGCACTTATTTAAATTAAATTATTTTAAATGTATTGTGTAAACAATTGTTGAATAACCTAAATAAATAAATAAATTAATATGTTAGGGGAAAGTTTGCTATAAAATAACTTATTAATTTTATTAGAGTTGGACGTGAATAGAGTCTGTCATTACTAAGGTACTCTTTTTGATAATTTATAACTTTACGTTATGAGAGTAGGTAGATAAAATAACTTTTTTTACAATGATCATCTTTCTTTCAGACTCGAACACTCTCAAACGCATGCTGAAGCCGATGCCGTCAACAGAGAGCCCGGTAACATCGCCGGAGATGGGCCGGCGAAGGTACGGCGGAGCACCCCCGTGCCCCCCGTCCTGCGGCTCACACAGTCACCGCCATCCGCAGCACATGCATCACGGACACTACTCACACATCGTTAACAACAACAGTCGGCAGAGCTCGCAGCGGTACGTACTGTAGCCACTAGGGTGAGAGTGTGGTGACGTAACCGGAGGTATGTGGCGGTACGGCGGTATAAATTAATTCTTGTAGATGAAAAAAAAAGGACTATGCCTAATACCTAATATACCCTATTTTTTTCAAGACGGTAAAAAAAATCATTCGGTATGTAGAAGATATAGAAGATTAGTCTTTATAGACGAGGAACAGTTGTAAGATCATTCGTCATTCGTCATCCATCACACTCACCATGAGAGTGATGGATGACGCATATAATATGAAAAGGTTGAATGTTAATGTGAATAAGACGAAGGTGTTTGAGATCGAAGTGGATGTATCTGTGTGGATTGCGAAAATAAATGATAAGAGTATGAAGCAAGTGAATATTTGGGGAGTCTGTTCACAAGAGATGAAAATATTGATGAAGATGGAAAGGAGAGTGAATACGAGAAATAAAGTGAAGTCCTAATACCTAGATGTGATTCCAACCAGTCGATGTCAAGGCTCGACTGGCTGTTCACAATAGTGTGCTGGTGTGTAGACACCGCTTATGCATGGTAGTGAATGTTGGGTGTGACAAAAGAGACATGAAAGTAGATTAAATTCTGTGGAAATGCGTTCCTTGCAAAGCATGTGGGGTGTAACTATGAATTATAGGGTTAATAACAAGTAACAACAGAGCAGCAATGAAAAACATACTCTTATTTCCACATCGTTTTAGCGATGCAGTAATGAAAATACATACAATCATTTCTGCACTGTTTTAGCGATGCAGAAATGTTCAGGTTTCTGCTGGCATTTTGAGTTAAACTACGATATTACTAGGTAGTTGGAAGAAAAAGGTATTTACAAGGCAGCTGTGAGTGGAAACGCTGGGAGGGACGCTCTAGATGGACATATAGTGACCTTACTGGTGATGTTCTTTAGAAAGGTCAGGTGCCTAGTACTCGTAACCGGCGCGGTGGCGTGCGTGTATGACCAGATGTATAAACATAAACGAAGCAATATACCAGCATATATAAGGATCGTAGCAGGTGGCGTTCTGTAGTTTCTGCCTACCCCCATGCTAAGTGAGTTTATGTATGAGTGTAGGTATGTATGTAGAAAGTTGATATTAATTCAAATTCAAAATCTTATGCTTTCCTCTAAAAGAGTTACTAAAAGAAAATGTTTCTGCTAGAAAGCTATATTTACCTAACCATACCTTTCTTTGTCAGTCGTGGCGTTGGAGTCGGTGCAGCTCCCAGCGGTTATCCTGGTCGAGGTCTATATCTGGAGCTGGGTGGAGGAGAACGTGACATGTCTCCACCGTCTGACAATGTAATGTTCGACAACCAGTGCTATGCCACCACGCCATCTTCGTCAAACGGCAACTCAGATCAAGAGCCTTGTCAACGCCGTGATTCGAGACAGCCGCACCATCATTCGGTGAGTATTGAAAGTTCAAGTTAGCTTAGGCTCATTATACTTAAACTGTTGTTTTTAATAAATATGGCATGTCCTTACTTAGCCTTCGTTTAAGTTTACATCGAAATTCAGTAGATTTAAAGAGAAATTTGTCTTGAAATCTAACTTTTGATCTCGTCTTTTGGTGTTCTGTTCCAAACTTTAGCTAAGCACTGCTTTGTGTGCTAAGGCTGTACTCATATTAATCCGTATTACCCGTAAATATCTTCAAATGAACAGTGTGCATTTGTGTCATATCAATCTGAGTAACATTGTCGTTTTTAAACACGGAATTTGACTTTGCTGACTTACTTGTTTTTGTATCAGAAGCCATGCTTGTCTCGTCAAGCTTCCCAGTCCAGTGCTACGCCAGCACCAGGGTCACCTACCTCCCGTCTGCTGCTGGAGTACGAGATGCATCTTAGGAACACTCTCGCCAAGGGCATGGACGCCGAGAGTTACAGTCTGCACACTTTCGAGGCACTATTGAGCCAAAGCATGGAAGATTTAGGTAAGTTACTCGTATTCTTATATAATGAGCCTTTATAAAATGAGGGATTATTTAAGCAATCATTTGAATTTCAAAACGTATGGCGTATTATCATAGTCAGATAAAAAAAAATATTGACAAGATCATGTAACAGTCTGTCTTTTCATGTTTCTAAGATGAGATCTTCCTCCATCTTTATCGTTCATGTCGAAAACATGACATGCCACTAATATTTCTGAAATGCCGTCCACCTGATTTGATGTGTTCTATTATCGAGTTTCGATCCATCCCATCGAAATATTATGCAGTTCTGGTCTCTCTGCAAAGATGTCGAATTGACTGGCGCTATATCGAAGTGTTGAGATATTTGTATGACGCTGTCATGATGACTGTCCAGATTCAGGACAAGGAAACCAGCTCCATCTAACCGCTCAGAGGGATGAGACAGGGGAATGTGATATCCCTAAAACTTTTCACCTATGCGTTGGAGGACGTCTAAGACGCTGCATGGACTGGACTGGATAGGGAATCAACACAAACGGCGAGTACAGCTTACACCTTCGCTTTGCCAATGACATCGTTATAATGGCAGAGACACTGGAATAGTTAGAGCAGATGCTGCACAGCCCAACTGGATCCTCCTGTCGGGTTCTTTCTCAAAGTTGTGTGTACCGAGCGTGATGAGCAGCGTTTGGAAAACACGGTGAAGTCTTTTCTTCGCCTATCCCGCAATGTTTGAAGACTAAGGTCTTCAACCAACGCGTCCTGCCCGTTATATACGGTGCCGAAACGTGGACACTGACTGGCGGGCTATTCCACAAATTTAAGGTCGCTCAGCGCACTATGGAGCGAGCTGTGCTCTAAATTTCTTTGAAGGATAAAATCAGGAATTAAATTATCCGGAACAAAACCGGAGTTACCGACATAGCTAGCAGAGTAAGCAAGCTGAAGTGGCAGTGGGCTGGCCATGTTTGTCGAAGGACCGATGACCGGTGGAGCAGACGAGTCCTGGAGTGGAGACCGCGTATCGGCAAGCGTAGTGTGAGACGAGTTAGATGGACAGACGACATTTGACAGACTGGATGCGTAAGGCGGAGGACAGAGTGTTTTGGCGCAGACTGGGAGAGGCCTATGTCTAGCACTGGACTGCGATAGGCTGAGTTGATTGATCGGATTTCGATAAGGTAAACCCCTGGTATCCCGGTTTTCTACGCTTTACGAGTCCCTATTACCTGAACCTCTGCTTACTCATTCCGTATTAGGAAAAGGAAGCAATGTAACATTTTCATGTTATTGTTGTGTATTGAGGCAATGGCCATCGCAGTTTGAAGAAGAAGCCGTTGTTTTATTTATACCGTGAATTTATACTTGTCAGTCTGTTGTCTTATTTTTTATCGTGACATGAGAATATTTCATTATCGTTTTCAAGAAATCTTGCGATTCAAAGATTTAGGTTAAGTTTTCATTTTAAAAACATACACTTACGGATATAATAACTTTGATCTAGAATACAACGACAACGTGTCATCTTCCAATCAACGAAGTCCTTATCCACCGAGACGACGTAAGTATAAATATACAACGAGTAAACATGAATTTCACAATTATTACATAACTTTGGCTTTTTGACACTTTTAAAATTTTAAAAACTAACAGCATGCAGCCAACTTTGATAAATCTGACTTTAATATTAAAATACATTTTTACAACATAAACTGCACACTATTTAACCTTGTTTAAATTTAATTTGAACCCTGTTTTTGTTTTGTTGAGGACCGACCCAAGAATCAATTCTACAGTCTTTGAGACACCTCAAGGAGGCAGCGTTAAGGGACAGAGGTGATAAAAATTGTTTATTTATTGTATGAATGGTATCATTGCATTATCGTTTGTATCTATGCAATATGTACCTATGTTGGAATGTTCATAACTATGTATTCTATTAACCTAACCCGTTAATTGTTTTGTTTGTTTTCTTTTTACCATGAACATTTCATTTTGTTCTTGTAAAAGGAAAAGCATGTTACTCACATACCCGTATATATCACAACTATAAATATTGTTTGCCAGCTATGGGTTGAACCAATCAAACGTTATTCTAAGAATAACATAAAAAAATAAGGAAGTAATTTATGAATAACTTAATTGATTGATTTGTTCCATAGGAATAATTGTCTGAAAAACACACACTGTAGTTTAAGGCCATAATTATATTTTAGATCCACGTAGATGTTCAAGTTACCATGTATAGTTTGTGTAGCCAGTCAAACAAACACATGCATATACTGGCAACTTTAAACTAAGTATGTACTTTTAAATATTAAAGTGCGTGTGCTGAGTACGTAGTCATCACTCTTCAAGTGTGTTCTACTGTAAGCTTGTATTATCCATAAAAATACCCGAAGACCTTCTAAGGAATGCTTTGTTTTAAAAGTTGGAATAACAGTGGATATTGACAGCGTAGTGGAAAGTTTTTTTTTGCCTGTGTACATAACTGCTTTGCTGACTGTACATGTTAGTAACACCACTCAGAGTATCTACTGATTATACAAATCAAAGTAATATGCAAATATATAAATATGTCTAGATAGCCAGTGAAAGCAGAGAATTCGTCGAAAAAATTGGCTTCCAACAGTTGGCCGCAAAATGCACGCACACTAGAGTAACAAAGTTGGTCTGTTTGTTTTAGTTCTTTTGCAGCGCGACAATCTATCTAGATGTATAAATAATCAAAGGTGATAATTCCTGTACGAATCTGCAGTCATAAGTGAAGTACCTACAATTTAACCGAATTTAAAATGTAAAAAAACATACAACCCTCTGTATACAATTATGACGTTAATAGGTAATATAAGTACCTATCGACAAAAAATTTTTGGTCCCCGAAAGATGATATGCTATTGTCACTTTTTACGCGATTGATTCGCAAAATGATCGTCTACCAAGTGCAATTGAAGCGATTGACAATACCACCACAATATAAATTGATACCAATTCATCGTTTCGGGGACCCCTTATATGCAAGCTTCTTCTATTTACCTGTGACAATAATAAATAATTATTGTAAGTGTTGTTACAAAAATCCAACTACCTACATCCAGAATGTTTATATTATCATTTTTTTTTTGTTAATTTGCTAATATTACGAGGTTTATTTGACATCTACCTATGTATAAAATTTACTAAAACGAAAGAAGCCAAAATTAGGAAATAAATAAATCGAAATCATAAAAGCATACCTGCATCCTGCATACAATAAAATGCTAAGCCAGACCGTATTCTAACAAATGCTAAATATCGTTCTTCACATTATTTTGTCAATAAAAATCATCCAATAGGTTGCATGATAAAAAAATGTTAAAGTTTTCTTTTAATTGATCGCAATAACCGTATTGAAGCAAAAAGGAATGAAAATATTTTTTTTTTTTTTGAAACGGCTGCTCTACCAATGGAATCACTGACCTCTAATATACACGTAGACAGAGTATTCTAAATATACAAGTACGCTGGACTTCACACTATCGATATAAAAATTAAGACATTTGATTTTCCCCATTTTAGCGCTGATAGCAACGTGAGCGTCCATGGAACTAATATTAGAGAGATGGGACACAGCCTTCGATAAAAAATATTTTTATGGACTTTATCGATCGTGGGAGTAATTTATTACGTAAGAGAAAAAAAAAATCTCCTAGTTACTTTTATTATTTTATTTATTTATTTATTTTCTCACCACAATAAACATACAGACATTATTAACATAAAGGTACATGAAAAGGCTTAAATTTTACTGTGGGAGACTGGTGCCTAAGCTAGGCTTTAAGGGCCTGTGCTTCAGGTCACCAGGTGTCCACCCTCTAGCAGTAAGAACATTAAAAAAAAAAACAATTAAATAAAGAAAGAGTGAGTTAACAATTACAAATTAAGTCTGTTTCTCAACACAAAAGTTTGAGAAATAAAAAAAGGAAAAAATAAAACATAATTATAGTATGATTTGGTGATGTGTTAGTATTGTTAGTAAACATTTGTAGTGAGAGCGTGAGTAGATGGGTTTCGTGTGTGTATGTCTGAAAGTGCGTATGTGGGGGTGCGTGTATGGGGTGTGGGTGAGGATTTATTAGGTAGCATTTGGTATACATTAAGTCACGGTGGTAAGTAGTTTTTCGGTGTCATCATAATTGAGTTCCAGGAGCCACGTGGTAAGCTTCTTTTTGCATTGTCCCTTATTGAAGTTAAATATGGGTAGAATTCTATTGATATTGTTGTACAAAAATCATCCCAGATGGCAAAAGAAGCGGTTAGAAAAAACTGTCGAAAGGGGAGAATGAGTGCGACTTACGGGATTATATCGTCTCTTACCATGTGTAAATGAGGGGTGATAGGTGAGTAATGAATGTTGTTTTAGTAGAGTGTTCAGGATAAATATTTGGCGTACTGTTAGGGTTTTTGATTGCTTATATAGGAGATCTGTAGGGTAACGGTAAGGAAGAAAATAAAAGACTTTTAGAATAACTCTCTGGGCTCTTTCGAGTTCAAGGATAGTGGTTTTAGGTGCACCACCCCAAATTGTTATACAGTAACTTAACAATGACTGAACTAGGGCGAAGTAGACTGATCTCTTTAGTTTGTCATCCGCCATGTGTCTCAGAGTTTTAAAAACATATATCAATTTACGTAGCCTAGTAATGAGTAAGTCTATATGTTGTTGAAATCTTAGGGTGTTGTCAACTGCTACCCCCAGATATTTCACAGATTCAGCTTTAGAAAGGTTGAAACAAGTGCAGGTGACATTGTGCGGGGTTGGGCACGAGTGGACTTTAATGGTTTATGCTATTATGCTTCATTTTTAAGTAAATAATAGAATAATTGCTGTAAGGGTTAACTGAAAAATATTTTTATTAGGTTGCGGTCAGATTGCAAGCTGATAGTGGATAGCGTGCTAGTAAAGTTATAGCGCATGACTTTCCGATCAATGAGCTTTAAATATGGGTATAGGCTAACAACTTATCCTTAAAACTAGTATATTTGAGCATCAGTATCTCCTCGCTCAACTACACTAGTTTAACAAGCTGAGCTAGAGTCTCATTAGTTCGCAATGTGAACCAAAAACAAATGAACTATTATATTTCAATTTGGCTTTAACCTGGTAAATCAAACGGCTGTTGTATTCTTCGTGAGCTATATCTACCTACTGACGGAAAAAAAAACACCGCAATTACCAGAGCATACAATACATTGTAGATGGTATGTTTTATTAAAATGTTAGTTCTTTTCTTCGGAATAAAGTAAAAATTACAAATAAATTATATATTTTTAAATTCGAAACTAGTATTTGCTCATTTGTTTTAGCGCATCAAATTGCATATCTGGCAACAAATTAGTTTGTATTTGAAAGACGTCAATTTAAAATGACTCACTATCGGAAGAAAAATAGTCTAGTTATATGTGCATGCTGTGGTCTCCTGTAATTGAACGAGCACACGTACAAGGACCTTTTTAAATATTGCTATTTATATTGTATAGGACATAATGTGTGTATCCTTTGTTGGATATACTAAATAAATAAATAAAAACATCGACACATTATCGATATGGAACATTCACAACCCTATTCAAATGATTATATTAAAAATATAATAAAAACTATATTATATAATAATAACGCATACTCTCATGAACTCAAACTCAAAAAAAAACTCAAACTCAAAGCATTTATTTCAAATAAACCAATTACAGGCACTTTTGAATTGTCAAGGTGTCGGTCAGTCAGAGAGATGAAGCTAGTTGCCCATTCCAAAGCGTAGTATGTTCCTAAAAATGATAAAAATATTCTAAATCGTCACAATCGTCGTCATCGTCGTCTTATTTCAAGATTTAGACCTAAAACATCAGAGACGTACCAAAACAACTCGTAGGCCATTTGCAACAATGTGTCAATTTTAGTTCCTGAGACGCTCGCACAGAGTACATTTTTATATAGGGGACGCTCGAGCGCTTTGAATCGGCACAAAAATCAACTGTCATTTCTCATAGTTTATTTACTCCAGCGTACTTGTGCCGTTGTCTGATCTTTTCACATAATTTTTCATAGTGGTCAGTGAAGGGAATATAATGATCACTTATTTCAGTAGAAAACAGGTTTTATCCAAAATATATATGTGCTTTAAATATTGGGAATGTTATGTTATTTTTACTAATAAATAAACTTGGTGTTCCGAAAAGTAGCAGCGTCCCAGTGCTCGGGAGGCGGCAGCCGATCTTCAACATTACCACTACCGCATCGCCTTGGCGTCGAGAGACAGCATAGCGCGCGGTCGGACCGCGATGGATACTACAGGTTTATATTATTTCCTACCTTAAGGTTGACGTAAAATAAGCAGGAACCAATATTTGTTTTTAATTGATCAACTGCTTTATGGGTTCACCCCTAGTCGGCCAATATTAATGCAGGGATATTCGGCTATTGCGCATTGGATATTGGCTAGACCGTTTTTATACCTCTAGAAAAACCTTGGGATAACAATAGTTACTAAGAAATACTAGTTACTTCCACATACAAATTAATTATGCAAGGAATTAATTGACTTTTCAATAGTCGGATAACTTTTATCCAAGGAGCTTAAATAAATCTATTTAGTACTTACTGATTCCATACCAACTCATTGTAAATTGTTGGCCATTTAGAACTATGACCTTAATTGTGATGAAAAAAAAACGACAGTATTTTTCCCGCTTTCCGCTTTTCATTTTAATTTTACATGGAATTTATTGTAAAATGCAAAGATTTCTAATCATTTTTATATTTTCAGTGACCGCAATGAGCTGATGCGCGAACGTGAGCGGGAGCGAGAGCGGGGTTACTTGAGTGACCACAACTCCAGGTTTGTGGAGTTTATATATCAGAAATACAGAATGGACTTCTTGGCGGGAAAGTGAAGCGTCATGTTTAGCAGTTTTGTTTTATTTTCTAAAATTTGTGTTTAGCCATTAAGTGTTATGAGTATGGATGTCGATGGCTATAAAAGTAGGGGAAGACCAAAGAAACGATGGATGGACTGTGTGAAAGATGATATGGCTAGAAAGGGAGTGACTACGACGACTAATAGAGAAGTATGGAAGTAAGGGACATGTTACGCCGACCCCGAATAAATTGGGATATGGGCAAGAGAATGATGATGAAGTGTTCGTGAACGTGCATTAGTGTAGGCAGATTAAACAAAACAGCGCAACATCACTTCAAGTTCTCTCAAGAAGTCCGCGTGAGGTCTCACTAAAGTGCCACGTATTTACTGAAACTCTAGGGGAGTGGGTGGGCGGGTATATCATCAATCATGCATTAAATATAATTCATTTCATCATCATCAAAATTAGGTAACATGTACAAAGTTTGTTTAAATAAATAAACTTTGTACTTGTTACCTAATTTTACTTGACGCTGGCTAAATGTGCACACCGCAAGAAGCCAAAAAAAATATATCAGAATTAGTGCAACACTAGAAACAGCCAAAAAAAATAAGAATATTGTATTTTACGACCATAGCTTTACTTAATTTTCTAAGGAACAAGTGGGATTTTGTTAATTGGGTGCAATGTTCGATCTTAAATAAATAAATAAATCTTGTAAACTACAAAGGTACCGTATTTAAACTTAAATTTGTAAAAATTAGTACTTATTCACATAAAAGCAAAACGCAAACTTATTTACATAAAAAAAAAGGAATCTTTGAGTTAGATACTAATAGATATGTGTTTAAGTTTGTAAGCAATGCTTTAAACATACTAACTGAAAATTATTCTGGGAACCCTTAGAATAATGCTCCATTATTTTAATTGCTTTTCTGTCTGTGCGAGCCATAAAGACTATTTATGACATAACTTTCTCATTAACTAACTAGGGTCACGAGAAGATATAAGGTGTGAACCATAAAAATATCTATAGATATTTCGTTTTCTGATTCGTAAATCAAGTAATTATTAATGCTATTAAAAAGCCTTTTGTTTTTCGTTTGTCAAGGTTGTAATCTAACAGACTCAGCATGACGAGGTACTAACTAGCTATATAGAACCACCGAGATGTTCTCCACAACACAAAAACAACTTGTTAGGGCTTTATGAGCACGCAGTCTATAACAAATTTCGAACGCAAGCTCCACCCCTCGCTCCCCGCCACTCCGTTGTGTGCTAAACGCTAACACATCACTAATAAAGTTGAATATCGCGTGCGCTCTTTGATTGTGTTCGAGCACGAAACTAAATAGCGTAAGTCTCAATTTTTATTTCGTTTATAACTAAATTAAAGTAATAATGGATCGAGAGAAAAAATATCTTGTGTCGCGATGATAAACTATATTTTCTTGCTGTGAATATTTATTTTAGACATAAAAGCTAAACAATATTGTTTGTTTTTTAGAATTATTCTTAAAAAAGACATGATTTTCGAATAAAAAAAACAAATTGATATGGTTTAAACTTACTGTTTTCTCGCTCTGTAAAAAGGTACAAGGTTTTCCAGATGTTCATCTGTTCATACATTAACATGATACTTAGCTGTTATTTTTAACCTGTAATGAATTTTCCACAAACTCTCTGAATAACCTAATTCCAATTCAGACTGACAGATTTACAGTCCTCGTAGACTATCGTATAACCGTGTTTCTGGCATGTTTTGTGAGCAAAACATCAAGAACACTACGTCTGATTGCCCTTCGGTAAACCTTTTTTTTTTTTTTTTTGGGTGGGAAATCATCAAATAACTTCTCCCGCTCTGGGCGGAGCGGGAGGGCGTGTCAGACTTTTACTGACTAAAACCCACCCGTGTTCCTTCCGTTGCCTGTGTGCCAGGGCCACGATATCCCTTTCGGACAAACTCGCAACCCCGGTAGGCATTGGTCCTAACTGACCCCGTCAGTTTGTGCTGACATCTCTTTGAGGCGCGCGTGGAACACAACGCGCCGTCGACCCGGGCCTGGTCCTTATCGGACGGCGAGCTACCCATCGCTCACCGTCCGCAGGCCCGCGCCTACGGTGGCCGGAAATCGGCTTGCGACTCCCGACGCCCGGGGCGTCTCCTGCGGCGACTAGGGGCATAAGGGCGCGAACCTTGTCTCACCCTCACGCGTTCCGCCTCCTCCTTCGCTAGCATAACTGCTTCGCAGAAGGAGGTGACGGCCTCCCATGCACTCTCGCTCCGAACCATGGCCTGAACCAGGCCCGGACGCGAGAGATCGCCGCCGCCGATCGCCTCCGTGAGGACACGGCGGTGCTCCGCCCACGCTGGGCAGACCTCCACCGTATGATCCACCGTGTCCTCCGGGCGATCCACACAGTGGTGACACCCGGGCGTTTCCTCCCGCTTTATCCTAAACAGGAACCTCCCGAAACATCCATGTCCGGTGAGGACCTGCGTCAGGCGGAAGGTGAGGACGCCGTGGCGCCTCTCCAGCCACTCCTCAAAGAGGGGACTTATCGCCACAATTGTGGCGTGCCCAGCAAACCTTGAGTTAGGACTCGCGGAAGTCGCATTTGATCCCATGATCTCCGGAACACCGGGTGGTTTTTACTCAGTAAGAGTCTGACAGACCCCTCCGCCCACCCCAGGGCGAAGGACATCCATGAGGATGTTCCACCCCGGGGACAAAAAAAAAGGATAGGACCAAATACGGTATCTGTGGCAAACGTTTCGATATCTTTGTGCTTTAGAGATAAAGGAAAATCACAATTTTTTATCGGCTTTACGGATAGTAAACAATAGTTTTTCCACTAATTTTCAGTAGTTAGTTATAGGACGTGAAAATAACACTTCGTTTCGTTTGTTTCAGGGACAGGGTTCGAGATCGTGATCAAGGATATCTAAGCGATCACCAATCAAGGTTAGTGCCTACACAGTTTCAAAAAACATTACCTTCCTTTTGGTCTTCCCCGCAGTCAGGTTGATAATTAATACACCACTTAACAATAATTCAGTTTTTATTTAATTTATTAAGGAACTAAAATAAATCTACCCAATATGAAAGATTTTCCGAATGATACTGTAATGATAGCCATTTAAATAAATTTAGAAACGAGTGTTTGGATCAAGCCCAGTGTAACTTTATGTAAACTACCTTCATTTACAAGTGGTGTAAAACTTTTGTTAGTCACATAATAGAACAATGGCAAACACCCAAACAAATTATTTTTGACATGTTTTTTTGCATTTGCCGATGAAAAAAAAAAGTCAGGAATTAAAGATATTTCAGTTTGAAGTTCTAGACTCTTGAGGTTATGTCTTGTCAACAACAGAACCTAACCGTAAAATAAATATAGAAATACCTACTTACCAATTAAAATACCATTGCAAGAAATGCATTTTAACAGCAAAATAAACTACGGACTACGTATTCAGAATTATAAGTCTAGCTGACCGCGACGTGCGTAAGTGAATGATAAAAGTTAATTATTTCCTATAAGATAAGATAAAACAGATACCGACGTATCTATCACGGTGTCATAAGTACACGCTTAATAATTCTATCAACAATTTTCTCAACATTGTTCTTTGGAAGCTATAGAGTGCCTAACATTTATTGCTTGAATAAGTAACTGGTATACTTCACCAAATTATATGCGTTATTTTGTCAAATTTTGTCGATTATAATAAAACGATAACTATCTTATCTGGCACAAAATCTCCCGTATTTATTTTTGTCAGGTGCAATGTTACTTCATATACTTCATTCTTTGCTACTATTATCTGCAAGGTATAGCAATAAAACAACAAACCAGATTTTCAAGGAAAATTATCGGATTTAATTAAACTTCAGGGAATTTTGCAACTTTTCGGTAACAATTTTATTTTACTCATAAATCAATGCTCAGAATATATGCAATTATTCAATTTAATTAGTGCTTATCTACATAAGTCATCTTTTCAGACCACTCAAGTCATGACTTACCTTTTATATGTCAAGTGAAAGTGAAAACATCCTAGTTTAATTTAGGGCGGGGCTTAGAAAGCTCGATAAATCTTAAACTTAATCCAACTTTATCTATTTTGAACTTAACGTGTTGACTTATTCCAAACTTAGCTTCTAGAAATACTTTTAAAGCAATAAGAACCTACAAGAATAGTTTAGAGACACTAAAATGTTGAGTTCATTCATTGTTATATTATGCAAAGTTAGTTATTTTGGATGACTTCCAGCGAAGTTGGTAGGTACTTGTTACTTACTAGAATATAGGTATAAACACAATAAAACCATTTCCCAAAATAAAATTGAACTAATGAAATAGTAGCTACCTACCAACCTACCTATAAGTTAAAAGCTATGTTGGTGTCCTTGACCTTATCATTTAGGTCATTACACTTTAGGTCTTCATTTAAATATCGAGCCCTATATCGTCCATAGAACTTGGAACTTTATGGCTATCTTAAGCAAATACCCTTATCAAAATTACCAGCAACACCACGTCACTTAGTTTTAAAGCATGCACTAGACGGCTGTATGAAAATTATCTACTAAGTTAGGTATGTAAATTACAAAGTTACTCTAAAAGTTAGGTATTATTTTTGTGTTCAACATAACACGGCTAACTATAAAATATATAAAATGAGATAACAAGGTAAAAGTATATTTAACTCAAGTGTAGATTTATAGTTATTAATAGTAATTTGTTATGAAAGGTATTTTTTTTTTGGGTGGGAATTTATCAAATAACTTCTCCCGCTCAGGGCGGAGCAGGAGGGCGTGTAGACTTTTACTGACGGAAACCCACACGTGTTCCTTGAGTTGCCTGTGTGCCAGGGCCACGATTTCCTTTTGGATAAACTCACAACCCGGGCAGGCGTTGTCCCTAACGGACCCCGTCAATTTGTGCTGACATCTCTTTGAGGCGCACGTGGAACACAACAGGTCCGCAAGCCAGCTCCTACGGTGCCGGGAATCGGCCTGCGACTCCCGGCATCTCCTGCGGCCACTAGGGGCGTGTGGGCGCGAATTTTGCCTCTACCTCACGGGTTCCGCCTCCTCCTTGAGCGAGCATTACTGCTTCGAAGAAAGAGGTGACGGCCTCCTATGCACTCTCGCTCCGAACCATGGCCTGAACCAGGGCCGGACGCGAGAGATGGTTGCCGCCGATTGCCTCCGCGAGGACACGGCGGTGCTCCACCCAAGCCGGACAGACCTCCACCGTGTCCTCCGGGCGATCCACACAGTGGTAACACCCGGGCGTTTCCTCCCGCCTTATCCTTAACAGGAACCTCCCGAAACAACCGTGTCCGGCGAGGACCTGCGTCAGGCAAAGGTGAGGACGCCGTGGCGTCTCTCTAGCCACTCCTCAAAGAGGGGACTTAGGGAGGGGACTTATGTTATGCAAGGCTGCAATGTTGTTTTTTGGCGCAAGTACTTGTATTCAATCCTGAGCGTAACGAGGGTTTCAAACGTACGAGACGCAGAATAACTTTGCTGCGAGCGAAACACACAACTTTTAACCTCACTACAGCGAGGAAAATGCCAGGCGTAAGAAAAACAGCTTAAATTATATATTAAATTCGTGTTTATTTTCCGGAATAAAACTCAATTCGGCATTATGCACCGCTTGCACTACGATGCAGGTGTTAAATTTATATCTTCGTCGCGGTTCGACTCGCTCTTATTTTATGATTTTATCAAAAAACAAACCAAAGTGATGGAAAGTGAATTAAATAAAGAGAAGAAATTATTATAAAAAGGTTTTTTTTTCATACTGTCGTCGTGATGGCCAGTGCACTTATTCTAAAAACCGGCCAAGTGCGAGTTGGACTCGCGCGCGAAGGATTGCGTACCATTATCTATAAAAACGGCAAAAAAATCACGCTTGTTGTATGGGAACCCCCCTTAAATATTTGTTTTATATTAATTTAATTATTTATTTTTAAAGTGAATATATAACTAAATATTCTGTGAATATTTCAAGCGTCTACCTGTTGCCGTTATCAATATCTAGCAAAAACGAGCAAAAAAAATCACGTTTGTTGTATGGGAGCCCCCTTAAATATTTATTTTATTGTGTTTTTTAGTATAGTTATAGCGGCAACAGAAATACATCATCTGTGAAAATTCCAACTGTCTAACTATCACGGTTCATGAGATACAGCCTGGTGACAGACGGACAGACAGACGGATGGACAGCGGAGTCTTAGTAATAGGGACCCGTTTTACCCTTTGTTACGGAACCCTAAAAATGAGGTTGACGCACTGACATGAAATAAGTATTAGTGCATTTTCAGTGGACTGGCGATGGCGGTATAAAAAAATATTGAACAGAAAGGTTTATTTCAAAAAATCTTTCCACGCTGGTGAATAAAATGCACTTTTGCACTCAGATGTCGAATGATAAACATTATCTTTCCGAGGTTGTGAGGTCAAAATAATATTTACGTCACGACATTCACGTTGACACGATTTCCTAATTATATTCCGCGTCTGAGGATTGACGCTGATAGCACACCTCCGCCGCGAAACCATAGCATCGAAACCGCAATAGTTCAATTGTACTGGTTCGCGTCATGTTCCGCTACTCGCATCCGATTCGAGTAGCGGAACATGACGCGAACCAGCTATGGTTTCGCGGCGAAGGTGTGCTACCAGCGTTATTCCCCAAATACGAGCCCTGGCTTAGTTTGAGAATTACTTTCAGTACCTTAACAAAAAATAAATTAATGCTTTATCTATGTACCAAATTCTTGTGAATTGCTCTCATTTGTGACAATAAACTTTTTAGTTTCCTTTTGCTTTACTATGGTTATGTGAAATCATATCAATAATTGTTTAAATATGTATTTTATGTTAGAATCGGAACCTATTAGCTTATTATATTATTCTTTACAATTAATATTTTAATTAGATCAGGTTATCAATAATTAGATTATATTAAAGACAAAAATGCAACCTTGATTTGTTTTCAGTATGTTAATATTTGAAGACACAAGCTGTGAGTTAAACCGCAACCAATATAAATAGTGGTATCGGTATCCCTATTTTCAATAGCAAACTACATTAATTCAATTGCATTCAATTAAACGTTAGTACAAACAGTTATCCACTAATGAGTTGCCTGCTTTACAAAAATATTCAACGCAAAATGTTGGTTACAAAATGAATTGGATTAATTAAAATGTCTCATTGCATATGCATTTGTAAAGATTAACCTGTAATGTATTGGATTATTGAACTCTGACTTATTTTAATAATTCATTGATTTTCAGAGTATTTAATCAAAATAACTACTAAATTAGTAAAAGCTTATCTCTGTTAGAATGGCTATGGAAAGCTTTTACCCATTACAGTGCGGCAAAAACATTTGTTTGCCTTACGTAGATTTTAGGCAGAATAAGGATTCAAAAATGGCCGGAACGCATTTTGGTATCCCGAAAACAGCTTTTCTCAGTTTTCCATATTTTGTAACGTGAAGAACAAAAAAACAACCAGAATGTATGCTCCTTTATGTTCAATTTATCATATTAGCCAATGAACTAGATACCCATGTATTGAATATATATACTAATAATTTTATAATCATTTTTTATTTTATTTTTATATATTTTTTATTTTATTTGTTTGTGTGTAAAATTATAATATGTAGAGGGTAATCTCTGGAACTACAAGTCAGATTAAAAAAAATCTGTTCGCATTTGATAGCCCAATGTTTGAGGAATGTTATTGGCTATTTAACATCTTGCTATGACCCTTAGGACCCGAGAAAATAGATAAAAGTCAGATAAACATGCTCACAATGACCGCTCTGAAATTACCATTTAATTCATTAATTGCCATTGCCACGCATGACCAACGGATTGGTCATCGATTTTTATAGTGAGAGCAATAGCCCAAAAGGCGTGGTTGATCTTTTAACGTTAACTGAGGCATCGTTTAATAACATAGTAAAATTATCCTCTATAAATAACACATACATACATACATAAACTCACGCCTTCTTCTCATGGGGGTAGGCAGAAACTATAGAACGCCACCTGCTACGCTCCTTACATACTCCTTTTGCTTCGCCTACGTTCATACATGGTCATACACGCACGCCGATTGCGAGTACTACGCACCTGACCTTTCTGAAGAACATCACCAATTTGGTCACTATATGTCCTCCTAGGGCGTCCCCTCCCGGCGTTTCCACTCACCTCTGCTTTATAAATACCTTTTGTTAGTCGCGTTTCGCTCTATAAATAAATGTACACAATTATTATTTTAACTGCAAGTTAAGTATATTAGGGCCAATACTGATTTTTACATAACTAATGTAGAGTGAAAAAAACTATTTACTTCAACTACGTATGCAAACGAATAAAAGGTTAATACGAAAACGAATATAAGGGTTGAAACGAATATAAGGGTGATACGGTGAAAGGTAGGTACACTGCCTAGGCCGTGAAACTGGTGGAGATAAACAAAAAAAAAGTAATAACAAATGAACTTATTATTTATAATTAATTTACTACATAGTACTCAAAATTAAAAAAGCAGGTGAGTGTATGTAGTTTAATGATTAAGAATATAATATTAAAATTTCAGGTCATTACGTAAGAGAAATAATATTTGATGATGTATTCGGCGGAACCATTAACTGGCCAATTTATGATGAAACGTTCAAAAGTAGTCTCGAATTAAAGTAGGATTCAGTTGAACCTTTCGCGTACTGAGAATTACTCGTAAAATAGGGCAATTACGTTTTTTACGAATGGATGAATCCACTGGAATTTGTTGGAAACGGATAAAGATAAAATTCGATTTTTAAACAGAGATCCGGTTGACGTATTTGATCCAGAAGTACATGCACAAAGATTGAACGTGTTAGCCGGTCCGATGTTCCACATACGCATTAGTGCGAAAAAGCTTTTACGGAATCCCATTGTATCCCTGTCAGGTAGGTTTTGTGTAGAGGTTTAAAGCTGAAAAAAACCGGCCAAGTGCGTGTAGGAATACGCACAATGAATGGTACCGTAGTTAGGATGAATTTATCAAAAGAACAAACTTAATATTGTAGTTGAAAAACATGTTCTCCCATACATCGATATACGTCCCGGTCAATTCTCCAACTGCAAATGTAAGTTTGTAATATAAAACTACACATTAACGATTTTCTGACTTTTTCCTTTACTTGTGCTGTGAGACCTTGCTTCTTGCCAAATTTCATGATTAAATAGGTCAACGGAAATAAATCAAAACATATAGGGATACCCTATAGGTTTTGGGTTTTTGCGAGTATCAAAATGGCCGTATCGGTCGGTCTTTAATGCGTTGAATTAGAAACATGATGTTTTTAGGGTTCCAAGGGACCGTAAACCTACGTATTTTATAATATTGATTGACAAGTGATCAGCGATTAGCTCAATGACTGTTAATACTACTTACCATTCCATAGTGGCATCTCAACTTGCGACCAGCACCCAAATTGCGAAACACAGTTTGAATCGGAATCGGAAAGATTTTGAAGTATATTGCTAATCCCTGCTTCATATGTTAGAAAAATAGCTCGTGGCTAAGTAATAACTGCCGCACAGGTCGATCGATCAGGTTAAGCTACGCTTGCCGCGGACGGACCGTGTATGGGTGACCATCTTTTCATAGCAAGATTCCTCCATGCCTCGGTAAGCACGTTAAGCCGTTGGTCCCGGCTGTCATTTGTAGATCTTTGACAGTTGTTACGGGTCGTCAGAAGCCCAAAAGTCTGACAACCAGTCTTACCAAGGAATATCGGGTTACCCAGTAACTGGTTTGTGGAGGTCAGATAGGCAGTCGCTCCATGTAAAATACTGGTATTCAGCTGCATCCGGTTAGGCTGGAAGCCGACCCTAACATAGTTGGGAAAAGGCTAGGTAGATAGTAGTAATTGATAAGAACTTTAATTGGAGATTACAATCATGTAAAGGCTAAGATTGGAAAAAAAATATAATGACAAAAAGCACATTTCTTGCCTAGGATTTGGACCTCCAATCTTATGCACGGCAAGCGGTCTTAACCTCCGGTCTATGTAGGCGTTGCATTTTGTAAATGTTAGCCTATTATTGCTTGTCGTTGTACGCAATAATAAAACGTTAATACTTTCCTTTCACTAAAACAATACATTAATTTATTATAATAAAATGTTTTTTGCAAAATACAAAAACTTAACTTGGGCCTATCGAACGAATTTGAACGCACATGTCTTTTGGGGGGGTAACCACATAACGGAGCTGTGTGTACTACTGCAAAACCATAGTAGTGTAGCTGATATTTCCCCAGAGGGTTATGTTCGCCTAGCAATGTGGAAAACGCAGTAACAATAATTCCTATTCACAGAGGTTTAGTAATATATCCTCATACGCATTGAGGTATCTAAACGGATTAAGGAGATTCATTCCCAAAACAATAATGCTCGGTAGAATACAAGGAATTGCCCTAATCGGTATACGAAATTGCACCTACGTGTTTACGACACATTTACAGAGATAACGATTTCGATTCATCCCTCGCTCAACCACTTAGTAAAGGGCTTTATTTGAAAAATAACAATAGTCAGCGCGAGGAAAAATATCTCTTACAAAGTGGTCAGCTTACTGAATTCCGCGTGTTGGGCTTTTCTTTCACTCTTTCACATCAAAATAGATGGCCAAAATAACACTTCTAGATACCCTTAATGGGACTGAGATAACTAACCTAGGTATTTAACAGAGAGGATTAAAAAAAAAGTACAATTTGCAGGATGGCAAGATGACCTTTCTTGTAATTCATCTGCCAGCAGGCGTAGGTACTCGTAGGACATTGGTTTATTTACCGACACGCCTATAATTTGTCTGGCGGAGGGATATTAAAGTTCAAGATTTTAATTTTTTATTTTATGAATTTCTTCTAAATACTGACATAACTATTGTTTTTGAATTGGATCTGATTTAGATAGTTCGTAACAGCATCTCATCGATTTTTGAATTATGTAGTCTATTTAGTGGCTGTGCCATTGTGGGAAAGTTAAGTAAGTATGTTTATTAACCGACTTCCAAAAAGAAGGTTTTTTTTTGTTAATTATGGACCGATTTTGAAAATTCTTTTTTTGTTTGAAAGGGTATACTTCCGAGATGGTCCCATTGCCACTTAATCAGAATCAAATAACGGGATCCCATAGAAATCGAGGGAAACCCTCAAATTTTATAGGCAAACCTATAGCGATTTGGGTATTTTTTATAGTAACTCGTGCATTTGCTCTTGGAAAGCACCATTTGATGAAGTGGAACTGATGATGGACACCACATATGGCCACCGGAACAATATAATAATGAGTACCCCTATTTAACGGGTTCCGATTAAGCAATTTATGCTCGTCACTATGCATATGGTGAGTGGCAGTTCTCCTGGTTCTTACCAGGAGAACTCCTCAATAATCAACGTCCCAGCATCGGGAAAAGCAATATTTTGTAAAGTTAATATTAGGCTATTGTAACGTAGATACATTCAAAACTGACCCACTAAAAAGTGAAAAATAAAAAACTTTTTACAAAAAAATAAGAACCGACTACCAAAAATAACACTAAAAATAACTTTAATTTCGGAAGTCGGTGGCAAAAAACTCAAATACAGATCCAAAGACACCGACTTCCGAAATTAAAGTTATTTTTCACTTTGTAGTGTTATTTTTGGTAGTCGGTTCTTATTTTTTTGTAAAAAGTTTTTTTTTTACATGCAACTCCAAATCAGTGAAATTAAGCTACGCTTCTTCTCTATGGTATATTTCCGCTCCGTGATATGCCACTGAAATCAAATTCCGAAAAAAAAATCTTATTATTCCAATATAATTTATAATCCCCAGACTTACCACCTAACATATCAATAACACTGGATACAGTAAGCAGCCGTTAGTCCCATGCGGTCGACCAAAAAGTCAACGCGTACACTTTTATCAATTACATTAGGTAACATATGTTATTTTGGTAAAGGAATGTTGATATTTCGTCCCACAAGACCCATTGTCGTGTAAGTAGGGTTAGGTATCGATCGCGCGACTCAGTTATTGTCGTAGTTATCGTTTTTCCTGAGTCACGTATGCTCCAGGGTATACTCTTGGGACAGAATTAGCCATTCGCGAACCAAGCAATTTTTGTAATACTAAAGGGCCGACAATAATTTATGATGCTTTTGATAATATTACACAATTTCATGATCTATAATCCTGTTCCTCGAGGTCTATAAGGATATTAAAGCTGGCAAGTCGGATCTTATTAGATGATTGAATGTTGAAGATGCTTTTGCAAATTATGTAAAGGTTGTGAGAGCGATGTTTAATGAAGTGCTTGACAAAAATTTGTTACAGTATTTTTTCTTTGGTCTTGAGCACAATGATTGATTTGGTAAAAGAATCCTCTGTTTAAAAGACATAAGTGCAAAAGGTATATCATGTGTATATCCTTCCCTACTCCATTAAATTAGAAAATAAAAGACTTGTGCTTTGATACTACGGTACTTCAAAGAAAGGTATTCATGATCCTGTTATTACAAAATTGTTTTCGTCTTGCCTACATTTTTTTTTTCTACTGTGACTATGAACAAATGCATCCACGTAACTATTTCTGATGATTCTTTAGGAATACAGCATAGTTTTCTTGTTGTAAACGCTCTACATCAGATCTACAAGCACCGTTATAAAGACTCCAAACATTATGTATGTATGTGACGTACATAACCAAACCGGATTTAAAAGAGTACCCCTATATATTTCTGCAAGAATAATACCTACCCACTCTTGAAATTATTAAAGCCGGATTTTATTTTACTTCATTCAGTATGAATGTTTCCGCAAAATAAGAAATTGGCAAAATATTATTCATAATGTGTTATTCAATTTACTTTGTTGCTGTTGTAAAAGGTTAATGTGCAGTATTATTTTCATAGACGTCCACTTAGCACACTGTTTGCCTTGTTATATTTCCCTTCTGTTGAGCTGCTGTCATTTCAGTCGAAAGACGACCACTGCTGGACATAGGCCTCCTCCTAAGGGGAGGAGTTTTCCATAATCGCCACGCTTGGCAGGCGGGTTGGCGATCGCAGTATGGTGTTAAAATGCATAGAGAACGCTGCTGCCCATTTTTTTGTAAGTCCCTTAGTCGCCTTTTACGACACCCACGGGAAGAAATGGGGTAGTGCTATTCTTTACGTCCGGCAACACACGGAGCATACATGTGGTGAGCTGCTGTATAAAATGCGACTTTTACTGTTTGCTATAAAACCCAATCAACTTAGAGTCAAAAGTCGAATCGCTATTAATTTTTGTATCAACACTACGTATTTAAAACAACATCAAAAACTAGAAGCCGTTAATATGACACGGGACAATGGCGCCCAATCCCATCGGTCGGTCCATGCCTGTCGGGATACGTCCATTTCAAATTAGTTTAACTTTGGACGGTTTGCTTATTTTTCATTTATCTGAGGCACGGAAAACGGAACTTTTACTTTGTAGGGTTCATTTATTTTGCTCAACTCGAAATAACGCATTATGCATTTTTGTGCAACTATTTGCAGATTAAAAGTTACTGTAACCTTTTTGTTTTACATTTAATACAAGTAGACTAAGTGTTCAGTTTTAGGTCCCTTTGTTCGTAATAAGTCAATTTAGGAAAATAAATAGTGAATTTAGTTGAGGTTTTACCTAATTTATGTTATCAAATCTGTGAACCTTTGTTAAAGGTTCACAGATTTGATAACATAAATTAGGTATGCTAATTAAAATTTTAGACATTTCAAAATGTTGTTTGAAACATAGGTTTCGGTTTCGTTACACATTTTTCACAGTTCCGTGCCTGGAAATGAAACACGAACCCATTACAGGATCATTTCAATTTGTATTCAACGTAAAATAGCGCCTGCGTTAATCTCAGCTACGAGTATTAAAGGCAACACGACAATTATAATGTACGTTATGCACAGTTTCGTGAGCGCATCCCGGTGCGCTTCATGCATCGGTGAGTCGGCCCGCGCGGCGTGGTATCGCCACTCCGACGGGTGGCGCGGTGCCCCGCCCCCCGGCCCCCGCCGCTCCCCCTGGGACTCCCTCCCCAGCCTCCGCCATGAAGGCAGCCTTAACGACTCCGGCTACAGGAGCAACAGGGCTGACAGCTTCGAGCAAAGGTATGATATAGTTCTACGGTTTAGATATTATTTCGAATGTTTTTAAGGCACCAACATCACTTGACGGCGGGTGAGCAACATATCGCAGAGTTTTTAAATATTTTAGTATTTTTACTTATCTTAAAAAATATATTTTCCTTATAACGTAAATAAAGTATGAAAGTATTAAAGAGAAAATGCACTGAAAACCACAACTTCAGCATGTCATCCCTCACGTTTTATTTATTTACATGCAAATTAAATCAAATAAATACGGCCGCATCCGAAACTCAGTGTTAATTTTAACAATTTATGTCGCTGAAGAAGATTGGCAGTGAAATCCGAGTCCAAATGAAGTTCTCATTACTGCCTGTCTATCGGATCCCGGCCCGAAATGGAATGAACGGATTTTGATTCCCTTTGACAGGCCCATTTTTAATACTTAATTCATTAGGTGAAATGGAAATTGAGATGTTTCCAACACGACTAACTTTAACTTGTTCTGAAAGTAAAATTAATCGGTCGATGCAGTACGTACCTATATCTCGACGACATTTTTATGTTCGATCTAATTAAGTTTTGGCTTTTAATTCTATAATTAAAAGCAATAAAACTAATAAAAATATATATAATATAGCAGTAGTATAGTATTTAATTGAAAAAATTGTCTTTTAGAAATTTGCCACTACTGCCAAATTTCTAAAAGACCATTCTTTCAATTTTATCTGGTGGCAAATCTCATTTCAAAAGATATAATTGGTAACGTGAGATTTTAATTAACATTTTCTAATACCTAGTACCTACTCAAAGTTATTTAATCAAATATCGAAACAGCTGCCTGCCTACAGCTTTTTCAATTCGTATACTGTGTGGTGATTAGGTTATCACATTAATTGCAGCCACGTATTCTACATAGCGTATTTTATACATACACAATTAAAACAATTAATAAAAATTAACATTCTAGCCGTCAAGACCTTATTTTCGTTTTAGTACCTATTTAACAACATTAAACTTAATATGTGATTATTTTGTAACAATACCACAAAGTTTGTGTTCAATTGTTGATGCCATCGCCCGCGCGTGTCTAGTGCCTTATTATCAAGGGTGGTTTATTTCATGCCAATTTTTACGCTGTTTATTTGGTTTGAAAAATGTTGTTTTCTATTTTTAGTAATATTATTTCTTTTATTATTTTAACAGACTGATAACAACTTGTAATAACCGCTGTACTATTTAATGTGGTAATCTAATCGCGACTCTGTATAAATAAAATAAGTTGCTTTAGTAGGTAATAGAATATACTAGCTAATGCAATGCCTTTTTCATATTTATTTTTGTAAGTAACCTTCTCCGGCGCGCACACGACAACTTACCATAGTTTCATCACAATCGGTCGAGCCGTTTTCGAGTTTTTGCAAGACTAAGACACGGCAATTGATTTTTATGTAGGTATGTAAATGTGTTCAAGTGTATGTACATAATACGTTACTTAAGTAATTTTTATACGAATTCAAAGAATTACTCGGTATAAGTATCTCAACTCGCGATTCCAACAAAATGTTTCATTATTTTCCAGGATCTGACGTTGACCTACAAACAAAATTAAATTTACTCCCATAGGAAGTAAATTTTGTTTATAGGTTTATTCTCTACACAATAAAAAGTTTTGTAATTGTACGCAAAGTCACGATTACAATACCAAAATGTTTGCTTACTTTAAAGTAGGCAGGCAAATATTTCTGAAGACGCGCGACGTAACTATTCAAAAGACATTTTCTAAATTCTCGCGGGAGGATGAAAATTGGAAAGTTAGCCCAAAACATATGCCAAAAAAGGTATTTCATGTTTTTTTTTAGTAACGAAGGTTCCATGTGTTTTCATTTACGCTGATCATACATGACTTCGTACATTTTCCACATTCTATCAAAGTTGTGTTGCCAAGTAACGTGCTCTTGACTAACTAAAAGGTCCTTTTATCATTCGAACCTATGTTGGCACTATTGCGTAATATTGAACTTATATTGCCAAATACCTATCTATACAGGGTTACTGGTAACTGGACGTATTCCTTGCACGACGTCATAGTAAGGTTAAAATGCAACAAATTAAGCCACCAAATGTTCTACCGGAATTTAGTAGCTTTTGAGTTTTTTTAAATAAAGTAATGACAAAAATTACGAAAAATAAAATGTTTAATTAGTGATCTCTGCCAAGTTTTCGGCATTTTGGATGTTTTAATTATTAACAAAGATTTGTTACGGCATCAGCTATGATAATAAATTAAATTCCAGTATAGCCGCACCGTAAATCATTTTTAATTTGTATTTTTCATAAAACAACTAAAAACCTAATTAACTCAAAAACTACTGAATTTCGGTAGAAACTTGGTGGCTTAATTTGTTGCATTTTAACCATACTATGACGTCCTGCAAGGAATACGTCGAGTTACCAGTAACCTTGTATATGTGGCAATAGTGCCAACATCTTTAATAAAATCAGTTCTTTTCTTTTCCATTTTAATTTAAAACCCCGCGTCAAAGTTTAACAGAAATCCGTTAATTAAGTAAAGTTAAGAAAGGGTAAATATTTAGCTTTTGTTGCAGGGGTGTTTTCGACCGCCAAGACAGCGTTCGTTCGGAATACACAAGTGATCGTGAATCTACGCGCTATGGAATTGTTCAGCAAGCTTCCATTGATAGCACTGACTCCAGGATTTGCTATTTGACATCGAGTGAGGTAAGTTACTCTATTGATTTCTCCTCCTTTTTTTGTATGATGTAAGTATAAATAAGTAGCATACATTTATACATATTACGATCATTTGATGAAGACTGTTATCTCTACAATCATGTTCCATAGGTCACTTACCAAGCTAAAACTATAGGTTTATGCTTATAAACAGTCTCCCAAGAATGAGAAAGAGTATTGACTATTTAGGTAGGTCATACTTTGGGCAAAGGATGAAGATCTTAGCACTCTCGCCTCTACTTGTATTAATTTAAAACCAGCGCTGGGGCTCTGTCTCGCATAGGATCGCAGCATTATGCTGAGCTAAGGCCGTTTTGCGTGGATGTGACGCTTATTTTACCCTAACATGTTATTTTTTGCCTGTGTTCTTTCTTTGCGTTATGTTTACCGCCAACCCCTGGGGGGCTACTCCGAAGATAAATCAGAAGTATCGGCCGAGTGCTCGGCCGTTTCCTGAGTACGGCTGACTATGGCTGACTACGGCGAAATAAAAAAAATAAAACAAAGAGAGTCAAAGAGATAGGTCAAAGATGTGACTTGAAGTCGGGTATGGAATCAAAGTCAAAAAGGAAACGTTGGAAGTCTAGAAACGGCTTAACATTCGGCCTATACTTCGGATTATCGCTTCGGAGTAGACCCCCAGATGTCAATTACAATACCAACTTAAGTTTACCTTGGAGACCAACAGTCAGTTGGAAGGCTACACTGGAGGTTAACAATTTCAGGAAATACTGACGGACTTCAATAAATATTTAGACGTTCTAAAACAACATACAGTGAACAAGCACGGAAGACTCAGGGCAAGGCAATTAGTGAATCTGCAGTAAGACAGTTGCACGATGCTATTTTAAAGTTTATCTTAATGTAGCAGAAGTATATTACATTGTTTACTAAAAGTTGTAGCTAAAACGCGGCTTTTTACCTTAGCCGTCGGCTGTTTGCCGACCTTACCCATAAATAAATTATCAAATATGATATGATAATATTTCTTAGTTAACTAAACGAAGGAAGACATAATATACGTTGTGAATTTCATGACATTATTGCTGAATCGTTCCGAAATTGTCTCAAATCTAATTGTGAATTCTAAGAGGTACAGCCTCCTGTATCTAATACTCGTACACGTCTTACCAAATCTATTCACAATTTAAAGACAAAAGCAAATCGATTTACTGAAGCAACTTCCGTATTCAGTTATTCGTTTTGTTTTCAAGTAGGATAAAGAAAACCATTCAATTAAAAAAAATATATTAATTAGCTCTTATCGCCCCTCTGTTAAGCAAAGGCCTTTCACCAAGTCTGCCACTATTTGTCGTATTAAAGGTGCCGAGTTTTTCTCTCTAGCTTTTGCTGCATCTACATTTTCAACCGGTTTTCCGCATTTATATTTTGGCCCACAGATTTTCCCGGTTTTTTCTTGAAATGCAATAGCTAAAAATCAAACAATCTTAAAAAAAAAACATTCTTAATGAATTTCCAATTTTTAGCTTCTGTACAATCCTGCGAATTATTCAGGAGCCTATATAGAAAAATAGAGTATTAAATCTCAAAAAAACTGCGATTATTTTAGATTATGGTGACATTAGCCTTTAAATCCTATAAATTGTAGCTGAACGCACTTCTGAGCTTTAATAATCTCACATAAGTGGGCAATCTATGTGTAAAGTAGGTACCTGGCCTACTGGTTTGTGAATTAATTTTATATCTTTTGTGCCGTTATGTACATAATTAAACATTCACTCATTGCCTATAGTGCCCTGCCCTGATTGATGTTCTTAATAAAGTTGAATTAAATTGTATCATAACAACCTTCACTACGGATCAAAAACCGGCCTTTTTAGAAACCCATGCGTCAAATTAATATAGGTACGAACATTCTTTAACTTTATCTGAATACAAACGCAAAGGTGAATGAAAACGCAAAGTTTTATCTACTCAATTGGGCGTGTAAAAGTAACTTTTGTTCGCAAGTGATTTAATTGTAGTCCTAGGATTCGCTACTTATTTATAACATAGTGCACAAGCCAAACAAAATGTAAAATAGTTCAGGTCGACGGTCCGGAGGAGCGAGATCTGGGATGTTCGCCCGAGTTCGGAAGTAATCGGCGGAGCCTGCGCGGCAGGCGCGCTGCGCACTCAACTCCTCCAATCGTATCCTGAACGTAGTATTAAAAATATTTTTTTGAGGTTAACTTCTCTCTTGTATCACAATGAATTGAGGGTAATCGTGGGTTTCAAACACCTAAATTTGTCGCAAAATAGACGTGTCGAATGTCGCGAAAAAGAACATTAAACCGAAAATTGAGACGTTTTGTGTGTGTAAATACAAAGCTTTTACTGTCAAGTGCACGGACAAAGAAGAGTTGCGTCCTCGCTATGTTTAGCTGCGATACTCAGTTGTAATTATCATGGTTGTTATAGTTAAACAAATCGAATGAAACTATTGTGAAAATACGTAAATTATCTATAAACATATCCTGCGTGTTAAAGTGAAGTCAATTCAAAGGCCTACCTACGTACGAGTGAATTGTTGACATATATGAATGTTCCATTTCCATTAAAATTATGGAGATATTTAATATAATTAAATATATTACGTGTTGCTGATTAAGTAGAGTTCCTGCCTGTATATCGCTTGATCCACCTGTGATATTTCGTCTTCGTAATGAATGTTAACCTCTGTGTGTAGGTGTTTACTAAAGCTGCCAATTCTAAGTAAATATTATATTGTAACTCATAGAGTGCGTTCAGCGTTATTTTGTTTAAATTGTAAAAATCTGTCATAAATTTATATAAATAACTCAGACTCGTAAATATTTACTGTTGTTAGATGTAATATAAATATAAACAAACAAAAAGTAGACATACTTCAAGACAATATTGCTAAGCGACATTGAAAAATTAATTATGTTTGTACTATAACTTGCATGGGGGCCATCAAATCTAAGAATGCTGTATTCTTGAAGGTATAGTTTTTATTAATAATACTTAGTTTAGAAATATATTTTTAAAACTCTCGGCATAAATCAACAAGAAGCAATTTAAATTGACGTTTTCACGTTTTTTAGAAACTATCATACGGCTCCTGTATTGTGAGCTGAGCATATAATTCGACTTGATAACAAGAAAACTGTCTGTCATAAAATTAACTATTGAACCAGCAGCTTTCAAATTGTTTAATTGACTATGATTTTTATTGTTTGGTTTTATTCACTTATTTATCTAAAACAATTGAATACAACTTGACTATTAGTTCCATATAAGAAGGTTTCTATGACCTTGCTTATAAATTAAAATCCTTGCTAGGCGCCCCTACACTCTCCTTGGCGAAAGGCAAGTGTTTAGCTTGTTTGTTGAGCCACCCTCTCTATTTCACTGTAATGGGATACTGAAGGCCTAATGTTTATTCTTGAACGCGGCCGCGAAGGTACGGCCACTGTAAATTGTGTCAAGGTCGAGTTTCTATTGATCCCTTCTTTCGTAGCGAGAGCCAGCCCGTCCCATGTGTTTTCCGGTTTATACATTCTGATGTATATAATTATTTCAAGACCCAGCGGACAAATTGAATAAAAAAGGGTTGAATACTTGGAAGTGATTTTTTATTGTATACGATCTTTTCTGTCTGCTTAATGTTCATTATACGTTATTTATTTGGGTATCTACTTTTTTATTTTCCTTTATTTGAAAAGCCTATTCATTGTCTGTACTGCCATGAAATTTTTACATATCCTCAGTCAACCATTTAGCTGGCAGGGGGGAGGGACTCTAACAAAATTTTGCACTAATATTACGCAAACTGATCGAAAAATGGTTTTCACAGACTTACAATATTTTTGAACGGCCTATCCAACGATACCCCACACCATAGGATAGACGAGAAAAAAAAACATCATCCCCACTTTACGGGTAACGGAGGAAACCCAAAAAAAAAAATTTTTATTATTTTATTTTACGACTTTGTTGGCGTAACTAATATGTACACCCATGCCAAATTTCAGCTTTCTAGTGCTAAGAGTCTCTGAGCTAAGCCAGGGACAGACGGGGGGACGGACAGACAGACAGACAGACGGGCATGGCGAAACTATAAGGGTTCCCTGTTCACTACGGAACCCTAACAATTGAAACTGAAATCTCTATAAATGTACAAAGTAATAAAATAATAACTTTTAGTTTATAATCAGCAACATGAAACAAATGATGACTGTTAGTCTGGACTTACCTACTTGATGAGTTACTTTGGTGTGTTAATTTTATGGCTGTTATATTTTTTTTTTATTGAGCAGTCAAAGTCAAATTATTTATTTCAAATAGGCACATAGATGGCACTTTTGAACGTCAAAATTTACAAATAAAATAGAATTGATTCTAGTCGCCCCTTCCAAAGGTAGCTTCGTATGGAGAAGAATTGTGAAATGTTAAAATTTTTTAAGTTAGAACTTTTAAAATGTTTTACAATATTTGGTATTGGTACATCAATTATATAATCCTCTAATTTGTAATTAGCTTGTTTACAAAGTGTACTTTTTATATGAGTTTTAAATTTTCTTTCATTTAATTGCAATATATCACAAGGTATTTTGTTGTTAGATTTATCATAGTACCCCATAAAAGATGTATGTACTTTAGATAATCTGAAACATGGCTGATCTATTTTATCTTTATTTCTAGTATTGAAATTATGTCTATCACTTATTTTTTTGAAAAGATGTAGGTTTTTTCTTACATACATAATATTTTCATAAATGAATTGGCAAGGTACCGTCATAACATTAATCCTTTTAAAGAGTTCCCTAAGAGATTCTCGGCGACGTAGATTATAAATGGCTCTGACAGCTCTCTTTTGCAAAATAAAGATGGATTCAATGTCAGCAGCCCGACCCCATAATAAAATACCGTACGACATAATGCTGTGGAAGTAGCTAAAATAGACCAAACGCGCGGTTTCCACATCTGTTAATTGTCTTATCTTCCTAACATCATAAGCGGCCGAGCTTAACCGCCCCGCAAGAGATGTTATATGTGGTCCCCATTGTAGTTTCTCGTCTAGAGTGGTTCCTAGGAAAACCGTTTGATTAATACATTCCAGTTTTTCTCCATTCAATATGATATCACATTCGCTACTTCTAACATTAGGTAGTTTAAATCTAATGCATTTGGTTTTTTTTTCATTTAGAACCAAATTATTTACCGTAAACCAATCTTGGAAGAATAGAATTATTCACGCCGTCAAGGTTTTGAGACCGTCTATTTTAAAGATCAATGACGTGTCAACTGCAAATAAAACCATCTTCGGTTGATTTTGAAGTAATATCAAATAGCATTCTTTTCACTTTTATTATAGGCTATATTTTGGGTGGACCTCATACAAAATAAATAATAAATAGTCACTGCTGCTCAGGTAACAACCATATTTTTGAAGTTCTCAATAAAAGGTGTTCATTTCAAAAGTCCCTTTGAAAAGTTTAAACTGACCGAATTTTAAGCGGGACGCACGGAATAATTATGTTGTTGACCCGTAATTCATCAATGGTCTTGTAATTTTTACTAATTGTTCAAAATTAATTAAAATGCGAACTGTTTTATTGCTCAATTTTGTTTCTTTATTTTCCAAAATAAACCTCTTACCTACCCAGTAATAAATATTCCGAGATTCTAATCCGTTGCCCATAAAACAGCGTAGTTTCGTTTTTTCCTGGAGTCAAATCATAAAACAGTTGGTCATTATTCATGCGACATAAAAATAGCACATGAGTGATAACCAAAACATTTATGTGTGCCTTTATGGCAAATATGAAACATTTTTCGCCAGTGACTAAATAAATGGCTGAGGAAACAGCTCCACATGATGTATATCCGCAGGAAACATGTAATACGTTGAAGACAGGTTATATATCGTTGGTAATGCAAACCCTGTTTGTTGTGAAAGCTTTTAGAAGTTGCCATAAACTTACAGCGTGTTTCTTTTTACAAAAATTAGATCAAATTTAATACCTATTTCCATAGAAAATTAGCGATCATTAGAAAGATTGATTGTAAATATAGAGAAATTTATTTATAATTACTTTTTTGTTACAGGTAAGTCACTTTTAATTTATTGCTCTAGTACTCAACATTGTGGTAAGTACTTAGTTATGAAAATGAAAATTTATGAAGATAAAAAAGTTTTATATTTGAATTTTGAACACACATGTTACTGTATAATTTTGGGATCACATGGCAATTTCATGCTGCATTTTTTGTTTTTAACAGTATGAGCAGTGGGTAGTTGGCATCACACACACACATCGTGTGTGATGCTAACTTTTTCCGTAAAATATCGTAACCACCGTGTGAACGGGGATTAACAGACTAAAGAGGGGATTGCAAAGTATGATCTGACCAACATTATGTCTGGACTTTAAAAGAGACTGTGACCTCTGAGTTTGTTTCGGCCTTTCTTCTCAGAGTAGGCGGGTACGAAACGCCGACCTCATCTAGTTTTTTTTTTAATATGATTGACGTGTAAAAGTGTTTGTACAAACCTACTTACAGAAATAAATCATTTATCATTTATAATATTGAGTACAATAACATGGATTGATGAAGAAAAAGAAGAAACATTGTAAGGATTGAAAAAAATAGATATTTATGTAATTGTTTATTCAGAATTGTGTTACAGCTTGATAAATTGACTGGGATTGATTAATAGGGTTTTTCCTTTTAACTTTCTTGTTGGAAATGTTTATTAGGTAGGTATGTCAATACCTAAGCAGCCTGTACCTTCGTAAAACTTTTGAAACACAACCATTTTTTCTGTCGATTCAAAACATGAACATGATTTATTAACATCCACATAGTAATTTAATTACTTACATCGGAAACGAAATCAAAGCACTGACCTAAATAACGAATAAAAGCAAGTAGAGGCGCCCTGCGCTGCAAAAACACTGGTCACCCGGATAACATAATTGCTCAATAACTTTAATTACGATTATTTTTTGCGGGCATTAGATCGGTTTTGTGAAATCTGCCCATTTTCTTGCTGACTGATTTTTTTTTTTCAAAGTCTGAATCCAGATCAATATGTCTCAAAAAGTTATGGACAGTCCCTATGACCGTTTTCTTGTGGCGACAACGGTTAAGGCACCTGTCCTTAACCTATCTCAAAAGTACATCCTGTATATGTCATTGTATAATTTTATTATGAACATCGTTAGCATATATTCTATCTAGCGAGATTATAAACTATCGAAAAATTGTGAACTGCTACTAACCATTTACAATTTAATGCATTATTTTCGATATATTTTAATGGCAAACCGATAAATTATGAACTGGTATCAAACTTGAATGTGACGAACGCACCTTGCGTTAATACTAAATAGCCAAGTAACTGCAACTAACTTGGAAGACGGCCTCGCCGGCCGCTCCTGGGGCACCGCTCGCTTCGCTTGCTTAGCTCACGCGCGGTTGGTGTCAGTACTACCTTTTTTTTTTGTTCCCTGGGGCGCGCAGAGGGGTCTGTCAGACTCTTACTGACTAAAAATCAACCCGGTGTTCCCTTCTTACACATGCACCGGGGATCATGGGTTCAAGTGCGACTTCCGCAATCCCCGGCTGGTGCCGCCTCTGCAGGCCTCCTCAAGTCTGGGGAAAGAGAGGTGAGGCGTTGACCCCCCCCCCCCCCCCCGCGACGTCTAAAAGGAGCGCGCGTAGAATACTATGCGCCGCCACCTCGGCTCCTGTATGATAGGGGGCGGCGGACGTCCCCGAGTCGGCCGTCCCTGGACCCATTTAGGGGTCTGCCGACGCTTGGTGCGCCTGCTGTGGGCCGGGTGAGCAGAGATCTCCCGCTCACTTTCCGCGGCCTCTTTCTGCGACACGACTGTTTCGCAGAAGGATACCACCGCGTCCCAGGACTCCTCGGTGCCCACCATCGACTCGACCACGGCTGGCAGCGACAGGTCGCTGCCTACTCCTAAGATGAGGGCACAGCAAGGGTCCTCCCAAGCATCACACTCTGCCAGCGTATGCCGCGCCATGTCCTCCGGGCAGTCGACGCTGTGGTGACACCGGGCGTCCGGCTCTATGTTTATGCGACACAGGTACTTACCGAAGCAATCATGCCCCGTGAGCACCTGTGTCACCTGAAACGACGGGAAGCTGTGCGTTCTCCCGAGCCAGAGTTCGAGTACCGGCCGGACCGCCCCGATGGTGACGAGGCTGGTGGTCACAGTTCTAATCTAACTTAACCCATTTGGTCGGGATGTCCTGGCTAAGTTTCCGCAATCAATTCGGCTACCATCAAGACCAAGGACGGCTCATAACTTTACTGGTGATAAAATTGGAGAGATTATGAACTCCGTCGATAAGTGCAAGTTCGTACACAATTTGACGATTTGATATTGATAGATCATAAACTACCGAAAATGAATGTGTTATATTGTTACAGTTCACAATTTTTCGATAGTTTATAATTTCGCTAGATAGATTATAAACTAACGGTGACAATACAAGCTTAAAATTAAGTTTGCAACGAGGCTCTAGGCACCGTTCCTGTAAGCTTACCATGTGGAGTAACTACAAATATTTCAGAAATTGCTTTCTCAGTGTAATTGCAGTGATAGAAAAAGAAAAACATAGCTCTTTCCTTTCCCAAATACGGTCCGTATAAAAAAACGTTTCAGAGCCATTTCGCGAAAGTGGCCCGTCTGATATTGTTGCTATTTATTTTGTACCTACCCCACGGCAACTACTGTAAAATACGTTCTCCCCTTTTTCCCTGCCCTTGGGTTTCAAGTACGGTTAAAGCCAGTTTTTATAGAGCTGGAGCCATTAAAATTAAATCGTAAGTTACCAAGTACCTACCTATCTCCTCATATGTACATGTACTTACTAATAATATATATGTTTGAATGATGACAATATATCGATGCAAATCTTAAGGAGAGATTGTGATAAAAACAATAGTTAGCAATGTTGCCGAGGGTTTTACAGTCAAAATTATTATTATCAGAGTCGTGAAAAGTTAGAAGTTAAGGATTACCTACCATTTGATTATTAATTCGGATTGTCGATGTACCATTATAATAATCTACCGTTAACCTGTAACTTCACAAATAATGTTCTTTAAGTATGTATCAATTATGCTCGGTACAACTAGTTTAAATCCAAAAGCGAAGCTCGTATACAAGAGATTGTTGCATCGATCGTACCGGCCGTCATTATTCCGTAATTGAATAGCCTGGACAGTCTCTCAAAATACTTGCGAAACGGATGGTTCGTTGGAAATCAAATCGAGAACACGTCGTGCGCTGGCCATGTCAGGTCTTGTTGCAGGCCGATGGCCCTCGGTCACCTCGGTCGCTCGCATCGATGTCGCATCAAGCTCTGCTTCGCTTCGCTTGCTACGTGCATCGGCCAATGCACGTAGCAAGCGAAGTGGTAGAGGGACGCGCGCGGGGCGGACGCGTGACGCGCGGGGGACTGTAAAGCCTTACGCCTGCGCCCTGCCACCAGCGCCATTTATCCTCTTGTAACATACTCTTGGTTCGTTTGGTAGGTCAATTATCCTTAACGTATTGAAGCTAGGATGGAACGTATTATAGTTACAGGTATTAATCAATCTTGATTTAGCTACAGTTTCACATGAAAGTTAATCTTCGTGCATGCAATACTCGTTTACCTTTTAATGGTATTAATAAATATTAGTACGTACATACTTATGTCGTTAATCACATTTGTTCATAAAAGCTTAGTCATATATAAAATCGTCCGATAAATTTTGAAAAGGTAGGAGGTTCATTAAATCGATTGCGATGCTCAGCCAGAGAAGCAATCATAATTTATGATTAATTAACTTTGCTTGTTCACTGCGTGATTTTCCAACATCCTCGAAAATAAAGATAGACGATAGAAATGTTAGCTACCAATTATACTAACTGATTGAGTTTAAATGTGTTTTGAAGGTGTTGCGTAATGGGGAAAGAAATTTATTATTTTAATTTAACGTGGGTTTTTTTCTCAACTTCCCCATAGCATTACATTATGGAAATGGACAAACATATAGTACAATAGCGTTTACCTACTTCTATGACAAAATACATTCTCTCTTGAGCACGTGTGAAACACATAAAAAATAATAGGGTGTGAAGTCCAGGCGGCCTGCAGCCTTCGGCAGGAGATGCTTTGATGACATTTTGTTTGTTAATGATTGATCGCTGGGGAATTGTGCGTATGATGGAGGATATTTATATAGTAAATAAACTCATGTCAACAAATAATTCTAAAATAAATCTACTACATTGAAGAACAACAAAATCTGTAATTTTAGTAAGAACTTTTCTCTTTTTCATCTACGAGTAATAAGAGTACAAAATTAAGAAGACTTAATATTTGATACACTCATGACTCGGTAACGCCTAGATTGTTGTGTGCCGGTATAACGTTCACTTACCGCTAATGTTATTAGTTTCACACCGCGTGTTTTACAATGAAACGAGCTCTTCTATATTAAGGCTGGTGCAGACCGGCGACTTGTAGCGCGAAGAACAATTTCCATTAAATTTTCATAGAAATTGTTCTACCGGTGTCGCGTCGCGTGACAGGTTACACCGGTCTGACTCGTAGCCTTTAACCGCGCATTTACCAATGTCTCACAAATTAATTACCTACCTACTTGTTCGAAATAGGCGCGATATTTTCTTGCTGTCCAATACTAATGTAATATATTACTGAGAGAATACCTAATCAGTAGGATTATAGTATCCTTTTCAACCCAATACAGGTACAATGACTCTGAATGGTATTAAAATGTCGACCGTTTCCATGCCTTCGCATAATAAAAGAAAAAATATATTCAATAGGATTTCATGTAGGCACGAATTCCATTTACTGCTTATGAAGACCCATAGTTTGAATCTAAATGAACGTGTTGAGCTGGTGAAAGATTGACGAGAAGAATCCGTAACCAACGCAGAGTCCAGTATTCACTTGAAAACTTTCGGCATTATTTAGGTAATCGATGGTATTTCATTAACTTTGTTGGCCAATTGAACAGCCAACTATATTTATTGAAATTGTTTGAATAGTAGATCTTCAAATATTTTTAATGTTTTATTAAGATAATAAACGACAAAAGATATCTTGTATAACTAATGTGACTGTACAGACAAAAAACATTGCTTTAAAACTAGAGCAAGAAGTTAAAATGGTATTGATTACAGCGACTACAAT
This sequence comes from Tiliacea citrago, assembly GCA_963921375.1. Taxonomy (NCBI): domain Eukaryota; kingdom Metazoa; phylum Arthropoda; class Insecta; order Lepidoptera; family Noctuidae; genus Tiliacea; species Tiliacea citrago. Next base: position 15,369,532 of record OY992785.1, read on the forward strand.
AGATCTATCCCTAACTCTTATCTTCCACCGCATACCTGTGGTTTAAGTAGCATCATACTAAAGCCCACTCATAGTCTGAGCAGGTAAGTTGGTTTGGTGATAGCACTAAACCTTACCTCCAAGATTATGACATTAACCATTCCGTCGTCCCCTGGCTCGTTTGTTTTGCAAGTCTACGAGCACGGCCGAAGTTTGTGGAGTCAATGAGTGGCCGCGTTGTGGTATTATTGATGGTAGTTTTGTCGATGTTTTATAACATGACATGTTTTCATATATTTACTGGTTTACGAGATTGTAATTACAACTCAGAAGCGAATAATTTATGGGCATAAGATCTCGTTTAGCGACGGCGACGGTATGAAAATTTCAAGAAAACGCAATGAAGTATATAATGATTAGGTTTTGAGTATTTGCTGTCTTGTAAGGTTTATTCGTTGGTCGGAAATGATTTAGTTCTTAAAATAAATGAAATATTGATATAGTTGCAGAAATGGCAATATTGTATTCTATAAAAAAAATATTAAGTTTCAAGTTTTATTACAAGTAAACCCTCGGGCCGTGGGGTCCGAGTGCTCATGGTTTGTTCAACGAAATCTCCCAAATGGCTGGTTTACACTTCCTTTGACCCAAGGGCTGGCTTTTACCTTGGCCAGAGGCTAAGCATTGCCATACAATGTGGCAATGCCGCCAGTTCCTTGGGTACATTACCAGTCGACAGCAATGCAGAGGAATTTATCGACGCCATATTTTAGTTTGTTGTTGTTTGTTTGTTGTTGTTGTGTTTAAGTTAGATTATAATATTATAGATTTACTTAGATTTACAAGTAGATATTTAAACCATTCATAGTCTTCCCAGCATAGCAAGGGTGTGTTATTTTAACACACCCTAAATATTAAATGTTACAGTAATCTTCCTTATACGTAAGTCATATAAGATGTAAACAGTTTCAAAAGAACATGAATAAATACTTAAAATTGTGAATTAGGAAGAAGGCGCCGAGAACCCCGCGGTTCCCATCCCCAGACACATTATGATTTGCTTCAATACACAATCCGCTATCAAAACGTAAAAATTGCCTCGAGGAAACTTATTTTCGTAGTTTTACGCTCCGCTAACGAATATTAAAAATGATGGACGACTATCTATCACTAACGGACCGTACTTCGCTGTTAACATTAACGGAATATACGGGCGACATCAAAGCGGAAAAATGATATCAATCAATAATATCCCATGGCGTGCCCTACTAATCACACACAGAGATAATAACCGCTAGAAGTGCATTCACCTCATGTACTAGATGTAGATATAAAGCAGACGTTTTATGTCTTCTTACTTCTTCAGCGTAACACGAAGATGGCAAGAATATTTTCCGCGTGGGGAAACTCGGTAGCGAAGCGTGACAGGCGCGCGATAACGTTCTGCTATGTTGTACTCTAATTAGATTAAGCCGGCACTGAGCAAAACTTCGTCTGCATTATACTATTTACTTAGCCTATATCTTAGTCTATGTAAATAAGGAAATCTGCATTTACAATGTTACTTAGTCATTCGCTTGTAAATGAAAATAACGAAATAATATAAAATAACAAAGACTTTACTCTTGTAAAGTCTTTATTATTTTGGATGTCACACTTCAAATACGTCTTTCACAATTTTGACTAATACTCGTAATAACTAATAACTTTTTATAACTTATGAAAAATATAATAATGACTACATTGACTATAACTACTATTTTCCTTATCTATTTCAACTTGTATAAAGTATCAACTCAAACCATATTCAAGAAAATCACTAAATCCTTTAAACTGGATTTATGACCATCCACATTATTGTTCTCAACAATAATTTAATTAATCTCTTTATCAATGTCAACACTTATCGAGAAATATCCGTTAATTCTAGTAGAAATAAATTTAAACAGTGGGTTGTTATATCGTGTGGTAGGCGGGTAGAGCGGGGCACACGGGCGCCGCCCGCCCGCAGGCGCGCTTGCTCCGAGAGCGCCCGAGGACTTACGATCGTTTCATTCCGAATCGTAACGAAGTTCGACGATCGCGACCACCCTCCGTTGACGCGTGCTGGCTCCAGTCGCAGCGAGGGCCGCCAGGGCGTTGGAGCGGCTCTGTGTGTGCCTAGTGCTTGGTTATGTAACTCAAAAAACTTATTTATTTATTAACTTAAACAAATCGACTCGTGCCTTCACTGTAGGCGTGCCGATAAACAATGGTTAAATAAATAAATATGAATGTCCGTGCTCTCCATTTACGTATTGTGTGCTAAAGTGATGTGTACGCCTATCTTCGAAGCGATTGAAAGTCTGTACAGGTTTATCGTTTGCTTAAAAATATTCGATTGCACATTGTGCACACATGTTTTAAACAGAACACATAAAAAATTGTTTAAACCATTGGTGATTATTTGAAGTGTGATATTTAAGGCAGTTGTTCTAAATTTTGTCAAAGAATAATATTGTTGTTGAAGGATTATAAATATGAAACGTGACGAACGTCAGGTGAATATTGGAACAGCGTAACTTATTGATACTTAACTGAACTAGGCAACAGAAATATAGATGGCAGGTCACGCTTGTCGTTGTTGTTCCAATTAAAAGAACAAATAGAATCAAACCAAACTGAATTTGGCGCAATGCAGGGCGCTTGGATGGAAACGTCCACGAGTTGCGGTGACTCATTCCGAATCCATAATTGCTTGGTGGATTCAACATTCAATGCAATCTCAATCACACGCGAGTATTGTACATACCTCGATAGGAATGACTGTTTCGGCAATACATCTAATTCCTTTCATACGATGTAGCAATATAATAGAAAAGCTTTTATCTTAGCTTGTGTGTTTACCGATATTCCCGTCGGAATGGGGAGAGAAGAACTGCAATACTTTCTATATTTGAATACGATACAAACAAAGCCGCTTATAATGTTTTATATGAGCTCAAAGTAGAAGTAAAAGAAGATTCAATAAAACATGACATTTTCCATTTTCAACATTTCATATCGCGCTCGGGTTGAAGTTAATGCAAGCGCTAGATACGATTTGCTGTATTGTCAATGCCAAGTTGGTATTTCGATGTCTACTATTGTCGACGAGGTTTATTTAATATGTATGTGTTTTCCTACGTAACGATAGCTACTGCCTGTTTAATATTAAATTGATTTTCAGCTATATCGTTTGAAAATTCATTCTATGTTTTGAAAATTAGTTTGAAAGAATCCATAAAACATCTCTGAATGATCTTGGCATTGTTTATCTTGTTCAGTGACGAATACTAAATATTAATCTCAGTCTGAAACAAGACGGTTCTACAGCAAGAGCTCTGTCTATCAATTATTCATAAACTTTTTCCTTTAATGAATTCGGTAATAACAAAAATAACAAACAGAAGGTAACGGCTTAACGAGGGCAATCTATCAGATCCAATTGAAGATTAAATTCCATTACTTTATCGCTTTGCGTTATTTCCAAGTGATTTGTTGCGATGGCTTTTATCGTTAGATATATAAATGAATACCAACCGATGTGTATATATATATCTTATAGTCAATAAGTCGCATTTCAATCATAAGACGGGCTCTACCTTCGTAAGGTTTTTCAAAGTTGATTCTGTACCGACTTTTCTATGTATTAAGCTTTAATCAAGAACCTAATATTGTCTTTCATTTGCGTCTTTGAAGAGACTTACGGTCGCCGAACTATTATTAATTGAATGGCCTGATAATACACACCAGTATTATCAGATTTACGTAATGACCGTACGGTTATCCTTGGAAAAATCATCAATATACATTTTTTTTCGATTTGTTTATTAAAAATCGATCCTCAAGGTTAAGCAACGCTTGCCGAAGTCAATTGGTAGATGGGTGACCATCTAATACATACCGAGGTCCCAAGTTAAGCAGATGTTCCCGGCTGTCAGTCGTTACGGGTAGTCAGAAGCCCGATAGTCTGGCAACCACACTCGCCAAGGGGTATCGTATTACCCAGTAACTGGGTTGTGGAGGTCAGATAGGCAGTCCCTTCATGTAAAATATTGGTACTCAGCTGCATTTGGTTAGACTGGAAGCCATTATTTAATAAATTCATAACTAAACTTTTCTTAATTTAGACTCGGAGAAAATATTTAATTTGTTGACTTGACTACCACTAGGTAATCATAATATATTAGTATATAATAGACAAATAAATCATATTATAATATGTCATATTTTTACCATTAAAATAAAATACCCTAGTAGCCCATCGCCCAAACGGGATGTCGCTTTGCTGTGGTGTGTCACGCCCTACTTCACTTGGAAAAGTTCGCGCCAGCTATTAGCGTAATTAAAACGCTACCAAACTACAAAAAGATTCATCACTACCATGCCGTGAATACGACCAACTTATATTTTGTTAACACAAAAACTTACAGATTCTCTGCCTCGAAAAATTTCCTCTTGGTTGCTTAGAAAGTACAAAACTTAAGTTATAATTAAAAATAAAGTTTTTGTTACCCTAACGTACCTACACAACATTATTTTCACTTCTAATAAATCGCCTGACCAATGTTGAAATAAATTTAACTACGACAAGATTCCACAAAATGGTATAAAAATATCTGGTTAACAATTATTCTGACAGCTTGTTAACGTCTCTGCCGGGAACAAGCCACTTCAAACGCAGAACGTTTTATCGGATTTCTATTATAAACGCCTACCTATTTACAAATCATTCTATGCTTTCCATATTCTGTCATAAATCTGTCGTACCAACCGCAAAGACACTAAATCTTTTAGGTACTACAACCTAGTTTTATTAAATCTTATTTAAGTAACGGAAATGCAGAAGTTTTGATATTTGTTACTCAATCAGCATAATGCATATGCAATGCATAATTTTCTTGGAAATGAGTATCTTTAGATGTTAGCCTGGACTTTCTTTCATCGGATAACAGAGCCTTTTGTACATCTTATGTATATCTATAAAACATGCATATCTAACATAAACATATAGCTATATCACATGCAAACAACTTCAACTAGCCTAATTCTGTAGAATTACTGCCCTTCATATCACACTTCTTCTCATTACCACTCTTTATATTAAAAACTTAACTAAACCTAACCGAAAATGATAAAATAATAAAGACGATTAAAGATAGCATGACGTGTATCTGTATTATGAAACTTTGAACATTGTGCTTAGTGAAAATATTTGAAGTTTGAATCGTGAAGCGATTCCGATCAATCTTCAAAATGACTTTAAAAAGAATTAAAGTACATTAATAATGTTCGCAATAACATAATAGAAAATTTAAAAATTGGGGCGTAGGCGGACGCAAAGAATAGTGGAGAGTGGTGGACGCGTGATGAGGTGACGCTCGCGCGCCGGCCGCTGACGCCGCTCCTTGCCAATGATGGTGGAGACGCACCGCGCGCCGCCGCCTCGATGCGCGCGCGCGCTCGAGCCTCGCACCAAACCCGCTTCAGCCTCGGCGCCGCCTTCGCTGGCCGGCAGCGGAACTGTCATGCACCTGCGGCGACGCCGACACAAGACTGTTCACTTTGGCGAAAATTTGTTGATGCAAGTTTGTGCTGACCGCGCCCATCTGGCAGCGCTTGGAGCGAGGGTTCCCGATGTTTCGTTTTGCCACAAAGCACATACAGGACTTGGTAAAGGCGATGCCCGCTTTTGCTGTGTTGCCCATCATTGCTGTCTAGCCGCAGGTGCTCTTGTAGCGTTAACGTCGAGCGGTCGACCGAAACCACGCAGAGAGCGCAGTGTTGACTCGCATTCAAGCGGTGGTGAAACTGGGGATAGAGGGGACGGCGGTGGCAGCAGTTCAGTGACGAAGGAGCCAAAACGCAAATCTAAACATCATCATCACCACCACCACCATCATCATAAAGTTCACAGCTGTCCCTATCACGACGTCGCGCCACCGCCCGAAGATGAGCCCGATGAAAAGGCCATTGTTCCAAAGAAAACCGTATCGCCTTATCTCTATATACCTAGTAAGTTAGAGCCCAATGTGCAACAGTTATTTAGCTTTATAGAGAGCGTACTGAGTGCCTGGGCAGCTGAAGAAGGTCTCACGAGCACAGGTGAATATTCAGAGCCAGATGAAAGCATGGTGCGTAGGCGTAAGTTGAACAAGTATAAGAAACGCACTGATGTGCTCAACATAAGGCGCATAGTGTATGATGTATCAATTCTGCGTGGAACAAGACTGCTTGGCAATGTAAGATTTCGACATTATCATTGGAAAGGAACGGCACAAACCTGCAATGAAGCATTTCTCAGGAAGGTGAGATATTAGGTCTATTACAAAATTAACATCAAAATTACTTTTATCATAAATATATATAACGTATAATGGCTCGTATTGTAAAAAATAACAGCGTTGGAAGTAAGACGTAACAATAGGGCTGAGAAGAAAATACGGTGAAGATACCTAACATTTTGACCTTATTTTAGTTTCCTCTTAGTGGAAACTGCAATTTCCTTTTTGCTAATGAGGGCTTTTATTTTCTTTACTCTATTTGAGCTTTAAGGCTTTGTGGGTATTGTTTCATTTACATTAATTAGTATTTTTTGTTCTTTGTTCACACATACTCATATTTTTAGATTAAGTAAACATTACACATTTTAACAATAACTCTTGGATATCATAACGACATTTTTTTTAATGAAATGTGTTTACATGGAAAATCTCCAAGCAAGTATACCTGACAATTCAATGGTGGTTGGGGTCCATAGTCACTGTGATGACGTCAATTCTTTGTGTATTTTACATTATTTAAAATCAAACATGAGATCAAGCATGAGGTCCTGGGTTCGATTCGCAGGTCGGGTAAAGTGTTATTGGGATTTTCCATTAGGAATTTCTCACTAGCAGCCCGGAGTCTGTACTTGTGCCCGGTCGATGGTAATAGGCTCGCCCCCTATTACATGGGACTTAAACATAACTGGCAAAATGTGGGCGTACTATAGGCTATAGGTACACCTCTGCCTAACCCTTCGGGGATTGCAGGCGTGATGTTATGTTTATCTAAAATCAAACATTGCTCAAGCATTGCTATTTATTGTCATTATTATAATTACATTCTTAAAATATGTAGGTATTTAAATTTATATTATCCCATATAGTAGACCCCAAGTAACATGGGACAAGTACCCTTGTCCTATTTTGGAAGATGATAATGACTTGAGAAATGTAGGAGTTTATCAATTACACATACATACATAAACTCACGCCTTCTTCCCGTGGGGGTAGGCAGAAACTATAGAACGCCACCTGCTACGCTCCTTACATACTCCTTTTGCTTCGCCTACGTTCATACATCTGGTCATACACGCACGCCGATTGCGAGTACTTCGCTCCTGACCTTTCTGAAGAACATCACCAATTCGGTCACTATAATTAGGTCCTCCTAGGGCGTCCCCTCCCGGCATTTCCACTCGCTTCTGCTTTATAAATACCTTTATCAACTACAGCATTACCATATTGTCCTGGATATTTTGTTGGTTTTTGGTTATTCCAAGTAAAACATTACACGAATGCGAAAAAATATCCGTTTATCGTTGAAGCTCCATTTATTTAGACGGTGCAAGTTTGTTGCCTGTGGCATTCCATAAAATTTAAGAACAACTAATTGACACCGTCTAAACAACACGGTCGTACAATGTTGTTGCACGATACGGGCAAGTTAGTTGCCGTTCAAAACTGGTATAGGTGTAAACTTGCTCAAAAATTAAATTGCACGTGCAATAAAATCGCATTCAACTCTACAAGTACGAACGAATGAAACAAGTTTACAAAAAACGAGCGAGGCTTACAGTAGTTGCATATGATGTGTAACATCTAACATCTCATCTTTGCAATAAGCAAATGAGCAGCGCTAGATATTAACCTCAAAATTTTAAAAAGTTATATATAGTTATACTTAAATATTTATTCGAATATTATTCATTACTAGTAGTCGCCCACTAGTCGAAAATGGACCCCCTCTACTTACAATCTTTATAGTACTTACTCATTCCATGAGTACACTAATTCCATGCTATTATAAAGTAATTACTAATTCCATGCTATTAAAAAAGTACTTACTTATTCCATGCTCTAGCTGTCACTTCCTGTTACACACTTCCGTCCCGTTTCACGAAATCACCCCTACAGAAAGCGAGGGGAAAGAATGATGTTACACATCAAAAATCTTGAGAAGACATTTAATAAAATTTTAATGAAATATTTGGCAGCGCAAATACGAGCAATACTTGAATAAATTGTACAAGGACTTGCAACTCTGTATTAGGACGAGGCAAAACTTGCATGCAATAATCGCCTTGCAATAAAATTGCCTTAGTGTAAGCAAGCCAAAACTTGCATTCAATTATTTTATGGAAATCGCATGCGTGTAACCGCATGCGAACGTGCTTTATGGCATGCGATTATTGCTCTTGAACGTTCCAGAAACATGCACTGTGTAAATGGGGCATTACACGTTTTTGTGTTATAGCTTGACAACCAAAAATACAATTTATGCACTTAATACCTAGTATGTTTTGCTTTCATAATCGAGAAGTAAAAAAAATGATAATCACATTGAACGTTTGGCAGGTTTTAATCATTACTTTCTCTTGGAGTGAATTAATCTTTTGTCTTCAATATGCACTTCAAGACAAAGTGCATATTGAAAACAAAAGATCTAGGACAAAAACTATTCAAACGAAAATGAAAGCTTTCGTACTTATTAAATGCGATGTTTAAGATATTTGTAGATAGCTAACATTCTTATGTCAAACACGCTTCGGGCTAGCCACCTAAATATCCTGATATAGTAAAAACTCAAATGAGCAAAAGTTACTGGCCTATGTAACGTCATTATCTACCTTTAACGAGAAACGACGGACGGACGTATTCACAAGCTATGTAGGTATTACGCTAAACTATACCGAAGTTAAAGTTTGTTCCGGAGTTGCGATTTCCAGTTAACTAAGCGAGGTGCAATTAAGTATTATATCTAGGTAGAGCGGAACTGCCCGGTAGTAAGCTTTGAGGTGCCAAAAAGGAATTCATATTAAATGCAATTTCATTTAATGCGGTTGTCCGACTCACAACATCAAACCTAGCAGTTTATTTTCAACGGTAAGAGGAATTTAAATTAATTTTGATCACCTTTTTGTAAAGCTGCAGAAAAACTAGATTTGTAAATAGTTTTTGCTCTTAGGAGGTTCACCGCGCCGAAATTGTGAATGTTTGAGGGAACATATGAAAGCGTAGGTCTACTTCAAAGGAACATGACTCAATTATTGTATATTTTATAATATGTGGTGGCATATAGTCTTTCTTTTTTTCGTGAAAGGCGGTGGCAAGGGCGCTGTGCGGCCTCAAGAGCCATCGAGCCGAGAGCGCGCTGCCACGGTCCGCATGCGCCTCAAAGCAACTCTTTTCTTGTATACTGTGTTGTGATCAAAAGCACAAGACACAACATCACAAAATGTATTTTATAAAATAAAAAGTCACCTTAAGCCTAAGTTCGGCGATCATCAAAATAAGCTTACGGTTAAATGCGAGAAAACAAATGATGAAAAGTTTGTTATACAAACTTAAAAGTTCGTTAATATAATAAATTAAAGAACTACCACACATAACACTTTTTTTTGTTTATGTTCTAGATTTAGTTGGTATGTAGAAATATAACATATTTATACAGCTAAGTAACAACACTACATAACAATAAAATTTTATAGCAGCCTTCTAAACAGAAGTCCATTCGATTCTTAATACATAATAATTATCTCATACAATGCTACAATTTGACCAGTCCACGAGGTTTTCACATGTTGTTCTACACTATGTCATATTTACTAAATAACTTTGCTGAAATTCCTTCATTATTACAGAAGAATAAGTCACCGTTTCTGTCTCTATGTAGTACGTGATTACGTGACACACTGTATATTTAATCGAATCTATATACAGCCAGTCTGAAGTTCAGAAAATATAAAGTACAAAAAAATTAAGTGGTCCAAGAGGCTTTTAAATATAACTGAATTAATAAAATTCATCCTAAAACCAATCAATTTTACAAAAAGTTGATAACATCACTTTGAAGTTGTCTAATTACTTATGAAAAAGTAGATTTCATCTCAAAAGAAATATATTCCAGGTAAAGTAATGAAACAGTCTCGTTTAGCACTCGTTCTTGTACTTTGCACCACTGTGCATCTAGCCTCGTACCTGAGAGGCGAGGTAACAATTACAAAAATGGAAACGAGGGGTGGTCTGGGGGTGAAAACTGCGTTACATTATAAAATGTTGAAAGTGCAAGCTTGAACTTATGTTGTTTGCGCGAGATTTAAATGACGTCAGAGCTGACATTTCCACCATCTTATTTTAAAATTTTGCTTGGGTTTCTATTTTGCGTACTGTCTCGTGCTATATACTGAACGTCGCCGCGTCGTTGTTGTGGTTTATTCATAATCCTGTATCATTATTACATCACTTTTTAAATTCTCAACAAAGGACACATATTTAATAAACTAGTTGGCCTAGCAAGTCCTAGTGGGCCGATCATCTACAACCACCAGGATAATAATAATAACCCAAACAAGATTTCTTTATTGACTTATTATGCCCAAATAAAAAATCATTGTAAGTAAATGCTTAATTTGTGTATAGATATCGGATGATGATCGCATGTCGTTAACGACGGCGGTGTCTGACGAAGAGGACCCCGGTGAGAGCGCAATGAATTCGCCATACAAAGGAAAGCAGACGGGCGCTGCAGCCGCATCCTTCAACTGCACCGGAGCTGTCAGGAAAGCCGGGTAAGTACTTCTATAGCCTTACAAAGATCCAAATGTAATTTTGTACTTAGCGTTATCCCGGTTGAAGCACGAGTTCGCTTATGGACTTACTCAGTTTTAGTTTGATTCACTCTAGATTGAATACGAAAAAAATAGAGATTGAGATTTTACCTACCTTCCTGATCAATCTGAAATATTCTTATTAAAATTACTCAACAAATTTTTTGGACGATTGTCTCTTAACAAAACTTGTCACTAAAATATTAGTGACCTAGCTAATTTTGATATAATGAGATTCTTAATTATCTAACCTACGACTTCTCATAATTTCTGTGTCCCTTTTGGAATAAAGCAATTAATTAATTATGAATTGTGATCCCATTTATATTTCGCGTGCCTAAATTAATAAAGTAAATGATCACCGTGATACTCAGAGACTCAACTTATCTAATAATGGTAATCCGAAAATTCTTAAAATTTTAATTTAGGAAATGTTTGGTTCGGTATGAAATCTATTCGAAAATATGAGGTTTTCGTCTTTTCCTCTTTGAAGCTCCAAGTTCCGCTTCTTATTTGCTATTTGCAACAAATTGTCCTCTATGAAAAGAAATCATTACAAATATTGATTTTCATTTTACATGAACATAAGTTAGCAATGTTAGCATTTGTCTGACTGTAATAATAATTGAGACCAAGCTCTCTTCCATCGAACCAGGGTTCACTAAAATAAAAATGATTTAATACGGTGAACGGAAGAGCGCATGCTAAAATATTGTACATGCTAAATCTATACACATGAAATATAACCTTCGTCTCCGCGTTCCTCCGGCCTATTGCCAAGGTCCTCTTTGCTCAACGGAAATTCAATATACATAATGTCCAATGAAATACTTATAGGTATGTATAGAATTTATGTAAATCTGCATAATATATTATGGGAGCGAAGATATAGTTTGTGAGCGGTAATATTTCAAGACGGTGTCTGAGTTATTTGGTTAAGTCTAGGAATATTTATAATCCCATAAACAGGGAACATGCGAATAAACATGTAAGGTTCATGAGATATATTTTATGTATGACTTAATTTATTACTCGGTACCTACGGTTACCATACCGTAGTTACATTTTGGTGAACCGCAATTTCACAACTGTCAGTTTTGGTTCGTACCTAATTGAAGTTGTGCAGGGTTTATGTCTTTATTATAAAATTTATCTAGTCGGAACTAACATAAAACTCACGCATTTAGAACATATGACATTTTTGTAAATAAAAAAAACAGTTTCTTCTGAGTCGTAGAGGTGAACTCGTAAAGAGATAAGGCAAAGATTTCCCAAAGCTCTACTGTAACAATAATACCCACGAGACTACTAGTCAAATGGACCATTATCCTCATTATAGGTATTTGCTTCCCTCTGCAGAAAAAAGATATTCTGTATTTTTTTTAACCGTTTTCTATCTACCTTTATAACAGTTTTTGTTTTTATTCAAAAACTATATTTATAACAATATCCTTGTATTCTGCTTGATAAATTACTTCTACCGACGTACATAATTCATAAGTAACATGTTTTCACCGTTCGCATCGTGTGCTTACATCGACACTTAATTGTGCACTGTAGCGCCCGTGTGAACAAAACAAAGACTTAATATTAATACCTGTCTTTTGTATCGTTTTCGAGAAGCCTTAATAAATGTAAGCGAGATGTGAAGCGCAGGAAAGGAGATGACGTCGTGTGTCGGACGCCTTCTGTCGAGTGTCATAGTCTCTATTAGGAAAAGCCTACGGCGTCCTTTATGTTCCTTGAGGCTACAATTCCTCTTCCATGAATTCCAAATGACCGGAGGGAAATCTTAGCCGTGACCTATTCAACGTCGTAAACGCGTATAGAGTGAGCAGACAAGACGGTGGTACTGCCTACTAAGCATCCTTACAAATCCGACCAGGACTCCAGGACATGGAGACAGCTTTTTGTTTTCACTTCAATTTTTTTTAATTCGACTTGATTTATGTTCGAAATTCATTCACAGTAAATTAAATCCAATTGTAATTAGTTTTCAAAAGCATTCATTTATTTAGTATTGCACAGCAATTACAGTAACGCAAACTCAGCATTTGGCTTTTAATGAACCAAACTTATTTCGTAGCACTTTTATTCTATTTTCAATGGATACGAACTCGGTCTATAAATATTTATAAGAGGCAATAATTCTTGGGTACCTATCAAAATATGATGATTAATTTCCGAAGCTTTCCTTGATTGGTTTTTTTATTTGTTATTCGGAAATGAACCAGGATAACATTCTATGATTCGTTACCTGTGTAATAGAAAGACTTATATTATTTTTGAATTAGTGAGTGGTATCACAACTCTGATAGTTGTGTTTATGTTATTGTCTACTTCGATCGATAACGAAGATGTTTAGTCTACAAAATAAAAATTTTACATTTTGTTTTTTATTACATACGTTTACTAAATCGCAGTTGAGTAAAAATATAAAAGTTTTATTTCCTTATTATAATAATAATATATCATTTATTTCAGATATCAGAGACCCAATATATATATACCATAAGACTATAATAACGTGATATTTAAACCACAAAAGCTTGGAGCCTTAGTTTTGGCCGTGGTTCTAAAACAATCCAAACAACCATATACGCACTTTCACATAGTCAGAATTTGGGTGCACGCCTGCACGGTTTTGTCGTTTTATATGAGATGAACCTGCAAAAATTCGCTGTCACTTCAAAAGGTTTTTTTTTTCAATATTCATATAAGAGTTTGTTTTATCTACTGTTAGGTATATAATTTTTCAATGAATTTCCTAAGAAAATCATATATTTTGCCTCAAAGCCTTTAACCATAAAACAATTTACTGTACCACGTTACCTGTCATTACGTTGTCACCCATTTCTGGTAAACTTATTAACAAACTTTCTTGTCGTAAGCCATGACTTAGTTACTCTAACGAAACCAGACTACCCGTGTACTGATATCGGATACATTTTGGTAAATGCGTAATTATATAGGTGTAGGTACCTACTATTTGATATTGTAATGAATAATTGGGTATTTTCCATCCTGGTTAATGAAAACACTTTTTCTAAAGAATATTAAAAAAAAAGTTCAGTTTCCTTTTTTCTATCTATCCTTATTTATAAAAAAATCACCGTAATATACAGTGTATACTGCACTCCATAATCAATGACTACCAATAAACACATAATTTACAAATCTTGGTTGGCACCTGTTCTGCAAATCACAATGCAGCGTAACTAACTCTGGAATGTATCAAATTGCAGCTGGAATAAGGATTACATTTTGTTTAGGTTTTTGAGCGTGAAGAAATGGCTACTCCGTAAGAAGCATCAGATTGAATTAGCACGCAAACGTGGCTGGAAGGGCTACTGGGTATGCTTAAAGGGCACTACACTGCTTTTCTATCCTTGCGATTCCCGCGAAGGACGCTCCGTGGAGGCGGCTCCCAAGCATCTGATCATAGTCGATGGAGCCATCATGCAGCCGATTCCTGAGCACCCCAAACGCGACCACATATTTTGTCTGAGCACCGCGTTCGGTGACGCTTACTTGTTCCAAGCACCGTGCCAAGTAAGTTTACAACTTTTGTTTTGTAGCATTGCAATTGGTACCTATCTACTGAAAAAAAAAAACCAAATTTTTTCGGTAGCAACATAATTAATTTGATAATAATAATAACGGCCTCCCTGTGGTCTCTGGTAAATGGTAGCTCCAACAAAGTCAAAAGTCAAAGTCAAACCCTTTATTTCAAATAGGCACATAAGAGGCACTTTTGAACGTCAAAATTTACAAAAAAAAATAGAATTGGTTCTAGTTGCCCCTTCCAAAAGGTAGTTTCGTATGGAGAAGAATGGGCAAGAAACTCCACCGGTACTCTTTTAAAAATGTTTTACAATATTTTGTTTGATTACATTAATTATATGTTTATATGTGAAGACGATGCACCTAGAATAAAATTACTATACCATAATAGGTAAAACGAATTAAAAACTAAGCAATGAAAAATAACTTAATTATTAGATAGATACATGGTGTTCACATATTTACAAACATCATAAAAGTATGTTTTTCTAAAAAAAATAAAAAAAAAGTCAGTGTGTGAGTATACGTTAACACGCTCCTGAGCGTGGTGGCTGATAGAGTGAACAGCCAAATCCTGTGGCATTGGTCGCTCACGCATGTCCAAAATAATAAATATTTTACATTTTACTAACATAGCTAGCTATAAGTATCTACCTACTAACATAATATGGACCTGTATCATTTACTGTGTGCTTGGTCTGAAATAAACATTTTCATTTCATTTTCAATAAATTACTTCGTAGATTGAGCTCGAAAACTGGGTGAACAGCATACATAGTGCTTGTGCCGCTGCATTCGCCCGTCACCGTGGCAAGACTGGGACGCTTCATTTACTCCAAGAGGAAATATACCGCCTTGAAAAGGCTATAGAATCTGTAAGTAAATAAAATGCACATTCATTTAGTAGGTTGTATGTCCATGTAGATTTTAAACATATATAACTCAACTTACTACTCGTACTTAACTTATTTGTGTTAATTGTTTGTTTTGGTTTCACTGCTGGGCGTGTGCTTCCCCAAATCCTACCAGGGACTCTTTTCCCGTGCCACCTCGAACCAGCCCGCCAATTCGAACAATATTATTGTAATTACTTTTATTCTAAACATACCTAAAACAAACGATTTTTATGATTATTCATAGTTTTGATTTGTTCCGGTCAAAATTAAGCAGGTACAGTTGTCACTGGCTTAGGGCCGATTTTTCAATCTTCAGATAATTTTTATCTGTGCAATAAAAATTTCGGTGTGGTGGCTTTTGTATAGAAAATATTTCAAACTGACATATATATCCTTCAGATATCAGTTATCTGACGATTATAAAATCCCTGACTAATAAAGTTGAGCGCTAAGTTAATATTGTTCGCAGCTGAACAAATGAAAATGTGCTGAGGCACAAAGTGAACTCGCTGAGAAATTATGCACCGCTCGACCCAAACTGCGCATCGCATGACCTAAACCAACAGGCCATTGTTTGAATACCATGAATCTACTTTCGTCGAGCGATTTCACGCTCTGCCCATAACACATAGTCATAAAGACCAATTTCACGTGCCTCACCGCGCTTTTGTGTTGTGAAACCCGGATTAATCACAAATTCCATGAATGCAACAACTCTGATCAACTCGTACCTATTTATAGAGTGAATTATAGTGATTACGATGAAAAACAAAACTCCAATCGCCGTTAGGCATTATGTAGGCTTAGAATTTAAACAAATCAAATGTCTACCAACTGACTTTTCTTGTTGATGTTCTATCTAGGAACATCAATAGGATAAAAATAACATAAATAAATAAGTACCTTTTTCTTAAAAAAAATATCTAAAAACCCGTAGAATGCGTCACTGAGATTTCTCATTAAAGTAGATCTTGTATGATTTTTATTTTAAAAGTATTATAAAAGCAATATGGTTAGTAGCATTACATAATACTAGCTCAAAGGAATTTTTTAGACAGCAGCATGTCACTTGCAAGCTTCTCTTCAGTTAGATACTAGCGATATTATGTATTAGCTGAATACATATGTGGGCTCCGGCCAGAGTCGGCGGCGTGCGGTTCGAAACGTTCGTCGTGTAAATCGCACCAATTTCTGACCCGCACCGGGTAACCGCAGCACGCATCAAAGCCTTTGTGACCACCGCACACTACTACATATTTACCACATGCGAATATTCTCAGTCAGACATGTTTTCGATTAACTGTAACGGAAATGAAGCAAATACGATTGTCGGGTTGCAGTGTTGGGAATTGCATTGGCTAAGATGCAATCAAAGAGCAATACAGTTTAAACTAAACTATGAAGTTCACAGTATAACTCAAAATTATAAAGCTCAACGCTAACTGGTCTGGAAAATAAAAACACCTAGCTGCAATTTGCCATCTTAATTAGAAGCTACAAAGTTTTATGACTTTATGAATTTCAAATGACTTCTTGTGTTGCAAAATATTCAAAATAGATACCGTAATTAAGGTCGGGAACACATGCTTGTAGTTGGAAACAATCTATTTTATCACCGTGATAGTTATCGCGGGCAGGGCGGAGCACGCGCTCATTAATATTCATTGCACACGTCATCCTCGCGTAAGTTCGAGGACCGCGTCCGGACTATTCAAAATATGTTACGCGCATACTTAACTTTACGCCCAGTTGTCTGTAAGTAACACTTTTTTTTGCATAAGTAACGCTCTTTACAATTACAGGATCACAAGCTAAAGCATATGGCAGACCTGCAACAATCAGTAGTCTCTGATCCCGAGACTCGGGCACAACTGGCTGTCCAAATGCTACAGTGGGAAGAAAATCTTGAACGTCTACATTGTGAACAATTCCGATTGCGTTGTTACATGGCAAGCCTTCAGAGTGGTGAACTTCCCAACCCCAAGGTAAATGTTCAACGAAATTGAGTTTTCCCTTTCTCCCTACAAAAGTGACCTTACCTAATGAAGTAGTAAAATCTCCATAACCTTTTATTTGGTGTTAGGCAACAACTTTGTTTGTAGCAGTAGTTCGGATTCATTCTTGCGCTTCGCAACTATTCTTTATTGAATATGATAAGTTTGACAAAATTTACTTAGCTTATTGCTTTCGACGTTACTCATATAAATAAACCTCACCTCGATAAATCATGTCCATTGAATGTTATTTATGCTAACTCACCAGTCGTTCATAATCCTGTTTTCCAAATAAACGAAAACAACGCGCTGGTCGTAATTTATCATCCGATAATAAGACAAGAGAGGGGTGTTGAAATTGTCAAGTGATTTCATCAAGGTGACAGAGAAAGGAAATTTGTTGGCTTCGCTATCAAATTGACAGTTCCGTTGACCGGGGAACGGGGTTGGAATCTGTTACGCCACGACCCATGTCACGGGACGTCATAATGGTCCCCAACATGCGAATAATAAAAGTTGCTTACAATTTTGCACAGAAATGGGTTTGATTAACGGATATATCAATATCCTTTTGAGGATAAAAATATCCATGTAAATATGTTATGAGCAAAAGATACGAAAAAAATAATGGAACTTGCAACATAGACAATACGGTAGTTATTGTACCCATTAAAGTATGTAACACTGCTTTTAGGCCCGTATTACAGAACGTAATTTGATTGGTTGAAACTAGTTTTAAGTAATGCTCGAGTATTGAGTTATGTTCTGTAATACGGGGCTTAGGCCCGTATTAATAAATGGTATTCAGCCCAAGAGCTCGCACTTGATAAGTCTTGAGGTCATGATCGTATTAATAAACATAATAATTGATGTACTCAAGTTATCGGCTTGGGTTTACGTAATCAGCCGAGTGATGGACTGATTAATAAACGAAAATCGACACTTAAGTATACAATAGGTTGATGTTATGATTTCTTACCTGCTAATGTTTCAAGAAGGAAATTCATAGAGATGTTTGTGACAGTCTTTGCTGACGCACGTGTCCCGTGGCACGAAGAGTACACTGAACAAGCTAGGCGTGTTCACCGTGTCGTCTTTCCACGCGTTCATCTGCGCACGGTCGCCGTCGCTGCTGAACAACTTGCTGGCCGGGCGCGGCGCCACCAAGCGACGAGCGCCACAACTGTCGCGATCCAACTCTGGATCCAGCAGACGATCCATGCAGGTCAGTTTTTAAAATAGTTAAAGAAAAACATTTTTCTAGGCCCATTTTTATAAAATACTGTGATTTCTGAAGTGTTTTTTTAGGTTTTAATATCTCTATATAAATATATTTAGGTAAATTCATCGAAGATAATCTAATCGGAAAACTATTCGATTAATCCTTACTCTTCTTGTGTCGATGGCTTACTTATGTTTGGTCCGACCAGAACGTAGCGATCAAAATACTTTTAATAGTATTTTTTTTTTATTGTAGCGGTACCTAATCGTTACTACTACTTAGATATGAATATGTTATGTAAAGTTTGCCCATATATTTCGACACTTGTACCCGTTCAACAAAGTAAGAATATTCATAGCTCTTCAAATTCATTATTCTTGAAAATCTGCTAACATATAATAAGTTGCTATTTCGGCAACATACTCCACTTGCAGAAATTATATCAAATATCCAGGAAACAAAACGTTTTTCAATTCGTAAACTATTTCGTAGACCGTGCTACGCTAGTTGCTACGGCTGCGTAGAGGGTCTTTAATTCTCACACACACAACGACCTGTAAATTAATGTATTGTTTTCTCAAAATATATTATGTTTTTCTTTATTTTAGGTATATTTGGATATGCATTCTTGGAAATTATGACCCATGGATGATCTGACGCTTTAATTGCAAAACTACAACATAAAAGTTAGATATCCAGTATAGTTTTTCCATAAAAGATACTTAATTTGGTAATAAACTAACCTTTGTGTGTGGCAAGAAAGAAACTAAACGCTCCCTACGTTAAGAGCTATAAAAGCAATTGTATTACTGAATATGGCCGTAAGTATATACGTGAGCGCTTTCCCCTCAGGTAGCTGAGTCATTTGGAAGTGTACAAACGTGCCTCGTACAAAGCCACATGTATAGCAAATGTGCTTTCGTAATCATTTACTCTGTTTAATAGGAGAGCACGGAGCGAATAAAACGAATGTAAATGTCGCCTGAATATTTTAGTACGATTTGTAAAACAGAAATATGTCATCAAATGCAAGTTGTTGATGCATAAAATAAGAACGATTAAAAAAATCATCAATGTGCTGACTCGAATTGTTTCAATATTAGTAACAGTGATAATATACGAGTCAAGTACTCGAGTACTTGACTCGTATATTATCACTGTTACTAATATTGAAACAATTCGAGTCAGCACATTGATGATTTTTTTAATCGTTCTTATTTACGAGTCAAGTACTCGTATATTATCACTGTTACTAATATTGAAACAATTCGAGTCAGCACATTGATGATTTTTTTAAGATGACCAAACGTTTTCTTATCGATGTACCTAATATATTGTCTCATAAAGAAATAACATAAAAACCACAACAAAGCTTCTGAATTGGAAATGCCGATGTGGCGTGTCACCTAATCCTTGACGAGGACGTAATACAGGACGTCACGAAAAAAGACTATTACTCGAGACAAACTGCTCACCGCTTACTGCCTGTCATTACTTATTGTTGTTGTTTCAGCAATCCGAACGTAATCTAATCATTCTAATTATTCACGAGCAGATTGGAACGTTATTAATACTCCGAAGATAGACTTATCGAAATCATGGAACATGCTTGATCAGTTCTTCAATAAGATTTTAGAATGTTTTAATATTCGTAGATTTAAATAAATTGAAATAAAATTAATATCAATAACGGTAAATGGGTAAATTACCAATTAGCTTATATCGATGACCTCGCAATACATTCTGGATTTATTCAACCGTGAGTATGGAGAAGTACCTATTGAATATTTCTGTGAATGCATTCCGGAATTCAGAAATGAAAAACAATATAACTTTTCGAGAATTTGAAATTGTTATTATCGTGTCTGAAATTCATGTTATAAACGTTACTTGTACATTTGTTTATTGCATAAAATAAACTATACAGCTTTATAACTTAAGTAAAGTTTATCTCAAAATAAATCATTTGCTTATATACGTAGGAACGTATCAAAACAAAACTCTTATAGGTCCAATCTAACCCCAGCTCGGGGGCTATTTGAATAGAAGTGTCGGCACTAGTGAACAGAGCACGAGATTTGCGCTCCCTGACTCGCTATAATTTCATTTGAAATAGGAATTTGCTTCCAAGTGTTGATTCAGTTTACATAGTTATGTCGTTTGTTCTAAGTTGTCTTCAAATTTTCTGTTGAGCAACTATTTTCATATATGAAGGAATAACTTTTTATTGTAATAGAAATTTAAATAATATCTTGTTTTCAGTCAAACATTGCAATGAAGTTTAGTTTTATCAATAAAACGGTTAAACGGCTATTATAAAAAATAGACTAATAGCTGGTTGTCAGGTACAAGCCAATTGCAATCTGAACTGCAAAATAACAATAATATCGTACTAGATGTCCCGCGAGGATGGCGAGGCCGCGGTGCGCGTGTCTCTTCCAGAGGGAACCACCGCTACGGTGGGCGTGCGCGAGGGCATGTCTGTCGAAGAATTCCTCGCCGCCGCATGTGCACGGCGCTCGCTCAACGCTCTCGAACACTTCGTCAGGGTGAAGAAGAGGCGTGACATGGAAGACCATAATTATTTCGTTCCCCATCGCAGCGATCTCATAGAAACTTACGTAAGTACTAAACCTTTTATATGACTCAATCCTCGAGATTCAGCTACGTTAAGGTTTAGAAGAATTTGTCACAATGATCTATATCTATACTAATAATAAAGCTGAAGAGTTTGTTTGTTGGTTTATTTGTTTGTTTGTTTTAACGTGCTTATCTCTGGAACTGCCAGTCAGATTTGAAAAATTATATTTGTATTTGATAGCTCAATCCTTATGGACGGTTAGAGACTATACATACATAAACTCACGCCTTCTTCCCATGGGGTAGGCAGAAATTATAAAACGCCACCTGCTAAGCTTTTTACATACTCCTTTTGCTTAGTTTACGTTCATACATCTGGCCATACACGCACGCTGGTTGCGAGTATTACGCACCTGACCTTTCTGAAGAACATTACCAATTAGGTTACTATATGTCCTCCTAGGGCGTTTGTCCCGGCGTTTCCACTCACATCTGCCTTATAAATTCGAAGACATGTGACATCTACCAAACCGCATTGGGCCCGCGTAGTGGATTACGGCCCACTCCCTCGCACCAAGAGGAGGCCTGTGTTCCAGCAGTGGGAACATTATAGGCTGATATGCTTACGTGATACTGTTACGGACTTGTAGAATTCTCAGTAAAGACTGAATTTAAAAAAAACACATTATTTCAGCAACATTTTTAAAAATACTGGTTTGTGTATTATAGTTAACGGACTATTGCTATTCCAGATATTGATTAAACGCATTTTTTTTTTCAAAGTAAAAAGTTTATAGTCACAGTTTTTTTGAAAAGTGATTTGAAATGAGAGGAAAATTTGACTAAAACGTGAACTAAAACAATGTTAGTTCACGTTGTAGTCAAGTCTTCCTCTCAAAAGGTATTGTTAGAGACACCAAGTAATGTTCTCCTTAAATCTATAAATAATTATTTCATAAACACTTTGTAAACTACAAGAACATTCAAACAAGCGAACAATCTACGGAACAAAATCCTCCCTCGCTTTAAAGGTTCGTGGCCATTTCGTAGCCAACCTTATTTGTATTCACAGAATAATACAAGATACAATTTAAGATAACATAAATGTTATTATTTAAAATCACGATACTGTTAAACATAAACGTGTGTTTACTTTAAAATTATATAAATATGCCACACATTCATGGAAGTGAAAATAAAAGTATAAATGTTTTGTGACCGAGGTTGACGTGAGTAGGGTCTGACAGGGACCATTCCGTCACAGGCTTTACGCGACACACCGTGGAAAGGTTATCAAAAAGTTATATTACTGTTACTTTAGGATCAACAAATGCGGAATGCATATGACTAAGTTAAATCCCATTTTGCTTGTTGTTCGACGAATTCCATTTGTGGAAAGATCTCGTAATCCTTTGAGCGTGAAGGTGAAACTAAGCGCTACAAAACTCGTAGAGACAGGAATTATTATTTAACATATCAACATTTTCAAAAGAACTTTAGCTGTATTTATTTATATTACGATAAAATAATTATTTTGTGGCTACAGAATAAGAAAGTATGAATTCAAGTCAAATTAAATACTTATTTAATCTAGTTTGTGCTTAATCCACCTAATTATATTTTAAACCAAAGCGTTTTAGTTGTGCGAGAAAGGCTTTGCCCTGATTGAGGTCCGACAGTATGAGGATTACATTTATTATACTATGCATGTAATTCTCCCATGTTTTAAAACAAAAGGCCATTAAAAAAGTCTGTTACAAGAGGCTTAGAATAAAAATGTGTAAATTTCACGAGCAATACAGGTTGGTGACAATTAAAAAGATAATGACTTAATTACCAGCTCATAATGAAAACAGACCTCCAAAATTAAATACTTTGAATAAATTACAAGGTAGTAGGTAGGTACGTGCTCTACAAACAAAAAATGCAAATGTCACCAAATTTTGCAAAAGTTATTAAAGGGCAAGAAAATGTTAATTTTCTCAAATGAATTAATATATTCTTCCTTTTGCTGTGCGAAAACAATGTAGGTATTGAAAGTTATATTTGTTGCATATAATCACATATTCTGCTAAGGAATACCTACGTCTAATTATCTCGTGTGTCCCACAAGGCCGTGTAAGCCCATCATCAATTTTCGGACCGTGCTCCATGTTGTCACTTGTCTTCAAAATAAACACATTTGTTCCTAAACATTATAACTACTGCTCTCCCTATTTGGTTTATCCGCTTTGAGCTACTGTGAAGTAGAGAAGCAATTTATAAGCCCGCGTTTGACACAACGTTTTAAACCACCATCGTAAAAGCTTAACCCTCTGAAATGCAGTTTGAATAATATGACGCAACAATCCACATTCCAAATAAAAATTACTACCACTTTTTACTTTGAGCATAACTAATTTCGGAACACGATAGGAAATTATACATTAAGCACATATCTAATTGCTACAATCTAATTGTTATATAGTTGCATACACACGAAGTAGTAGAAGTATGCGCCAAGATTCTGTATCAAGTAGAATTACAACGCACAACGCTGGAGCAAATGTGGGGCTTCAGTGTGGAAGCCGAGCTCATTGAGAACGCGGAGCGGCAAGACGAGCTCTGCTGCTACGTGAGCCGGGTTGAAGACAAGAGCGTCGCCATGCAAAATGGTAATTTATCATCGTTCAACGTTATATTTCCATCTTTACCGCTTGCATTTCGCTGAAGTTTATACGTAAAATACGTCATAATATTTCTTGTGGTAAAAGTTCTATGAAATCTGTAGCTTGCATAATATATTTTCAGACAACGCTGCTGCTAGCCGCATTCCGCTACGTATAGATCTGAAGTTCTTTCTTTAACTAAATATACCTAAATACATAAAATGCATATGCATTTTAAATGACGTCCGCTCTCAACTCATAGCATTGCAAAAGATCAAAATGATATAGCACGGGTATTAAAATTTAAATCTACATCGTGTAATAAAAACCCTGATGTGAACAAAATAAGAACATTCATTCCGAGTACAGTCTTTTTCATTTTTCTGTCAGGTATAATCAAAGGCGACGAAATAATGGTAATCAACGGAGCGATCGTATCTGACCTAGATATGATGTACCTGGAGAGCGTTCTGCAAGAGGAACTGTCCCTCGTCATGATGATGAGGTATTTATACACGCCGACACTGTTTATTTTTACTTCTGTGTCCTTTAATGTGTGTTCATAAACCCACTTATTTTCGCCTCATTGTAACACAGTGATGCAGTGTTTTGTATTTTTTTTGAAAATCTTTCAAACATTAATAGAAACAGTTTATGTTCATTCATCGACGAGGGTTCGTTAAAATAGAATAATTCATAGCAGACAGCAACTAATATTTCTTAATATAGAAACGGTCGAACAGCGTTCCCATTTAGCAAGGTACGAAGTACCACTGACAAACAGGAAAGCGGGCGCCTGGCACCTAATAAAACGGAAGTTAAAGAGCGCGCAGCCGGGGCAGGGTGGAAGGCCTGTTCATCGGCATTTCCCGCCCTCATACACCTGACCTTTCGCGGCCGCGACAAGTTTACTGAAGCGCTCGGTGCGACCTACATAGTCGGCCGCCTGCAGCCCTGCGCCGGCCTCCACCTGGCTCGCAGCCTCTCCGTCGCTCGTCACCGCGTCACCGCGCCACCGTGCCGCAGCCATTGTGAACGACCGCAATTGAGCCTCTCGACGTTACCGCACCCGCGCCGCGTGAAATAATGCTCCCCAACAAATGTCATCTCGAAACAAGCACTCGCGACACGATATTATTATTGTTGTGAGTTGTTTTATCTCCCCGTTCATATAAAGCCTTTCCGGCTTCAAGGCGCTCGCTTTTATTGTCTTGTTAAACCTGGTGAAGTTTATGCGAATAATTAAAGCATTACGTAACTTACATTACACACCTAGGTTCACATGTTATTCATATCACGTTATCATGAAACATTTTCATCCCGAATAGTGCAGAGGCAAAAAGTGGAAGGTAGGTATATCAAAATATAATTTACCTGTTTTCCTAGAAATAGTATATCACTAGATATACTATTTCATTATTTTAAAAGGCGGTTCTCGATCCCGTTTTCATTTGGTAGTTGCGATGCCGTTGCCTCGATAATTGTTGAGCTTTTCATGTCTCCGTCAGAAAAAATAAATCGTTTTCGTTTCATTTTGATGATCGCGACGCTGGAAACGAGTGATTCGTACTTTGATATTATCTTTTGTGCCAGCATTCCTTTCCTTTCAAGTATCGAGGCGCTCATATAAAATCTAGAGTAAACACATCACGTGTTGTTTCTGTAAATCGAGTAATCCGTTTTATTGTTTGGAAGAGGATTGTTATTTAGATAGCGGTTTGAGCAGCGATTTATACCCAGGTCGTCTCGCACGGAGCCCCCGGAGCTGACGGGCGTGATGCGCGCAGCCACGGATGACATAATCGATTCCCTTGTGTGCCCACCGCCGCCCAGCGAGCCGCCAGTCATCTCCGACGACATGATATCCGGCCTCATCGTGCCCGCACCCGCCTGGAGTGAGTTCTCATCCACATACCTCTTCATCTATTTTAAGCCGTCAGTAAATACCTACTTTGTACCTTTGTATGTTGTGCGTTCCCACAGATTGCCAATCTTCGGCTTTTTCACTTTTTAAATGAAAATTTGACTGCCTCGTTGGTCTAGTGGTCGCAAGCACGGCTGCTGAGCATGAGATCTCAGGTTCGATTCCCAGTTCGGGCAAAGTGATATTGGGATTTTCCATTAGGAATTTCTCAGAAGCAGCCCGGAGTCTGGATTTGTGTCCGGTTGATGGCAATAGGCTCGCCCCCTATTACATGGGACTTAAACATAACTGGCGAAATGTGGTTGTACTATTAGGTACCTACACCTCTGCCTAACCCTTCGGAGATTACATGCGTGATGTTATGTTATGTGTAAATGATTTTTTTTAATATCCATCATCCATACACGAAATGGTTACTAAGAATTATTTGATAAAACATTCTAATAAATTGTATAGGTACAAGTAGAAACATGATATCGTGTATTTATGAACACTCCTAATGTTTTCATGCTACCCACAGCCTATTTTTCACTTTCGATGACGACGCAGATTGCTTAGCGAAACGTTTTTAGCTTACGTCCTGTATGGCTGGCTCGCTATTGAAAAGTAACCGCAACGTCATGATGATAATTTGAGTAATACAGTATTTAACCTTTTAAAAGGTGTATACTTAAAAACAGCGCTTCTGTTTCATGAAACATTCACATTATTAACATTTACAACTTCAATTGTTAATTAAATAAAAAAATGCACAGCTGTATCAATTGTTTATGTTTGTGAAAGCTAGGCTTAGGCTAACCAATTAACATAATCAGGGGGCCTAAAATGGACGCTTTGGCAGAATCATAATATGATAATATTATGAATCATATTAAAATTCGTATACTGGTCACAAACTGACAATTCATAATATGATCTGCGTACAATTCATATCCCGCAATTCATCTGTTTGACAGTTTTATGGAGATTCGTAAAATGGTTCACAAATTATGAATTGCACAAATTATGAAGTCTAATGTCAAATAGCAGCTGTCAAACAGATGAATTGCGAGGTATGAATTGTACGCAGATTATATTATGAATTGTCAGTTTGTGACCATTTAACGAATTTTAATGTGATTCATAATATTAACTTACGTACCTTTGTACTAATATTATAATTATGTCGTATCTCTCTGTATTTTACTGTGTGTACATAAATAATAAAATAAATAAATAACATAATAATATTATTCTGCCAAAGCGTCCATTTTAGGCCCCCAGTACGTATGTCAAATAATCTAATGAAATTATGGAATAAATTGACATGAATAGGTACTTATTATTTATTTGTTGTGCCATAGCGTCTAACAAGCAACTCTTCAATATTTCCTTTTACGTAATATTTGGCATCGTTGCAAAACAACCCTGAATCTTCATTTTCCGATTGTGGCTGTTAGCCAGTAATGCTTTGTGCATAACAACCACCTACTATTCCACGATGCGGATCATTTATCGATCATCGTTATAACTCCGGGTTCCAGCTTATTGTCATTATTTATAGATACCTATGCTAGTTATGCGAAGGCATTGTTTACCGTATACACAGTCATCAGATGCTCTGAAAGCCACAATCAGAATGCGATACGATAGCGATGTAGATGGAGCAAATAAACCTCAACAAGCCTCAGTAAACGGAAGATATGCCAGTACGCTTATTGAAGGTTTTGCTCGCTCGTCATGATTGTGTGTTATTAACTTTTTAACAATAGCACGTTTATATAGATAGAACGTCTTTCGCTCGTGTTCACAGAAACCACCTCATATACAAATACCGAATGGTGTACATATTAAGAATATGAAATAGTCCTAAAGCTTAAATTCCATTTTTAATCCCCGAAAAGGCAGTTAAAATCTGTTTGGGTCATATTTAAATTTAATTCATTTCGAGAAAGTCAGACTGGTTTTCCTTATGAAAGAAGTAGGTAAATTGAGAATTATTATTTCCTTACGAATTTTTTCCACCCTTTTTTTCATCCCTGTTTCTGGCTGGAGGCGTTTATGCCGTGCCCGCTCATTATTTAAAGTTACCGATCCGAAATTACTGCCCTCTCTAAAGGTTTGCAGTAATTTATTTCACGGGTCGTGCTCCAGCCGTACAAGAGGCAATTATGACGACATATTGACTTGACGTGTAGTTGTTGTTTGTTTTATGACAGCTATAGGAGTATCGGAGTGCGGCTTGACGCGGCCTGACTTCGAATCGCGGGAGGTCGTAACAATAGGAGGCTTTCACTATCGCAAACACATTATTTATTACGACATTCCCGACTAATGAAACTACTCTGAACAGAAAAATACTTCACTATTGATAAGAAGGTTACGGAAAATTATTCATGTCAAACTACATATGTATATTTCTGAATGATTAAACTACCTATTTGTAAGTATGTAGGTAGGTACATACCCATACGTAAGTGTTGAAATGCAATTCATATTTATATTGGTAACGTCAATTTAATCCCTTATTTAAGCATGTTGAGAACATAATTCTTAGTTTTAAAAGTTCTGAGGTCTTCATTAAAACTACACTGATAGATAAAAATAGCAGCTTACAGTGTTGTGCTAATTCTGCAACAAAAATACCGGTTCTCTAAATAAAGGCCACGACCTCGCCTAGGGCTATTTGCTTGTGCCCAATGTTGACTTACCGCGGCCAAAAACCCATTGTGTGACTTCTTGTCATAAAGCGGCCTTTACATGAAAGTTTCATCACGAACAGTGTAATATCCTCTCATGTTATTGAAATCTGAGCATCTCTTTTGAAACCAGTTTTATTGAACATTTTGATTTCACATTTCTTAATATTTTCATATTAAAAGAAGATTTGTGGAGAGATCGTTAGTATTATATTGACTGACATATTATAATGCTGTGTGAGTATGTGTGCCAAAGGACATATTTTTATAGCTTAGATCTTTATCGGGTGAGTGCAAATATCAAACAGAAAAGGGATATGATTTAATATAGAAACGTTTATGCGTAAAAGGTAAAGTCAAGTCAGTGCAGGCCCTTTATACAAAATGAGCTATTCAATTTTGATTTTGCGGGAACTCTTACAAATGTAAAAATTTCGGTTTAGTATAAAATAAAACTCCGTCGGAGCGTCTCTATAATAAAGTCTTCCGTATTTATCATGCTGAGGTAATGCTACCTACATTCTATACCTGATGTTATCCATCTACTTGAATGATGGATATTCATAAAACTTTTGCAATTTCTTCGTTTGTTATAGATTCGTCTGCAAACCGTGATTTACATACCTGGAACAATGAGTTTCACGGAATAAGAAAGCATTTTCTCGTTAATCTACGTTTACCGGATACTTGGTATATTTATGCCAAGAAATAAATATTTTTTATAATTACAGTCTTAACGAAGAGAAGTTAATGCTATGGTTTTATATGTTATACCTGCTTATACCTATGATCTGTAATGTATCAATTTAGTATACTTATAGGTATTTGAAAGTTGAAAATATGGTAGGTATGTATAGAACTGGAAATAGCTACACTTTTGCTTTAGATTTTACAAACGTGTTACCGAGTTCATTAGTGGAATTTTACGTGTTATTTGCTTATCTTATTGAATGCGGCACAGGTAAGGAGTTGTACAGCCCGGATACGGACGCCCACGGCGGCGACTCCGTCAACACCGGCCCCCCCAAAGTCAGCTCCCGAACTAACTCGTTCGAGATCGAAAATCTACTAAAGGTATTTTTCAAAATAACATAAAATTACATTACTACGCTCCTCACATGCACGCCTCTGCGACTTAATCCCCGATTCAATTATCTAGCTCTTCGAGAATATTCCCGTTTTATTTCGTTAGCGTACCCGCATGGTAATGTCTCTCTCGAAAATAATAATCGTCTCTAGAGATTCAGCCAGCGTCCCCTATTATATCCCTTCCTCTACCTTTAAGAATTATAGATATCTATTGATTTTATCATTGCCGAAAGTGTCTCTTTGTTTAGTATCATACCTAATCTTTCAAGTTCATTTACTTAGACAATGAATCATTGATTAATTTATCTTGAAATTGGTATTTCGTTTGTGGGTCGGTAGGTACACAGGGTAACAGATTACGCTAAACGTATATAGGTACATACCACCTATACATGTTCGTAAATGAAGGCTCGTAAATTATCTTAATGACGTCAGTAGCACGGTTCAGTAATGTGTGCCCGTTCAGAGCGCGGAGCAGGTGACGGGTTGGTGCCGGTCGCCGGCGGAGACCCGGCGCGGCAGTCCGACCGGCAGCGTGGCCAGCGCCGCGGCTGGAACACCCTCGCGGCACCTCTCCGACGCTGACAAGCTGCGGAAGGTGCTGCTCGAGCTCGTTGACACCGAACGAGCCTATGTCAAGGTAATAAATCGTTAACTAAATAAAGTATTCTTACTCTTCCTAAAAATCCCGAACCGCAAGATACGGACTAACTATCTTGTTTGGGGCTGACTGACAAATAATACTTTGTAACTCAGTTGTAGGTTTTATTTTAAATTACTCATGTTGTCTCATCCTGTGTTTCACCTATGTCCTTACTTACCAGCCCATCAGCCCCAGCATATAAGCTTATCGAAAACAATTTGAATCCCAATCCGGAACTTTTGAAGGATATTGCAAATCCATTGCTTCATAGGTTTGAAAAATTCGTCTGCTCAACAACGTAAAACGCAATGCACGTAGGTAAACTGTCGAAATGAAACCCATTGATATCAATTCTAATTTTATGTGTGTTACGCAATTGCCGCGCAAGATAATAAACTATTAACTATTTCTACTCCTAAAATTATTGTTTTAAAGAAAAAAATATTTTAGTATTTTAACTTGTGGTCTCCACACTACGTTGAGCCTGTCTCGTGGAATAGAGACAGACTCGAGAACTCAATATAAATATGTTGGTACTCTTCACTACTTCCAATCGGATCCTAAGCATATTTACGGATGAAATTTAATAATATTATCAAGACAAATCATCTTTAATTATATCCTTGAATCTCAAGGTGTATACAGCGTGGCACTTTGGTGGCGACATTATTTAATTTAACACACGTATACGGTTTCGCCTTTACGTTTTATGATGATCTTTTATTATTTTATTTTATTAAACGTTATTATTTATTGATTTATTTTACAAAAAAAAATTAAATAGCATCTTGGAGCTACGTGTACTTAAAGAACTGTAGCGCAGAGATCTTTGTCGGGGGCATAGATCATAACATTGCATCAATGAAATTAAAACGAATAACGTACAAGGAGTAGGCGAATTGAAGGAAGGAGAGAGCTTTATTATTTCGTTTGTTTGAAAATGTTTATTTTTTTTATGATTACTGGCCACTAGCCCTACCCGTAGGTTGAATTAATGTCGCCATTGTGGGGGCACATTGTATATACTTACTACATTATTCTATTCTATTCTACAAACTTGTTATGTAAGACTACTATGTGTTGTTTTCAGCATTTCCGCCTCCAAGTTTTTGATAATTATCCAGTAAATCACGTCAACATTTTAACGCTGCAAAGTTTAGATGTGTATCTTCAGGTTCCAATTCAAGCTAACTGCAATAACTCCACAACTAGTTATCCTTATAACATTTACGAACTAACAACTTCGAGACACATTCGCGAGTAGTTACTCGTAGTTCATTCGGAACTCATGAACTGAAATAACTTCAGCTGCGGGTAGGCTGCTTCCTAACTTAATAAACGGCTATTACGATTTCTGAATCGGATTTTGCCGCACGATTCAATCTTCGAATTCAAATAGAATGAAAGATAAAGCAATAGTAAAAGTCATCTTCTTCGATGTAAATATTCATCACCAGCCAAAAGTTTTGATGGATTTATAAAACGTATTTAAAACTTGGTAAACCTGGACGCACCTGCGATATAACTAGGTACCTGTAACGATTAAAAAGTTACTTTTAAAATAAATCCTAAATGGGGTTAATCCAAAATGTAGAGGTACATTGCGGTATTCATAAAAAAACTTTTAACCGCAACTAAGGTACTTATAAAAATAATGGATGGAGCAAATAAAAAAGTAAAGCTATTAAACCTCATAATTTATTTTTATGTTCTGATAAATAAAATGAGGAGCTTGTGGCTAAATAATAACTGGCGCACGGGTCGATCGATCAGGTTAAGCTACGCTTGACGCTGTTGGTCCGTGGATGGGTGACCATCTGTTCATACCAAGATTCCTCCGTGCCTCGGAAAGCACGTTAAGCCGTTGGTCCCGGCTGTCATTTGTAGATCTTTGACGGTTGTTACGGTTATTCAAAATTATTTAAAAAGATTTGTGTTTTTGCTAAATCTAAATTTTTAAGCGATACAATTAAAAAATCTAATAATAAAGTAAAAACCACTTGGAAAATTATTAACAATGAAACTGGTAAGTCTGTTAAACAAGAAAAACAATTAGAAATTATGGTCGAAAACAAATTAGTTAATAATGCAGCTGACGTAGCTGAAGCATTCAATGAGTTTTTTGCCAACATACCTATAACTACGACTCGCTCCTTAAATTCATCCCTGTCTAAAGCTGAAAATCTTTTGCATAGTAGTGTGCCTAAATGTAGTCGTTTATTTAGCTTCGAACATGTAACACCTCATGATGTAGTTAATGTTTTTATCACACTTAAATCTAAAAACACTGGTGATTACTGGGGCATCTCCATTAAACTATTAAGTAATATAATAGACATCGTAGCCCCCTATCTAGCTGTTACTTTTAATAAATGTGTTGATTTAGGAACTTTTCCTGACCTTATGAAGAGTAGTAAAGTCATACCTTTATTTAAATCAGGTAATAAAAATGACGTTGGCAATTTCAGGCCTATTTCTATCTTACCTGCATTTAGCAAAATATTTGAAAAGTTAATACTCAAGCAGTTGCTAAGACATTTTAATATAAACAGCCTCCTTCACAATGAACAATATGGCTTTACAAAAGGTCGTTCGACTACAGATGCGGGTGTTGCACTGCTGAAACACATATTTAACGCATGGGAGAACTCGCAAAATGCCAATGGAGTTTTCTGTGATCTCTCCAAAGCCTTTGATTGCGTGCACCATGACACTCTTTTGCGTAAACTACATCATTACGGCGTCCAAAATGAAGCTCTTAAAGAAATAAATTCTTATTTGTATAATAGGTTCCAATGTGTAGATGTTGATGGTGTGAAATCTTCCGAGCTACCAGTTCAGTTAGGTGTACCTCAAGGCTCAATTCTAGGCCCATTCTTATTCTTAGTGTATATTAACGATTTACCATTCTATATATCTGTGACGTTGTACTGTTTGCAGATGATACCTCTCTTATTTATAAGTAGACCGGAATAGACAAGATTTTGACGACGTAAACATTGCACTCTCAATGGTTACGGATTGGTTTACGACAAATAATTTAGTTCTCAATGCCAAGAAAACGAAATGTATAAAGTTTGCCTTACCGAATGTTAGAAATTTAGGTCCCAACATCGTTTTAGATAAAGAGGTGCTTGAAACTGTAGACTCGGCAGTGTTTCTGGGTATAACAGTAGATGCCAAACTTCAGTGGGGACCTCATATATCAAGCCTAGCGGGAAGGCTCAGTTCGGCCGCATACGCCGTCAGGAAAGTAAGACAATACACTGACGTTGATACAGCCCGATTAGTCTATTTTAGTTATTTTCATAGCGTTATGTCCTACTGTATTCTGCTGTGGGGTAAAGCAGCTGACATTCAAAATATTTTTGTACTCCAAAAACGAGCTGTTCGAGCAATTTACCAGCTGGGTGCCAGAGTTTCTCTAAGAGATTTTTTTAAGGATATTGGTATACTCACGGCGGCATCACAATTCATCTTCGCCAACATCTTATATGTTGTAGTGATATTCACAATATTAACACCAGAAATAAGGATAAATTACGTGCTCCTTTTCACCGGCTTCATAAGGTTCATAACTCATTTGTTGGACTTGGTATAACTTTTTATAACAAGCTACCCTCTTCTTTGTTAGATTTGCCTTTTAATGCGTTTAAAGTTAAAGTTAAATCCAATCTTTGTTCAAAGGCATACTATTCTATCAATGACTACTTAAACGATAAGAATAGTTGGTCGCTGTGATTAACTCAAGACAATGTTCATGTTCTTTCTCCAGAATTAGCGTACCTACTGACAGGTTATATGAGTTCATATAATTGTTTATTTTTATTTGACTGTCTAAGTTAATTTATTTTTATTTATTAGTGACATAATATACTCATGAAAATGTTTTTTTTATGAGTTGTATTGCAATAAGTGGTTAGCTAGCGACCTAGACAATTGATTATATTATTCTTGCCTGAGCAACCGGCAGCAAGTTCGTCATGCTCCCTTAGATGTCACTGCTTGCGGTAGCGTCAGGGGTCGGGTTGCCTCCTTCCCTCAAATATGGCGAGGGGGGTGATGGCTGATCTTTGCGTTATGCTCGTGAACGGGTGCTGCTTGTGGTGACTGGTCGTCTTGCTGACCATGGTTTTATTATTGTTATTAATGATTAACTGTTTTTTATTTTACTACGATGGTGCTAGTTTATCATTTTTGACTTCGAGTTGCAGCTATAGCTTTGTGTGGGCGGGCACGCCCATTATGCCTGGAGGCTTTTATTTAGGTACGTTCTGTTTACGTTATTTCTGCTTGAGTATAGTTTTCGACGATTTTTATGTTTTTTTTTGGTATAGTGGCGTGTGCTAGCTAACATAAGGCAAATAATGTAATGTTGTGTTGCGTAATGCAAATTCTTTTACATTTTATTGTATAGCTTCAAGTTTTATATCTGAACAGACAGCTGTGCTGCTGGGGAGTTTGTTGCGCCACTTCTTCTTCCCAGCTAAAGCACTAGGAAGTGGTGAAGGGTGGGCGTTTTTGGGGGACTGTCTTATGTAATTTTTGACGTTCGAAAAGTGCTGATTCTCAGCCTAGTTTGAATAAATGACTTTTGATTTGATTTGATTTGGTCGTCAGAAGCCCAAAAGTCTGACAACCAGTCTTACCAAGGGATATCGTGTTACCCAGTACCTAACTGGGTTGTGGAGGTCAGATAGGCAGTCGGTCCATGTAAAATACTGGTATTCAGCTGCATCCGGTAACCATAGTTGGGAAAAGGCTAGGCCGATGATGTTCTGATAAATAAAATATAGTCGTAATCATTTTGCAACAATTTGGTAGACTCTTACTAACTCAGCTTAACCAAGGAGGTTATACGAATTTGCCCGTTTTAGAATAAAAAATGGTCAAATTAGTCAATTCAACCAGTAAAAATATAATAATATGTTATAGATACATCCTTGTTTTAAGTAAATTAACGGTTCAAAACAGAGTCGATTTCAAGACCATTTTTCGTCTTATTTTATAATTTCAGCACAAAACAATATGAAAATGGCATATACTATGAGGTCATCGTATTTTATAGGGAATTTAACGTTTAGATTTTCTGGTTTAATAGATTTTTTTTTTGATAAACAAAAATTGTGATTCAGCTTTGTATATTGTGAGCGGCTCGCTCGCAGAGTCCTACGGGACTTTATCGAGTTAGGACTTTGTCAATATTCTAAAAAAATCGCTCTTCCCTTCGTTTTTCAAAAAATTCTAATAAATTAAGAACATATCAGTTATGAAATTGTAATTAGGTATGTACATTTTGAGAATATGTTTGGTTCATCAATTGTACCATAATATGTAAACCTAAGGAAAAAAAATCGTACTTAACATAAAATCTAATTCAGTTGATCAGCTGCAAATATTTTATACTGTGGCATGGGTTTTCCGCGAAGATGTCAACGGTGCATCGTAAATAAATACGTCGCGCTGAAATTAGGGGAGGCGGAAGTTGCGTTTCAAAGGCCGGATAACCTCACTTAAAGGAATCCGATGCATATCGTGTTCTCAGTTATATTTCTTTTGAATTATAGATTTTACAAACATGATGGTATATGGACAAGAGATTACGTACTTCCTTAGTATAAACATAGGCACCGTTCTAAGTCCTGTACCTACAACACAAGCATCTTCAAAACAGAGCACTCAACTGTCACAAGAATACTTTTACGAAGGGATTTTCAGGTGTCAAACAAGCTCTCATTGCTCGAGAGAATAGGTAGGTACATGGAAATTCTGGACAGTTTGCAATAATACCTCCGAAACTATGTATTCCACCGCGGGCATATATAGGCTTCTTACTAATTGCTATACGAAACAGGGGTATCCAATATCAAAGCACTAATTATTATAGGCAAGCCTATCTATATGCAGCATTAAGTCTCAAACAAGCTCTCGGTGTACGAGAAAACACATGGATACACTGGATAGTAAACTAATCCAACTTAAAACGTTTTTACAGGGTACACAACACAATAACGTTGTAATACTTGGTTAAATCGAGTTTGAAACAAAAAGTTAAACGTTAATTCAGACACGCGTAGAATATAACATGGAGCGTTATTACTTCCAGCACCTGAACAACTTACTGGAAAACTACCTGGAGCCGCTCAAGAAGGAAACTTTTTTATCAAACGCCGAGATCAACGCTTTGTTCGGCAATATACAGGAGATAGTGACTTTCCAAAGACAATTCCTGCAAAACTTAGAGGAAGCGCTTGAGGCTGAACCTAACTTCCATCACTTTGAATTTTCAAACCAGTTTAAGGTACACAATAACCATTTCTTTGTAGTATTAACATGTAATTTTTCTCAATATTCTGCAGCGCCTTTATTTTTTACAGAATGTGCTCTTCTCCGTTGGGAATGCTTTCCTGTACTACGTAAACCATTTCAAATTATACAGTTCTTTCTGTGCCAGTCACAGTAAAGCCCAGAAAGTGTTACATCCAAGTAAGTAGACGTATTTTCAGTAGGTACTTATTATAAAATTTTGAATATTGTTTAATAATTTGTTTCGCCGTCGTATTATAGATGAAGGTAATCAAGCTTTACAAGAGTTTCTTGCGGCTCGAAATCCAAAACAGCAACATTCATCAACATTGGAGTCGTACTTAATAAAACCCATTCAGCGGATATTAAAATATCCGCTGTTACTTCAACAATTGAGAAATTTGACTGATGTAAATTCGGAGGAGCATCTCCATTTAGTGGGTAAGAAACTTGACATTTAGATTTATTATTTATTGTAAGGGTTTTCTTATGATATGAATTATGTCTCGATTATTTTTTAATCATTTCAGAGGCTCTGAAAGGCATGGAAAAAGTTGCAGAGCACATCAATGAAATGCAACGAATACATGAAGAATATGGTGCTATATTTGATCACTTGTTTAGACAACATCAAAAGTCTTGCAAGCAACCTATAGATCTAAGTCCTGGTTTGTATCTAAAATAAAAACATTAAAGAATAAATGTGAAGTTAATCTTGATGGTGTACTAAACTCATTTTATTTTTCAGGTGATTTGTTATACTACGGTGGAGTAGAATGGTTAAATATTTCAGACTTTTTAGGAAAAATTAAAAAGGGGTTGGAATTGCACGCAATGTGCTTTGTATTTAAATCGGCTGTTGTCTTCCTCTGTAAAGAAAGACTGAGGCAGAAGAAGAAACTTATGGTATGCAGTCCTTACCTTGGTTTACCCGCGGGTAGTTTTAATAATGTCTACTCCAAAATACTAATTCTCAAAACCTTTTAGGGTGTATCATCTAAGAATAGTTCCAACGAGGTAGAAATCATTAGGTACCAGGTACTGATACCAGTAACCGAGGTGCAAGTTCGGGCCTCCTCTGCCAAAGACATGGACAGTCACTTCCTGTGGGAGCTCATACATTTGCGGAGCCAACTGCAGCGGCGCTCCGAGAAAGTTTACGTACTGTCTAACAGGTGCGAGTTTGAAACTATGATTGAATCGATTACCATTTCAGGCGAACTTTAGTTTTGAAACTATTTAAATGTTAATGATGGATTGAGGCGACTTGTTGTATAATTAATTTGAGTTAAAGTTGTTTTGGTTGGTGTTTTTATGTTATATTCTTTTAGAATTGAGCTTCTGAAAGGTTATTAAAACGGCACTCAAGAAACGAAAGTTAAAAAAGTTGTTCACCTTAAGCTGCAATCTTCACTAATTAATGCGGGTTATAAAATCTCGCCAACTTTAACTTAGCTAATTTTTCCTGTCGCATATTTTAATTATTGAGAGCAGTGGTGGCCCAGTGGTAACGTCCCTGACTTATGAGTTGTAGGTCGTGGGTTCGGACCCAGGCAGGCGCTTTACTTTGTGTAAATAATTTCATCACCACTGCTCTAAAAACGGTGAAGGAAAACATCGTGAGGAAACCGGCATGTCCTAGAACCAAAAATACCAAAACATGTAACTTCTACCAACCCGCACTGGGCCTGCGTGGTAGATTTACAGCCCATTCCCTCTCGAAGAGAGGAGGCCTGTGTCCCAGCAGTGGGAACATTATAGACTGATTATGTATGTATTTTAATTTAAATCCAAAAGACACATAGTAATAAATCAAGATATGGTTCCATACTCCATACTTACCACTGGTTATGGTTACAGCACGGCGGACTTCCGCAACGCGTTCCTAAAGACGATCCGTCAGATCATCCGCGAGTCGGTGCGCAACATGTCGCTGCCGGCCATGCGCCCCGCGCCCGCGCCCCCGCGAGCCCCACACACGCTTGATCGCGATAGACCCAAACACCAGGTAACTTTGACATTCTTATAAAACTTTACTGTTTTTTTGTGTATGAAAAGAGATCTTTTTTATTAACATATCGGAATCAGTACATGATTGGCTCTGTATTTAAAAGATAACTATAGTACCCGGCGTTCATATAGCACATCAGGTTTTAGAGAGATACTTGCATAGGTATATTAATTATAAGTTCTATAAAGCCGAACTTTTTGCCATGGTCGCGCACTGTGCCATATGTACGAAGATGGTCATGAAGATTGTTTCATGGCCTTTTTGACAATGCCATCTCATCATTCGACAGATGACCTACCTGACAGTTCACCTTTCGTTTGGATGCTAATGTTTCGGTCCTAAAAAGACGTAATGTTTGCACAGGTGCAAGTGATGCAAGGATCACAAACCCTCGGCAAAACTAAGAAGCCTAAAATCACTGGACAACGACTGTCGGCTGGAAATATTGAGGTACGTATTTGATCCTTCCAAGTTTGTCCTCATTAATTTTAAAACTTATGACTCTCTGATTCAATTGACATACTTTTAGTTAACAGTTTAACGAAAGACATCATTTTATTTATTTAAGTACCTCCTTTATTGTGTATATTTCAGCTGAACCATCAATAAAAACAAAAACTGAGAAACCCCGAAAACATTCTAATATCCTTATAATATTTATTTGCGAAACTTATACAAATACCATATACCCCTTGCAGGTGGGTGACCTTTCACGCGAGAACTCGCAAGATGCTGAGGAGCCGCCGCCAGAGCCTCCACCCGAAGAGCCCACCTTCAGGCACCGCAGCAAGCCGCTCGGGGATGCCACTGGTTAGTACCTACAAGCTTCTTCTAGCCTGGTACAATTTGTTCTATTTCCGAAAAGTAAGGCCTGATTCCATAAATTATCTGATACAGGTGTTTTGTTAACCGCTTTTAAAACAATGAAACAATACTTGGATGTAACAATAATGGATTAACAAAGTACCTAACACAATTTTCTTATATGCATAATGACATCTTCAGCTTAAAGAAAAGAAAGAAAGAAAAAGCATTTATTGGGACTCGCACAGATCACAAATTAAACTATACAAAAACACACTCATAGAAACATAAAGAACATAAACAAAAATAAAACAAAGTAAAAAGCTTACGTCATTAACTTCAAATTATCTACCTTCTGAATGCTGTAACACCTCAGGTGTTCAGGAATAATCAGCCTCCTGTTTGTCGCTTGTTCTAACAAAAGCATGTGGCATCACTAACAGAGAGCGTGGCCAAGCGCGCGCCGCCGCCACCGCCGCCCGCGCGCGACTTGGACAAGGGCGAGCCGGGCTGCAAGTCCGAGGGCGAGGACGAGCAGCCGCCGCCGCCCGCCAAGCGCGGGCTCGGCAGGACGCCCAACCATCTCACGCTCAGGTACGTACTCGCCTAATACACTATGTATGGTAGGCTGACGAGCATTATTTGATGATCCACTCAACAATTCCCAAAGCAGCGAAAGACACGTGAGAGTACGCGGCGTGGGGTTAGGCGTGGATGTGATGCATATTTTCCCCCAACTTGTTCTTTTTTGTATTTGTGTTCTTTCTTTGTATCATGTGTACTGCAAATATAAAGGTATTTTCTTTGTATCTTTAATACTAAATAAAGTGTTTGTATTCTCCACAGCACGACGTCGACGCTGAGTGCAGGCAGCACGGGCAGCCAGGCCCGGCTCATCCAGTCGTCACATCAGCCCACCCAGTACCAACCCACCATGGTAAAGGAACTAGGTAAGCAAGAATCGCAGTCTCTCAAATCTTCTCCAGAAAGGAGAAGTTCCACGGTACCCGAGAAGAGGATCAAAGTCATACGATCCTGCAGCGGCAGTAGCATCAATAGAGATAGATCACCCAATCGGTCCGTCGACCACACCTCACCGGATCGGGATCGTGTCACAAAAGTGATAGTTTGCAAGTCTCCTAATAAATCGAACTTGAAGCAAACCAAAACGTTGCATCGGTCCCCGAGAGGAAGCTTCGACCAAACAAAATCTCCCCGCGGATCCATCGACAAGTCGCGATCTCCGCAGCAGAGCTTTGATGGATCTCGATCACCGCGCGGTAGCATCATGAAATCACGTGAGAATAGCGTCGATCGTTCACGATCACCAAAACCTGCGCCAAAAAAGGGAATAATGCGAACCCCGCAGGCCAGTTTCGATAAATCGCCCTGCAAGTCGCCAAATCTAAGCCGAAGATCTTCTAAATCCAGTGGAGAGAAATTAGCGCGACTTGGGACGAATTCGCTAGATAGAATGACTCACTATTCTCAACTAGCTAAAGCTGAAGATAAAGCAATCAAAATGGGCATCGTTGTCTCGAAATCAACAGAATCAATTGCTAAGGCTATTGAACACCCAACTTGTGTTCAATGTTACCTTTCCGGAAAAAAGCAGAGCAAAACCTCCTAGCATAAGGGGAAGGGCAAGTCGCCCAAATCTCGACGGAAGTCAATGACTGCTCAATCGATTCTAACTTCATCAGACCGGAGCAGCGTCGAGACCCTGGACGACATGCCCCAAGAGCGGGCGCGGTGCACGCCCACTCGCCATCACGAGAGATATGACTATGATCAAATACATGTCTAATCACGTTCTAGAAGCTCCAAATAACTCCGGATAGTGAAAATCTCGGATGATACATTTTTTCTGAAAGGTTTCAATAAAATTTCCATTCAATCCTGCTTTATCAGGTTCTTCAGTAACACTTACTGCAAAAGACTTTCAAATAGTGGAATTTTCATTGAATGCTTTCAGAAATTAAGCATATTATAATGACAAATATATACACCACTTTACAAGACTGTTCTACCAATTTGTGACTATCAGACTACCAAAACGTTAAATCAATTAATTGTAAACGTATAAGGCATGAATTACATTCTCGAGCCCCAAGACAGGATTCAATCAATTAGACGTTCAAATAAATGTATACGTGAAAATTTTAAAATCATCCTAAATTCAATGTCAGTTGTAGGAAACTGTACTAGACACATAGAGTAATTCCATAACTCTCAAAGTAGAAATAAATGTACCTCCGTAAACTATAAGTAGACACAATAATAATTAAAACCGTATATTATAGCATAATATATTAAAGTTAATCAAATCCTAATTCTAGATAAATCCAAGTGCTAAGTGTTACATAATAATGGCTGTGGTATCGTACTGATGTTAATCCTTTTATCACCTTCGTCATAGTATTCTTCTTGTTAATTTATACTGATATTATACATCCCGATAGATGTAATGTATTATTGTGTAGATGGCCATGGATTTGTATCGTTAATTAAGTCTTCCAATTCCAAGTATGTATAAGTAATTATATTAATTTATTTTACCTCTCGCATTCCTTCAGTACCTGCTCAATTTAGTATTAAAATTATCAATTTATGAAGTATATTCCGTAACTTACAATCCAAACAATATTTACATGCAATTGTACGCTATACGTAATAATTATTAATATTATTTAAGACATGATTATTTCGTTCGTAAATATATATACACGTATATTATATATTATTAGATAGGTTATTTCCAAATATTTGCACTAATACATTTAAAAAATATTGATGTGGCCAACTTTCAAAGCTTCGTAGCGTTATAGGCTGGTTGTGCATTGTATTATCGAAGCAAAATATACTTAGCAGCAATTATTATTGTTCATCTTACTCTAATAGTAAAATACTGAACTACTTTTATGGATACATTCTACAACTGAGTAGGTAATGAAACCTAATATCCTGGAACTATTCAAGTAGCCAAAAAGTGTTTCAGATTTGTTTGCGTGTAGTGAATCATTCTAAACCGTTATATTTAAAGTATTCGTCGGACTACATCATATTATTATATGCATTAATAAACAATATTGACATATATGGTAAAATATAATGCTATACAATTTACTAATAAATAGGCTAGCTGTATATCCAAATTATAATCTAATCAAATCAATGTAGGCAAATACACTCTCTTTGTTCACGTAGTGCTTTACCTTACCTCTGTAGCTGTGCACAGATTCTCTGTCAAATTAGATGATGCACCCACAAGCAGAAATGAATGTCATCGTATATAAGTACCTAATCAATAGTGAGTAAAGTAATATATTCAATGCATAAATAATGGATCGGTGCACCGTAGATTCTATCGTCACTGTGTGTATCTAGGCTACCGCTTAAGTAAAGTAAGTAGATGTTCTATCTAAAATAGTGGACGCCGCCAAAGCTCTGCAAGCCCCCTTGAACCGCTTGAATGTTCGATGACACACGACCGCGGCGGCGCCCCCCGCCCCCCACACACTCATCAAACATTCAACTCTTTGCTCGCGCGCGCGACTTCCCGGCGATCGGTCCCATCCGTCCAAATTCCGTTGGCGCCCCGCGCGCTCTCTGCCGCGAGATGATGTAAGCCTAGATCACACGGCACTTGTTTCCTTGATATTGCATACGCGGATGCCACAGTACAGTAAAACATATGAAATTTAATGGTTCTTACGGAGATGACTTTTTCAAACTAATTACTTTATAAAAATATGTTTATTT
Source organism: Tiliacea citrago (assembly GCA_963921375.1). Lineage (NCBI taxonomy): Eukaryota > Metazoa > Arthropoda > Insecta > Lepidoptera > Noctuidae > Tiliacea > Tiliacea citrago. The sequence goes on from OY992785.1 coordinate 15,412,526, forward strand.
ACGTCTGGCAGTTCTGCTACTTGACGATACATACCACATTTTGTGACACGGTGAGAATCAGACAATTATTTATGATCATTTTTTCAATTATCAAAATTCATTTACGGTACAACGACAGATGTCGTTACTGCACTGTGGCATCGGCATACAATTATCTTCGGAGCAAGTGATGTGTGACGTGGGCTTTCTAAAGAGTTCGGTGTTTGGTGTGTTGTAGGATCGCCCGTGTGGAAACCGCGCGACATGTCGAGCTCTTCGGGCGGGGGCGGGGGCGCGGGCGCAGGGGGCGCGGGCGCGGGTGGCGCGGCGCCCACCACGCTGCCGCGCTCCACGCGCGCGGCGCCGCGCCCGCACCACCTGTCGGCCAGCCGCAAGTCGCTGGCGCCCGACCACCGCCACTAGCCGCGCTGTGCGAGCTCAGCAATGTGCCCTCCGGCTGTCCGGACGGGAGCCCGAGTTTTGTTACCCGCCGCCTACCGACCCCACAATATTCTAATCACTAGACCATTCGATGTTTGTGTACCTCTTATCGTCTTTCCTTCAAGTTTCCCTCAGTTTTATTCCTATTAATTTGGCTACAATTTCCCCTCAACTTACGTTGTTAAGCTCAAATATTACCTAACCTGTGTTTAAATCAGTCGACCGTTCATTATATTTTCATTGATTGCGCTCAAAGTATTTTTGTGTTAGGTGCATAATCCTGTGCCCGTAACAAATAAGACTGCATGCGGCTCTTTTGTGAGGTATAGTGTACCTACCTAATTATATTAAAAATAATTTGACAATATCCTCGTTAATGCAACTCATAATTTCGTGAGAAATTTTGTAAAATAACAGCCTTGTGTAAAATGAAAACCAGACCCTTCGTCTGAAAATCGAAAATTACCTGAGGGTTCTACCAGGTATTGACATGTGCCCTGATGATTCATTTGTAATTGTTAAGACGTAAATATATCGCAATGCATTTGTTATGGGGTTTGAAATTTAAATCATGTTGACTCATAACGCGCTACAATACAGTGTCACATCCTGTTATTGACTTCCACGTCGCATATAATTTGTTGTTTCAGAATATAAGTATCCGCTGGATAAGAAAGTAAACCTCATATTAATAGAAAATAAGTTTAATTTAAAATCGACCTACATAAAACGTTTATTTAGGTAGGTCTATTTTATAACTACAAATAAATGACAATATCAATAGAAAGTCGAGAAAATTATTGAGTCACATTACATAATTAGTTTCAGTGATAAATTGTTGTTGGACATGTTACTTTTTAATGGAAACTGTACACTGAAGGTAGTCACTCAGCATGCCACCACTTTACAGAGATATCTATCCTCGTAAAGACTTTCTACTTTAGCTTTATTTAAGGCATTCCTTTAATATCTACTTGTTTAAGCATGCGAATATCCTATAGATTCGTTTTGTACGGACTGCTCTGTGCCAAATTAGGTACTCTCTACAACTCCTTGTGCTTGAATACTTATCGTGAAGATATTCCTGAATAAATAAATATATCGTGAGAGTAGTTAGCTGTAATGTATTTGCGTTTCATTTTCGTCACATTGGCAACTCACTACCCTATAGTTCAAAATGCACTAACCCAAAAGGAAATATACACTAGGTAGTTTTGATAATAATTTCTCTTCGTGATCAAATTCGAAAGTTCTATCATAGGCTAGGTGAATGATATAACATGTATCCACAAATTGAGTTTTACTATAATTGAATGTATTATAATAATTATATGTATGATTGTTTATTTGCTGTAATATATTGTAAATGTGTTGACTGCAGTCGCGGAAAACTGTAAACTGGATCGATGAAATACTTTGAAAACCGTGATATTAAATCGCTACGACCGACGTCGCGTTCTGTAATATGGTATTACCGGAACTTGGCTCAGGTGGACAGCAGTTTGAAACTATCTGTAAATGTATGAATAACTAACTACTGATCTAAACTAGTAAGAGGAAATGTTGCTTAAAGATTCCGACTTGTAATAATATATTATGAAAATGGTGACGACATCGACATTTCGAGTTAGGCGAAGTCGAGTGTCTCGTAGCACTTTGGTAGATTTTCATGTCGGAACATATCAACGGCGGTGGAGCTATCTCGTTCAGCTTACAAGTTTTCTCGTGATCTAGTAACTGTTTATTGTTTAAGTATTTTGCAGTTACCAGGAGTATGTATACACAGTATGCACTATGATGTTTAGGTAATTACCTGTGTAATATGTATGTATATTATTGTGACCACATTATATTTTGAACTTTAAATATTGTTTAAGTGTTTGTTTTGTGACTTATTGAAATAAAACCGTTTATTAATATACATATGTTAAAATATTCGAATTTAATAATTACGAACTTATACAATCAATTTATAGATTATTATTATACTAAGAAAATTATAATTAATAAAATGAATAAACAAATATGAGTGAAAATTAAATGAAGGATGAACTCATTAATTGCGATTGTATTTCATACTTCAATGACATTTGAAAGTAAAGTAGGAAAATGAATGAATATTTAGAAAGACTTATTGAAGTAAAATACGGAAGTAACTAATGTTATAATAAGTATTGAACTTTTATAATTTGTTGTTCATATGATTTGCTAATTCCGTTGTTTTATCATTACTTTCTCTCAGTGTATTATTGAGAAGAATCTCACCTGTATACAATGTTAGGTATGTATTACCGCTGTCAAACTACTTTACAGATTTAAAGTACGGACCTTCACATCTCAATGAATCACTTTCGTGCACTGTAAAGTATAATTTCCCTATATTTATTACCGGAATGTATTCCATACTAATCATATCTTCTTTCATACTTAGTTTAGTTTCAAATAAACGAAACATTTATTTTGTAGTCACCACATACCTAATCGTTTACATCTCTTGGACTGAATATATTTACTTAATCGCATCCCATTTCTAGGTAACCATTTTGTTCGATCACCTAAATTTAAAGTGCCTTCACATGTTAAAAAAAACGTGCACGTGTGTTTTAAGTTTCATAGATAAATATACTAAAATCTTGAAGTAGTTTGTCAATGCCTGCTAAATGGGAAATGGTATTAATTCTAGTATCCTTTAGTGGCTTCCAAAACAACTAGTCTAATTTACAATTTTAATGATGTATTTATTGTTTTCATAAGTATTTGTTAAGTTAAATTTTGTGACACGTATGGAAATTACTTTTTATTGCTTATGAATAAACATAAAATATGATATAATCTTTTTACTCATTTAATTACCCCGTAGCATTTTCTCAGTAGGTTCCTAGGTGTAATTAGTTCTTCGTGATCAGATCCATCCATCCATCCCCTGTGCAGCGTTCGGCGTTTCTTTATCCACTCGCCGAGAAAATAGCCATTTACAACTGATTGTGAGGTGAAAATCACTATTTACTTATGAGCTAGACGAACGTGGCCTAAAGGAAATGTATTATCTATTAATAAAACGCATGCATATAATCGGTACAATGTGTTTATTAAATCGTACATCGATGTCCATAAATCAAACATTTCAGTGTTTCCGGATTCAAAACCTTACGATTTGCTAATAAAACAGATTTTCTAAATTGATATGAGTGAAACATTCAAAATATAATTAATTATGTATTTACAAGGTTAATAATAATTATAACTAGATAGGTACACAATATTTTTTCATAATATAGTTTTGTTCAGTAATTTTAACTGCCTCAACAAATTTACATAAAACTTACGCATCTAAATTTTGTTGGCCTAATATTTTTAACGAATCTTGAAGAAAACTTAAGGAACAATTCACTCATACCTGACCTCAACATTAGGTAAAAAACTATGGAGGTCTAATAACTACAATATTTTAAAACGATTTAAGTTCATTACACAGTCATGTTTATTATTTATGTTTAAAGATTTTAGCTATTTGATTGTAAAAGTAAAGGATTTTTTTTTTACTTCTACGTGAAAATGCTCTAGAATCTATTTGTGGCAAGTAGGTAAGATTAAAAAATATTATTTTACCAATGATTTAGTTCTGAATCCTATTTTAAATTCCATAGATAAGTGCAATAAAAAATAGGTACACACTTACGGACAAAGGGGCCAATGACAGCTGAATTGGTAATTCTAAAACGTAAGTGTATATGGCTCATATTAAAAGAATATTAATTCGAGAAGCGGTAGGTTCAGAGGTAATAGATTCAAGATTAGGTAACACACAAAATTTTCATGGTAGACAAAATTGTGATTTACTCACTCGGGAAGCTCTATTTGTGAACACCTATATAATGTATATCGCTTTAACTTTATATTACGATCTTTTCATCTCTCTACGTTAGAAATTATATTCCTTTCTAATATTTAAACAAATAACAATAGGACTATCTAAGGAAATGTATATATCATAAAATACATAATTTATGTGGCACTGGCTACTTATGTAGGTATTATACTATCATAGTTCTGATGGCCATCACGCTGGGTAGGTCTCAATATTATTCTTGGCTTTAAGACTGAACTATTTAATATTTGTTCATATTTAGTTTCTTTAAATGTAAGCCTTGCAGAAATATATTATGTATGAAAGTAACGCACCTTCTAAATAACTCTCGAAATCGGAAGAAATGGTGTACACCCTAATTACAGAAAGTCATACCTAAATTGATTGAATTGCACTATAAACAAATACAATCGGAATAAGTTTATTAATTTAATCTTATTAATAACACTAGACGCGCTTCGTTTCTTTCAACTACTAGTTATAAATAACAAAATATTTTAAATGAATATACTTTGCAATAAAATAATTTAGTGCACACCACGATTATTTTAAATATTTATGTTATTACATGTAAAGATAATCATTTAATAAATCTTATTAAGTTCATTACAATATCTATTAATAATAATGAAATACTCGATTTAAAAGAAGTTTCATTACGCTATTATATTTTATTATGGTGTTTCATCAAATTATGCTAGAATAAAATTCATCCATCCTAATTTCATATCATATTAAATACGTAAGGCACTCCATTTAATTTTGCTGTTTTTTTTTTAATCGAAAAAGACCGAAAATACTGTCACACAAGTTTCCTCTATAAAAATGAAGACCACTGGAAGTTACTGTTATTCATGCACCGCACATTATAAGATAAATTTATTTAAATATAAGCTCGAAACAAAGTAACTAACATCAACTTTAGCTTCTGCTATCAATCAAACAGATCTAACAACAAATTCGACAGGCGCTATACAAACTTAGTCACATGCCCTGTTAGTGTGCTGGATTCGTTGTGGGTTAAAAACGGGTATGAAATAATTCGAAATATTTAGGTTTATCTTCTCTTACATTAATTTAGTTTCCTCGTAGGTTCACGAAAGCTCTTCACCGATAAATAAAAAAATCATCTGCAGGTGGATAGTTTGATATCTAATAAATGACAAAATTTTAACAAAAATACCAAATTTTAATTATGTAGGACAAAATTTACATAGCAACCTATACTAAACATATACATACACAAACAACTCTATCACAGACACTAATCATTTACAAAACTCAATATAACTCGTATATACTCAGTTTCTGAACAAGAAACGATATTGGTTTGAGACGCCAACAATGTTGCAACATTAAATCAGGTAGGTACTCAGTAACCGATGACCATTAATGTTAATTTACACGAAGAATGTTTTACTGCCGTAGTTATGATTCTAAATGGGAAATTAAAATCACGAAAAACACTTTACATCAACGTTGTTGGACCCCTAAATATTCAATTAAAAAGCCATTTTATTCATAAGTAATCTCTTTAAAAATTTTATCAAATTTAACTACCTATTTATACCTACACACATGACTTGTTTCATTACTTCCTGAAAACCTGAATTCCTGAATGTTTATAATAAGTCCGCGCGGCGTCTTAAAGCCCCTTCAAATATTTATAATATGAATATTTTATAAGTTATATTATGTATGTACCTACAACAGATTTAAAAAAAGTTTCGAACAGTTTATTTTTTAATACATAATAAACTTGTGGTTAATTTCAAAATGATAAAGGATAGCTTAAGAAAGTTAATATCGATTAAAGGGAACTGTTTGTTAGTATTGAAAGATCAAGATTTATTTATTTTATTTAGATAATGCTAATTACAAGCTACTACTTTGTCTTTATTGTTTTTTTTTTTATTTATAAGTTATTGTTGTTATAATTTTTATTAAAATCCCAGAACATTCATAAAGTATTTCGTTGAGCTTATTGCGCATCGAGCGTGCACGCGACCGGGTCGTGTATATTTGTCTAAACGTTGGTCCCTATAATTGCTATTGTAGTTTTATGTCGTACATAGCAACGCAGAACGGGGCGGACGACACCGCGCGAGTAGCGGCCGGGCTCTCCGAATAAAGGCACATTGAGTCATGATTCATTTGTTATCCTATATGCAGTACCTAACCATCCCACTTCATCGTCATAATATTTCTCATTTTTGAAGGTCGGCCTAGAACTAGTTAAAGGGAATAACTAATTAATAATCTACTTTATATATGAATTAAAAGTCACACCACTATTTTATCCGGTCGATTAAATTTTCGTACACTTTAGTAATTTTGACATCACATCATAATAGTCCTATGACATTCAACTCCTCATCTCAATTCTACTCATTTTGGCAACATGGTGGTGGAACTACAATTTCTCTAATTTAACTAAAAGGCATATTTGCCTACGAATTAGAACTAGGGCGAAGACCACTTAAAAGTTATCTTCGCATTTGATCTCCCGTGAGGTGGGATGCGAGGCAGGCTGGGAGGACCACTGCGGCTCGGCCGGTCCGTCCCAGTCGGGAAATGAGTCGTACATAAAGTTATCGGCGGGAGTGTCGTCAACCGCGATCTCGGTCCGACTGAACGCCTCGGCGAACTTCCCGATCTCTGTGGAGCCGAACGCTTGTTGGAAAGCGGGCAGCGGGACGACAGGCGGGCGCGGTGGACGCTTCTCTTCAGGCGGAGAGCGACGCGGCTCGGTGACTGGGAAACGATCTCGAGCAGCGCGGGTAGTATCGGTCTGCGTCACGCTGGGCGGGAATTCGGGAGTATTTCTTTGCCTCGAGCCAACCTCTCCGCTGAAAGGTGAGTCTTCATAAACAGGATAAGGCGTCGACCTCCCATCTTGTTGACATGCCTGGTTCTGACTGTGCAAATGAGCACTCTGAAAATATAAGAAAAACGATTTATTTAAGTTTCAGACACACAAACTTGGTGCGCAGTAGTCGTATGTCCAAGCACATTATTAAAGGCAATTATAGATCGCGCGGAACAAACAAGTGCAGCAGGATGGAAAATATTGTGTCTTTTGTTTAAAGAAACTTTATTTTACGCGGTAACCGTGTATGTTATATTATAATTTATATATATATATCAATATATATTATTTAATATATATCCTGTTCGACTTCAACATATCCTTTTAATATTTTGAGTTAAGGCATCGCATTAGGACCGCGCATCGAGTTTTAGAAAAAGTTCGGTTTTGTAGAACGTCGTCTTTGTCACACCCAGTGTAGAAATGTTTACATAATAATATTAAAGAGTATTATGTCCATTAGTAACCTTCATTGGTCGGCATTCGGGAGGATACCGCATGTGGTCACGCGAGCACGCACTGCGCGGGGCCCACCCGGCGTTAGCTGCGTTAGCGCCACTCCATCCGCCGCCGCCCATGGCACCCATCTGCTAAAAAATAACAGACGTATAAAAAACATATATAGTTTTTTTTTACGCTAGAACAGTTAACCGAAGGAGCCCAGAGTTTACCTTAGATTTATCTAAGGTAAAATTTTAAATACTTTTGTAAATATTTTCGCTCCTCAAAGCTGACTTAAAAGTTTATTAAGTACCAGTATTGATATTTATAAATAATATAACACGATTAACGATGTTGTACCTGATAATGTGGCCACATCTGCGGTTCGCAGTACGCGGGACCGCGGCCGTTCATACCACATTCTAGCGGTGGCTGGAAATGAAAACAACAATTTTATTAACCCTCTTTTACTTTATTAGTACATTTTAAAATCGGCAACTTGATAAATTAGACACTTGAATTTGTTTAGTATTACTGAAGTACCTACGCTATAAAATTATAGCCGACATCGACATTTTAATCCTAGTTCATAATAATTATATTAGGTGTACCTAATGTTTATGTTTATGGAAGCTCGTTACGTTTTTCAGCTGATCTTTATATTCTACTTTACAATGTACCCATAAATATATTGCGACTATTCAAAAGATCATGAAAGTATCGCTTCATTTAACTGTTACGAGTAGCGTCATTAACTGTGTGAAAAAGTTCGCCAATTATTTTACAAAAATAAAAAAGAGTTGGGCGTCATTGACTAGGGGACCATCTGTCCCACTTGTACTTATTACTGACTAGGGGACCGTCTGTCCCACGCGTACTTATCGATTCAGACAGCTCGGTAACAGACAGCCTACGGCGAATTTGACGCTAAGATTGCTTCCGATACACCCTGACTTTATTTTCTGCAAAGTAAGTCTCCTTTATTTCAACCTTTCATCTTACTTTTTAAATTAAAAGATATATTTTAAAAAGTAATGAAATAGTTCTCGATACTTGAACGATTTACAAAAAGTTTATTTCATATAAAAAAACTTTAAGGTCCAGAAGCTTTGATGTTTTCTTATAATATTCATTTATATTTATTTATTTATGCAGCAATACATAATTATTATGTATTGTTCCGCATATTTCACCTTTCGAGTTATTTTCGTAACTACATCGTTTCTTCTCAGAAAGTACATTCGATATTTTTACTGAAAAATCAATCAACATGGAAAAATCCCCCTGTATATATGATATGCTACACATACTCGTAGCACCCAGTGTGGCGTAGTCCTTGATATTGATACGGGAAGGGGTTCTGCGCACCAAGCATTAATTTGTTTTTACGTGAAAAAGCCATATTTATATTCATATTGTCTTTATTAAATAATGTAATTGGCCGCTGGCCGTTTTGTCTAAAGTAAAATAAAATCAATCTTAAGTATACCTAATTAAGATTGATTTTATTTAAAAATTACTCAGGCTTTTATTACGTAGAAACGTTAAATGATATACCTATCACTTAAAGTTTCTGCGTAATCGATTAATAAAAGTCTGAGATGTTTTTTATGTTTGTCGCAAACGGACCACAAAACGCGATGATTATAGTGGAGCGTGTCTACAGCATCTAAAACAGATTCGTTACAGTAACGTCTGATACAACTTCAGGTTGGTACCGCGGCATCTGTATCATGGAAAGTTGTCTCACTCAAAGTTTACACCAGACGACTCAGACGTAAAGCAAACACAGTAAAAAACGTTTTGTTAACAAACAAAAAAACATTATACCTGATGATACCTATTACAGTTAATTCTAAAAAGTAAAAATTAAAGAACTTCATTTCATTTCTTTAAAACAAAATTGTTGACGATTTACCGCTACGGCGTTTTTGTTTGTCAATATTTACATTTAGTGGTGAAATATGTGCACAACCTGTACACGAGATAATGTTTAGTGTGGCGCGAGGGTGTGAGGGGCGGTGCGCGGGGGGGAGGGGGGTCGCGCCACCGATCGATGTCCGTTACTCCCTGTGCAACGTTGCGTTGCACCAACTGCATTCATCATCACACATCACCATTACGGGTTACCTTGACGAGTCACAACCACGACCGTTTCTCCTCATCATTTTTTTTCCTTCCTATATTTATAAATAATATTCCTTGCAATAAATCTCAGAGAATATTTAAATATCTGCCATTTTTAAAACCTCAAATAAAAAGTGCTACGGTGCTACGCCGGCGCTACGAACTGCTACGCGACTTTAATAAAAAAAAAATATATATTACGTAGTTAAACGTTAATCCTAGATGAATAATTCCCTAGCAGTCATTTCCAAATAATCTTTCAAAAATCCACCATTTTTTCAGCATCAAATAAATAGTGCTACGCTGCTACGACGGCGCTACGCACCGCTACGTGGTTTCAACTTTTGGAGCTCTTTATGCATCTGCATATTTTTTTTTTTCACTTTTAGTTAAACGCTCCAAAAAAATTATATAAATTTAATTCGCACATGTAACTCATTTACAAATACAAATAGAAAAAACGTCCTTACAATGTGTTTTCGCTGTTCTAATGCACTACAAAGTACCTACATAAAATAATTCCTCACGCTAGGTATTTCAATCGTTCAGACGTAATATAAACTCGTAACGGCCTGAAAACTGTTCATGTGTGGGGAAGTAGAATAGTGACGGGAGATTTGCAGAGGCTAACTAACTATCGAGCGGCAAGCGGCGAGCGCGCGAACCACGTGACTTATCGATCAGCGCGGCGCCCACGACACTCGGAAAAATCAACCGCTGACAGCTTTCATAGGCCACCTCCACCTCTCGACTCACGACCCCCCTGCCCCTGAACACGCCGCGCCACCCCTCCCCGCCCTCATTAGCGCCTTTGTGACGCTCACTTGTCTCGTAATATGACGCCGTAATGATACCACTTACGACTCGATTATTCGTTAACATTCCTGTTATTTGACTGCCTAAATCAGAGATGACCTTTAATTTTAGTCATCTAATTTTGGGTTATTTTTATAATTTAAATATCCCTACGCCAACCTATTTGGAACTTCCTCTAAAACGGACGTAACATATCCGCAATAATATTATATTACCACGTAAAATATTTATAAACAACTCTTCTCATTTACCTAATTTATAACGTCTGAGTAGACATGACAACAAACTTTTGTTTTCAATGAGCAGTCATTTCAGAATTTGCACAACAAACTTTCCCTGACTGAATTTTATAGTGTGTCGGTTGAATTTAAACTCTATCTGCTTTGCTTACGATTGATAATGTATGATGTACATATAGCACCGCAGAGGAGTGAGCGTTAGCGAATGAGGATGTCAACTGTCCTCTGACACTGACCTACATAATTTTAACTAGTCTTTTTGTATGCCGATGACCTATTCCGCCATAATTAAATAAACGGTGGCATGTTCAAGACGACTCCTTTGTTTAAACTAATAATGTTATTAAGTAATTAACAAAGTCTTGGGATGTTTTACTTATTTAAATTACTGTTGACTGCTTCTATTTTTATACAAGCGAAGATAATGTTTGTTTTGCATCATAAAACCTTCGAACGGTATCGCGTAAGGAACGAGATAAGTCCTCATTTACTTCATGTCATATTAACATTCATAATTTCCATGGTTCATTGTAAGTAACAAAATATTTACATACTGCTCTGGACTGAGTGGATAGTAGATATGTATCATGCTTGGCGTTCTTGAGCATATTGTAAAGATCAGTGGAGGGGAATAGGGCATTTTATTGTGTTTGTTGTTTGTGAGTACAGGTACCTTAGACACTTATGTTCTATTCTATTCAAATTCAATTCTCTATTTCTATGCATTATTTCAAATGTCCTCGACACAATACAACAAAGCACTTCTTATTAGTGTTGCTTACTCACGAGGAAGTAAACGTAACCAGTACCTACTTTATTTATACTAACTTGCATTGACAAGAACCCAGTTTTGCATTTATTGCGAATTCGTAAAAATACTTACAAGCAGTTTTCTGAGCGGATACTTACCTTAGCTTACCCTTCTATTACTATTCATCACTTGCAAACTGTTAGGTTTCCGCAAGATCGCCACAAAATATTATCCTTGCGAATTAAGTGACATTAAAGTTACGCCGCGTCCCTGAAGAGTTCTGTTGTGGTTTTCTAAGAATCACGATACGCCCATGATTTGCCTGTGATTTTTATGAACTGGTAGATAAACTCGTATTCTTGAATGGGTTCCAAACCAACCATTTTTTGGATTATTTCCCAGATTAAATCAATTTAATTTTACCATTTTTAAAATCGAACTTTGATTCAAATCAAAGTAAGCATTTCTATTATGCCTAACTTTAGAATGTTTGAATTTGTACCCAGTTAATGGCAATAGGGTCTTCCCCATTTAGGGTGAAATAAAAGTATAGGTACTGAACACCACTGCCTACCCCTTCTGTGAATACAGATTCAATATATTATTTATGTCAATTAAAATAACTACGCAAAATCTACTCCTATACCACAAGTATTAGACTCAACCCCTCTTTATTCACCCCTAAACGTTTTATAAAACATAACAAAGGAGTACGAATCCCTGTTTTTCAGACTGGTAACACTTTCAGGCAAATTGTTTGTGTTTGATATGGTTTCATCTGAATGATTTAAAAGTCACATGAAGGCCTTACTCACCGTGGGCGGCAGCGGCAGGTGTTGTGCGGGGGTGTGCGCGCGCTGCTCCCGCCGCGCCAGCGAGCGTCGCACGCGCGCCTCCTTCGACGCATACCCGCCGTAATCTAAACACGCATTGTTTATCATTATCTCTCCAACTCATTATAATAACATGCGTCAATATTGATCAACAACGTTATTCATATCGACTGACAAATGCCTTTCATCTCTACGCGATATAAAAGTCAACAGGTTGTACTGATATTTTCAGCAAGTTACGGCATTTTTTGATTATTACAATTATTGCTATAATTACTTTTTCTCCACCACATTATTTCGTTCCACAAAAACATTTAGGTATAAACACGATTAACGTAAACAACAGAAAGGTCGAAAAACACTGGACTCATAACGTGTAGAACTACTCTTAGTTTACGTTCGTACTGACTTTGCTGAAGTACCACTCACGGCACGTACGTCATAGTAGGTGCCATTCCATTTAAAAATCGATCATAGGTGTTTAATGTATGTAATGATGCAGCTATAGCAATCGAAACCGTGACCCTGAACATAGAAGACGGATATTTTGCTACTTCGACATTTGCTCATTTTGCTGACTCAGACTGTCCTACATAATTATCATCAGTTTGTAAATTAAGGTCGGACGGACATTCTTGAAATAAACAACGTTCACAAAAAAAATTGTAGGAAAAACTTGTATTTTACCGTAAATGAAATACGACATATTTATATTTTTTTTTAATGCAATTTAATCTTTTCAGTACTACACGTACAAAATACTGTTACTAAGCGTGTTTGCCAAAGGCTAGGCTGTGATGGCTATTATTTCGTCATTGGAAGACTCATGTTCAGTAGATAGTACCTAACATTCTAATTCCGAACCATCATTACTTGCACCTGTAATTAAACATATTTTAGCTTTAGTTTATTATTAGGCACTATAATTGTATAAGATATTTATACTACTATTGGCTAAATGTATACCTTTTGTAAACGTTTTTATTAAATAAATTATTATTAACTTATTATTATTAAATAAATTATTATAAAAAATAGTAGATATTTACGGGCTAATGAGAGAGATTGACATACTCGAACAGTTTCTGGCTTACCGTAACGATTTCCTTTAAATTATTTGTAATAGTGGGTCCTACAGTAAGAAGATCCAACCGTCTCCAACAGTATCCTATCATAAACATAAGCGCAGAAAATTGAACCCTCAGAAAGACAGATCCGACCGAGATTTACGTTATTTTAGCAAATCAACGCAAGAATCAAAATATTGTAATTGGTGTTGTTATCGTCTGATATATTTAAATATCTTCAGAAAATCACCAGGAAATTCGTGGAAAACGATGATCTTTTTCCACGAATTTTCATCTAGAAACAAAGCTAAAAGGATTGACGTATCAAAATGCTATGCGGCTTGCATATCATTTTGATACGTCAATCATGGTGTTATAACTAGTAAATCTAATAACGTGGCGTGATTATCGACAGCAAATAAGCAAACCGCATAAATGGTTGTAAACTGTCGGATCTGTAAACATCACATTATTGCTCCACGTAAGTTAAACTATCGCGACATAAACAATTTCATGTCGATGACAGTAGCTCAACTTACTCTGCCCTAGTAATAACTGAAAGTCATTTTATTTTTACGGTATCGTTAACATCACTGAAACTCGCTATAAATTCAAAAATAGAGCGATTGTTTTACAAATAACCCTATAAAATGTAATAAGAAATTAAGGTATTATTCAACTTCCCGAAAATATTGTTGGTATCCTAACTTTTTATAAGTTTTAGTATACGCGTAACATTAATGTAAATGATAACTGTTACGCATAGCTGTCAAATTGGCAAATTAATTTGACAAAATTAAAATACAAATTGTTTGTTGTCGGGTTAAATTGCGCAAAGAACTCCATCTGCATATTCATTAATCGCTGACCTGGCGATGACGACTTTTTTAATGATGAATGTATAAACTAGAATTTGTAAACAAGACAATTTCTGCTTGCACTGTACATTTGTAAATAAGCAAGTTATATTAAAATTGATGATCGGGCCTATCTTCGCGTCAGTGCGAAAGTAGTTTCATGTTTTACGTAGCATTTATAAGGAGTTGAGCGTGGATAGCGGCACGGGTGTTAGTACCCCGGTCAATATGTAGAGTGGCTGTGCTGTGCAGGCGATCAATCGCGTTGCGGCGTGGGGGCGGGTGGTCGCGGGGGCGGCGGGGGCGAGCGACCACCTGTAGCGCACCCCGCGCACCCCGCTCATCCCCGCGGCCTCTGACATCGACACGTGACGTAGACACCGAGAAATCCGCCCAAACGTAAACATTAATTCTTACTTCATTCTTCATTGTTCAGAATGTCGCTTCGCGCCACGCGCGCGGATTCCGATCTCTCTCGTATTGGTAAACAAATTCAGGTCGACGCACACTACGTGTAGTTGCCAAGCATGTTGTTGTGCTTACTAGCTCCACTGTTATGTACAATATACGTGAAATAGTTCAATACTTGTAATTCAATTACGTTCAAGGAATTAGTTACACATATTTTGCTGCAGCACATGTCTGCCTGACTATTAAGAGGGTTTATTTTCAAAGTATTAAGAACACGAACTACTATAAAAAAAATTGAAAACTTTTAAACTAATAAGCAGTTTTCCGATTGACTCTATATTGAGACTCAAAATAATAACAAAATTTATTTCTCTTAATTTAATATTATATAGTGCATGATGTAGCCTTTCAGTAAAATTTTCAATATCAATTAAAAGGAACCTCTAACTGAACGAGTTAAACGAGTAGTTTCTGCAACTGTACTTTCATGTACGTGACATTTTCGTGGAAATCGAATTTTCTGAGTAGATACCAGATTATTTATTGGAATAAACATTAGTTCAATGAATATTATCCCCTAAGGACTCGACAGCCACACAATAAAAAAAAAACTTTTCAGCCCCTTTATCACCCACTACTAAACGTACCTGAGTCTTCCATCAACCACTGACAGTACCGATGATAAGGGATCAGTATTATTAGTGACAGTCCACAATCAACTCAGTCTCTTGGAGAAGGTTTTGGTAATCATTATTTCAGCCGAAAGACGTCCACTGCTGGACATAGACCTCCCCCAAAAGAGGGGGGGGGTGTTTGCCATAATCGCCACGCTTGGCAGGCGGGTTGGCGATCGCAGTATGGTGTTAAAATGCATAGAGAACGCTGCGGCCCATTCTCTAGTAACTCCCTTAGTCGCCTTTTACGACACCCACGGGAAGAAATAGGGTGGTGCTATTCCTTACGTCCGGCAGCACACGGAGCGTGATTGGTAATCACCATAAACTAATTAGTACGGAAACCGATCAATAATTTAACGTTATTGTTGGAAAATGTAACTCTGTAACCTTTTTAGGGTTCCGTAGTCAACAAAGAACCCTTATAGTTTCGCCATGTCCGTCTGTCTAGACAGACAGACGGACATGGCGAAACTATAAGGGGTCCATCCGTCCGTCTGTCCTCGACTTATCTCAGAGGCTCTTAGTACTAGAAAGCTTTAATTTGGCATGGGTGTACATATTAGTTACAACAAACAACAACACGCTTCACGCGCTTTGTGTGCCAAAGTCGTAAAATAAAAACTTGAAAAAAAAAATTTTAGGGTAAAGTGAGAATGATATTTTTTTTCTCGTCTATCCCATGGTGTGGGCTATGGTTGGATAGGCCGTTCAAAAATAGTGTAAGTCTGTGAAATCCATTTTTCGATGCAGGGATCGGTTTGCGTAATTGTTTATTGACATATTAATTAAATTGAAAGGAAAACTATCACAGCAGAGTAGGCCTTACAAGTTAACGAGTAATAGTCAACCAACTTAAATTTGCAGTTGGAGAATTGACCGTGACGTATATCGATGTATGGGAGAACATGTTTTTCAACTACAATGTTAAGTTTGTTTTTGGGATAAAATTATCGCAACTCCGGAACCCTTCATTGTGCGTGGTCCGACACGCACTTGGCCGGTTTTAGATATATTGCCAATACATAGGTTTTAACAGACATCATTTTTAGCATGCTATCCTAATAACCGGATATCCAAATTATCCGGGTATCCGGCGAATATATCATCCATGATATTTTTAATTTTGCTATCCGGATAAAACGAATAACCGGATAGTTCTTTAAATTTTTATTTTATTTTATATCATATAAATCAATACTAATATAACATTATGTTTTAATAAAATAGGTATTCGCAATCGTGAAAATTCATGCGTTATCTTCAAAAATACATCTGGTGACACTATTACTAGATTCATCATAAAGATAATTCAAAAGTGATTTTGCCCAGATCTCGACTTCAGTTGACGACAGCGGTGATGATGACGTAGATTACCAGCAGCAAAGAAAAAGTGAGCAAAAAGGACTATGACAAATACACCATCAACGTCCACTGCAACTGCAATCAGTTGCAGTGATGCTGTTAAAATAAATGTTTTTTTGAAGTAAAGATCATCATCATAATTGCTGTTGTCAACTGAAGTTGACAGTTTCTAAATCTTCATAATGAGTTGGCATTCACCAGCTCATCATGAAGATTTAGAAACTCTTTGCCGAGTACAGATGGTACTCTTTAATAGAAGGGGACCAAGAAATATTACATATACAATCTTTTCGTCACAATTCCTCCAGCCAGCTTCGAAGCTGAAAGGGTTTTTACCTTCAGTGGTTACCTAAATAACAATAATTACCTAAATAATAATAATAAATTGAGAGCATCTCTAAACGGCGTAACATTGGATTGCTTGAGAAGAAACGATATCGATGTCTTGTATATAACTTTTTAGCTGGCGTTTTTGTCGTAGTCGGGTTTTAGTTTTAACTTTCTTTTTTATCATTAGATAAATAGGTAAATTTTTAAGTGATTTATTATGACTGGCTTTTTCCTAACTAGGTTGGGGTCGGCCTCCAGTCTTGTTGTCCGGATAGTGTTCTGGAAGTATCCGAAATATCCGGATAGTAAAATATGGCGGATAATTGTATGCCCTACCCATAATATAAAAGAAAGAAGCATATATAGGTAGGTACCTAGTACAATTTATTGATTTTGTAAATTATTTGTTTATAAATCTTTCAGCCCCATAACGACCACTAGTAAACATGAGCCTTTCAAAAACCATGCAGTCATAAACTGTGTCATCAATCAATATCTCTAGTGGCTGTCTAAAATCAACACACTTGGGGAACGGTTTGGTAATCACTATAAACTAATTAGTACGGAAAAGGATAATTTATTTAAAATTATTGTTGGAAATGTAACTCTGTAACCCCAAGTTTAGCCAATACCTACTAATAGGAGTTAAACATTATAGCCTCATCAACGTAGGAGAAGTTCAAGGACATCATTTTCCGGAGCAATTTATCCCATAATTTTCAGTTTCAATGTGTACATTTTTTTTTAATTTTACACTACCGGCTGCATCACATTTAAACGTAAGAAACTATTATCTAGAGTACGAAAAGATAAAAGGAAGAAATCATAGAGACCAGAATTGATTCAATTATGGTAAATTATTTGAGTATGAATTATTTATTTTTAATTTGAAATCTAGAGATTTTTAAGTTATTCCTTTAGAATTACATATGAGACTTGCATCGCTTATTGTATACAAATTCTGTAATCATGTCGAGTATTGCACAAAATTGTGTCGTATATCAAAAATAAGCTTATTATTCATCGTCATGAATACAGAGTTTACGTATTCGTCTTTGGAATTACCTACATAAAAGTTCACTGTAATAAACTAGTGCTTTCTACCTGTAACTACCTGAAACATAGATATACCAACCCATAGGCATGACATGTTCATGGTGCATGTGGTGGCTGGGGTAGTCATAGCGGTAGTAGCGCGCGTAGGGATCGTGCGCGTGCGGCGCGTAGTACGCGTGCGCGTAGGGCGCGTAGGGCAGCGGCGCGTACCCGTAGCCTTCCCATGCGCCCGCGCCGTACGCCGCACCCCCGCGGTATTCGCCGTAGTTGCAGCAGTCCATGGCGCCGGCCCTACGCGCCCGCCAGCGCACGCGCAGGCCACGTCCGACATCCTCGCCCAGCTGCGCACCGCCACATCACCGCACTCTTACGCTCAACAATCCTACCACTATTCAACTAAACTCGACAAGTTCATGACTATAAACCCACTCTCCCAATAAACAAACAAAATATTACATTAAATCTACGATCGTATAAACAAAAACTTTCAATTGAAATTACTCTATGATAGTTTTGCTGAACTCTGAAAAATATTTCAGAGTGCGATGACTACGCGTAGAGATCGAGCGCAGTTTCGCGGCGGGAATCGGACGCGGGTGCGACGTTAGTTAGCGAAAAGAGGTCGTTCGAGTTTGCCGGCGACGACGAGAGATTCGATGGACGAGGGCGGTTGCGGGGCGCGGGCCGCGAGGAGGGGCGACGCCCGCTCGCCGGCGGCTCGGCGCAGCGCGGCGCTCGACGGACGCCGACTGAAGGCGCCGCGGAATCGATACGCTGCCGCCGCCCGCGGCCGCCCGCCGCGCGCCCTCCCGCCCGCACTACCTGCCTGCGCCCGTATTGCGCGCGAACTTTGTCTTCCCCGACGGAATTTTATATTTAGAACCATGGTGAAACGATTGATCGATACTTTGCACTATTAATTAGTACCTTCACACTTTCACTAAATATTCCAGAGGGAAAATACCCGCTTACTTTGTTGCTACTTTCTAATCAATTTATTCAAGTTTCGGTATTGGAAGTCTTCCTGCACTGTTTCCACTATAGTTATTGATGTTTGAAAGTGGTGTTTCCGCAGATTCATACGGTACATTTTGAATTTACGAGCAAAAAAGTTTGGGTTAGTTATAAATATTAGGGGTGCGAGAGTTGCGCTCTATTTGTAGTCAGGTGGTGGATACTTGCAAAGTTTTATCGAATTGCGCGTAGGCGGCAGTGACCCACATCGCGACTATCATGTGGCGCATCACCCGCCCTTCGTCCTTCGCCTGCCACTACCGCTGCCGGCACCACCGACAACTTTCAATAAAAATCGGACGTTATTGGTGTACTTACTTCACTTAACATTGCAATCACGTACTTTTCAGCCAAATCGGAGACACTTATTGCAAGTTCCCTTACTGCACAATATGCAATTTTTTTGTACCTGATTAAGTTTTAAAGCGAGAACAATTTGATTTAATCGGTTCAAAGTTGGCTTCAATTTAACTATAAAAAGGAATCATTTTTATATATATGAAATAAAATTATTTTAAAAAATCCTGCAAGAACCAAACTGTGTATATATTTTAATTTAGTTAATAGCACTACATGTACTAAACGGGTCACATTTATATTATTAAACTTAACCAATCGTTTTAATTACTTCGAAACATAAGATTGTAACAATTTAACATTTAAACTTATTTGATTGCTAAGCTAACTCTAAAGTTAATGTTCTTAACTTTACAGTTAGCTTAGCAATCTTCTGCCAAACATAGCTAAACTTGTGAATCTATAGACGGAGGAAGTTACAAAAGTATGTAGACGCGTTAACCTTTGCGTTGGCGAAGAGTTTTCTGCGCTAACCCTGTAAAAAAAGCTGCCGTGAAGATAAAAAATAAAATTATATTTCAATAAATCATGAATCATGTAGATAGACGGTGTTTTGAACTTAGACAAGTTTTATAAAATATACAAACACATTTTATGCAAATGATTTTACAATGGGCGGAAATCAATAGTGGTAAACAGATATTTTGTAATTTATGCAAAGCAACGTATAAGCTTGAAAAATGAATAAATGATACATAATAAACTATTATCCAGACAAAACTACCAAAAATCGTTTGAATCGACATATTTGAGTTCTGCGCAACTCCACACAAAAAAGCGTGATAGTACGTAGGCCGGTCGCCTGTGTGATAGATCCTTCTAAAGCTATGTATACATAGTACCTATGTATCATGTTACTTACAGGAGTGAGTTCACTCCATGTGGCAAGTACGCCGGCGCGAACATTCAAAATTCTCTTCAGGATCTTTAAGGCGCCTATTACAGTTTTAAACTTATTTTAATATAAACAAAAAGGTAGAATAATACATTATTATATATTTTCTAAGTCCACCACATGATTTCCCTTCGATAAGTAAAAAAATTGAGATATAAAACTCTAAGTACCAAATAATGTGTGCAGCGTAGCATTCTCGTAGCAAAAAATCGTAGACTTGCTACGCCTAACATTTTTTAAACAGTGATTGTCCGTAAAATATTAGTTCTATTAATTTAAGTGAGCTGAAATCACTTATATGTAACACAGCAACTAAATTCCCTGATGTTTGCTAGCCAATTAATCATATCAAGTAATACGATAAAATTTGCTACGAGTAAGTACCTAATTCAAAATAAGAAGTTGATTTTCAAACAAACTTCAGTAAAGACCATTTTCTTGTAAAAGTGATTTTAATAGTGCTCTAACTTATAAGTTACAGCACTATTAAAATGATTTTAGTCAATAGGTATACCTATCAAGTGCAGATTTGTCTCTATCCCTAAGTTAAGCCAGACATTCCGCAGTTAGCAACAATATGAGGAAACAAAAGTTATCATAACAGTACAAGTGCTTCGCTTCGATAACGTATCATGAATGTCGTCTGTAAATGAGTCTCGGTAATTGTGTTCTAATGTATGTTGTGTAGTAACTGTAGAGAAGCCAGGCGCGGGTTATCATGCAGATTGCGGCGAATCAATAGGGGCGCCTCGGCCACTGACGGCGGATGACGATCAATAGCGTCCCAGTGGAGCTGTCTCCGCATTAAGGGGCTTCCTCGAACGCCCTTACACCTACCCACAGTCTACCTACACTTCGTACATAACTTAGTGTTACAATACGACCAATGTGCCGACTGTTTGTGTCGAACGCGTGTGGATATTATAGATTTCAACGATAATTTACGTATATTTTATGATTTGCGCGCTGAAACCTGTAGCAGGGTAGTTACTAAATTTATTAACGACTCCATTCCCCACTTTTATGGACGTATTATGCTTAGTTTTAGGGGACTCTAAGTAGTTTATGGCCATTTATATTTTTATCAAAGACCATTAATACGCACCAATTAGCACAGGTAGACCTTGATATGCGTAAAAAATCTCACCTCTACTAATTTCATTTCGAAGGGGGATTGGCTTATTTAAAAAAAATCTATTCACTTAGCAAACCCAAAACATGAAACGTTGATAACAACACGTGATCTTGAAATCCGATTAAGATATTAAACGCATAGCTAGGTACATAGTTAAACATACATATTTCCCAGGCTGATCAATAGCAATGGAATGAAAACATAGTGTGTGAGCAAAATCCCATCCCGCGGAAGTTGTAACAAACAGCTATGGGAAATGGGTTCTTGGCGTTGTTGCGATGAACTAGCAATCCGTCAATATCTACTAGGTACACTGTTAAGGTATGCGCACATTACGTGGGGCGCATCAGCGGATTATTCACTTACGGAATGTCATCATTGTGACTGTCTGTATTTTTGCGTGCCGTTTCGAAAACCTCCCCTCCTAACCATTGTACCGTCGCCAAGAGGGGCGGGCAGGATACCACGCTTTGATACTTTACGCAATGTATCCGACTACTATAAGTATGGTATGCGCACTCGTTTATATAAAATCGTAAAAATTGAGAAAGTGATTCGTGCAGATTCCTGTGCCGCAACCGCAATGCGACCCTCTATATGTTTAATGTGCACTCATCTTTTAGTAGGCTTAAGTACTATTTCTGCAAATCTTTTGTATCTGATTTGTACTTTGTGGGAGCTCCGAGTTTTTAGAGATTTGCTCATGCCGTTAGAAAAATATTCATATGAAAATACCTAAGAATAACAATATAATATGTTAGTGATACCCATAATATACCACGTTATTCATAAGTATAAAACAAACAATCAGTCAATTTTAGCTTGTTAGAACCCTGGCTATCCTGTTTATTAATTATGTACCTACCTAATAATTAGGTAGGTTACCTATACTATATGCCAATATTTACTCCTACAGCTAAATGGCTTTCTTGCTTACGAGCCAACCCAGCCTCTTTGGGGTGTAGACAGAGAATCGAGCGGCTGAGTTTCCCATGCCGGGTAGGTAGGTGTCTATGCATTCAGTTGTCTATATATATCTACATCCATAATTCATTTTGTTCAGACTCGTCGGTTAACCTCGGTTCGTTTGCGTGGTATTTCATAAGAAAAACTTCCTTCAATATTTTCCTCACAATCGACGATGTCTGTGAGGTGTGGGTCTGAGTTCCCACTAGCTGTAGATATTACAGGTAGGTACGGGTACCTATATATTTTGGATAAGATCCGATCCTGCCTATTATGAAATTGTTCTTTAATAATTATTCGATACTTTTGCCAAGGAAGTATCTTGATTGTAAGAAACTTCTCACGATATTTATTAATAGGCATCATGATCTGCCTAGCTAATCTAACTGACCTCCACAAGTCGTAAGGATAATAAGATAAGTACCTTGGTAAGACTAGTTGTCTCAGGCTTCTGACTAGTTCTGACTACCCGTACCTACCTGACCGTTAAGGATCTACGTATGACCGGGACCGCCGGATTCAACGGTGAACAGACGATGAAGAATTTGTCCGTGACTATAGATAGAACGTATGGAAATCTGTTCAATAACGTACACGAAGGCGCCGCCGATGATTGCGGTTAGATTACCCGCGGTCGTTTGCGGTCAAAATGCCCGCGTCGTCCGCTGAGCCCCTGCGTACCCTTAACGTGATTTCCAAGGCACGGCGAGGGGTCTAGATAAGAAACGGATGGTCATCCATCCACGGAGCAACCGCGGTAGGCGTACTATTAGGTACCTTGATCAATAACCGGCACGGCTTTTACTTAGCCGCGAGCATGCCAAGAGACCCGAGCCCGTTCATAATAATATACAAACATGCACAATGATAAGAGCAACTTTAGCAGTTTAGTGTTACCTCTGATAATAAATAAACTTACTTGAAATAAGTAAACTTTTTACTGATCAGACTTCTTACACTGGACTAGGATATGACAGTCTCTTAGTTTAAATAAGAACTAACAGGATATTGACATTTCACAAATACAAGTGCACTCACTATTGGATAAAATTGTGAACGGAACGAAGGAGCCTGGACCTCACAACACAGGGAATCCTAGTATGAGGTCTAGGAATTCAATCCACTTGAATGTAAACTTAGCGAAATAAATTAATCTTTATTCTTCTTTCGGGAAAACCAGTTCACCACACTAGTATCAGGAATATTTCTCTATTTTATAATCAGTGTTGGAAAATGTTTGGGAAATAGAAGAAATAATATATTTACGGTATGAAGCATACTTTTTATTTATAACATAATTTAAAATCATGTAAATCGTGTAAAATCTGAATAAAATATCCAACAATATTATATCAACATAAATATAATATTTAATTTAACCTAATTATAAATATATCTATAGCTATCTAGATTCGGTACCTAAACCTAAAATCTATAGGTAATTCCGTAAAATAATTAACAATTTTCACTAATGGCATTCGCTGGAGTAATTCAAATCAACAATAAAATTCATTCTATAAAAATATTTGAGATAACAGTAAGTAGAAATTAGAACTTGTCATAGCTACTTACGAAGTTCAGTTAACTCTAACATTAAAACTAACAAATAGTAAGATAATTACAGGTAACTTATTTAAATTCCAAATATAATCCTACTAATTTAATAACTTATTAAAAAAAAATCATTTTGGCACAATACACCAAAATAAAAGAAATTTCAAAATACATAATACCTTATTTTTCATACGATATACTTATCAATAGAACATCCACAGAGTATGTGGCCAAAATATATTCGAAAGTAATAACTTAATTAAACATTTATCAACAATAAAAGGACAACTTACAAGTAGTAAAGGAAAATCAATCAAGATTTAAGAAAACATTCTCTAAAAATTTTTGTTTGGCATTATGGACTTCATTTACTGCATAGAATAACAATGAAATTCATATTAAGATTCAACCGATTGTAAGCACCTATTTATTTGTAACAGTTTCTTTTCTTAATAACAATAAAGATCAAGATAATTGTATCAGCTTTCAAACAATTATAATTTTTTTTTAATCCTTCTATGCTAACATATTTGTAAATCAGCGTCCAAAATGTATTTAACTATAAAACTAAGATATTTGAATTATAAACCAGAGCATTTGTTAACTTGTCGCCTCTGTTGACCGATATGAGAATGCTGCCTTACAATTTATCCAGCTCGGGCTGTACTAGGCAACCTCTCGTAATAAAGTATCCTTAAACTAAAACGAAATACAGCCAATTATATCTATAATATCACTTACTTCAGTTAATCTAATAACCAGACGCTATGATCTCAACATCTGCACGTCATAATGTGCTGATTAATAACAAACACAACTGCTAATAAAGTTTTGCATCATTTCACAGCACAGGTCCAAGATTACTATTTATTCTGATTACTTCTTACAAAACTGAACTGGGTGATAAATGGATGAAGTCCTTGAAAATGCTCTAAAAATTTCATCTTTTTAATAAGCAAAAGCTATCAGTCTCTTCCACTGCATAATTTGACCTAAAGTATTTTAGCAAGGCATTGATTTTCGTTCAACAAGGCACGTTATCTTTCCACATCACCTATCCAATGTCTTACCACAATTGACAAAGAACCTAAGGCACATATTTGCAGGATAATAAATGAAAATTAATTCCTTTGACCATGACTTGTCCACATATGCTCTTTGAATGTCTCACGCATAGTGAATGACCTTGGACATAGGTAGCAACACAGCCTATTGGTCAAGTCAGAGTGCATTAATCTGACATGATATTTTAAGGCGGACTGGTTGGAATACTTCATGCCGCAGTGGGGGCAGTCGCCGCAAATGGCGGCGTGGTTCGACTGCTGGTGTGCCCCTTGCGACGTGGACGCGCCGCCGCCCAGCACGGGCACGGTAGACATTCCAGCCAGCATCAGAAGAGCTTGAGATTGATCTTGATTATAAGTACTGTCAGAATCTGCACCATCTTGATGTTCTGACAGTAACACTTCTGGTTCATAATCCACATCAGATTTCGGTGACTGCTTTTCTGGTTTCAAATGTAGCTCTTCAGTAAAAATAGTTTTAATAGGACTTTTAGATTGTGCATTCGTGAATGTTACTGTGTCTGTGTTAATATCCTTTGACCGTGTTGAACAGTGCACATCCACCATGATATTTGACACTTTCTTGAGAGTTGAATTATTGGCACTAGCTTCACTTTTCGAAGGATTAATCCCTGCAATCAAAATACATAAAATAAAAAAACATATCAACATATCTGATAAAAGAAAATACCCTAAAACTGATGACAACTAAATCTAGATAAAGTTTGATGAATAACTTGAACAAACCTGAAAGCAGGGATCTGGCAAGCATGCTGTTTTCATAATCAGGAAGACTATCATCATTTTCAGAGTTGGCAGTTATCGACAAAGGGGGTGAGTTGTTATCATCTGTCCGTTCTGTTTTGATTGTTATCGGAATGTTATCTCCTTGAGAAGTCACCTGAAAATTGTTAAGAATTAAAATTAATTTCAATTCAGTAAGCAAAATAAACTCAGGAAATATTTATTTGTTGTACATTGCAGTTCAACTAGATATTTATAACACACAAATAATTCACAGTAACTACCAAGTTAGTAATATAAATATTACAATTACCTGAGATGATGCAGAACTTTTTCCATTGGCCGTTATCGTTGCAGGTTCAATCTTGCCCTCACATTTTTTGTCAATATTATTTTCTGGTATGAACACTGGGTTATCAAGTTTAGTTGTTTGCGAAAGATTACTTCTACCATAAATATCACATGTTTCTAAAAGTTTACTCTTTTTCGGGGCCTCCCCAATAGTAACATCATTAGGTTTATCAGAAGTACTACTTCGTCTCTTCTTCAAAGCGGGGAGTTTTGCTTCCTTATGAGCAGCACCAAAAAGTGGCTTTGATGAAATAGTCAGTTGTGTGTATAGTTTATTTGATGTGTTAGGAGATGAGAAATTTTCTTTCTGTAAAGAAGGACAAGGTAATTAGTAAAAATTAATATTTGCTAACACAAGTTTAATTATAATGGCTAATTTTGCATGCTTTTATTCGCAGTTTTAATGTATCTTCGAAGATATTAACCTGCTGGGTCACACCAGTTAATCCTTTCACTTGTAAAAGTGCCGCTGTGTGCAGGAATGAAGACAGCTTGCTCTCTTCAATGAACACTTCTCCTTGGTACATGTACGACAGCAGACTGGCAATATCATCGGCTGACACATCTTTTAGTATTATTACTGGATGCTGGCAAGGATTCTCCTGAAATTGTAAGCACTTCAATTAATAAATCTGCTTTAAAATAGTACTTCCTTAATTGCAATTTACTAGTTAGAATTAGAATTAATTTAGAACATTTTCATTGACTTTGATTGAAAAATCAAAATAATAATAATGTAAAATAGTTACCATTTATAAGTCAATAAATCATTTTATATAGAAGTTTTTACTGATTGTAAGAAATCTATGTATAGTTTAATGTTGACATAACATTTGTTGCATTTTAATGCAACAGCTTGACAATAATAGGGTCAAACAGAATAGAAAACTCAAAGTATGTGTACATGTTATGTTCATTGGTATAAATATGAAGGTTATTAATGTCCTAAGTCATTCACCTTGAACACATTCCTGAAGTACGGGCTGCACGCTGACAATATGACTTTGTGGGCCTTGATATTTCTGCCTTCACAGGTGAGCGTAACATCGACCAAATCTTCTGAACATTTCAATGAATCCAAGGCACTCACTATGTTTGACTGGAAGTTGTTCCAACGTAAACAGAACTGATCAGCCATCCCTATGGTTTCTGTCGAATAATCTGCAAAACAAAATTATACGCTGACTTCTAGTTTTGACAAATGACAGTGTAACGAAACCGTTCAAACTACACGTTAAAAGAAAATTTTCACAAACCTGTGGTAGAAAGCTCATTACAGTATCAGAAAACATTAGTTTTAGTTAATTTTGGCTGTGTAAAGATTCATTAACTTTGTAAAATGCACAAAAATGCAAGGCATGACCTCCATACGCTTGACACTGTCTTTTTCTTTCACTTTCTTGCAAAATGCTTGGTCTATGAAGCCCATAGACGAAGTATTCTATTTCTTTAGAATAGTGACATAGCAATCAATTTTCACCCGTATGTAATGTAATCGACTAAGAAATAAAATCTTAGTCGTATCCATTTGGTTGGAGATAACAGGGGTTTTGCGCAAACACAAACTCAAAGCATTTATTTGAAATAAACCAATTACAAGCACTTTTGAATTGTCAAGGGGTCGGTCAGTCATAAAGAAGAAGCTAGTTGCCCATTCCAAAACTTAGTAGGTACCTATGGAGACGAACGGACAAAAGCTCATGCAGAGCGATAAGTTACTGAGTAGGTGCGGCATGAAGAGAGTACACCGATTACATATTTGAAAAATTTCAGATTACAGCTCCGTGGTCCCAAGATTCCCAACCACGGAGCTCTAAAAAGTAACCTTCAAAATCTAAAAGTAGTACTTAAAAATTCTCAAAATTGACAATAAAAATACATGATCATCAGCACCATTCATCTTCATGCGGTCTGGCCTGACCGGCCTGATGCACAATGACTTAGCCTGGCAATTCTGAAGAAGAAATAAGGTTTCCCTAAATCTGACGACATAAAAAACTCAGATTTGGACAATTTTTTAAAAGAACCTAAGACGACCCACTGACCGAATATTCAGGGCCAATAGTGTATAAAAAATATCTGACGAATTGATGGAGCCTTTTTGGCAAAATAAGACGAATAGCTTTAATAATTACTATTTTAATTTGAAGCTGACACTTTTGTTTAGATTTATCGGTGTTCAGAAGTTTGAAAATATCAAATACTTGAGAAAGAGATAATAGCAAAATTAGAACATCGCCGGGGTAACCCTTAGCTCAGAACCGTAGACAGAGTGTCTACGCTCAGAACAATGAAAAGCATAGAAGGAGGATTAAAAAAAGAACTCTGTAACTACCTTTGTTCCCGTTTTATCTTATGGCACGAAGACGGATGTGGGACAGAGATAAACGATTTACTCTTTGTTTTACTTTTTTGGCATATCACAAGATGAAACTGTCATTTGGTTTATCTTTCATCGGTATATTTCAACCCGGCCCATTGCTATTTCACACCCTAATGAGTTTATGCCGTTTACTAGAACTATAACCTTTCTAGGATCAAGAGGAGGAGCTTGTGGCTAAATAATAACTGCCGCACGGGTTGATCGATCAGGTTAAGCTACGCTTGCCGCGGTTGGTCCGTGGATGGGACCATCTGTTCATACCAAGATTCCTCCGTGCCTCGGAAAGCACGTTAAGCCGTTGGTCTCTGCTGTCATTTGTAGATCTTTGACAGTTGTTACGGGTCGTCAGAAGCCTAAAAAGTCTGACAACCAGTCTTACCAAGGGATATCGTGTTACTCAGTAACTGGGTTGTGGAGGTCAGATAGGCAGTCGCTCCATATAAAATACTGGTATTCCGCTGCATCCGGTTAGACTGGAAGCCGACCCCAACATAGTTGGGAAAAGGCTTGCCAAATGATGATCCTAGTATCAAGAGCTGTACCTATTCCTAATCCCATAGTGTTCTAGTTTCAGCCGAAGTGTCTCATGGTTTACGCAGTCAAACGCCTTAAGAGAGATCGCGAAAGATTCCAATGGCATTTTATGTTTCTTCCTAGCCAGTTGGCTAGCTAGTTGAATTATGATTTCAGTGATTGTAATGACGCTATGTTTCTCCGAATGACAAACAGATATTCACGTTGATAAAATAAGTATGAGTGGCTGCTAAGAGTGAGTTCTTTGTTTTGATTTCACTATATTTCATGATGAGGTGACCTCACAGAGTTTTTGGGGGTGGGTTGCATCATGAGCCCCATTTGATTTTAGATTTTCCAAACAATATTCAACACCCCCTCCACCCCCTTTAAAGGGTAGTTCTGGAAAATTGATCATAATGGTCTGTATTGTATTTGTGCCAATGATCTGTTATCAAAAGAATGTGATTTTTATACAAATTGTTTTCCACTTTTCACCTGGACAGGATATTTCGAAAAATCGTTAATAAGTTTTTAACATCCGATTTTATGATTATTTCTGGGCGTTCAAGCAAAAAGGGCCGAGTTAAACACTGTTTTGTAAAGTTGGGTGAAAAAATTGCATTTCGCGATTTTAATTGATAGCTTAATTATCTTTAAGTTCACAAAGTTTTTCTCAAATCAAGTTTTTAAGAATTTCTCTATGATAAAAAAATGTGCCAGTTTTTGAGTATTTTTTTAATCCTAATATGTCAATTGACTAGCTAGGTACCGAATCTAGTCATAACATAATACCCCACTATTAAACCCTTTTACTTGGACGCCCACATTTATATAAATTTTCGATAATCGAAGAAATCAATAAAATCCAAAAATTATGACTTACTGCTTGCTCAAGTCAGAAAAAAAAACCTGGATGTACCTGAACCTATTTAAAAGGTCCCATAAAAACGGGTACGATGTCGGTTCATCGGTAGCTCAAACACCCAACGCCATCCAAACATATTTCATTATTTTCACACTCACAAGTTTCACAAACGTTCACAACACACGATCACCTCAGATTAAAGCACGAACTGCGGTTCTTGGCGGGAAAGTGAAGCGTCATGATTAGCAGTTTCGTTTTATTTTCTAAAACTTGTGTTTAGCCGAATATTAATGTGTAATAATAATGGTGGATTATTAACCATTTAGTGTTCGTGAACGTGCATTAGTGTAGGCAAATGAAACAGAACAGTGCAATATATCACTTCAAGTTCTCTCAAGAAGTCCGCGTGAGGTCTCAGTAAAGTGCCACGTCTTTACTGAAACTCAAGGGGAGCGTACGGGCGGGGATATCATCTATCATGCATTGTTTAAAATTCATTTCATCATTACCTAAAACAAAGTAACTAAAATAATGACTTCGCTAAAAGGTCCCAGCAACCAGGCCACTATTATTAAAAAAAAGTATTCTATTCTATTTTTGTTGTATGGCAAGCAAAGCCGGTGTCGACTATTCTGCCAAAAAAAAAAAAAAAAAGTACGAAGTGCATGGCACTTCTTTAGATACTGTCAATGTCAAATTTATATGTCATCTTCATTTCTTTGTCAAACTCAAACATCCGAAAATTTTGTTTGTTCGTGACGCCTTGACTCATGCTCGTGTGAGTGAAGACAAAAAGACAACAATATCTTTGTTTTCGTGAGGCACATTTGTCTGTTTTAAATCCCAATAGAAACTTGATACTTAATATTGCTTTACAATGGCTAACGATCCAGAAAGATTCGATTCCATGCTGTTAGCGATGGCCCAACAACACGAAGGTGGTGTAAAAGATGTAAGTATGACAGTAATTTAGCAGTAAACGTTATTTCTTTTCTTTTTCCCTCGTTTAATAACTACACTTTTTCATTATTCTATACAGATTATCGCCTAGGTTTAAAGTAATTTCGAGTTCTCGATTGTTCTACGAAGTTCTCTTCGATTATTGATCACATGGTGACTCAACAGTCTGGTTTGCTAGGTTACCGGAACAATATTGAATAACACAGCAAAACGCGCGGTTACAATAAAATAGGTAGGTTAGGAATTTCGAATGAATTTCATCATCATCTGCCTAGCCTTTTCCCAACTATGTTGGGGTCGGCTTCCAGTCTAACCAGATGCAGCTGACTACCAGAATTTCGAATGAATTTATTTATTTAAAATAAATGAAATAAGCTTACAGTATAATATTGCCAGTGCCAGTAAATTATGAATTACCTGAATTAAGAAATTATTTACAGAAATAGTATAATTATCTACCGTTGTTGCTAAGGATTTCTATTAATGGCCTTGTTGGTCTAGTGGTCTCAAGTGCTACCATGTTGAGCATGAAAACCTGGGTTCAATTCCCAGGTTGGGCAACATCTTATTGGGATTTTTCATCAGGAATTTGTCAGTAGCAGCCTGAAGTCTGGATTTGTGCATGCTTGATGGCAATAGGCTCACCCCCTATTACATGGGACTTAAAGATAACTGGTGATATGTGGGTGTACTATAAGTAACACCGTGCCTTCCCTTTGTGGAAGGAATTACAGGTGTGATGTGTTATGTTCTATTAACTCTTCTCCAGGAGGAGTAGGTATATTTACCAATCAACAAACTGGTTGGAAATAATATAATGCCTTGCCCCTAGTGCTTTGTATATTCCTCTGTTTGGGCTTAGGTGGTATTGGTCATTGCTTGAAGCAGCTTACTAATACACAGTACCTACTAAAGCTAACTACAATAATTATAATTTACTTGATGAAAGGGACTCAAGGGTCTAGGGTGGGGGGGTTTGGGGGGTTTAGGTTTCTAGAAACCTAATTTTGATTGGTGACTAATCATATTGTGAGAAATCTTTTACACATCAGTGCCAACCACACTGCTGTGTAAGTGGCACAGTATTTTCACACTTACATCAAGACTTTCATAAACAATGCATTTCCTAAACCCTCTCTGAAATATTTTATTATTTATAATTTGTTTCATGTCTATTTCAGTTGCTGGCTACAATAGTTAGCTTTCTTTCAAGGAAAACGGACTTCTTCACTGGAGGCAAAGGAGGTGAATGGGAGCAAGTAAGTCATCATTATTATTCCTTTATAACCATCTGCCATGCCTTTTCCCAACTATGTTGGGTCAGCTGCTAGTCTAACCGGATGCAGCTGAATAGTAGTATATTACATGGAGCCATTGCATATTTGACCTCCACAACCCAGTTACTGTTATCATTATTATTCCTTATTACTTACAATTCCTGTTTCCTTTCAATGCTAACTATACTTATTAATTTCACAGGTAGTAAAGGATACATTTTATGCTCATGCTAAGAAAGCAAAGGAAGAGGCTGACAAAATTAAAAAAGAAAAAGAAGAGGCTGATAAGAGATTGAAAGAAATCCAACAGAAGAAGGATCAGGAAAGAATGGCCCAGGACTTTGAACCAGCTTCAGTTACTGAATTAACAGAGCAGGAGGCTGCTAAAATCCAAGAAGATATTGAGCAAGAAAAGAAAACCAGTGAGTCATTAGTTAATTCAAATAATAATAAATTTATTAGTTTAGTTCCACACATGTGTGTTGTTGCTCTTAAATATACATAGGCACTTATTTTGTCATTGAAATTGGTTGTCTTACAAAATATCACAGTCTAATAATGTCCCTGCTGAAAATGGCATTTGCAATTAACTATGACAATGTGTTGTTGCAATAATTGCTTTGCAGGGCTGGTAGATTCATAAGGCTTAGAAGACTAACTCTGCATACATTTCTTCGTAAATACCTGGGCTGGCCCTACTTTGGGCAGCCTCTGATTTTTCAGTCAGACTTGGGCTTCTGACTACCCGTAACAACTGCCAAAGATCTACGAATGACAGCCGGGACAAACGGTTTAACGTGCTTTCCGAGGCACAGAGGGGTCTCGATATTTAATGGATGGTCACCCATCCAGGAACCAGTCTCGGCAAGCGTAGCTTAACCTTAGATCTACCCGTGCGGCTGTTATCATTTAGCCACAAGCCTCTTATTTACATATTATTAATTATTCTGAATCATAATTATATTATTTTCAATTCAAATAGAAACTGAAGTCGGTAGTGGAGATGGCACCTCAGGTGACCCAGAACCAGTACCTGAAGAGGAAGATGATCCCAAAGAGAAAGGCAAACTGAAGCCCAATGCTGGCAACGGTTGTGATCTTGAAAACTACAGATGGACCCAGACCCTAGAAGAAGTTGAGGTAAGTGTTGTCACCTTTTTGACAAAATTTATTACATTACGAAATCTGCAGCAGACCCATCATTATATCAGTTGTAGGACATCCTCTGTTGTGTCAGGGAAATTAATTAATTATTATACAAATTTATTATATAATTTATTTATTAAAGAATAAAAATTTATTAGACCCAGGTTTGCCATTCATACAACTGTCAAAGAATGTCATTTGTGATTGCAATATAAGTACCTACAGACAATTTAAGTTGATAGTCAATTTGCTTTTACTATTAATTTGGCTGACTACATAGGTCTCTAAGGTCTAAACGTCTCTACAGCAACCGAACCGGCAATGGCCACATCTAGCAGATTCTCTCGACTTTTACTAGGTTGTTGGTTCACGCAAACTGAATGCATTTATTTCAATTAAACCATTTATAGGCACTTTTGAATTGAAAAGGAGTCTTTTTTTTTGGAAATATAAAACCAGTTGCCCATTCCAAAGCGTAGTAGGTACCAAAGGAGAAGAACGGGCATGAAACTCCATGGACACTTTTTAAAATGATAATGTTACAAAAATATTGTTACATCTTTAATGTTGAATTTATAACTAAATTTGAGGACGAAATATAAAAAAAAATGCGTCCATAGTACAGCAAATAAAACAAACAAAATAAATAAATAAAAGAGAGATAGTTAGTAGAGAGACCAGTAGTTAGTTATGCGATCAGCACCATTCAGCTCAACCATTTTGATCACCCACGAAGCGAGAAGCTTACCCACGCAGAATGGAATAGGCCGAAATTAATAATAATTTCTAATATCGATCCTGTACGCTTTTTAACTGCATCACGTGGAGCACAACTTATAGTCTGTTCCAAAAGTATCGGATGAAAGTGTAAATAAACCCTGTTCGGCTTCCAGTCTAACTGGATGCAACTGAGTACCAGTATTTTACATGGAGCGACTACCTATCTGACCTCCACAACATAATATACAGGATGTCCCAGGAAACCTATCGATTGAACCCCCATGTATGTTCCGCGATATTTTGTAGTTTTCGAGATATGTTTTTTTTTGTATTATTTTCAGATTTTTAAAATTGTAGGCGATTTTATTTATAACTTTTGCTGAGTGGTGTTTCTTTGAGTTTTTTTTTGTCAGTATTATGGCTAGAATGTTCACCTGCTATAAAACACAAAACACCCAAATTCTAAATACTAATAGTTCAGAATTTGATCGCTTCGCTGGTACAGGTTTCCCTGGACAACCTGTATATGGTGTTTAAAAATTAACCAGACAAACTTTACGGTGCCCGCCCACGAGCGATTTTCTCGGCGATTTTTGTGTAAATGTATTCTTTCTGATAAAAATCGCTCGTGAGCGAGCACCATTACTCCTTATTTACGGAGACGCGGGGCGTCGCGCGTCGCGTTGGGCGGTCCGGGCCGCAGTCCGCACAAAATTCAAATATAAGGCGTATGAGAGCGTTTACGGAGAAGCGATTTTACACGCGTTAGCTTGAAATGCAGGCGGAGCACGCGCACGGTACCGCCGCGTCGCACGCGACGATTATCGCGGCGGTGTACGCCGCGTTGCGTTTCTGTAATTCTCCGTTCAGGGTAAAACGTAACAACGTAGGACGCCCCAGTACGAGCATACGGCGATATCCGCTACGTCGCGTCTCCGTAAACAACATCGTACATTCCCATATGTTGTGTGTTGGCGCGTGTGATGACGCGGGCCGCTGCACGCACCGCCTCTTTGTAAACAGAAAAAACGTCCGATGCGCCGCGAGCCGCCACGCTGCACGCCACGCGCGACTCCCCGCGTCTCCGTAAACGAGCACATAAGGAGTGCTTTATAGTTTAGACCAGCCTTACTCAAAGTGTGTTCCGCGGAACCCTAGGGTTCCGCAAAGCCTCTGTGGGGGTTCCGCAAAAATACTGGTCAGAATAAAAAAATAATACTAAAGGAGAGTGTCTACCTACTATATTTTATTTTACTCTGGTACCTGAGTAACAAAATATCAATCTAAATATTTCAACAAAAGTAAAAAAATATGTAAATTTTAATGTCAAGTAATATGATTATTAATGAAGAATACACATAAAACCATTTTTGATTACTTTAGGGCTCCGTCAAATATTTTGTTTTCGAAAAGGGTTCCGTCTCCAAAAAAGTTTGAGAACCACTGGTTTAGACCATCTAACTGAATGATTTTTACTATGAGACCAACTTTGAAATCGCGAAAAAAAAATACAGAATTAGAACAGTAGGTATTTGAGTATGGAACGGTTGGTATTTTTTTATTCAGTGGCGTAGCGTGTATTTCTGCCAAAATGGGCAAACCCTAAATTTGCCGCCCCTACCCCTCCCTATTTTCGCAACTATGTTAGGTTAGGACTTCAAGCTTGAAGTTTGAATTAAAAATACACTTCAACTACAATTGTGCCGAAATCCATAAGCTCTCTTTAGCAGTCAGTTGTACCTACGAACACCCTTAGACGCGCGCACTCAACCTTTCTTCATCGTTATCGATGCTCAATAATGATTAGAATATTGCAGGCCTTAGCAAGGCATATTTTTTCTACCCAACTCCGGAGCTGCTGGAATCTTTCTCGAATTTCAGCAGTTGCTCTATCTAAAAAAACCGGCCAAGTGCGAGTCGGACTCGCGTACGAAGGGTTCCGTACCATTATCTATAAAAACGGCAAAAAAAAATCATGCTTTTTGTATGGGAGCCCCCCTTAAATATTTGTTTTATTTTTATTTAATTATTTATTTTTAAAGTGAATATATAACTAAATATTCTGTGAATGTTTCAAGCGTCTACCTGTTGCCGTTATCAATATCGAGCTATTCTGCTTTTTAGTACTCGTATTTGTTGTTATAGCGGCAACAGAAATACATCATCTGTGAAAATTTCAACTTTCTAACTATCAAGGTTCATGAGATACAGGCTGGTGACAGACGGACAGACAGACAGACAGACGGCGGCCTTAAGTAATAGGGTTCCCGTTTTACCCTTTGGGTACGGAACCCTAAGAAATTGTCTTCTTAGGATAGCCATCATCCTTACTTTCGTCGTAAACAATGTGCCGTCTTATTCGTCTTAGAGGTTCGATTTCAGCTTCCATTCGTAAAATGACTTTAGTTTCATAATTTGAATAGGTACTTTACAAGCTTATTTAACTTCACATGATATAATATAATATATGGAACTCTAATGTATTTTTTTATGTCAAATCTTGCAATTCTAATTTGAACAATTTCCACTTGTCCCGCTGTCTTAATATTTTTCTTAAATAAGTACCTATGTAATAGTCCCTATGACAATACAGTTATCAGATCTGATGATGACCTGACACCGCCGCCGCGCGCCGTTCCTTATAACTGCGCCGCCCGGGGCCATGGCCTCCTCTGCCCCACGCTACGCTACTGTATACAGGGTGGATTTTTGAGATGGGGCGGTAAAGACAGGTACCTACCTTAATCGTTATCGCTACAAGAAAACGTTGTTAGGACATTGTCCATAATGTTTTGGAAAATTTTGATCTGCATTTACAGACAAAAAAAAATAGTCAGCAAGAAAATGGGCAGTTTTCACAAAAAAATAATTTGATGCTAATCGATCCTGCTCCTTAAAAGTATCAAAAATCTCTATTGGACCAACTGAGGTTTGAGTACTAGAAAAGTAACAATCGCAAAAAAACTTTTACCATACTTTTTGTAATAAAGAAACAACAACTTACCTTTTAAGATGGACAGACTAGCCGAAAATAAACAAAAAATTTTAACTTCGAACGAATACGCGTTATAATTTTATTTGCTTTAAGAACAAGATAGCTTGTGATTTCCGACGTTCCGAGATAAAATTTCCTCAAATAATTTAGAACTTTCAGACTTTTATGGGAAACGTTTAAAAATACTGTCCGCTAAACTACTACAAGCTACACAAAAGTCAGAAATAGCAAAATACCTTTGTACGGAAAAAGTTTTTTCAAAAGCAATAAAGTAGGGTAGTAGCAGTATTAAGTAGTATATCTAAATTTTGTAATCAAAACAAATAAAATTATAACGCGTATTCATTCGAAATTTGAAGTTTTTTTTTTTTTTTTGTTTTTTTCGGCCAGTCTATGCATCGTAAAAAAGTAGTTTGGAGTCTCATTTCCTACGAAATGTACGGGAATAGTATATTTCATTACAAGTGCGGAAAGGTTGTCATTGCAAAGAGTTCCGACAAATGTCTACCCGAGCCGAGGCGCAGCCGAAGGGAGGGTTGACAGTCGGAACAAGTTGCAATGACGGTTCCGCAGGTGTACTAAACGACTATTTTTAATACAGTTGCAAAAAATGAAGCAATTTAATAAAATAATAAAAACACAATAAACTCAACTAACTAATTATTTATTTCTTATAAAAGTTATAGTACACATGTACATTGAAATTGGTACAGTTTTTTAAACTAACTGGGGAAGTTTTAGGTTGCATATTTACTGTTTGAGACA
Organism: Tiliacea citrago; assembly: GCA_963921375.1. NCBI lineage: Eukaryota > Metazoa > Arthropoda > Insecta > Lepidoptera > Noctuidae > Tiliacea > Tiliacea citrago. The sequence continues at coordinate 15,450,357 of OY992785.1, forward strand.
AACTATTATTAATTTCGTATGATTGTTCATGTATATTTGTCATACAATGGCGTTTGCTAGTTGATGGAATTGGATCTGATGAATTATCATTATCAACGAAGGTAGATGGACGAACGTTCTCTTCAACATGTGAAGGAGACGGACTGGACCTTAAATTAATAGATTGTGTGATTTTTTTCCCAGTTTCTAGTTTGTTGTTTAATGAATCACCAATATAGCTTTCTGCAACTTTGTCTGATTTCCAACCTCCTAGTCGCTTTAAGGACGTCAAATTGGCTCCTGAATCTGCCAATAATGTAGCAGAGGTCCTCCTGAAGCTGTGCCCAGTATAATACTCAGCATCCAGCAGACCAAGAAACGTAGCTATTTATTTTGGCATATTACCAAATTTGTTTATCCCGATTGCTTGAGCTGTACACTTCCCTTTCTGGTAATTTTGAAAAAAAACGGTCGGTTTTTCCTTTTTGGGACCGCTGATTCATATATTTTTGCACTATTCTAAGAAAATCTCCTTCAACAACAAAGCTTCTCGGTATCTTATTTTTTGTTTTCGGAATCTTGATTAGTAGCATGTTTCCATGGGCTTCAATATCTTTTAAAGTAATATTGGCTAACTCTTCTCTGCGGCAAGCTCCAACAACGCCAAAAATCAGAGCAACCTACAAAAAAAGGGATTTGATTAATATTTTTTTAAATAATGTATTGACTGTATTTTGCGATTTCGTAAACTGAATACTAAAGAAAAATATAAGTACTTATTAATAAATTACCTTTGTGGCTAAATAACGATCATCGGGAGCTTCGTTGGATGTTAATATTTTCGACTTTTTACTTGTAAAACTGTCTGATTGTCGTTTTAAGAAAGCATTTAATTTAGGGTATTCACTTATCCACGTTGTTCCTTATTTTCAGCATACTTTTTATCATCGAAAACCTCGACCATAACGTAGACGGTTTTAATTTTGCTGAGAGTTCGGAGAAGTATGCCAACATAACATTTTCTGAAAAACTATTTGCTCTTTTCTCTTCTCTCCACGCAATAAATTCGTCGTATGTAGATATGTAACGACTTTTTGACTTTTCCGGTAAAATGTTCTCCGAAGCATTTTGTGCAATTATACTGAGTTCTGGTGGTGTTAATTAAAAAAAAAT